>JAVHZZ010000002.1:1815438-2437938 GCA_036250195.1 Mixophyes australis
ATAGAGGTTTATTATTTTTTCTTCATATTTGGCACTCCCCAGCGCTTTTGGGGTGTCCCCCATAATTGTGCATTAATATTTCTGGCTGTCAAAAGTCATATCTGTCAGCAGTATCTACTAAATAATTTGTAGCACACCTCAGTGCTTTTGGGGTGTCCTCCCTAATTGTGCATTAATATTTCTGGCTGTCAAAAGTCATATCTGTCAGCAGTATCTACTAAATAATTTTTAGCACTCCTCAGTGTTTTTGGGGTGTCCTCCCTAATTGTGCATTAATATTTCTGGCTGTCAAAAGTCATATCTGTCAGCAGTATCTACTAAATAATTTTTAGCACTCCTCAGTGTTTTTGGGGTGTCCTCCCTAATTGTGCATTAATATTTCTGGCTGTCAAAAGTCATATCTGTCAGCAGTATCTACTAAATAATTTTTAGCACTCCTCAGTGTTTTTGGGGTGTCCTCCCTAATTGTGCATTAATATTTCTGGCTGTCAAAAGTCATATCTGTCAGCAGTATCTACTAAATAATTTTTAGCACTCCTCAGTGTTTTTGGGGTGTCCTCCCTAATTGTGCATTAATATTTCTGGCTGTCAAAAGTCATATCTGTCAGCAGTATCTACTAAATAATTTTTAGCACTCCTCAGTGTTTTTGGGGTGTCCTCCCTAATTGTGCATTAATATTTCTGGCTGTCAAAAGTCATATCTGTCAGCAGTATCTACTAAATAATTTTTAGCACTCCTCAGTGTTTTTGGGGTGTCCTCCCTAATTGTGCATTAATATTTCTGGCTGTCAAAAGTCATATCTGTCAGCAGTATCTACTAAATAATTTTTAGCACTCCTCAGTGTTTTTGGGGTGTCCTCCCTAATTGTGCATTAATATTTCTGGCTGTCAAAAGTCATATCTGTCAGCAGTATCTACTAAATAATTTTTAGCACTCCTCAGTGTTTTTGGGGTGTCCTCCCTAATTGTGCATTAATATTTCTGGCTGTCAAAAGTCATATCTGTCAGCAGTATCTACTAAATAATTTTTAGCACTCCTCAGTGTTTTTGGGGTGTCCTCCCTAATTGTGCATTAATATTTCTGGCTGTCAAAAGTCATATCTGTCAGCAGTATCTACTAAATAATTTTTAGCACTCCTCAGTGTTTTTGGGGTGTCCTCCCTAATTGTGCATTAATATTTCTGGCTGTCAAAAGTCATATCTGTCAGCAGTATCTACTAAATAATTTTTAGCACTCCTCAGTGTTTTTGGGGTGTCCTCCCTAATTGTGCATTAATATTTCTGGCTGTCAAAAGTCATATCTGTCAGCAGTATCTACTAAATAATTTTTAGCACTCCTCAGTGTTTTTGGGGTGTCCTCCCTAATTGTGCATTAATATTTCTGGCTGTCAAAAGTCATATCTGTCAGCAGTATCTACTAAATAATTTTTAGCACTCCTCAGTGTTTTTGGGGTGTCCTCCCTAATTGTGCATTAATATTTCTGGCTGTCAAAAGTCATATCTGTCAGCAGTATCTACTAAATAATTTTTAGCACTCCTCAGTGTTTTTGGGGTGTCCTCCCTAATTGTGCATTAATATTTCTGGCTGTCAAAAGTCATAACTGTCAGCAGAATCTACTAAATAATTTTTAGCACTCCCCAGTGGTTTGCGCTCAGAATGGATTCAAAGCAGTCCACATATGATCTAAATGAGCAACCAGGTTCTGTCACCAGTCCTGATGTTAGTGTTCCCAGTACGTCATCTGGCCAAGGCGATGTCAAACAACAGAGTGTTTTCAAATTAGTGCAAAAAACAAAAACCAAAAAAAAATTTACTGTATTGAAGCGAAAAAGAAGTGTAACTGAGCAAAAGTTAAGTGACGATAAAAAAAAAATTGCAAGCATGCCATTCTACACACGCAGTGGCAAAGAGAGAATGAGGCCTTCACCTTTGGCTATTAGTGGCAGATCCCAAAAAGTTACCCAGCCTACAATTGGTGCACAACTACTGTTACGCGTCAAAGCTGAGCTGCAAGATAACAGTGAGGCATTACAGGAGAATATTTGCTCTGATTCACAAATGACAACAATCCCTGTGGAGAGTCCATCCAACAGTGGGATGTCTAATCGTGAGCATTCTGCTGATGTGTGCCTTAATAGCCCGAGTGTAGCCGGTGATACCCAAATTGAGGATGCCACTTTGGAATTAGAAGAGGATGAGGGGGAGATTTGTGTAGGCGACGAGGGCGCTAATGAGGATGTTGATGAGGATGAGGTTGTTTGTGTAAGTCCTGCACCAGTGGCAGCAGTTCTGGCACGTGACAAGAAAAAGGCCATTGTCATGCCTGGGCATAAAACAAAAAAATCCACTTCTTATGTGTGGAATTATTTCTACCCAAATCCAGACAACAATTGTATAGCCATTTGTAGTGTATGTGAAGCCACAGTCAGTCGAGGGAGGGACCTTAACCATTTTGGAACCTCGTCTATGTTACGCCATTTAACGAGAGTTCATGGCAAAGTGTTGGGAAAAGCTGAAAGTTCTTCCCAAAAGAATACAAGCACTCCCTCATCAGCTAAGACCCTCCGCTCACCGACATACCGACGGCTACAAAATACACCCACCACACCATCCTCATCAATATCCTCAGTAGCGCTTGGAGTTAGCCCGGCATCCCACTTAAGGCTGGATGACTCCGGCACTATTATTGATTCCTCTGAAGAAAGCGTTAGTCCTGCTGCTGCTGCTGCTGTTGCTGCTGCTGGGGGTGAATCGTCATCCCAGAGGCAGGTTAATAAAATGAGCAGTCCTACATTTCAGCAATTAACTGTGAAACAATCATTTGCGAGGGGAAGCAAATATGACAGCAGTCACCCAGTCGCCAAGCGAATCACAGACGCCATGGCTGCAATGTTAGTGTTAGATCTGCGTCCAATCTCCACAATAAACGCAGCTGGTTTTTCACAGTTAATTGAGGTTTTGTGTCCGCGTTACAGAATTCCATCGCGACACCATTTCTCCCGTAAAGCTATTCCACAACTATACCAAAAAGTGTGTAAAAATGTAGAGATTGCGCTGAAAAATGCCATTCTGCCCACTGTTCACTTAACCACAGATATGTGGACAAGTGGAAGTGGCCAAACCAAAGACTATATGACTGTGACAGCCCACTGGGTTGGTCATTCACCTTCACCAGCAGGAACAGCAGCAGCATGTACACCACTACGTAACATTTGTCACAGGCAGGCCACTCTTTGTATCACCGGCTTCACTAACAGGCATACGGCTGACAATTTGTTACGCAAACTGAGAGATGTGATTGATGCATGGCTTATACCACTCGGACTCTCCCCAGGGTATGTCATTTCAGATAACGCCAACAATATAGTGCGAGCATTACAGCTGGGTGATTTCCAACATATTCCCTGTTTTGCTCACACCATCAACTTGGTGGTGCAGAGCTTCCTACGAAATAACCGTGAGGTGCAGGAGATGCTTTCGGTGGCCCGTAAAATTTCAGGCCATTTCAGGCATTCAGCCACAGCATGTAGGAGATTACAGCAGCTCCAAGAGCAGTTTAACTTGCCCTGCCACCAACTTAAGCAAGAGGTGGTAACTCGGTGGAATTCCACCCTGTACATGCTTCAGAGGATGGAGGAACAGCGCAAAGCCATCCAAGCATATTGCACAAGTCATGACATTGGGAAAGGAGGGGGGATGTATTTCACTCTTGCACAGTGGGGAATCCTTTCAGTGCTGTGCAAGGTGCTGAAACCATTTGAAGTTGTGACATGTGAGGTCAGTGCAGACTCTGCTAGTTTGAGCCAAGTCATTCCTTTAATTAGACTATTGGAAAAGCAGCTTGAGAAAATGAAGGAGGAGCTGAAAGCAAGCAATTCAGCAAAGTATGTTGGCCTTGTCGATCAAGTACTTAATTCGCTTCACAATGATCCTCGAGTTATTAAGATCTTGAACTCGGATCAGTACGTTTTGGCCACTGTGCTTGATCCAAGGTTTAAAACCTACATTGAGTCTTTACTTGTAAATGAGCGAGATGTGAACTTTTGCAAGGAGCTATTGCTCAGCAAGTTGGCCGCTGAACTGGGCCTCGGCTTGACGACGTGTCCTCCTTCACTTTCTCAAGCTGTTGCTCGTAAAAAATTAAATTTCCAAAAAAGAAGCAGGGAAGACACAGGGGGCAGACCAGAACAATTTAACATCTGGGCTGGTTTGAAGGATTTTTCAAAAAAATGTGTCACTTTGCCCATAACTCCATCCAATATGAGTATAAACATGCAAAGGATGGTGGAGGATTACTTTCAAGAGGTAGTTGATATGGAAATGTCAGACAGTCCCTTTCCTTACTGGGAAGAAAAGCAGGCCATTTGGAAACCCATGTACAAACTTGCTTTGCAATACCTAAGCTGCCCACCCTCCAGTGTGTACTCTGAACGAGTGTTCAGCACAGCAGGGAACTTAGTCAGTGATCGCCGTAGAAGGTTACTTCCCAAAAATGTGGAGAAAATGATGTTTATAAAAATGAACTACATCTTCCACGAGGAAGGCCTTCACCATCCAAGACATCCAAGCACTGACTGTTCTCTAATGGCGGATTCAAGCGGCGATGAATTGATAGTCTGTGATGATGACGTACACACTGATGAGGGTGAGGATTAAGCTGAAGATGATGCCGATAACATCTTTTTAAAACTTTCTATGTAAGTGTAGGGTGCAATCTACCCCCAAAGAGGAAAGGGACTTGTGGCATTTCCATATCACATACCATCTTGAAAGGCTGCTGTTAGGGCAATTTATCCTTAAGGGTAGGGTGTCATAGACAGAGTGACCCTAAACTGGCTTTGTCCATTTTTCATAATATTGTACAGTCTATAATGGCTGAATTTTTGGGTATTTTATACAAGTGGAGGGGGGCCTAGAGAGACAGAAACCAAACTGGCTTTTTCCATGTCAATTAATATTGTACAGTCTATAATGGCTGAATTTTTTGGTATTTTATACAAGTGGAGGGGGGCCTAGAGAGACAGAGTGACCCCAAACTGTCTTTCTCCATGTCAATTAATATTGTACAGTCTATAATGGCTGAATTTTTTAGTATTTTATACAAGTGGAGGGGGGCCTAGAGAGACAGAGTGACCCCAAACTGTCTTTCTCCATGTCAATTAATATTGTACAGTCTATAATGGCTGAATTTTTTGGTATTTTATACAAGTGGAGGGGGGCCTTGAGAGACAGAAACCAAACTGGCTTTCTCCATGTCAATTAATATTGTACAGTCTATAATGGCTGAATTTTTTGGTATTTTATACAAGTGGAGGGGGGCCTTGAGAGACAGAAACCAAACTGGCTTTTTCCATTTCTTTACATATTTAACTATAAGTGTAGGGTGTAATATACATTCAAAGACGATGGCTGCATTGCCAATATGCATAGATGGAGAGGAAGACAATCTGTTTTGTGTGTAGAATAGGCCTACCAACGAAGAATTAAACTGTTTTTTTGGATGATTTATTACCTCAACAATTAGATTACTTGTCTCTAAAACAGTTGGAGCACTAAATTGGGTTAATTTAGGCCCAAAAACATGGATTTTCCCAAAAAATAGCAAAACAAAACCAAACAAAACCAAAACCAAAACCAAAACACGCAATGGAGGTTTTGCAAAACCAAAACCAAAACCAAAACACGACGGTAATCCAGATCCAAAACCGAATCCAAAACCAAAACACGGGGGTCAGTGACCATCTCTAGTAAATACATAGCTAAGAAAAAAATACATTATGCTACTAACCTGAAATATGCCATTCCTCGAATCCAACAAGTCCTTCTTAAGGCTGTAAACAATATAGCAACGCTCTCTTCCCCGCTACTTGTCTCAAAAAGACAATTTGAGGGGGAATTTGTGGTGGTGCAGTTAAAGACATGGGGAGGAGCATTTACAGGAACACTCCCAATTGCATGCATTGGCATAATGAAATGAGCCTGGACTAATGAATTTCTCAGTTCTGTTTGAAATGTAGTAGTGGGATCAGCAGGGATGGTATGGGAGAAGCTCTAATTATTGAGCTGTCAGTAGGCGTCTTTTAGGTATTGTTAAGGGCAATGCATATGTGATTTTTAACTTTAAAAAGGATTTCAGGTCACCAGAAAATCTGTCAGGTAAATTAAACTTCAGCTCCTTCACTGAAGAAGAGGAGATTTGTGCAGTGTGAGCTGCATCCTCTTGCATGGACACACATGTAAATAAGTCCTGTACTACCTGTGATAGGGCTTGAAGCTGACTGGCCAAAATCTGGGCAGGAGATGGTTAATGAACCTCCACGTGTCAGGTCCAAAATGTATTTTGGGCTAGTGATAATGTTAAGGGCACTGTACATGTGATATCCAACTTCTAGAACCCCTTCTTGAGATGTTAACCAACAACAGCCACCTTTCAGAGAAACTTAATTTGTTATACAGTATTCAGCCGTCCCCAGAACTTAAGCTCAGATAGTAGTAGTTGTTGATCAACAATTGCCCGATGGAGTGGACAGGACACGGTAAGAGAAGTAGTGAGTAACCAGATAGTTTAGTGTTACAAACTGAGAATCAGACTGGCAGGGGTTAATGCAAATAAACAGACAGGCCAAGGTCAGAAGTAGAGAAGACAGCAATTCCTTTAAGCAAGCCAGGGCAGCTATCTATCTTTCTATCTATCTATCTATCTATCTATCTATCTATCTATCTATCTATTTATCTATATATATATATATATATATATATATGTCTATATAGCAAGCCAAGGGTCAGGAGTGGAGAGGAAAGCAGATTCCTTTAAACAATCTGGTTCATACACTGATAACAGAACAGGTCAGGATACAAGCCACACTAGGCCAAGCAGGAACTATCACCAACATTGGTATGAATCCAAAAAGAGGTTTAAAAGGGCAGCAGCACCAATCAGAAAAGCAGGATGATTACCTGCATGTGTGGTAAGTGATTACATAGGTGTAGCTGCCAGATTGACAGCTGAAGAGAAGGTATTTTATTTGTTTCCTCTCAGGTCTGTGTGATTGACATTACCCTTTTACTTTACGCCATCTCCCAATGCTTATGGGGAGATATAGTAACGCATCCAATACTGAAGCTGCTACCTCTGGGACCGCACCTGTTCACTGCTACAATTAATCCATTGTGTATACATATCTTTCAGTGTGTATATCTGAGTGTATGATATTAGCCTCTTACCTTTCCCTTTAAACCAATACCCTTTCTAGTAGTGCTCCTCACAGTGACTGTCGGTAGAGGAAGCATTATGTGATTATGTCTTTATGGGTGACATTATCATCAGAAAGTAATGATTATCTCATTTTGTTTCTACATTCGCTGCAATTGTTTTTTTTAAATCTATTTTACTCTACATGTGGACATTTACTTGAAGGTTTTATTATCAATTTTCTCCCTGCTCAAATCAGCTTCACTAAGACAGAATAAACAGGGCGGTGATTCATATAAGGAGGGGTTCACAAAGTGTGCATTTGGCTATAGAATTCCCTCACATTTGCTGTTGACTTACCGGAGCCCTGCTTGCCCCTATATGGGGTGAAACAGGACCCCACAGGACAGCTAATCGGATACTGTCAGTCTGCAAAAACACACTCACTTATACCCTTGAAGCTTACCAGTTTGGCATTGAAATATTGCTGCTTACCGTCGATTGTTCTAACTAGTGTGATTCAGCTGATTTCTCATCTCATTCACGATCTGCTATAAGGATATGGATTTGTAGTAAGTAGAACCACTCATTTTGTAAATAATTTTACTCTCAACACTAAGCCAAGATAAAACTGCAATTTACATCTAATTTCAAGTCAAGACTTATGACATCTGTATTGGGATTTCTGTTCTATGCAGGATCCCAGTGACTCATTTTTAATATCAAGTCAAGACCTATCATATCATTTATTGGATGTTTTGTAAGGACCCCGTGGGGAGAAGTTCTTGTGCTTCAGGAACTTACCACAATTCACGTGGATGACCGTGAAATGCCCTCCGCTCCCTGTCCCAAAGGGGAAATCTCTGCCGACTCGCTGGTCTTGCCCCTGGGGAAGAAACAGAGAATTGAACTTGTGCCTATAAGGAATGGGATTTCCGAGAACACGGCAAGGAAACACTCAAGTCAATCCCCTTGCCGCCACCTCGTTTTGTTCTTGCCAAGGGCGCAGGACTTCGAGTAATCGGGACCAGGAACAGTCCCGCCCCAAATACTCCACTCACCTTTCGGTGAGGGCCTAACCAAAAGTGGGAATAGAGATCTATACTCCCCCGGTCTCTGCTCTCCTGCTCCTATCCGTTGCTCTCCTGCTCCTCTCTGTTACTTGTGGAAGACAGAGAACACACAGCCTCCCTCTACTCTACAAGTAAGGCTAGTATGTACAACCGACACAACTAACACTAGCTAACAGACGGCCTGACCCTAAACAAACAACTAATGGTCAGGAACGTAACTTTACTATAAACTGGGTGTAGTGTACTTCCTAAGCCTCCTCCCTCTACCTACAGGGAACACCAGCCGGTGTTCATGATTTACTCCGGAAGGCTGTTCCTAAAACCCTCACCCAGGTCGTAACGAGAAGACTATCTTCTCACTATGGGGTCACTCACGGAATCCCAAAGACCAGTTGCACATGGCATGACTGAGGCTCACTGGAGCAGCGCACCACCGGAGTGTCAGCTTCCGTACGGAACCGCCAGTAGGCACTACAGGAACTCAAAACGGCAGCATTCACCCAAGCAGAACACCGCCCCAGTCCGGAACCGCCAGGGACCCTGCCGGAACTTAGGACTGGAACACCTAATTGGAACCACGAGACTAAGTTCTGGAATTCAAAAGGGCTGTGCTGCACTGACAGTGAGGTGCCCAATCCAATGCCTCTGGAAACCAGCGTAACCACAGGGACCTACGGGGCGGGAAGACTACGTGTGTTCTTTCCTAACTGTGTGTGTGCTCCTAACAACCACTTGTCCCCACAGACACAGTTTATAACAGAAAAGCAGTAAGGAAACAAGAGCCTACCTTCAATAGGGGCCTGACGTCTTGCACCTGTAAATAAACACACACAGCACAACCAAATACAACGCACAATACAATATTCACCACACAGACAGAATAAGACCCTGCTGCTGTATCTGGAAGGCTGACATGTAATATACACCTCCGGTATCTAACCAGATGGATTAGTATAGCACTAACACAACACTGGGACTGCACCCTACTCCAGCTCAGGGTTCTCACACCTGTTACTTACAGGGCCTGGTGCCCTCTTTACCAGGACCTTATGCCCTACACCGTGGGCTTTCTGCCCGGCTAACTATAGGGCCTTGTGCCCTGGCTATGGGCCTTCTGTCCCTCTGCCTTGGACTCTAAGCCCACTAACTAGGTCCTTGTGCCCTTCACTATGGGCTTTATGCCCCTACCTAGGGCCTTATGCCCTTTGCTGGCAATGGGCTTAGAGCCCAGCTAACTACCTATAAGGGCCTTATGCCCAGTTAATCCTGGGCCTTATGCCCCTAACCTAGTCCGACAGTGCCCCAGGGCCTTGTGTCCTCACGAGATAGAGTGATCTGCGGCCGGGGGCCCAGTAGAGGTGGTGCCCAGAAGGGCCTTACCTGCTTCCCTGGTCTTCTCCTGGGCTTTTCCCCACTGCCGCCGCTTCCGGGATCTGCCGCGGTCTTCTGTGCTTGATCGCGACGATCTTCAGATGGCAGAGGCGCTCTTAGCCCTGACAACGGCTCTCTGCCGCCACTGGTGCTCTCAGCTGCCTTCTTTTCTTCTAATGTTTATCGCGACGAGCTCCGGTCCACATCTGCTCTCTTCAGTCTACGGCCAACTAAGCAAAGATGTCGGCGCGCACACCGGCTTAAATATTCGGCCGACGTCATCACACAGCGTCGACGCGATGCTACGCGATGAAGCGGCGAGCCGATCCGCGCCAAGGATTCAATCGGCCGGGAGGTGATCCCTGCTTGGCTCACCACCCCGACCGGACGGTAGAGAGTGACGTCGCGTGCCCCTGGTTGGCCCAAATTCTGCCGTTGGGACCTCTGAGGCGGAATTGGCAGCAGTGGAAGCTCCGTGTTCACCACGGTACAACAACGGAACAACAACGTCGTCTGCGATGCCCGTTACCCACCAATCCACCTCCATTGTTACTGGTACTAAATCCAGTTCGCCCCCCTCAGGGATTTCCAGGGTCTGGTCCAGAAAACCACAGGGGCACATCATGTTACTATGCAGTACATGCGTTAGTCCAGCTCCTTCTACGGGAACCACTTCATACACTGGATTTTCAAGAGCCACTTGTCTTTGTACCACATATGGTAAAACTTCCGATCGGTCACAGAGCTTTTATCCCGGCCTCTTCACCCTGACCAGAACTCCCTGACCCACAGTGAGGGGGGAAGCAGTACTGTTGGTTGGGCCGGAGTGAATCTTGGAACGCAGCTGACCCCTCTCCAGCAACCCTCAGCCGTATTTTCTGCTCGGACACCCAGCTGTTAGGGGTCCAACTCCCCTCCTCTTCGGGAACAGATAATTCCAAATCATTCCTCTCTCTTCCAGGCCGTCCGAACAGGAGGAAATATGGAGTGTAGACAGTAGTACTATGTACCCTGTTGTTATATACCCACACAACATCCTGCACGAACTCTGGCCACCAACTCTTCTGTTCTTCCTCTAACAATCTGAGAATCTGCAGCAAAGTTCTATTGAATCTTTCACATGCTCCGTTGCCTTGGCGGTGATAAGGTGTAGTACGAGACTTCTGAACCCCATATGTGCGGCATAGACCTTCTGTGAGACGACCCTGAAAGCAAGCTCCCTGGTCCAAATGGATTCGTTCAGGGCACCCATATTTCCGAATGAAGTGTTCCACACTGGTGAGGGTGGCCGCCTCAGCAGTTTGGTTCCGAGAGGGTACAACGACCGTGAATTTGGTGAAGTGATCGGCCATGTCTAGCGCATAGCTATGGCCAGTAATCGACTCTCCGACCAGAATATAATCGATCATAAGAATCTCCAGTGGTCGTCCCATCTGGATAGTTTGGACAGGAGCATGTTGCTCACCAATCTTAGATACCCCACACTGGGGACAAGCTCGGCAGACTTCCTCCGCCAATGCCTTCAAGCCTGGTATAAAGTACTGCCGGCGTAGCCACTGATGAGTCTTGGCAGCTCCCAGGTGGGCACCTTGGATATGAGCTTCCACAACCACTTCCCGCACCATTGACTCCGGCACCACTACTTGCTACACAGGACAAAGCTCCTGTTCCAGATAAGCTCGACGAACCAGAACCACTTCTCTCACCATCAACTGATCCCAGCGGTGCAATAGCCTCCGTACCACCACAGGCAGCCGACGCCGCTCCCACCCTGATGGCCAGTGTCTTTGTTGCCTCCATTGCCATACACACCATAATGGGGCATCCTGAACCTGGCTTGCAGCCCAGTCTTCAGTCGTCCTGGGCACAGTTAAGGAGCACACTGGTGACTCAATCCGAGTAAGATCTGGAATCTCCACTTCCTCCCTTTCTTTATCGCTAGGTCCTTCCGGTACTGACAGGTGGTAGCGGGACAAGGCATCTGCATTACCATTAGCCTTCCGTGGGCAATATCGAATCTTGTAAAGGAATTTGGCCAGCCGGCCATCCACCGCTGCTCCAGTGCCTCTAGCTTAGCTGTAGCTAGATAAGCCAATGGGTTATTGTCTGTAACTATTTCAAATTCAGCGGCAATCAGATACTCCGCAAACTTCTCAGTAACTGCTCAAACAACCGCCAACAACTCCAGTTTGAAGGAACTGTAGTTCTCGGGATTTCTTCCAGAGTCACGTAGACTCCGGCTGCCATAAACAATGACTCGTTCTCGTCCATCTTGAACCTGGACTAATACAGCTCCCAGACCCTTCAGGCTTACATCTGTATACAGGACGAATGGCTTCTCAAAATCAGCGTAAGCCAGCACCGGAGCCATGGTCAGATCCTCCTTGAGCTGCGCAAAGGCCTTCTCCTGAGCAGCTCCCCAGGCCACAGCTTGATTCTTTGTCGTAATAGCGACTCCCCTCAGCAACTCATGCAGTGGGCTAGCCACCTTCGCAAAATCCTTGATGAATCTTTGATAATATCCCATCAGTCCCAGAAATGCCCTCAACTCAGTCACCGTACGAAGGATTTTCCAGTCCAATACAGCAGACACCTTGTCCGGGGTGGGGCTCACGCCATTCTGGGACACGACATGCCCCAGATATTCTAACTGGGGTTTCAAAAGATGACATTTTCAGGGCTTAAACTTCAACCCAACTTCTCCAGGCACTGTAGTAGCACGTCAAGCCGATTTAGGTGCTCTTCGACAGTGGGAGCGAAAATGATGATGTCATCCAAGTATTTTAGGAGAGCGTCAAAATTCAGGTTTCCCCCGACATCTCTCCATTAACCTTTGGAAGGTGGCAAGAGCATTGGTGAGACAAAAGGGCATCCGGCAAAACTCAAAGAGACCCATTGGCGCAATGAAAGCTGTCTTCGGTCGATCCTCTGCTGCCACTGGAACTTGCCAATATCCACTGGCGAGTTCCACTGTTGAGAAATACCTTACCTTTCTAGCGCAGCTAGTAAATTCTCAATCCGTGGCAAAGGATATGCATCGCGGACAGTTCAGCTGTTCAGTCGCTGATAGTCCACGCAGAACCTAATGGTACCATCTTTTTTCGTACCAATACAATAGGAGCGGCCCACGGGCTCTCACTTTCAGTGATAACATGGTTATCCAGCATCTGCTTCAACATCAACTTCACCTCCTGATATAATTTCAGTGGGATCGGCCGATACATCTCCCGGATAGGCAGACTGTCTCCAGTATGGATCCCATGCTCCATTTGTTCCGTGTATCCAAAATCCTCCTCATTTTGTGAGAAAACCTTTTGTCTGGCCCATAGTATTTGCTCTAGCCGGGTAACATATTGGGGAGCGATTCCTTCCAGAGAGGCATCCATCTGTTCCAAAATGGCACATCCACTCCACTCTCGGGACAGGCTATCATCAAGTTCTACTTGGACTGCCAGGCCTCCTTGATGCTCTGACGCTGGTTTGAGGCGTATTTGTCTATTCCCCCCGATACGGTTGGCTTCAATGTTGATGACACGGGCAATGGTTGAGCCAAGACCAATCTTCTGGGTACAGTCCTGAACGTTGCATAGTCACAAGGGTACCCTCCCTTTAACCACCCTGGCCAATGCCCGAGCCACTAGGCATCTTTCCGCGGGTAGTTCAGGATCGGTTGGCTCTACCAATACCACTCTCCCCTCCAACCTCCGGTTGGTTCTCACCTCCATGTATTGCAGCACCTCCTGACCAAGGGGTACCTCTAGGGTCTGTCGATAGTTCGTCCGTAAGTAACCGAGGAGCTCTACCTCGGACTCACCCAATCCCGCATCACACTCTCGCGCCATCCTCTGGAAAACTTGTTGCACAGGCTTGGGTACATCCAATTCTCTCCAGTATCGAGGACCTTTAGCAAGAAACAAAGCAGGATACAAAATTCTGCAGGGCATTTATCCCCAATATAACCGGACCATGACGAAGCTCCGTTCCACCTACCACCAAGATGCCTTTCTTTCCCCAAGCATGTCTACAGTCTTCAACCTCCATCCAAACTACCCCCACAACAGGGATAGGCAGATTGTTGGCTGCTGTTAGTATCATCCACGTTTGGGTCCGACCCTTCTGCAAGTGAGCATAATTTTCCAGGAAACATCGTTCCAACATGATGGTCACCTGGGACCCCATGTCCAAAAGACACTGCTGCCGCTTCCCCCCCCCAATGTAGCCACCACTGTAGGGCACTCGCCTACCAAATCAGCAGAATTGGTAATTCTAGGGTTCGTTCCCCTTCCCCCCGCGTGTGGCCCCATTTCTGCGAGGGACTCTAGTTTAACGGACCTGGTACCAGAGCCTCGGGGCAGATACATGCGTAATGCCCCATGCGTTGACACCTCCAACAGCGGATATCGCTCTTAAGCCTCCTTGCGTCCTGGGCACGCTCAGTCGTCCTTCACTACGTTCTCCCTTGCCTCCGCGATCCCGAGGCCGGTGGACTTCATGCCGTGATTCATGAGTCATTAGAGGTTGTTTTGTTTATTTATATTGGTTATTAAGAGATTTTCTACAGTTTCCTAAATATCTTTGCTATTTCATTTTACATCTTTTTCAGCCATGGTTTTCATTATGATACTGATTATATATAACTTTTAATATCATGTTATTTCTTGTATTGCATGCTGAGTTAAATCTGCATGTTCATGCTGCAATTTCTGAGGAAAGTAACATCATTTCCTAGCAGGAGTTCCAATAAGGATTAAACGGTGCTTCTTAGTGGGAAAATTCCTTATTGAGAACAGAGCCAGTGGGAGACATTCCAACCAATTTTTCTGTGTCTCAGTCACTAATTTGCTTAACTTTAGTTTAATTATACCATTTAATCTTTCTACCTTGCCACTGCTTTGTGGGTGATAGGGGGTGTGCGAAGCCTGAGAGATGCCTAATCTGCAAATATGTGTCCCACTATTTTTTCAGTGAAGTAAATTCCCCTGTCACTCTCTATTACCACTGGGACGCCATACCTGCAAATTACTTCTGACATTAGTTTCTTTCCTATGATTCTGGTATTTGCTGTCCTACAGGCCCAGGCTTAGGGCCATCCTGAGAAGAAGTCAACGCACAGCAGAACATAAGCGTATCCTGCAATTTTGGGTAACTGTATGAAGAGATAATGAGCTTTGGGCATGGTTTTAGCGGGCACTGAGACAGTTTTACCATGGTTATGTAAAGAACATATGGCACAGCTTGCAGTATAAGCTTGTGCTGCCTGTGTGAAGCCTGGTGCTTTCAAGCACTTGGCTAGGGTGATTACCAACATGTCCTTTGAAATGTGTGCCTTGCCTTGCAAGATCTGGCCATTACTGAGCAGAGTGAACAGGGCAGGCAATAGTGATGAGCTACCTCTCATACCCCCTCCATTTCCTCTGCCCCAGTTTTCCCCATTCTGTCTTCTCTTTTACAGATGCCTGTTTCTGCATCTGCTTTAGTATGTCAAGATCAAAGTCTCAACTGTCACAGTTAATATATTAGTGAAACAGGGCTTCAAAGCAGCTTCCTTGGCTGCTTGATCTGCAAGTGCATTTCCTTTAACTTCTAGAGTATTGTCTAAAGTGTGGATTTCACCTTCACCACAGTCACCTGCCTAGGTAACTGCAGAGCAGAAAATAGAGGCCAAATGCAATCAGCATGTTTAATTGGTTTCTCTGAGGATCCCATAAAATCACTACTTTTCCAGATTGGGCCATAGTCATGTGCTACCCCGAAGCATATAGGGTGTTTGTGTAAATGTTAACTGGTTGTTCTTCAGCATATATACAGGCTGCTGCCAAAGCTCACAACTCTACTTCTTGCAATGAACTGGAAGCAGGCAATGCTTCTTGTATTAAAATGTCAGTTTCTGTAGTAACTGAGTAACCTGAGTGTGGTACCCCATCCAGATAGTATCGAGAGCCATCTACAAAAAGCTGCAAATCAGCATTCTGATAATGGACATCAGCCATGTTAGGGAGATCTCATGTTTCAGATTTCATTCATTCAAGATAGTCATGATGGCATTGATCAGAAATAATTTGAGTGTCATTTATATCCTCCCTCTCATTTCCTACCTGTTCAAAAACCCATTCTCCTTTCTTATTCCCCTCTTCTGGAACCAGTGGCAACAGTGTTGCTGGGTTCAGAACTGTGCATCTTTTGATAGTGATGTTGGAAGGTGTGAGTAGGGTTACCTCATATGTTTTAAGTCTTGTAGCTGATAAGTGTCTGGTTTGAGCTTTATTCAGGATCTCTGTGACAGCATGAGGAACCTGAATAGTTAATGAGCAGCCTAGTGCAATGTTTGCAAACTTGTATATGAGTGTGGCAGCTACGGCCGCAGCTCGCACCCAGGAAGGGGCTCCTCTGATTACAGTGTCCAAATGTACACAATAGTATCCTAAAGGATTCAGTTTGCTGTCATGTTCCTGAGTGAGTACACCTTGACCTGAATTTTCATGACAAAAGAGTGTGAATGGTTTGGTATAGTTTGGAAGTGCTAATGCAGGAGCATAGATGATATAATTTTTGAGTTCAATAAAAACTCTTGTCTTGCTAATCTATTAGTTCTAAATGCCCCTGTTTTTGATCACCTTTCAAGGCATCATGTAATATTTGTCATTTCTGGGAAGCACTTGGAATCCATTCTTGGCAGTATGTCACGAGTCCCAAGAAAGCTCTGAGCTGTTTTAGGGTGGTAGGTATTGGGATTTGTGAGATAGCAGCTTTCCTTTCTTGTGTAATGTGTTTTGTTCTAGGAGATATATAATGAACCAATAACTGAACTCGGGGCTGTTTCAACTGCAATTTGTCTTTGGATGCCTTGCACCCTTTTTCTGCTAAAAATGTCAGTAAGGATATGGTGTCTTGAAGACACTGTTCTTTTGTTGTGGAACAAATTAAAAGGTCATCCACATACTGAATGAGTACAGTGTCAGGGTTTACTGTGTGGCAAGCTTCTAGCACTAGTGCAATGGCCTCTGAGAAGGCAGGCGGTGAGATGACACTCCCTTGTGGAAGCCTGGTCCAACAATACTGATTGTCTAAGTAGATAATAACCAGTATGAGCTGGTTGGCCTTGGTAAGTGGCACCTAGAAAAAGACGTTTGCTAGGTCAATAACAGTGAAGATTGTTCTGAGACAGTTGGGACTATAAATAGCAACGTGTGAGGATTTGGTACAATTGGGCTGTCTATTATTCTACTATTTCAAAGGTCATGGACCATTCATTAGAGAGCTTACATTATAAGTGTAAGAGGGCACAGCAGAAACAAGAGGAGTAAATGTGTTTCAGAGTGGAGATTTTGATAGTTGTGAGGTACATTAGTGTGAATAGTGTTATTGAGGATAAGGTCACCTCTAAAAAAGAGATGGGTTTTCAAAATACATCTAAAGATTTGAAGGCTGTGGGAAAGTCTGATTGAGCGTGGTAGGGAATTCCATAAGTGGGAGAGTATTTTGATATGAGATTTGAGATGTATGCAGGATTAGTGTTGTTGAGGGCTTTGTAGGTAAGAGTGAGTAATTTGAATTTGATTTTAGAGGACAAAGGGAGCCAGTGTAGGGATTTGCAAAGTGGTACAGCAGATGTGGAGTGGTGAGAAAGGAAGATCAGTCTGGCAGCAGCATTTAGAATGGATTAAAGTGTGGATATATCGGTGTCAGAAATGCCAGATAGCAAGAAGTTGCAATAGTCAAGACGAATGATGATGAGAAAATGTATAAGGGTTTTGGTAGCTTGTTGGGTAAAAAAAAGGGCATATTCTGACAATGTTTTTAAGGTGGAGTCGACAGGACTAGGAGAGAGTCAGAATATGAGGAATAAAGCAGAGGGCAGAGTCAAGTGTGACACCGAGGCAGCGGGCTTAGGAAATTGTGGTGTTATTGTGGTGTTATTGACAGTGAAGGAAATTTAAAGGCAGGTGGTAACTCTGGCAAGAGGGAAGATAATAATCTCTGTTTTGGACATGTTGAGCTTAAGGTAGCCTTGGGACATCCATGCGGAAACAGCAAAAAGACAGTTGGTTACACAAGATAGTACAGAAGAAGAGAGGTCAGGGAAAGTGATATAGATTTGGGTGTCATCATCGTAGAGTTGGTATTGGAGGCAAAATGAGTGAAATAGTGCCCCAAGAAAAGAGGTGCACAATGAGAAAAGTAAAAAAAAAATATCAAAAGCAGCAGAGAGGTCCAGGGGAATGAGTATAAAGAAATTACAATTAGATTTTTCAGTAAGTAGATCATTGGTCACTTTCTTGAGAGCAGTTTTGGTGGAATGTTGTGGTGGCAGTCTGATTTTATAGAGTCGAGAATGGAATGAGTGGAGAGAAAGTGAGACAGGCGTTTGTACACTAAGGGCCTGAGTCATTACGGGACGCAAAATGAGCGCAGCGTACGTACGTGCACTAATGTACGTGCTTTGTGGCTGCGAACGGCCGAAGTCATTAAGCTGCGTATTCTCACATACGCAGCTTCATGACTTGCGGCGCAAGTCTTCCTAATCTACCCGTTCACGTCCGTGCAAGCCGGCACATACTTGCATTACGTGCATAAGCGAACGCTACGCTGTTTAGTGCATAGTAACATCATTGGTGTAACTCTCAATTGTTGAATCATGGTGCTGGTTGCAAATAACCGTAAAAATATATATTCTCCTTGTTATGCTACTTTGTTTACCCTGTCAAGATGTTTTACTTTTGATGATTAAAATTTTGTAATATTGAAATATTTACAGTGTTTTATCGTATATCATATATCAGTATATCATGTATATTTGATGTGTTTTTATAATGTCATATGTATTATATTATTATTATATTATATAAGCCTTTGGTGTCAGCTGGAAGGAAAGGAATATTAACAGAAATGAAGTAGTTATTCAAAGAACCTATGTTTTCAATCCAGAGATTTTCAACAAAGACTTGCACAGACTTCTTCGACTTGTCCATTGCATCCAGGAGACTCAAAAGGATCAGGATACGCCTAAATACTTTCTCATCCAATTGTTATATGATAGGTGTAAATTATAGTATAACCTTCTTTTGTTGAAACACAAAGTACATCTCTGGTCTGTTTAAGATCAGAATTTTCAGCATAGAAAAAGAGTGGAAGCTTATTATTTTGTAAAGAAACAATGATCAAATTTTATTCGTTAAGTGTCTTTTGCTGAAGGAATTTTTTTAGGACTTTATTAACCTATATAACACCAATGAGGTTATGCCGCTAGCCCTGTTTTCCATGTGTATCAGGTTGTGTCTTGGTTCTGTTTTCAGTATATGTTTTAGAAAGAGGTTATGTCGTACCAAACTGTTATTTCTTTGGGCCTTATCACATTATATCCCGGATGTGAGGTGTGACCCTATTGGTTGGCCTCTTCTCTATTGGCTTTTAAACAACAGCTTTACTTAAGTGTATAATGCTAATACGTAAATTAGTTCAATGAAATCACACATATACCAGTTTTTCTTGTAACAAAAATATTTTAATTTATATACTAAAACTATTAACAAATGTTAAGTAAGAAACAGGAAAAAAAAAGAATCAATAAAAGGTATTTAACATTTTTTTGAGATATTTTTTTTTTTTTTTTACATTTTTTTGCTTTTTCTTTATGCTTTTTATATTTTTTTTCTTGTTTTTTTAATTCATCCAGAAGCCTCTGGCTGTGCCTTGGAGGACCCATCAACTCCTCATCAGCTGCAAAAAATGAAAGACAACAATTTAGTAAATGCACTCTTAATACATTTCAATGTGGTGAAATGCTAGCTGTCGGTTCTTGTACCTTTGCATTTTGTAAGCTCGGTATATTGCATAAATGAATGTTAACCAAACACTGGCCCCATTCATTCAATTTTGATAAATGTAGAAGTACATAAAATATACTGAAAACAGAACCAAGACACAACATGATACAAAGACAGGTGACAGGGTAAACCAAATCAGATTATCTCTGACAGATAGTGATGGTAGAAATCAGCAAGAAGAAGGCCTAAGCTTAAGAAAACAGGGAAAACAGGCCTATCGAAAAAGGCCAAGAGGGTGAAGGTACTGTAGAAGGAGCACACAGCAAAAGAGGGCCATGCGCATGAGAGCTTACAACCTAAAGGGAAGGGGGAGACACAAGTAATACAAAGTATTATATTACTATTATACAGACTTGCCAACTCTCCCGCATTTTGCGGGAGACTCCCGCATTTTGCGAGAGTCTCCCGGGCTCCCGGGCGAGTGTGGCAATCCCCCGCATCTGGATAATTCTGCCCACTTCCTAGTGAAGTGGGCAGAATTAAGTCCCAAACGCCGCGATTCCCGGTGAATCGCGGCGTTTGGCCCCGCCCCCCGCTGTCAAATGACGCATTTTGCGTCATCACGTCATGGGGGCAGGTCCAAAATGACGTCACTTGGAGCCCCGCCCCCCCCGTCACGCCCACCTCCTCTGCAGGCTCCCGGATTTCACCAACAGAAAGTTGGTACGTATGCTATTATATTGTTTTGTTGTATACATTAACTTTCTGCAAAATTTAGCCAAGGAGAATCTCACACTCTAGGGTGCATTTTTAAAGCCTGCCAGCTGAGTTGGCCTGCACACAAGACAAGGGAGGACATTTTTCCCATTGTGGGAACTTAGGATGCCTTGTACTGTGAATGGCCAGTGAAAACTGTTTGTCATGTTCTACCCGAAAAATCCAAAAATCATATATTGAAAAAAAAAAAACACAACTAAAGTATACGAAAACTACCATGTAATGTACTTACTTTCCTCAACCAGCACTTGTGGTTGCTGAGAGGTGGATTCTGGTTGGCTCTGGAATAGCAGAGGTGATGCTGCCAGGTCAGCGGACTGCGGCGAATCCTCCACCACCGCTGAATGCACCTGTTGCTGTTGGCTACCACCTGGCGCCTCCGGTGTGACCACCTGTTGATGTTGGTGGTGGTGTTCGGAGCTGCGTTGGCGTCCTGTTGGAGACCATTATGTGTTATCTTATGTGTATTTTTGTAATGTATTCACCATACACAGCGAATACATACATACATACATGCAGCGAATGGTAGCTTGGAATGCTAAAATGGTACTCATGTCAATAACATTAAATTTGTAAATAAATGTACACTTAAATTTTTAACATATATATAATAGGACATAATCAGAATAATCGCAAATAAGACTAACATTATTCATACGTTTAGTATGAGAATGGTCAGAAAATAGGCCTTTTCTGTCCATATTTCCTGTGAGAAGAAAAAATTTCATTGCCATATTATTTAGTGTTTGAGCACGACTTACTAGCAATAATTTCAGCCCTCAAATGTGCAAGGAGGTCGGGCTGCCGTCTCCGCAGATCACTCCATCGGCGTTGCAACTGCACGATGGAGCGGCGGGTACCAACCTGCATACGCAGACGCCTGCGCACGGCTCTGTGTGCCTGCAGTTTGTCATCATTTCCCACATACCTCCCTGCGGGCTCAAAACAACGGTCCATCATTGCTGTCAGCACCTGCAGTTCGGTACGTGAGAATACTGCAGACCTCATTTTGTCTCAGAAATGACAGTTTAATATCCTGCTTACCGATTGGTTCTCAGTGCACGTCGGTGCGTCTGCACGTCCATCGCGGAACCTGTACTAAGATGGGTGACTGACCTGTCAATCACTGCTCAAGCGTGCCTAGCGTTCTGGCGCGTTCGCAACTGAACGCACCACTATAAAATCGCATACAGTATGCGATAGTTCGCCCTGACAATTTCTGCATGGCTTTTCTAAGTTGTTGCTGTCAGGAAACGGTTAATATTGCCACATATTGAGGTAAGTAACATGGGCCTAGGTCTGCTACCTGACAGATAGCGTGGTAGGAAATGAAATAATTGCACTTTCTTTTTTCCTTTTTTAGATTGTACTCACTTGAACCTGAACATGTCTAAACAAGACTCCAATGAGCCATCCGGCTCATCATCTGCTGCTGCTGCTGCTGCAGCAGCTAAAAAAACACGACAGCCTAATTTCTCAAAAAATGAAATCGACATTTTGGTCGAATTGGCTGTTGATAGGCTCCACTCCACTCCGCGTCCACTCTGTGCACCATCAAAAGCAAGAATATGGGAAGAAATTACAAATGAGGTCAATGCCGTGGCTCCAATCAGACGCAAGGTTAATGAGGTCCAGAAAAGGTAAATATTTAAGCGTACAAAACTTGGTTAAATGTGTCCAGATTTTGTGGATAATATTATCCTGCTAATGTGTATATTTTGCACACAGGTGGCAAGACTTTAAACGCCGCCTAAAAGATAAAATTTCTGAACACAGAAGACATGCAAGAATGACAGGTGGTGGACCTCCAGCAACGCTGGAATTGACTCCATTGGAGACCAGGGCATTGGCCTCTTTGGATGCGGAGATGGTTCAAGGTGTGGGCCGCATTGACACCGGACGTAGCCCAGCCGCCATCGAGCCTATCACAGCTACAGGTATATACACACACATATATATAAATATATCAATTCACACTAATTACCTAAGGACGGCATTATTTATTTCATTTTTTCCCCTTGTAGGGCCCAATACAGAGGAAGAAATTTCAGAGGATGAGCTGGTGGAGGAGCCACGTGATGTGGAAGAGCATCAGATGAGTGAGGAGCCAGAAGTCAGTGAACGGGAATCACTGCACGCATGCTATCACAGTATTAGAGACACAAATGCCACTATTGAGTCCAATACCACAGATATTGCCACAACCCTCACCCGTATGGAGCACACTTTACACAGTAGCCTCACCCGTATAGAGAGCACTATGGACTTAAACCTTTCATCTATCAACACTACCCTTACCCGTCTCACTGAACTTATTGCAGTGTATATCACCAATCCACAATCACGCATATCACAGGAATCTTCTACTTCTTTCTCTCCATCTCATAGTCCCATGTATCAATCATACTACACTTCACCTGATTATCATTCCACAAGTAGGCCTTATCGCGCGCACCCGTCTTCACATATTGAACAACTCCACTCTCAAGGTTCTATTGGTTCTAGTCTAAGACCCCAAATGCATCGCCATCATTTTCAAACCAACCCATATGTTGACATTGAACCATATTCCCATTCTAATCAGCAATACAACTATTATTTACCACCATCTGCCATCTCTGCCCCATCTGCCATCTCTGCCCCATCTGCCATCTCTGCCCCATCTGCCATATCTGCCACATCTGCCATATCTGCCCCATCTGCCATCTCTGCCCCATCTGCCATATTTGCCCCATCTGCCATCTCTGCCCCATCTGCCATCTCTGCCCCATCTGCCATATCTGCCACATCTGCCATATCTGCCCCATCTGCCATCTCTGCCCCATCTGCCATATTTGCCCCATCTGCCATCTCTGCCCCATCTGCCATCTCTGCCCCATCTGCCATATCTGCCCCATCTGCCATCTCTGCCCCATCTGCCATATCTGCCCCATCTGCCATCTCTGCCACATCTGCCATCTCTGCCACATCTGCCACCCGTGCACCCCGTGCCCCCCGTGCACCCCGTGCACCCCGTGCCACACAATCGTCGGCTGCTGCACAGTCACTCACTGCTGCTCCACTGGCCTCTGCTTCCTCCCCACTGTTGCCTTCTATGTCACGGGTTACCAGAAGCCAGACTCATCCTCCATGCGATGCAACCATTATACCAGCAAAGAGGGCCCGTAAAAAAAAATAACTGTTTGTTTGATGTGTTTTTGCTATTGTGTAAATAAATTGTATAATTATAAACTTATTAGCTATGTATGTTGTATTTTTAAAAAACATTACAAAAACACTTACAAGAGAAGTAGGTGTCCAGGACATATTGCTGGAAAGACACAGCATCAACTGATTCTGGAGGGCTGGGGTCAGCATCTAACACCTCATGGACAGCAACCTCGGCCTCCTCCACCTAAGGAACCCCACTCGTAATGGCGATGTTATGGAACACCACGCACAGAGCTATGATATCACACACAGTGGATGGAGCGCACATTAGAGCACCACCAGACCGATCTAGGCACCGGAATCTGGCCTTTAAAAGACCAAATGCGCGCTCCACAACCGATCTAGTGGCTGTATGTGCGGAGTTGTATGCCATCTCCTGCTCCGTACGTGGGTTTAATAGAGGAGTGAGGAGCCAAGGGCGGAAAGGGTATGCGTTATCTCCTACAAGGGGTGACAAGAATGAAAAAGTTTAAAAATATGAGCGAGTGTCATAATTGTAGACACAAATAACTATATCTATGCCAACAAGACAGGCAACATGGATGAGAAATAATGGCAAAAGAAGCAATCAGACACATAACATATTCAATGTATTTGTAACCAAGGTTTAAGTTTTTGAACAACTTTTCACATGGGCAGCTATCCATGTTGGATTTTAAGGTAAACATCACAATTAAATGTACTTTTGAATGATATTGCAATGTGCCTTTGTAATATATCTACTTAGCTACCGAACTTAAGACATTACTATTTCCACTTTAAACTACTACATACATGACATGTTTGTTAAATAATAAAAATACCTAATAGCCACGCATCACCATTCGGCCTTGCACCACCTTGCCTCAGTTGCAATCTTTCCCACATCCCTGATTGCCGGAAGGCAAAGGAGTCATGTGTACTCCCTGGCCACATAGCTACCAGGTTACGAATCTGGAGAGAGGTGTCACATATAGCTTGGACATTTATAGAATGGAAATGCTTGCGATTTAAAAAATTAGCAGCATTCCCACCGGAGGGGACCAAGGCTACATGAGTCCCATCGACTGCCCCTATGACATGCGGGAAACCGGCTATGTGGGAAAACTGCCGTTTTATCGGCACCAGGGACTCCTCATCGAGTGGCAGATGTATGAATTGCCTTAGACGCGACACAAACGCCCCCAGAACAACCTTTAGCACACGACTGAAGGACTTCTGGGACATCCCTGAAGCGACTCCCACAGTGGTCTGAAATGACCCTGTCGCGCAAAAGTGCAATACCGCCAACAGTTTAGTCAATGGCGGTATTGCTGTTGGGCTGTTGCGCTTGGGCTCCAGGTCAATCTGCACTATGCGCAGGGTGTCCAGGATGACACGAGGCGGGAGCCGATAACGCCGCACCACCTCAGTATCAGACATGCCAAAGAGGCTGACACGTGGCCTGAACACACGCTCCCTTGGTCGGCGACGATGGGTTACTTGCTGATTTTGGGGGCGGCGATGCTGGTTGCCCTCCTGTGCTGCCACATGTGCCTCGGCCATTTCTAAGAAACGCTATATTTGAAAAGAGAAGGATGTGAAAAAAATACAATTAACTCATAGTTTGGAAAATGTCACTCCTATTTGCACAGGAAACATTGACAATATACTTACACCAACAAGTGGGTTGGCCAAACTCATAATGTGGCTAAAAAAACAAAACAAAAATTGTCAGAGGGTGAATAAGAAGTTATGGCATCTGCTTCTATGCTATGTCAGGTTGCAGACCTAGACCCATGTTACTTACCTGAAAATGGAGCAGGATTATCCTGTTCACTTGCAAACAATTGTGAATGGGAAACTAAAAAAGAAAAAATAAAGTAAACAAAAGATAAAAATAATCTACAAAGTACTACACAGCCCAATACAAGCAAACTATTATCTGTAACTATTATCTGAAACAAAGTATAACACCCAAAATAACAAAAAAGTCCAAGACAATTCAAACAATAAAATGTTAAAACAAATCAACCAAAGAAACCATAGTAATATCTTAAAATATATCATGCAAACATACCAGTAAATGAATCAGCAGTGAACAGGGCACATCATCTACGCCGAGCTTTATAGCAGTGGTTAATTAGCAGAGAGTATGCAGGTGAGGGTCTGCATGCGTCCTGATCACATGGGCGTTCCTTCGGATAAGTTGTGTGTGCTCGCGGTTTAGATCTGAGAGATAAAGTAGACCCTTGGCAGGCGCACAGCGTACGCCACCACAAACGCGATCACATGCGTTCGCACCACTATGACTTGGACGTAGTTAGACGGGAACGCCCCTATGAGAAATTGACTACGTCACCACGCCCCTCAACCTCCCTGTTCCCGCCCGGAACTCGTAGCTCGTCGCAAATGGGTTTTGCGATCGCGGCCGTACAGTTTTTGCGTTCGCGAAAGTAAACTGACCCGGTAACCGAGCATGCGCACTAAACTTTGGCGTACGCTACGCGCTGAAAAGGGACATACGTCCCTTGATGACTCAGGCCCTAATTGTTCAAGTAGTTTTTAGGCAAAGGGGCGGAGAGAAATAGGGAGATAGTTGGAGAGAGAGAGGCTGGATTAATAGAGGTTTCTTTAGAATAGGTGAGATGAGCGCATGTTTAAAGGAGGATGGAAATGTGCCAGTGGAGAGAGACAGGTTGAAGAGGTGAGTTAGAGGTGGGCATGCACTGGAGGAGAGGGAGTTGAGTAGTTGTAAGGGAAAAGGGTCAAGTGGACAGCTTGTAGGGTGAGATGATAAGATGAGTGCAGAGACTGGAGAGAATGATTTAGGGATAGAATGGGGGAGTGTAGGTAAAGGTGGGTAGAGTGAATGGAGTGAGTGGAATTTGGCATGAGGAATTATCTTGTCGAATGGTGTCAATTTTGTGTTTGAAATAGGTGGCAAAATCATGGGCAGTGAGGGAGGAAGAAAGAGGAGGTGCGGGTGGGTAGAGAAGGCAGTGTTGTTAGATGAAAGGATGAATTTATAGTGGAGGAAATCGGGTTAGGAACGAAATTTCCTCCAGTGGCACTCTGCAGTGTTGGAGCACTTTTGCAGGTTTGTTGTGCCATGGCTAGGGTTTGAATCATCGGAGACTATATGTAGTAGCTGGAGCTGTATTGTCTAGGGCTGAAGTGAGTGTTTTGTTATAGAAAGAGGCAGCCTTATTAGGACAGGACAGTGCAGTCATTAGAGCAAATAGTTGATTTAGTGAAAATGAGCAGTGGATTGGGTTAAAAGTACTTAGGTTTCGTTGTGTACATGTGTATTTGGGTGCAGGGGGAAGGGCATGAGGTAAGGTGAGGCTGAAGGAAAGAAGGTTGTGGTTGGAAAGTGGGAAGGCTAAATTGAAACTAGAGATGGAGCAGTAGCAGGAGAAGACAAGGTCAAGGGAGTGCCCATTGCAGTGGGTGGGAGATGAGGCTCATTCGGAGAGACCAAAGGAGGAGGAAGTAAGTGAAAGAAGTTTAGTGGCAGAAGAGACAGTGGGATAATCAATGGGAATGTTGGAATCACCTAGTATGACTCTAGACAGGACAAAGGATAGGAAATAATTGAGCCAGGCTGCAAAGTTGTCAAGGAATTGTGAAACTGGACCTGGGGGGCGATAAATGACAGCAACACGAAGGTGGAGAGGAAAAAATAAATGGATAGTGGGGACTTCAAAGGAAGAGAATAAGAGGGAGGGTTCAGAGGGTATGACTTGGAGGGTGCAGCTTGGAGAGAGTAGAATGTCTACTCCACCACCTTGTCTGTTTCCAAGTCTGGTAGTGTGGCTGAGGGAGAGTTCTCCATTGGAGAGAGCTGCAGGGGATGTAGTGTTAGAAGAAGTGAGCCAAGTTTCTGTAATGGTAAGGAGGTTGAGGCATTTAGAAATGAATAGATCATTGATGGATGTAACCTTGTTACAAACAGATCTGGTGTTCCATAGTGCACAGGAGAAGGGAAGAGGGGGTAATGCAGATATGTGAATAAGGTTGGCGGGATTGGAAGCATGGGAAGAATGGAAAGGTTTGGGGTGGCTTGAGGAGTGTGAGCAGATAATGGGGACAATACAGTTCATGTATATAGACTAGCGAGTAGGGAAGTAGTGAAGGGGAACTCATGATCGGAGAGGGAGTATTAGGATGATGGAGAAAGAAAAGGAGTTTGGAGAGAAGTATGGTGACAGTAAGTAGGAGAGACTGTAAATTAGGTAGGTGCATGATGGAGAGATGTGAATGAATGTATATTAGCTAGGGTAGGTAATGAGAGAATAGAAAAGAACAATTGATCCAAATTATGTGGTACAATGGAAGAGGTAAAGGATACAGATTCTGCCACTCTGACACAACGAGGTCCAGGAGGATGCTGACACCCGGATGCAGAGGGTCCAGCAGCCAAGCAAAGATGGTAACAGCGATCACAACTGAGCTCAGTGAGTAGCTGAACAAATGTTGAAACAGCAATGACAGTTGCGCACTGTGGGTTCCACAGCTGGACAGAGATGAAAGTTCTGTAGATCCAAAAACAGCCTAGTTTTTCGGTATAAAGTCGATCCTCAGCGCTGCTGTGACGCTTCCAACGGTATTTAGAAATATCCAAAGCGTTATATTTGCGAGAATAAGGAAAAGTGGGAGCTTTGGCTAAGAGCTGAACCAATGTACAGCTTACTCCAACTGTCATCTGCATGCCACAATATCTATTATATATATTTTCCACTGTTATCCAAATCGCCAAGTTAAGTTCTTGGGCTGGGTATTTTTTAGTCTGTCCAAATATGTGAGAAAACTTCTTTGGGATCGGTTAGTTTTTGAGCAAGGTGGACAGGATGGGACCCATTTTGACTGACATCTAAGACATATTGTGTATCCTGGGTAAATGCAATATCCACAACTTAAACATCGCCAATTACTATACTTATTTGTCTTTGTTCTGTGTCTTAAAAATTGTTTAGGATCATTGTGCCTGTTTCTCAGCTGTAAAGTCCATACAGCACATCTTTTCTTCAATTTCCTCTAATTCCAGTTCATCACGTTGCCACCTGGCTCCCTCACTTTCTCTCCTCTGACCTTCCCTCTCTCATCTTGGGGGACTTTAATAACCCTATAGACAATCCCTCAGACCATGCTGCCTCCAAACTTCTCTCCCTCTCCTCCTCCCTTGGTCTCTCTCAATGGACTTCCTCTCCCTCCCACCGCAGTGGCCACTCCCTAGATCTGTTTTTTTACACCTCGGTATTGTCTCTGACCTTATTAATTCACCTTTTCCTCTCTCGGACCACCATCTCCTCTCTTTTAGCATCTCTCCACCCCTCTCATCGTCCCCGTCCCCCAAGGTTACTCTCACCAGGCGTAATCTTGACACAGTTGATCCTACCAGTTTCTCCTCCTCCCTGGGCTCGCTCCTCTTCCCCATCACCACTCTTTCTTGCCCCGATAAGGCTGTCTCCTTTTACAATCTCACTCTTACCGCTGCACTTGGCTGTCACCGTCAAGCTTCGTCGGTCCCCGCTGCAACCGTGGCACACTAAACTTACCCGCTATCTTCAAAAATGCTCTCGCAGTGCAGAACGGCTTTGGAAAAAGTAACACACTTATGCTGACTTCCTCCACTTCAAGTTCATGCTTGCGTCTTACAGTTTGTCCCTATCCCTCTCTAACAATCTTTCTTTAAAGCTCTCATTTCTTCCCAATCCTCCAACCCTCTTCGGCTTTTTGCCACCTTCAACTCCCTCCTCTCCTCTCCCCCTCTCCCACCCCCCCACGCTCTCTGCTGTCGACTTTGCTACCCACTTCACCTCCAAGATTGCCATTCTGTCCCCCTTCTCACCCTCCTCTGCTGCTATTTCTTTTCTCCCCTCCCCTCCTGCTAGCTCACCCTCCTTCTCTTCCTTCACTCCGTTATCTGCAGATGAAGTTCATACCATTCTCTCTTCCTCTCCCCCCTCCACTTGCATACAGGACCCAATCCCCTCCCATCTCCTCCGCTCCCTGTCTCTTGAAGCCTGCTCCCACCTTGCACACCTCCTCAACCTCTCCCTCTCCTCTGGAATCTTCCCCTCCTCTTTTAAACATGCTCTTGTCTCCCCCATACTCAAGAAACCGTACCTTGATCCCGCCTCTCTCTCTAATTACCGCCCTATTTTGCTTCTTCCTTTTGCCTCCAAACTCCTTGAACGGGTTGTCTACAACCGTCTCACCTCCTTTCCCTCCTCTCACTCACTCCTTGACCCGCTCCAATCTGGTTTTCGCCACCTCCACTCCACTGAAACCGCCCTCACTAAGGTCACTAATGACCTTCTCCTTGCTAAATCCAATAGACACTACTCCCTTCTTATCCTTTTTGACCTCTCTGCGGCCTTTGATACCATTGACCACGCACTCTTTTTGCAAACTCTCAAATCTATAGGCTTATGTAACACTGTCCTCTCCTGGTTTTCCTCTTACCTCACCAACTACTCCTTCTCAGTCTCTACTCATGATTCTACATTACCCACTCTTCCCCTACCTGTTGGCATTCCTCAAGGCTCCGTTCTTGGCCCCCTGCTTTTCTCCCTCTACACCTCCTCCCTTGGTGTCCTCATCCGCTCCTTTGGCCTCCAGTACCACCTCTATGCTGATGATACCCAAATGTATCTTTCATCCCCTGAACTCTCCCCTTCCCTTCTGTCTCGTGTCTCCTCCTGTCTCTCAGCCATCTCATCTTGGATGTCCCAACGCTTCCTTAAACTTAATATTTCCAAGACCGAGCTTATAGTTTTCCCTCCTGCCAGGACTCTCCCACCTCCCCCCCCTCTCTATTTCTGTTAATAACACTACCCTCGTTTCTGTCTCCCAAGTCCGATGCCTTGGGGTCAACCTTGATTCCTCCCTCTCATTCAAGCCTCACATTCTGTCTCTCTCAAAATCCTGCTGCTTTCACCTTCGTAAAATATCTAAGATACGTCCATTTCTCACCACGGAAGCCGTGAAAACCCTTGTTCACTCGCTTGTTATCTCTCGCCTTGACTACTGTAACCTCCTTCTCTCTGGCCCACCTGATTCTCACCTTGACCCTCTTAAGTCTATCCTCAATGCTGCTGCCCGCCTTATTTTTCTCTCCCGCCACTCTGCTTGTGACCGCCGCCTCACTACTTCACTGATCACCTCCTCTCACTCTCATCTTCAGGACTTTGCCCGGGCTGCTCCCCAGCTGTGGAACGATCTTCCACGTTCCATCAGGTTAGCATCTACTCTCAAAGGCTTCAAGCGTGTCCTTAAGACTCATTTCTTTATTCAAGTCTATCAGTCCTCCTAACTCCCGTGTCCTGGCTCTCTCCCCTAATTAGTACCACCCTTTATGTGTCTCCCCCTTCCCTTTAGGATGTTAGCTCTCATGAGCAGGGCCCTCTTTCCTTGTGTGCTCCTTCTACTGTTCCATCACCCTCTGTACCTCTTGGCTGCTTTACTAGCCCTGTTTTCCCTGTTTTATTAAGCTTCGGCCTTCTTGCTGATTTCTACCATCCCTTTCACTATCTGTCCCAGATATAATCTGATTTGCCCCTGTCACCTGTGTTTGTATACATTTTTGTATCATGTTGTGTCTTGGCTCTGTTTTCTGTATATCTAATGTACGGCGCTGCGGACCCTTTGTGGCGCCTTATAAGTCAAAGATAATAATAATAATAATAATAATAATATACCAATCTTTCTGCATTTCGATGCCACTGATCAACCTGTTTTTCTAGGTCTTTATCTTGTATATATTTCAGGTAACTGCTTCTCATATCTGTCAATTTATCTGGGTCCAATGTCCCCAGTAGAGGGAGTCCTACCCTTTTAAACAATTTGTCTGTACTCTTCAGAACCCACTCGCCATATAGTGCATGTATTATATCCATGGCAGTCTGGGGGTTCTCATCTGAGGGATGAGTATCTGAATTCACCATAGTCAGTATCCTTTGACTATATTCAAAATCCGGGACCTACGAAGTCACCTGAAATTATAATGTGAGGCAGGGAATTGGTGTCTTGTAAAATATCTTCCCACTTTCTGCCTAAATCCATTTCTAGTGACATGAAATGGCAACAGACAGGTATATAAGTTTTTGTCCCTATCCTACATGATTTGCCCAACAAGAGTTCTAGAAATATAGCATATGATCTCTGTGCAAATCCAATTCCCACAAGTCATGGAACAGTCAGTTTGTGTAATGGGAAGTTTGATTGTTTACAGAACTAAACTAAGTGCTGTGTATCCCTTTCTCATCCTTATTGCTATCCAATATGCTTTAACTATTGTAAATAGTATTATCAGGGCACCTAGCAACACAGATCCTTTGATACAAACTATTTCTACCTACTTGAAATCAGTCTGACATATATGACTAGAAATCATAGAGGACAGACAAAACAATCCCTTGGCTCCAGGTGCCTCACTTGGCTACCAGAGGAGAACTGCCCAAACTCAAAGGGTTACTTTATATACCGTCACTGCTTTCTGTCAACTTTAGCAGTGACAGTCAACTATATCATCATAGAGTCAGGTTCGTCTAGGGCAGACTGACAATTAAAGTTACTGAATTGCCATGGTAGCCTTTACCCTTAGGTTCAATAAGACTCTCACAATCCAGAATTCAGCATATTTTCACACATTCACAGAGTCATACAGTCATACACTTAATGACAATTAAAGCACATGAATAAAGAAACAAGAACTGATTACTGAGACTTATGATGCCAGAGTCTTCTTCAAATACAGACTGACTGAATGTCACAGGAAGACAGAAAAGCTTTTGTTTCTAGCAGACAAAGATTCTAGTCTGTCATCCGGTGTCCAACATGTCTGATGTCCGTGCACAATGAAGATCTGGGCATCTCGGTGTGGACCTCCAAGTATTGTCAAAGTTAAGTTGTCAAGTGACTAGTGAGATTCAGGTTCATACGGGTGGAGAGTCAGTGAACACACAGGTGGATGTTGCAAAATACCCTAAGTTTATTAAACAAAACAGACAGCAGGTTTATATAAAGTACAGATCACATAGCCATATCATTACTGCACAAGTGTATCAGCTGTGTAGCTTATAGGGCACTGAGCCAGTGAGAAGTGAAGTATATGTCTTCAAGGCTAAATAAACTATAAACGGGATGTAATTGCTTGTAGTTTCATTTCAACATCACTTTGAACAAAACAATTTGTCCGTTAACTCTTTCAGTGTCCCATATGCAGCTTCTAATACTTTGTTTTACTTGTCACTTATGATAGATGTGAGTGAAGATCACAGCTACACTTTAATCAAATTTAGGCCCATCTTTATTTTCTGCAAATGATAAATGACTTTTATTTTCAGGGCATGTGTCCGGATCCCGTATATCAGGGGGTTAAAGAATGGTGGAACAACTAAGCCAGTAACCGGCAAGAGAACATGAACCATAATAGGGAGGTTATTACTACCCAGTCTGTATCTGATCACAACAAATAACAATCCAAATAAAAAGACAGAAAAGTTGAGTAAATGGGTCACCAAGGTGTGGACGGCTTTCTGACGTGACTCTTTTGAGACTCTCAGGCAGACAACAAATATCCTCAAATAGGTAAAAACAGTGACTGAAACGGTGACAAATAAGTAGATGGAAACTACAGCAGCTGAAACATTCTTACTGAAAGAAGCGTCCACACAGGACAGATTAACGAGGGACATATTATCACAAAAAACATTGGTTATTTTATCCCCACAAAGAGGAAGTGTCCAAGTTAGCAGAATACATATGAGGGCAGCAATGAAGGATATTACACAAGATCCAATGATGAGATTTATAACCTTCTTGTTTGTCATCAAGGTGACATAGTATAAAGGGTGACAGACGGCCAGATACCGGTCATAGGCCATGATGGTAAAAGTGCTCATATCAAAAAAGACAAAGATTGTAAGACACAGAGCCTGAGTAATACAACTGGAATGAGAGATGGTCTTAGATGAGGTGATCAGGTCAACTATCAGCTTTGGAAAAAATGTGGAACTCCCCAAAATTCCATTGAGGACAAGTATACTTATGAGAATGTACATAGGTTCATGTAGACTTTGCTCCATCAAAACCAAAAATATAATAATAATACTAAAAAGCATAATAAATAAATAAATAAAGATAGAAAGGGCACAATATAAATGTTTTAATTCTTCCATCTGTAGAAGTCCCAGGAGAACCAATCTGGTGCTGACATTGAACATCGGTTGTGTCTTGCTTCTTTCTGTTCAAATCAGAGGAGATTAACCATAGGATTCTGTACAATGAAAAATACAGATCAAAACAGTTTGTTTCTCTAAATATTCTTTACAGTTCTAGTCGGTGGCTTATAAGAGCACTTTTTAAATTGTCATACAGAATAACATACAATATCACTAACATTGTTTTCTAGTGTATATAATAGAAATGTAATCTATTAATGGAGATGAATCTAGTAACTAAAGACATCCCAGTTTGTTATGATGTTAGGGGGAGACCCTAAGCCTCAGATTTAGTCCATGGTTGTGATGTTGCGAATCCTCTTACTAATTCCTTTCTTTCTACCTTCACCTGCCGCACCAGTATATAAAGATAATACAATTGATGTAACAAATTTGAAGAATACTCGTAATTATTTTTTTATATTTGACCCCTTTATTTTCCAGATTATGAACCTATTTGACATATATTTGTTATGAAATGATATTTAAAAAGTAATTTTAAATGAAGCAGTAACGTGAGGATCATTATTGGTAATTGCTCAGCCTACAAATTAGATTGGATGTTTTTATTAATTGCTTTCTTTTATATAGAGTATAATTGTGCATAATTAACCTGCAATGGTGAAGAGTTGAGTGAGGTTTATGCCGGCAGATAGAAATGTGCAAATAATGATTCTATCCCAGTATTTGCTGTTCTGCCTCCTAACAATGAGAAATGTATGAAATTAGGAAGCAGCCTACTGGCCTCCTAAGAAAACCATTAGCATAACCAAAACACAGTCAAAAGTTAATAGTCACAAATTACAAATCATAATTAAACAAATAATCACACACACACACACACACACACACACACACACACACACACACACACACACACACACACACACACACACATTGTATTATGTAATACTATACCCCTAAGCAATCTGTAATACCCTGCAAATCACAGGTATATTATGACACGCTCTCATTCAGAAAAAAAGATATTCCAGATTGCCTCTGGGGAAGTTAATTGTAAATTTTGTTGGCCATTTTTGGATGCCAACTGCAGCCCCTGGCTGCTCACCATAGCCCAATAGTGCACTAAAAACATGCAGAGACAGTTAGGCACTGCAACAAAACACTGCTCCAGAATGTACTAGAAAGCTCTGGGAGATTCTGGGGAAACAAAGGGGAGGGGCTAAAAGGGACTGCTAGAGGCTAGTGAATGGCTGCTGGCTGCTGTGAGGTCTGCTGTAACTGCTGTCTGGGTTCATGGAGGACCTACCCATAAGGAGCCATTGAATGGAAGCATCTTTGGAGTAAAGTAAAATACCTAACTTGCCACCGCCCATCCGATGTCATCAGTGCTCATATGAAGAAAAGATTATGTTTTTTTGTGCTTTATTATGTTCAACTTATTAAAGTGAAACAAGTGAGACATTGAGCTGTGTTATTGAAACCTCTGACCGGGACTGTAATATTGCTATTGCGAGGTTATGGTCCTGTCTGAAGGAAGAGTTTATTCCAGTCAAATCTGTTGTATTTAACGTTTATCTGAAAGCTGATGCAGAGTGGTAGGGACAGAGAGAGAAATCATTTGTCTGTATATATATCATCAGAAGTTTAACTCTATTATGAAACTAACTAAAATGGTTGCAAGTTTTTTAACTCTACAGTTGCTGGGAGAGATCTGTTTATTCCACTACGGATTACTGTGAAGATTGTATTCCTTAAACTGGAAATCGTGTATTGTGCAGAACTATTTGTTTCTTACACTGAGCTCAGGAGTCATGTATGTGTCAAGTTATTAAGATACGTGTGTCCAGCTGAAACTTTGCTTTAACCTGTAATACTTGTTGCATCTCTACTGATTTTTGTGTGATAAGCATCATCTGTATATTTGCACTAAAGATCTTTGGTGATTGATGTGTATGGATAGTCTACTGCTAATTGTCTAATTAGCCTGTTAGCAACCATCTGTCTCTCAAAAGTAATTGACCAGTGAAACCCATTTCACTAAAGCACTGGTGCCTAATAATAAAAGTCAGATATATTTCTTCAGTGACCTATGTGCTGTAGTCATTTATGCTTGCATATTGCTGACATTGTTGAAACAAGATTGTTAAATTGTTATTTATTTTGTCACATGTTACTTATTTGTAAAGATGTTCACTGACCCCCGTGTTCTGGTTTTGGATCTGGATTAACTTCGTGTTTTGGTTTTGGCAAAACCGCCCTTGCGTGTTTTGGCTTTGGATCCCTATTTTGTTTTAAAATCCCAATTTTTTTTTGCTAAAATCACATAATTTAGCTTTTTTCCCCCCTACATTATTATTAACCTCAATAACACTAATTTCAAGTCATTTGCAGTCAATTTTGACCACCTCACAGGTCACAATATTATTTTCATACACTTTCAAACAAAGACTGCAGCAGTTCTTGCCAGTGATAAGAAGAAGGCCATGTCTCCCTCCAACAGTCACTACATTGGCTCCCCATACCCTTAGTCAATCTTCCCCTCCCTACATCTCCAATCTCATCTCTACCTACACTCCTAACCGCCCCCCTCCGCTCTGCCGGTGCCGGTGACCGCTGCCTCACTACTTCACTGATCACCTCCTCTCACTCTCATCTTCAGGACTTTGCCCGGGCTGCTCCCCTGCTGTGGAACGATCTTCCACGTTCCATCAGGTTAGCATCTACTCTCAAAGGCTCCAAGCGTGCCCTTAAGACTCATTTCTTTATTCAAGTCTATCAGTCCTCCTCCTAACTTCCTTGAACCTGGCTCCCTCCCCAGTTAGTACCACCCTTTTTGTGTCTCCCCCTTCCCTTTAGGATGTAAGCTCTCATGAGCAGGGCCCTCTTTCCTTGTGTGCTCCTTCTACTGTTCCTTCACCCTCTGTACCTCTTGGCCTGCTTCGCTAGCCCTGTTTTCCCTGTCTTTTTAAGCTTTGACCTTCTTCTCGCTGATTTCTACCATCCCTTTCACTATCTGTCCCAGATATAATCTGATTTGCCCCTGTCACCTGTGTTTGTATACATTTTTGTATCATGTTGTGTCTTGGCTCTGTTTTCTGTATATCTAATGTACGGCGCTGCGGACCCTTTGTGGCGCCTTATAAGTCAAAGATAATAATAATAATAATAATTGTCATGCCTTGGCATAAGACCAAAAAATCCACCTATTATGTATGGAATTATTTTTACACAAATCCTGACAACAGTTGTCTAGCGATTTGTAGCATTGTAAAGCCACAGTCAGTAGAGGTAGGGACCTTAACCATCTAGGAACCTCATCCATGTTGCGCCATTTGAGGTGAGTTCATGAAAGCTTTTGTGAAAATTAGAAACTTATGCTAAAAAAAACCAACAAGCAGTCCAGCATCATCTACCTCCCTTATCTCAGCTAGATCCCAGCACCTGCAATCTACATCCCAACACCTTCATCATCAATATCCTCACAAGTGATCGGAGTTAGTCCTGCATCCAAGTTTCTAAGGTGAGATGACTCCTACTCTATCCAGGACTCCTCAGAAGAATCCTTGAGTGTTAGGCCCACTGCTGCTGCTGGGGGTGGATCTTCAACCCAGAAGCAGACCTAGAAGAAGACTAAAAGTACTTTACAACAATTGAGTGTTAATCAATCCTTTGCAAGCAAATATGAAAGCTCTCACCCAGTCGCAAAGCGGATCACAGACGTCATGACGACTATGCTAGTATTAGATCTGCGTCCAATATCCACTATTAATGCAGCTGGTTTTAGACAGTTAATTGAGGTCTTGTGTCCCTGTTACCAAATTCCATCACAACACCATTTTACTGGAAAAGCTATTTGTCACTTAAACCAGAAAAATGTAATTATTGGGCTAGAAAATGCCATTCTACCCCCTGTACCCCCTGTACACTTAACCACAGATATCTGGACAAACGGAACTGGGCAAACTAAAGATGATATGATTGTGACAGCCCACTGGGTTGGTGATTCGCCTTCACCAGCAGGGACAGCAGCAGCATGTACCCAAGAATGTCACATTTTTCAGAGGCAGCTACTCGGTGTATCATCTGCTTCACTAAGAGGCATATTATTATTATTACTATTATTATTATTGTAGATTTGTAAGGCACCACAGTGCTCCACAGCGCCATACAGTAGGGAAGACAAGAACATACATAAAACAAACGTAAAACATGAACAGACAAGGCAGACAAAATGAATGGAGACATGAAATCAAAGGGTATGGAGGACCCTGCTCATTAGACAGCTTACATTCTAAAGGGAAGAGGGCACAGCTGAAACAAAAGGAGTGAGTGTGGCTCAGAGTGGAGATTGGGACAGTTGTGAGGGTGCATTAGTGTGAATAGTGTTATCGAGGATAAGGTCACCTCTAAAAAAAGAGATGGGTTTTCAAAGAGCATCTAAAGATTTGAAGGCTGTGGGGAAGTCTGATTGAGCATGGTAGGGAATTCAATAAGTGGGGAGCAGCACGGGAGAAGTCTTGAAGGCGGGAGTGAGAGGTGGTTATCAGAGACGAGACAAGGCGCAGGTCAGAGGTAATAACGCTGACAACCTGTTTTAAAAACTAAGAGATGTCATTGCAACATGGGTTATCCTGCTTGGACTTTCCTGAGGATATGTGATTTCTGTTTAACGCCACCAATATTGTTAGAGCATTACAGCTGGGGGAATTCCATCACATTCCCTGTTTTGCTCACACAATCAACTTGGTGGTACAGAACTTTTTAAAAAATGACAATGACATGCAGGAGATGCTGTCTGTGTCCTGAAGTATTTAGTGTCATTTTCGTGTTCAAGAAGAATAGAATTTAGGGGGAATGTACTTTAGTCCAGAGCAGTGGATAATACTTTCCGTGTTGGGCAAGGTGCTGAAACCACTCAAAGTAGTCACCTGTGAAGAGAGTGCAGATACTGTTAGCTTGAGTCAAGTGATTCCCCTAATTAGACTTTTGAAAAGCAACAAGAGAAATTGAAGGAGGAAATGAAACAAAGCAATTCCGATAATCATGTTGTAGATTAAGTACTTTATTCGCTTCGCTAGGATCCAAGAGTTATCAACATCTTGAAATCGGATCATTACATTTTGGTAACTGTGCTTGATCCTAGGTTTAAGAGCTATGTCTTCTCTTTCTTTGCAACTGACCCAGATCTCAAGGAATGCAATGGCTCAAGTGGTACATGACACAATGACGTCTCCTCCTACAGTTTCTCTGGAAATTGCTGCTAGGGAAAAACTTAGCTTTCCCAAGACACCCAGTGGTGATGCAGATTAGTCTGCACAACATTTTGACATTTGGTCTGGTCTAAAAGAATTGCCCAAAAATCGTGACAGCTCTTCCGTAACATGAACTACAAATTCCATGAGGAAGGCCATTACCAGCAATTACATCAAAGAACACAGAATTCTTTGATGGTGGATGCCAACGGGGATGAGTTAGTATTGTTTGAGGATGATGTACATACTGATGAGGGTGAATATGATGACAGTGTAGATTGCAGGTGCTGAGATCTAGCTGAGAGAAGGGAGCTACCGGATGTTGGTATGTCTGGTAATATTTTGAGTAGAATGGCATGTTGGCAATTTTATGTTTTTCTACAGTAAACTTTCACTTTTATTATAGATGTGTTTTTTTCTTTAAAAAGGTACAAGCTTTTAATTTACATTTTTGTTTCCCTGACTTAAAAACACTATGCACTTGAACATAGGCTTTAGCACATGAGGTATAGGGATTAGTATCATCATGGCTGAGACTGGAGAGTGACAAGAACAATGCCACCCCTTCCTGTTTCTGTATGAGCTTTGGCACAGTAGAATGTCACTGGAGAATTTTAAGATAACTGACAGCCCTATTATTACAATTTCTGTTTCAGCTCTGAACCCTGCCACCTCTCCTGTTTCTGAGTGAGCTATGGCACAGTAAAATGTGACTGCAGATTTTGAAGAACACTGCCAACCCTATTATTTCTATTTCAGCAATGACAATTAGCAATGGAGCAATGGAGCTCTCCTCTTTGTGTGTTACCTATATAACACAGTATAATGTGACTGCAGATTTAGAAGTCCAAGCCTGCAAGACCTATTATTTCTATTTCAGCAATGACAATTAGCAATGGAGCTCTCCTGAATGTCACTGGAGACTTTGAAGAACACTGCTACCCCTCCTCTTTCTTTTCTACCTATGACGCTGCCCAGCTACACTAGAGACTGCCAAGAACTGTGCTTCCCCTTTTGTGTCCTTCTGTGAAATGGCGCTGGATCGCTGTGGAGGGCGGTACTTATAGAATCTAAAACTTGCAAAAATCCGGCAACGTAACTATGACATTTTGCCTCATTTTCAACTCCAAGAGCGCGCAAAAGTACCAAGCCGTTTCGGGTTTGTTCGGTTCTTGGTGAACCGAGCCTGAGCCTGAGCATCTCTACTTATTTGTTGCTGTGGTAATATCTTATGCCACAAGCACAGAGAATAAACCAATGAGTTTATGCAATTTTAACCCTTGTTTCATTCCAACACTACTGACGGGACCTTTGCCTCTCTACCATACCACTGGGCCTGTGGAATCCTCTGACACTACATCTGAGGTGCCAACCACCTTCCTCATTACAAATCAATGGCAATGTGATTGAACATAAATTTAAAAAAATTTCTAAAACTAGCCATATATAACTCTACTTACAAACAAATAAAATTATAATCCTGGGAAATAATTTTTTAATGTGCTATTAAAACGTAATATGTACAGAAATATTAGCTAGTAGTGCAAAATTCATTATCATATGGTGGAAAAAATTGTATAAGGTTCAGGGGCGCAGGGAGGATTTGTCAGGGGGGGTTTCCTCCACCCTCAAAAAAAGCCCAAAAACCTAGAGACCTGCCGCGCATGCGCGGCAGCTCCGTTTTGGCTGCACTGTAGTATACAGCAGCCACGGCGCTGTCAAAGAAGCGTCCGCGGTGTTGCTGTATACAGGGGGGGGGTTTCTGGAGACCCAGAAACCCCCCCTGCGTGCGCCACTGAAGGTTATATAGAAAACAATTCAAAACTAAAAGGTCTAAATTAATGTAAATAAAAGCAGTAATTAGAAATAACACAATCAAAAATTATACAGACAATCAGTCCTGAAATACTGTACAGGTAATGATTATATCCTGTTTGCTTCAGCAATGAGGAGTGTTAGGAAATTAGAATCAGCTAATGTCTAAAGGTCATAGGAGCGAGTAAGATACACAGGAAAATATATTATAATTAGCAGAATACTTTCCCTTCATCTAACACACGGTTATTAATATAAATGTTATTAATAAATGCTCCAGCAAATACTATTGGTCACATTTATAATTGCATGGACTGATGTTGCAGTCACTGACTTGCATTTGTTGTAGGAACAGTATATGTTTCCTGTTCTACTGTATGATAAGTTTACTGGATTAGATTAGCATCCAGTGTGTGAGAAAAGTAATTTATGTACAATGTTTGCTGTGAGTGGGAATATAACTGAACAAATCTGAAGAATATCACTGTAACGATATATATAGAACAAACATAAAATAAAAATAAATTAGTGGGTTGTAACTTTGTCTATATAAAAAATAAAAATGATATAGGAGCAATAGAGGAAATGTACTATTCTGTGATTGATACATAGATCATACACATATCTTGTTTTGTCTGACATAGAGATATCACCTCTGCCTAATCTCTGATTGCAAATATCAGAACATGATCTCTCCTTTCATAATGTTCACCTTCTTCCAGCAATGAAATAACACAATGTTTCATGTGTTGCTTTTATAGCTAATGAATAACAGTGTTAAAATTTTCTTTTGCAAATCCTTTTGAAACCAGATAAATTGTACATTGCAAAATGACTCCTCCTGATAAATCAACATCTGTTGGAGGCATCTTCATTGTTCACAGTTACAAAGGATTATTAAAGGATTATTTTTTTAGTCACCATTAAAATTTTAGAATATAGGCTCAAAAATAGTAACTGTAAGTGTGAATGTTCTGCTGACCCTGAATGTACCTGACCTTCTCTGACGCAACTTCTGCTGACACCAAATATCAAGCAGGCTGGGCTGGGGGGCAGGAGAACATCTGCCACCCCAAGCTAGTCCCATAGTCGGCTTCCTTGTACTGAGTCATGGGGCCACCTGCATTTTTTTTGCCTTTGCCATGTTCCAAATAGACTTCTGAACCGAGTCTTGCCTCCCAGGCTAAAATTTGCAAGCCCTCCCCTGCCAAATATAATGACTTCCATACTGTACCTCACATGATGGAGTGTTCAGTCATATATAGGGTAATATATAGTGACACTCAGGGCCTGTGCTAGGGTTCTCTGCGCCCTAGGCAAAATTTCAAGATACCGCCCCCCCCCCCTCCCTCGCGAACACACCAAATACCTTCCTCACAGACCCTTACCTACTCGACTGTGTGCATTTGTGTTTTAAAAAAAAAAAAATTAGCCTTACCTTCTCCAGCGGTCCAGATGCCGTGATGTTTGATGCAGAACACTGTCCAGACTCCACTGCAGACATAGGATTTCTAGAGGGGAGGTATCCAGGTGTTAGATTTCAGGACACCTGCATCACACCACTGCACCCCCCTCTGAATCACACCACTGGACCCCCCTCTGCGTCACTTGCAAACTATGATGTAGAAATTGTACCCCATAGATTGCAAGTCAAATATAGAGCAATAAAATAATTATTTTATCCACCATAGTGTTTAAATCAAATATATAGCATGAAGTGGCAAATAATAGTCATTTTTCCACCGCATAGTTTGCAAATCAAATGTAGAGTATGACGTGGCAAATAGTCATTTTTATACCATTGAAAAATTACTATTTGCCACCTCATGCTCTATATTTATTTGTCAAGTTATGTGGGAGAAAAATGATTATTTTGCACTTTATGCTCTATCTTAGATTTAAAAACTATGGTGGATAGAATAATTATTTTATTGGCACGCCATACTCTATTTTTGACTTGCAGCAAGTCAAATATAGATCATGAGGTGCAATAAAATAATTATTTTATCCACCATAGTTTTTAAATCTAAGATAGAGCATAAAGTGCAAAATAATAATGAAATCCCACCCCCAACATTTTTTTTTCCCTTCACACTTTATAATTTTACCTTTGGGTATTCCTTTTTTAAAAAAAAAAAAAAATTAATACTACAAAAAAATTTAAAATTAAATATACTCACCGTTTTTGAGGCTGGTCAGTAGATGCAGGGAGGCTCTCCTTTAATGGCTCAGCAGAGCAGTGATTGCTGGGAGGGGAGGGGAGGAGAGGGGGCGTTGGGTAGGAACTTTATTCACACTGTCTGTCACAGACAGTGTGAACCTGAAGACAGGCGCCGCCGGACAGACTGTCACATGATCACTGACTAACGTCAGTGATCATGTGTGAGATGCGCCGGGCACCGGCGCATTACACTGAAGAGGATGGCAGACAGTTAAAAAACAGTGGCGGCACCTTGCCGCCGCTGCAATTCTCTCACAAGCCGCTGACTAGATTTTAAAATCAGCGGCGCCCTGCAGGTCCCGGCGCCCTAGGCAACTGCCTAAGGTTGCCTAATGGGAGCGCCGGGCCTGGTGACACTGAATGTACCTGAGCTGCTCTGACACAACCTCTGCTAGCACCAAATATAATGACTTCCATACTGTACCTGACATGCCGGGGTCTCTGCAGATGGAGCGTTCAGTCATATATAGGCTCCATATATTTATACTCACAGTGAGAAGACTCAGCCAAACCCCAGAGGAGGTAAATTCCCTACACAGACAGATAACAGTATTTACTCCGGAGATGTTCTGGGGTTGTGGAAAAAATAGTTTACAGATGTTTATTTTATGGAACTTCTATTGCTCTGGATATATTCAATATATCATTCTTATTTTGTAGATATTACATTCTCTGCATACACACGAAAACCTATCAGCACTAAAGAACTGCTCACTTCCATATAATATATTGAGTTGGAAAGGTATTATTATTATGTATTTATAAAGTTCCACAGTGATGCTGGACCGTGGGGAACAGTTACATGTAAGGTAGCAAAGAGATGTGACATTGTGTTACATGTTAGGGCTCATGCACCTGTCCAACATGCCAGGAATCATTGATTCATATGTTACTTTGATGTCTGTACACACAAGGATGTGGAGAAACATACAGAATCAGGTGGTTTGCACATTGGAAATTAAGGTCTGCCCAATGTTTCTATCATATCCATTTCCCTTTGTACTTGGGTGATAATGTTCCATGTGCATGTTGAAGTACCTAGTGCATAGTGTAAAGGAACATTCACATTCTACATTCACCTGTATGAGCCCTAGAGAAGAATCAGGGTCCACACAGGTGCTGAAGAACATGGACTTCTTATGTATATACTGCAAATAAAATAGAATTATTTCCATAATTGGATGAGTTTTTACAAGATTTCTATTTCCTCTGACCTTATTCTACCTTTGTTTCATATCTGCAGTCCATATTCCTTTTCAGGGTCAGAAATCTGTTGGACCTGTAGTGATGATCTGCTGATCCATAACTGAGATAAAACAGAAATATTCATCACCCTCTTCTAATGCACACCATTCATTTCACTGGCCTTCATGACACCATTGTTTATTGGGTCTCTATCTACCTATTCAATCAATCCTTCAATGTCTCTAACTCTAGAATACACCCCACTGCCACTACCAGTCCATCAAGGCTCTGTTCCCAGTCCTCTCATTGTACATGTCTTCTCTTTGGAAATAATTTGCTTTTTCAGCCTCCAAATCTACCTCTCATCCTTGCTACTGTACAAGTCCCCACTCTGAGACACATCTCAGTATTCTCGTCTCAAAATACTGCAGGAATTTATTCTCAATCCAGGCAGTGGAACTGTTTAAAGGTTCAGTTTAAAATTCAATCTGTCTCCACATGTTCTGTCTACAGTTGGAGTGCATAAAAGGAGTATAGAGCCCTTTGTCTCCTCTAAAGAAGACAAACTGTGGTCTAAACTTGTTAGTTATGGCTGAAGTTGGCACATGTGCAGAAAGCTCCGATTATAATCTGAGGTGTGGATAGACTTCAATTTCTCGGTGTTAGACTGAGCTGTCAGATTTTTGACAAGAGAGTGCCAGTATGAGTCAAGAAGAACACACAGGTCTATCCAGTTTGATTTATTCAGTGAAGAAGCAGATGCGTAATCACTGTATTTATGTCTATATATGTTTTTTAAACCATTTCCATTTAGACTACTAAATTATTTTGCACTATCCAAAGTCCCCTCTTTCTCTTTCTTGTGTTTTTAGATTAAGAATTTGTTTCCTAAAGGAGAGCAGCAAACTTGTATGTATGTTATTGTTAAGATAACAGGTTTACCACTACCACTGCTCTACTACTGCTCAAGCTATCTGTAAAAGATCAATTGTTCAGATATTTTAGTGATATGGTAAATATCTCATTCTACTACTGCTCAAGCTATCTGTAAAAGATCAATTGTTCAGATATTTTAGTGATATGGTAAATATCTCATTCTACCACTGCTCAAGCTATCTGTAAAATATCAATTGTGCAGATATTTTTTGTGATATGGTATGGTGACCCTCTATTTGTTTGTTTAAGAATTTTATTACTTTGTTTATAGTGTGTGATTAGTGGGGGTTAAGTCATGAAAGTGGTCACATGGCTATTTGAACAAATTTAAACAGCAGTGTTAGGCTTTTTTAGCCTTTGAGGCTAATAGCTAGTGAGAATTCTTCTACGTGAGATTCTTACAAGTGTATTAACTAATTTAGTTAGTACAGTTAGAGATATAAAAGAGAGGAACAAGAGGAGAACAGGAGGGGAACCTTTTGCCTGTATACTCTGCTACATGAGGACAACATTCAACAATCAGCCCTGAGTTCTGATATCTTTCACCACCTGGATTGTTAACTGCCTGGACTCTCCCTGCTGAACTGTTTCTCACACTTATTCAGGCTGCTGCAGTATTATCACTTGGTGATTCCTCTTATGCTGCTTGGATTCCCACTTTTAATCCAAACTGTTGCTCCACTTAGCTTGAACTTTGAACTGGCTCCCTCTTGTCCTGTGGACTTGTATAACCAGCACAGTGCACCTTGTATTATGCCTTATGTTATACTATTGCCTTCCAATCATGCCTGATGTCACTGTCTCATCTGTTTTTTCTAAACACACCCATCTGGTATCTCTGCTGTCCTTACTGCTTCCTATTCCCTGACTCATACTTTACATCTCTTCTTCCTCTTTTCTCTCCTTCTACCTTTGCACTCTTTCATTTTACTCACCTCTTGTGCTCTCACCATTTCCTCACTCCACTTGTAAGCCCTTACCATTCTTGAATTCTGAATTCTTTCAACTGTCTATTCCACACCACCTTTAGCTTTATCATGCCCCTTGTCTCCTGTCTGCTGACAAATCCCCTCTTATTTCTGCTTCTCGTGCAATTCCAACCCTTTCTTCCTGTCATTCCCCTCGCTCCATATCATACTCACCCTTGCAGACGAGCAACCCCAACAATCTCATACACATCTCTACTCTTCCCTCTCTTCCACTATCCTGTGGTCTCTGGAATGCCAGATCAGTCTGTAACAAATTGACCTCTATCCATGAACTCTTTATTGCTAGATCCTTCAACCTGTTTGCCATCACTGAAACCTGGCTATCTCCTGAGGACACTACCTCTCCAGCTGCTCTCTCTTTCGGGGGCTTGTCCTTCTCCCACACACCCAGACCTGGGGACCGGCAAGGTGGTGGCGTCGGCATACTTCTCTCCTTCTGCTGCTCTTTTCGGGGTCGTCCCCTTGAACCTCTTTTTCCTCCTTTGAGGTACACTCTATCCGCCTATTCCACCCAGCACACCTCCGTGTTGCGGTTATATACCGTCCTCCTGGTCCTGTCTCCCAATTTCTTGATCACTTTGCCACCTGGCTCCCTCACTTTCTCTCTTCTGCCCTTCCCTCCCTCATCTTGGGAAACTTTAATATCCCTATAGACAATCCCTCAGACCCTGATGCCTCCAAACTTCTCTCCCTCTCCTCCTCCCTTGGTCTCTCTCAATGGACCTCCTCTCCCTCCCACCGCAGTGGCCACTCCCTAGATCTGTTTTTTTCACACCTCGGTACTGTCTCTGACCTTATTAATTGACCTTTTCCTCTCTCGGACCACCATCTGCTCTCTTTTAGCATCTCTCCAACCCTCTCATTGTCCCCGTCCCCCAAGGTTACTCTCACAAGGCGTAATCTTGACACAGTTGATCCTACACTTTCTCCTCCTCCCTGGGCTCACTCCTCTCCCCCATCACCACTCTTTCTTGTCCCGATGAGGCTGTCTCCTTTTACAATCGCACTCTTACAACTGCATTTGACTCTGTCGACCCGGCTGTCAACTTACCCGCTCTCTTCAAAAATGCTCCCGCAGTGCAGAACGGCTTTGGAGAAAGTCACGCACTCATGCTGACTTCCTCCACTTCAAGTTTATGCTTGCCTCTTTCAGTTCAGCCCTATCCCTCTCTAAACAATCTTTCTTTAAAGCTCTCATTTCTTCCCAATCCTCCAACCCACGTCGGCTTTTTGCCACCTTCAACTCCCTCCTCTCCTCTCCCCCTCTCCCACTCCCCCCCACGCTCTCTGCTGTTGACTTTGTTACCCACTTCACCTCCAAGATTGAGTCTATACATCATGAAATCTCCCAGCAGTCCCTTCTTACCCCACCCTTTTCCCACTCAATGCCCATTCTGTCCCCCTTCTCACCCTCCTCTGTTGCTGCTATCTCCTTTATCCCCTCCCCTCCTGCTAGCTCAACCTCCTTCTCTTCCTTCACTCCGGTATTTGCAGATGAAGTCCATACCCTTCTCTCTTCATCTCCCCCCTCCACTTGCACACAGGACCCAATCCCCTCCCACCTCCTCTGCTCCCTCTCTCTTGAAGCCTGCTCCCACCTTGCACACCTCCTCAACCTCTCCCTCTCCTCTGGAATCTTCCCCTCCTCTTTTAAACATGCTCTTGTGTCCCACACACTCAAGAAACTGTCCCGTCCCTTGATCCCGCCTCTCTCTCTAATTACCGCCCTATTTCGCTTCTTCCTTTTGCCTCCAAACTCCTTGAACGGGTTGTCTACAACTGTCTCACCTCCTTTCTTTCCTTTCACTCACTCCTTGACCCGCTCCAATCTGGTTTTTGCCCACTCCACTGAAACTGCCCTCACTAAGGTCACTAATGACCTTCTCCTTGCTAAATCCAATAGACACTACTCCCTTCTTATCCTTCTTGACCTCTCTGCTGCCTTCGATACCGTTGACTCCTTTTGCAAACTCTCAAATCTATAGGCCTATGTAACACTGTCCTCTCCTGGTTTTCCTCTTACCTCACCAACCGCTCCTTCTCAGTCTCTACTCATGATTCTACAACACCCCATCTTCCCCTACCTGTTGGCGTCCAGTACCACCTCTATGCTGATGATACCCCAAATTTATCTTTATCTTTCATCCCCTGACTTCTCCCCTTCCCTTCTGTCTCTTGTCTCCTCCTGTCTCTTGGCCATCTCATCTTGGATGTCCCAACGCTTCCTTAAACTCAATATTTCCAAAACAGAGCTTATAGTCTTCCCCCTGCCAGGACTCTCCCACCTCCCTCCCTCTCTATTTCTGTTAATAACACTACCCTCATTTCTGTCCCCCAAGTCCGTTGCTTTGGGGTCATCCTTGATTCCTCCCTCTCATTCAAGCCTCACATTCTGTCCCTCTCAAAATCCTGCTACTTCCACCTTCGGAATATATCTAAGACGTCCCTTTCTCACCACGGAAGCCACGAAAACCCTTGTTCACTCGCTTGTTATCTCTCGCCTTGACTACTGTAACCTCCTTCTCTCTGGCCCACCTGATTCGCCTTGACCCTCTTAAATCTATCCTCAATGCTGCTGCCCACCTCATTTTTCTCTCCCGCCGCTCTGTATGTGCAGTCTCCCTCCAACAGTCACTACATTGGCTCCCCATACCCTGCAGAATTAAATTTAAACTCCTCACCCTCACCTTTAAAGCTCTTAGTCAATCTGCCCCTCCATACATCTCCAATCTCATCTCTACCTACACTCCGCCCCGCCCCCTCCGCTCTGCCTGTGACCGCTGCCTCACTACTTCACTGATCACCTCCTCTCACTCTGGTCTTCAGGACTTTGCTTGGACTGCTCCCCTACTGTGGAACGATCTTCCCCGTTCCATCAGGTTAGCATCTACTCTCAAAGGCTTCAAGTGTGCCCTTAAGACTCATTTCTTTATTCAAGTCTATCAGTCCTCCTAATAACTTCCTTGTCCTGGCTCTCTCCCCCTGTTAGTACCACCCTATTTGTGTCTCCCTTTCCTTTTAGGATGTAAGCTCTCATGAGCAGGGCCCTCTTTCCTTGTGTGCTCCTTACACTGTTCCTTCACCCTCTGTACCTCTTGGCTGCTTCGCTAGCCCTGTTTTCCCTGTTTTCTTAAGCTTTGGCCTTCTTCTCGCTGATGTCTACCATCCCTTTCACTATCTTTCCCAGATATAATCTGATTTGCTTTACCCTGTCAACTGTGTTTGTATATATTTTTGTATCATGTTGTGTCTTGGTTCTGTTTTCTATATATGTAATGTACGGAGCTGTGGATCCTTTGTGGTGCCTTATAAATCAAAGATAATAATAATAATAATAATAATAATAATAATAATAATAATAATAATAATAAAATCTGGCCTTTCTATATAAGGGAATTATACCCAGTATCTTCTAGGGGTTTACCAGTCACTCAGGCAAAGCAGTTATCAAGTACAATGGTACTTTTATTATTATACACAACATCAGAATACAAATACAAAAATAAATGCAAGGCAGGTTTAGCATGCACCCTGTCCTTTACCCAGAACCCAGAGGACTGCAGTCACCCTTTCTCCTGGTTCCTTGAGTCCCGGTCACTTGGCCCAATTTTCTTTTACTCTATCAGTGTGATTAAAAGTCCCTTTGCTCCTCCAGGTCCACCAAGCTATCAGACTCATGGGGTGATGCGCTGAGAAAGTGTGATTGAACAGGAGAAGCTGACAACTCCACAACATGGACCCTCCAATAAAGCAATCTCTGCACTCAGTCCTTTTATCTCCACTGTGACCCAATGGTCCCAGGGCTGGATCAATCTTTTTAAACACAGTTACATTTGTCACACTCCCGGAGCAGCCCATGGGGTGGGGTTAGATATAACACCCTACATTGATTTGTCATCTGCCATAAGAGCCAGTTTCAGGTCTCTACTTTCTCATACCAATATATCCCTAGTCTCCTGCTGGTTTGACTCCAAGGTGTTTAACTGATCACAACCTGAGACAATATGGAAATAATAAGGATACTCAAGGAAATACTCAAGGCCTGGAGGATGAATAGGCACTCCAGTATTAACCCCTTACAGCTTTATAAAGCTAAGTAAGATGTAGAAGATGTAGGAGCAGGAGGATGCACATAGAGAAGACAATAGCTTCTTATGCATATAAATAAGATGTAGAAAATGTAGGTGAAGATGAATGTACATAGAAAAGACAGATAACTAGTGTAGTAAATAAGTGAGTTGCAGGAGATGTAGGAGCAGGTTGATGTACATGTAGAAAACAGACAAATAGGGATGCAGATTAGTGAGATGTTGAAGAGGTAGGAGCAGGTGGATGTACATGGAGAAGACAGAAAACTACTGATGCAAATAAGTGAGATGTAGAAGATGTACGATCAGGTTGATGTATATAGAGTAGACAAATAACTAGTGATGCAGATAAGGGAGATGTAGAGGGTGTAGAAGCAGCTGGATGCATGTAGAGAATACAGATAAATAGTGATGCAGATAAATAAGATGTAGAAGATGTAGGAGCAGGTGGATGTACATAAAGAAGACAGATATGCACTGATGTAGACAGGGCCAGATTAAGGGAATGGAGGCCCCTGGGCTAAGGGGGCCTCCATTCCCCCGTGAGGGCCCCCCCCCGTGATCCGAGCTGCCCGCCCCCCGCCCCCCAGGCACTTACCTCCTTCTCCGTACGCTCTTTACTGAGGAGATCTCGTGAGAGTGAGACTCACGAGATCTCCTCAGTAAGGAGACTACAGCTCGCCGGGGAAGGACCGCAGTGAAAGTGCTCAGCAGCACTGATCGCACCGGGGGCACCCCCGCCCCCGACTGATCAATACTGCTGCTGAGCACTTTCAAGGGCCCCCTGGATGCCATAGGCCCCTGGGCTGTAGCCCAGTTAGCCCTATGGTTAATCCGGCCCTGGATGTAGTTAAGTGAGATGAAGGAGCTATAGGAGCAGTGAATGTTCATAGAGAGGTCAGATAACTAGTTATGTAGATAAGTGAGATGTAAGAGCAGCTTGATGTACATAGAGAAGACAGAAAACAAGTGATGTAGATAAGTGAAATGTAGAAGATGTAGGAGCAGGTGGATGTACATAGAGAAGACAGATAACTTGTGATGCATATAAATAAGATGTGGAAGATGTAGGAGCAGGTGGATGTACATCAAGAAGACAAATAACTAGTGTTGCAATTAAATGAAATATAGAAGATGTACTAACAGGTGGGTCTACATGGAGAAGACTGATAAATAGTGATGCAGATTAGTAACATGTAGAAGATGTAGGAGCAGGTGGAAGTTCATAGAGAAGTCAGATAACTACTGATGCAGATAAGTGAGATGTAGAAGATGTAGGAGCAGTTTGATGTACATATAGAAGACAGATAACTAGTGATTTATATAAGTGAGATGTAGAAGAAGTTGGAGCAGGTGGATGTACATAGAGGGCAGATAACTAGTGATGTAGATAAGTGATATGTAGAAGATGTAAGAGCAGGTGAATGTATATAGAGAAGACAGATAATTACTGATGCAGATAAGTGAGATGTAGAAGAAGTTGGAGCAGCTGGGTATATGTTGACAAGACAGAAAACTAGTGATTCATTTAAATAAGATGTATAAGATGTAGGAGCAGGTCAATGTACATAGAGAAACAATAACGAGTGATGGATATTGTTAAGATGTAGAAAATGTAGGAGCAGGTGGATGTACATAGAGAAGTCAGATAACTAGTGATGCATAAAAATAAGAAGTAGAAAATATAGGTACAGATGTGTGACGAAACGGGGTGGTCCTGGACTCAGAAGTTTTTATTCATCACCCGTTTCTCACGGTTTATGTACTTTTTAATCCTTGGCCCAGTCTAAGTATATACACAAGTGCATCAATGTATTATGTGAATTATTATTTCATGTTATTAGGTATATTTTGCCTTTTCTATTACCTGCAATAATGTATGTAGTATAAATATAAAGAATATTGCTATACTGTGTGAAAATAACAGGACAGCAGAAATCATTTTGCTTGTGGTATCTAATGTAATTACCATTTGTCTCAAATATCCATTGTTATAAGGTGCAGCTTAGATTTGGTTTGTAATCAGAGCAATGTCTAAGTTAACTAGCTGGCAGCCCAAGGTATTTAACTAGGTCAACAGGTAATCTGAGTGTTAATTAGGTTAGAACTTCTAGATGAAATGCAATGTGCCGCCACAGTAATATACTAGCTGAAATAGGGGGATGTATTAATATGTATAAATGTTATTGTTTCAAAATATATCACAGACTCAGATTGTGTAATGTTGCAGATACCATGTGTCAAATGTCTTGATGTTCCACGCAAGTGTGTGACGTGTCATTCCTTAATATTATATTGTTACCATTTGTTTAGTGAATTCAGCCAAATAGCTAATGGAGTCAAGCCATTCCATTGTATAATTAAGGTAACAGAGACTGTATGTCTAACAGCTAAAGTGTCCACTGGGAGACCACTGCTGTAAGGGGGAGGATTGAGACATTTGACCCTACTCGTTTTGTATACAGCCAGCAATATAAGGAGAACAGAATGCCTTGAGTGCTATTGTAGCTTGGAGGACCCTGGTGTACAAGACATCAGCGAAAAGGACTCTGGGCCAGGCATCGTGGTGCCGCTGGAGGAAACCCTACCAGGACAGGGTCTGTGTGAGCCAGTAACCCAGACTGGGCAATACCGTTACTGTCTAGCTAATCGGTAGTGGTAATATTGGGGGAGCAAAAGACTATGAAATTGATTGAGATTATTATTTTGAAGCACTGACTGAAAGAGGCTGCTGGAGGATTCATGCTACTATTTACCCTGTATCTTGTGAACGTCTTGTGGTTTTGTCCTGTCACAATAAAGCCTTATTTTGGATATATACTGATCTGCCCAAGTGAGGTGAATCCCACAGATGGTAACTGCCATCCCAGCTAAGGGTGGTATCCTCACAAGGTGAATGTACATAGAGAAGACAGATAACTAGTGGTGTAGATAAGTGAGATGTAGAAGATGTAGGAGCATGTGGATGTACATAGAGAATACAAATAATTAGTGATGCAAATAATACCGCTTTCATACTGCCACCCCGACAATATCCCGGGTTTTTCAAGCCGGGTTTTTGCCGGGGCTCGGAGCGTCCCAGCTCAGAAACACCATTCATACTGCACCTCGGACCCGGGAAGTTCCCGATTGACCCCATTCTTACTGCACAAGTCTGTGCCCTGGCAATTTGTGGGAGTCATCACCAGAGCAGTTTTCATTGGCTGAAAAATGGTGATGTCATTTAAAGGTGAATCTCGAATCTTCCACGGGCTCCCACCGATGACATCATCCTCCAGAGACAGGCAGACAGCCAATCAGCTTGTTTTCTGTGCAACCCGGGTTAAAAAACCAGGGTTGCACCATTCATAGTGCAGGCAACCCGGGTCCAACCCGGGAATTACCCCTCGATAAATCCTGGGTTGAAGACCCGGGATTTTTGACTTGTACCATTCATACTGCACCAAGACCCGGGTCGTTTGAGCTCGCCCCGGCAAAAACCCGGGATTTTGGTGCAGTATGAATGGGGTATAAGTGAGATGTAGAAGGTGTAGGAGCAGGTGGATGTAGATATTGAAGACAGATAACCAATGATGCAGATAAGTAAGTTATAGAAGATTTAGGAGCAGGTACATGTACGTAGGGAAGAGAGATAAATAGAGATGCATATAAATAAGATGAAGAAAATGTAGGTGCAGGTGAATGTACATTGAGAAGACAGATAACTAGTGATGTAGATAAATGAGATGTAGAAGATGTAGAAGATGTAGGAGTTGGTATATGTACATAGAGAAGACAGATAGCTAGTGATGCAGATAAGTAAGATGTAAGAGATGTACAAGCAGTTAGATGTATGTAGAGAAGACAGATAAATAGTGATGCAGATAAGTGAGATTTAGAAGATGTAAGAGCAGATGGATGAGAAGACTGATAACCAGTGATGTAGATTAAGGAGTTTTAGATAATGTAGGAGCAGGTGGATTTACATAGAAAAGACAGGTCCTACTCCCAGGCCCCTCAGTCTGGCCTCCTCCAGCTCCTCCTCCCAGGTCTCCCTGGACTCTTCCTGGGACTCTTCCATGGCCACCTCCCAGCCCTCCTCCCTGGCAGCACCTCCTCGGCACTCCAGGTACCTGCTTTGGAAAAGGGTCAGACGGTATGATGGAATAAATATGACACATTAGCTTAGTTAAAAATGTTATCCCTGTTTCATAATGTTAGTTTACATTGTGAAATATCCATTTTCACACAAAGACAATTGAGTGGCTTAAAGAATTAAAAATCTACACCACTTACAGATGGACTTTACCAATGAGTGAACTATGGGAATATCACATAGTTATTCAGAAAGATCATTATTACAGGATACATTTGATGACAAAATATTTATGGACTCAGCAAGAGATCCTTCTCCAAAGGATTTATTACAACGTCTGCTGGGAAGAATAGAGAAGCGAGAAGCAAATCAGGAATGCCTCTTGCAATTTCTTCAGGGACTATCTGCCCGGCTGGAATCTCATCAAAATACCCTGGTACCACCTCGTTCAGCGATTACCCCTTGTCACCCGCCGGGCTATCGGGCACCTCACCCGACCCCCGGCAAACTTACCTGGCTCCGGCGGTCCGCTCCGTCCCGGGCGCCGCCATCTTGGATTCGGGTCTGCGCATGCTTATGAAAACTCTGCCTTTCTATTGGCCAGGCAATCCTGGCGCCGATTACAAAAAAGCACTTCCTCCAAACCCTCAGTGCCTGTTCCTCAGTTGCCTTTGAGTACCTAAGAAGTGGCTTCTATTCTACTCCTCTCGTCTGCAAAGTTGACACTCTGTTCCAGTACCGGCTACTCTACTCGTCTGCAAAGCTGACACTCTATTCAGGTACCAACTATTCTATTCTACTCGTCTGCAAAGCTGACACTCCATTCAAGCACCTGCTACTCTACTCGTCTGCAAAGCTGACACTCTGTTCCAGTACCGGCTACTCTACTCGTCTGCAAAGCTGACACTCTACTCAGGTACCAACTATTCTATTCTACTCGTCTGCAAAGCTGACACTCCATTCAAGTACCCGCTACTCTACTCGTCTGCAAAGCTGACACTCTACTCAGGTACCAAATATTCTATGCTACTCGTCTGCAAAGCTGACACTCCATTTAAGTACCTGCTACTCTACTCGTCTGCAAAGCTGACACTCTACTCAGGTATCAACTATTCTATTTTACTCGTCTGCAAAGCTGACACTCCATTCAAGTACCTGCTACTCTACTCGTCTGCAAAGCTGACACTCAGGCACCAACTATTCTATTCTACTCGTCTGCAAAGCTGACACTCTGTTCCAGTACCGGCTACTCTACTCGTCTGCAAAGCTGACACTCCATTCAAGTACCCGCTACTCTACTCATCTGCAAAGCTGACACTCTACTCAGGTACCAATTATTCTATGCTACTCGTCTGCAAAGCTGACACTCCATTAAAGTTCCTGCTACTCCTCTCGTCTGCAAAGCTGACACTCTGTTCCATTACCGGCTACTCTACTCATCTGCAAAGCTGACACTCCATTCAAGTACCCGCTACTCTACTCGTCTGCAAAGCTGACACTCTACTCAGGTACCAACTATTCTTTGCTACTCGTCTGCAAAGCTGACACTCCATTCAAGTACCTGCTACTCTACTCGTCTGCAAAGCTGACACTCTACTCAGGTATCAACTATTCTATTTTACTCGTCTGCAAAGCTGACACTCCATTCAAGTACCTGCTACTCTACTCGTTTGCAAAGCTGACACTCAGGCACCAACTATTCTATTCTACTCGTCTGCAAAGCTGAATTTCCATTCAAGTACCTGCTACTCTACTCGTCTGCAAAGCTGACACTCTACTCAGGTACCAACTATTCTATTATACTTGTCTGCAAAGCTGACACTCTATCCAAGTACCTGCGACTCTACTCGTCTGCAAAGCTGACACTCCACTCAGGTACTGACTACTCTAGTGTACTCTTCTGCAAGCTGACACTCTATTCAAGTACCTGCTACTTTATTTGTCTGCAAGGCTGACACTCCTATCAAGTTCCTTCTACTCTCCTGCCTTTCCAAGAGGGTCTCGCTCAGTACTCTGGCAGGGGCCGCGATCTGCGAGCAGACACAGCTAAGACCATACTGCTTTGCGGCAGTTCCTGGCGAACACCATCTGCTCGTTAGACTCCGCCCCCTGTTAGAGTAAACGCTAAACTGTGCAGATCCTAGGATTCGCATCGTAAAGACTCAGAATCAATTGAGACCGTGACAGTAGGAACAGACCAGACTTGTCTTTACCATGACGGATCCCAATGTGGAACCCTCGGCGAAAGATATATTACAGCATTTGCTTAGCCGAGTGGAGCAACAGGATTCAATTCAGCGGCAGCTTATACAAGGATTCCAAAGCCTCGCTGCTCGCCTTGATTCTCTTCAAGTACCTTCAGTTGTCCAGGCAGCAGGTCCTCCGGAACCTGTCGTACCTCTTCCATACAATTCTACTTTGCGCCTTCCAACTCCCTCTAAATTCGACTGGGACCCTAAATTATGCCGGGGTATCTTGAATCAATGTTCAATACAGTTTGAACTCCAGCCACAGAACTTTCCCACTCAGCAGTCCAAGGTGGCATATCTCATATCACTCTTATCAGGCCAGGCTATAACCTGGGCTTCACCTCTTTGGGAACGTGATGATCCTCTCCTGGTGGATAGTGCTGCTTTCATAGCAGCGTTTCGTAGAATATTTGACGAACCAGGAAGAGTCACCTCAGCAGTGTCACTCACCGGACCGTGAGTGCCTCTGCGCTGGTGCGTGGCTCCCTAGCCTTCCTGCCGGCACCTGTCCTAAACCGCGGCCGTCCGCCATCCTAATGGACTGCGCATGCGCAGCTCCCAAGAACTCTTGTGACTGTTGCTTTTAATCCAAATTGGTTGATCAGGCAACTCCCTATTTAAGGCACCTGTGTGCATTACCTCATTGCCTGATCTTGGAGTCCCATTCCCTGTGAGTCTCTGAAGGTGTTCCCTGTGTTCTACTTGTGTCTTCAGTTTCCTGCTGATTCCTGATCTACTCATCGCTGGTTTCCATACCCGCTACTATCTCCTGTGTACTACTAGTGTCTTCAGTTCCTGTGGATTCCCTGTGCTTCTCATTGCTGGTCTCCATACCTGCTACAGTCTCCTGTTTCCTGCCTGTGTCCTCAGCTGGACTCTGATTACCGGATCTACTCACCTGTGATTCCTACACTCGTCTCTGCCGTCCAGCGTCTCTGCAGTTCCTGCAACTCCCTGTGGACAGACTGTTCTACTGAATAGCGGTATGCCTATCTGTTATTGACTTTCTCCGTTTACTCTGCATATCCGCTAGGACTAGTTTCCACGCTCAGCAGCGGTATCCATACCTGCTATAGACTGTTATTGTTACGCTGTATACCTGTTTGGATTTAACCATACTACTCAGTCGTTATATGCATAACTGTGATTGACTATCCATTATTGGCCTGCATATCTGTGCTGAGCAAGTCTCTACCAAGCAGCGCCACACATACCATTATATAGACTTTATTGGATACGCTGCATACCTATTGGGATCAAGTTCCTCTGTGCTCTCAGTGTCTGCATCCTATTATCTTTGTATGCTTCCACTCATCAACACTTGTACACATCCTCACCTATTAAACAGTGGTACAACTTGCTATACGCAGACCACTGACTTCCCCGCTACCTACCTGCACCTGGACAAGTCTTCTCACCATAAGCAGTGGTACAACTTGCTATACGCAGACCACTGACGTCCCCGCTACCTACCTGCACCTGGACAAGTCTTCTCACCATAAGTAGTGGTACAACTTGCTATACGCAGACCACTGACTTCCCCGCTACCTACCCGCACCTGGAGAAGTCTCTTCACCATAAGCAGTGGTACAACTTGCTGTACGCAGACCACTGACTTCCTTGCACCTCCCTGCATCTACTCACGTCCATCCTGATCTCCGTGTTCAAATCTGCCTTTCCACTACATCAGCTAGAGGCTGATTCATTGACCAAAGATTGCTGCAAGTCACTGACTTTCCTATTATTTACTGGCATTCTCTCTCCATCTGCTGTGATATCTGTTCCGATAGTCACCCCGCTACCAGAGGACCATTGTGTGAACTTCACGACTCTGGTAAGCCCAGTAATCTGGTGAAATCCTGGGCAAGACTCCTAGTGCCCGTGACAGTAAGATCAGGCCATGACAGACCCAGTATCGGAACCAACAGCTAAAGAGATGCTGCAGTATCTGGTCACCCGCATCGAACAACAAGATGTTCGTCAACAACAGTTGTTGCAATTTTGTCAGACAGTAGCCTCCCAAGGAACCCCTGTGCAAAATGTAGCAGCAACCGTTGATCTTCCAGTATCTCCATCTCCTTTCCCAGTGCCATCCCAGGTGTCCATCGCTTCCATGCTACACCTGCCTACTCCTTCTAAATATGATTGAGATCCCAAAACCTGTAGGGGCTTTCTTAATCAATGCTCCGTTCATTTTGAGCTTCAACCTCATAACTTCTCTACTTATCGTTCCAAAGTGGCCTACCTCATCTCTTTGTTTTACGGACAGGCTCTCGCATGGGCCTCCCCTCTGTGGGAAAGAAATGACCCTTTATTGCAAGATAGTGCCTTGTTTATTTCTAAGTTTCGAAGTATTTTTGACGAACCTGGTCGTGTTATCTCTGCAGCTTCCAGTATCCTCCGACTATGCCAAGGATCTCGGACTGTGGCTCAGTATGTCATTCAATTTCGGATACTTGCCTCTGAACTTCAGTGGAACACTGAGGCACTGATTGCTGCCTTCTGGCAGGGGCTTTCCGATAAAATTAAAGACTCACTGACCTCCCAAGAGTTACCCTCCTCCTTGGATGATTTGATTTCCCTTTGCCATCGTGTAGACATGAGATTTCGTGAGAGAGATTCCGAGAGAATAACTTCCTGCAAAGCGCCTCTTCGCTCAGTATCTCAAGTTCGTCATTCTCCACCTCCAGTAGAACCTATGGAGCTAGGTCGCTCTAAACTAACATCTGAGGAGAGAGAACGAAGAGTAAAAAATAGACTCTGTATCTATTGTGCTGACTCTACTCACATGCTGAACTCATGTGCCAGCAAGTCGGGAAATGCCAGGCCCTAACCAGTTCTGGAGAGGTAAGGTTAGGGTCCCTGGAGTCCTCTCCATGTTCCACGAATGTGAAAGTTTGTGCTTTTGATGTCACCGTTTCCTTTGCTACCAAATCCTTTGTCTCTCAAGCACTTATAGATTCTGGAGCTGCTGGAAATTTTATCTCTAGTTCCCTAGTGAATCAATGGTCTCTACCAGTGATTTCCTTAAAGGTTCCCATTGCCGTTACTGCTATTGATGGATCACGTATAATTAATGGTCTCATTACTCAAAGTATGTCTCCACTGACTCTTCAAATTGGAGCCTTACACCAAGAAAAAATTTCTTTATTGTTCCTTCCTGTTACTACCAGTCCCATCATACTAGGCCTTCCATGGCTTCAATTTCATTCCCCTCAGATTGACTGGAACACTCCTCAAGTCACTTCCTGGGGTCCCGAATGTCGTCATCGTTGTCTCTCTCAAGTTGTTCCACTCAAAATACAGCAGTCCTCCATTTCACCATGTCCACCGGGCCTCCCTCCTCAGTATGCTTCATTTGCGGATGTGTTCGATAAGGTTCAGTCAGAACGTCTTCCTCCTCATCGGGCATGGGATTGTCCAATTGACTTACAACCTGGCAAGAGTCCTCCTAGGGGCCGTGTGTATCTACTTTCATTACCTGAGACTCAAGCAACATCTGAGTACATTAAGGAGAACCTCCAGCGAGGATTTATCCGACCTTCTACCTCTAACGCTGGAGCGGGGTTCTTTTTCGTTAAGAAGAAAGATGGATCATTACGTCCCTGTACAGATTTTCGTGGACTCAATGCCATTACCATCAAAAATCGGTACCCTATTCCGTTAATCACTGAACTTTTCGATCGCATTAAGGGAGCCCGGATCTTTACCAAGTTAGATCTTCGAGGTGCCTATAATTTAATCCGGATCAAGTCCGGAGACGAATGGAAGACAGCTTTTAACACCAGGGATGGCCATTATGAATATCTTGTTATGCCCTTCGGGTTGTGTAACGCCCCCGCTGTCTTCCAGGGTTTCGTGAATGAGATCTTCCGGGATATGCTGTATGTCTGTGTCGTCGTCTATCTGGACGACATATTAATTTTTTCCCAGGATCTGCGCACTCATCATCAACATGTGGCAGAGGTCCTTTCCAGACTCCGAAGAAATTCTTTATTTTGCAAACTAGAGAAATGTTCATTCGAGTTATCCCAGATTCCATTCCTGGGATACATTGTGTCTGGAGTCGGTCTTAAGATGGATCCAGAAAAGGTGAACGCTGTATTAAGTTGGCCCCAGACAACTACTCTCCGAGCAATCCAACGCTTTTTAGGATTTGCGAATTATTACAGATGCTTCATTCAAGGGTTTTCGTCCATTGCCTCTCCTATAGTGGCCCTGACCCGCAAGGGGGCTAACACTAAACTGTGGTCCTCCGAGGCCCTTCAAGCTTTTCAGTCTCTCAAAGAGTCCTTCTCTTCTGCTCCTGTTCTTCGACAGCCTTATGTGACGCTTCCCTTCTTCCTAGAGGTAGACGCCTCTAATGTTGGCTTAGGGGCCATATTATCCCAAAGATCGGAGCAACAAAAATTCCATTCTTGTGCCTTTTATTCCCGAGGTCTTCTACCCACGGAGAGGAATTATACCATCGGGGACAAGGAGTTGTTGGCCATAAAAGCAGCATTAGAGGAATGGAGATATCTACTGGAGGGAGCTCGTCATCCCGTAACTATTTTTACGGATCACAAAAACCTGTCATATCTACAGTCAGCTCAATGTCTAAATCCCCGTCAAGCAAGATGGTCTCTTTTCTTTTCCCGTTTTGAACTTATTATAACCTTTAAACCTGCTGCCAAAAATAAAAAAGCAGACGCCTTGTCTCGGGCATTCGTGACGTCCTCAGACGTTGAAGATGGTCCTAACCATTCTATTTTAGATCCCAAGTGTGTGTCTCTGGCCACTTTGTCTACCAAGGTGCTACCATTTGGGAGAACCCTCGTGCCTCCATCTCTTAGGAGGAAAATATTGTCTTGGTTCCATTCCTCACGTTTTTCTGGACATTCGGGTGAACGCAAGACTTTAGAAATCTTTTCTTGAAGCTACTGGTGGCCCTCTATGAGGAAAGATGTCAAAGATTTTGTGGCCGTTTGAGAGCTGTGTTCCAAGTTTAAAACTCCCCGCAGAACACCAGCGGGATTACTAGAACCACTACCCATTCCTTCCAAACCTTGGACTCATATTAGTATGGACTTTGTCACCGATCTTCCTCCAAGTAAAAAGTGTAATACCATCTGGGTAGTGGTGGATCGATTTTCGAAAATGGCACATTTCGTTCCTTTGACCGGTTTACCTTCTTCATCTACTCTGGCTGATCATTTCATCAAAGAGATTTTCCGAATTCATGGATGTCCTTCTGAGATTGTTTCGGATAGGGGAGTGCAATTCGTTTCCAGATTCTGGCAAGCACTTTGTAAGACCTTGGGTATTCGGTTATCACTCTCATCTTCCTACCATCCTCAATCAAACGGACAGACCGAGAGAGTCAATCAAGATCTTGAAACTTTCATTAGGATGTTCTCCTCAGCCAACCAAGACAACTGGGAAGATTTACTCCCATGGGCTGAGTTCGCCCATAACAACATGTATCACGAGTCATCTTCAAGAAGTCCATTCTTTGTGGTTTACGGTCACCATCCGTCTTTCCTGGAATTTACTGCCCTCCCTCCCACCCAAGTTCCTGCTGTGGAGACTGTTTGTCAGACCTTCAAAGATATTTGTTCTCAGGTCAAAACCTGTTTAAAAAAGACATCTGCCAGATACAAGTCCTTTGCGGATAAAAAGAGGTGGGCTTTTCCACCACTAAAGATTGGAGATCGTGTATGGCTTTTCTACTAAAAATATTCGCTTGAAGGTTCCATCTATGAAGTTTGCTCCTCGTTTCATTGGTCCATATAGGATCATTCAAGTGATAAATCCAGTCTGCTTCAAACTTCTACTACCCAAGAACCTTCGTATCTCCAACGCCTTCCATGTGTCATTATTCAAGCCTCTTATCATCAACCGTTTCTCTGTTCCTCCTTCAGCACCTCGGCCAGTTCAAGTTCATCAAGAGAAGGAGTTTGAGATCACTCATATATTAGACTCTAAAATTTTGCGAGGAGTTCTTCGTTTCCTTGTGCTTTGGAAGGGCTTTGGCCCACAAGAGCGTTCCTGGATCCGGGCTGATGATCTCAATGCCCCAGCTCTCCCGAAAAAATTATATTCCCAGAATCCAGGCAAACCCAGCTTCTTGTATTCTGTGCCCACCTTTAAAAGGGGGGGTACTGTCACTCACCGGACCGTGAGTGCCTCTGCGCTGGTGCGTGGCTCCCTAGCCTTCCTGCCGGCACCTGTCCTAAACCGCGGTCGTCCGCCATACTAATGGACTGCGCATGCGCAGCTCCCAAGAACTCTTGTGACTGTTGCTTTTAATCCAAATTGGTTGATCAGGCAACTCCCTATTTAAGGCACCTGTGTGCATTACCTCATTGCCTGATCTTGGAGTCTCATTCCCTGTGAGTCTCTGAAGGTGTTCCCTGTGTTCTACTAGTGTCTTCAGTTTCCTGCTGATTCCTGATTTACTCATCGCTGGTTTCCATACCCGCTACTATCTCCTGTGTACTACTAGTGTCTTCAGTTCCTGTGGATTCCCTGTGCTTCTCATCGCTGGTTTCCATACCTGCTACAGTCTCCTGTTTCCTGCCTGTGTCCTCAGCTGGACTCTGATTACCGGATCTACTCACCTGTGATTCCTACACTCGTCTCTGCCGTCCAGCATCTCTGCAGTTCCTGCATCTCCCTGTGGACAGACTGTTCTACTGAATAGCGGTATGCCTATCTGTTATTGACTTTCTCCGTTTACTTTGCATATCCGCTAGGACTAGTTTCCACGCTCAGCAGCGGTATCCATACCTGCTATAGACTGTTATTGTTACGCTGCATACCTGTTTGGATTTAACCGTACTACTCAGTCGTTATATGCATAACTGTGATTGACTATCCATTATTGGCCTGCATATCTGTGCTGAGCAAGTCTCTACCAAGCAGCGCCACACATACCATTATTTAGACTTTATTGGATACGCTGCATACCTATTGGGATCAAGTTCCTCTGTGCTCTCAGTGTCTGCATCCTATTATCTTTGTATGCTTCCACTCATCTACACTTGTAAACGTCCTCACCTATTAAGCAGTGGTACAACTTGCTATACGCAGACCACTGACTTCCCCGCTACCTACCTGCACCTGGACAAGTCTTCTCACCATAAGCAGTGGTACAACTTGCTATACGCAGACCACTGACTTCCCCGCTACCTACCTGCACCTGGACAAGTCTTCTCACCATAAGCAGTGGTACAACTTGCTATACGCAGACCACTGACTTCCCCGCTACCTACCTGCACCTGGACAAGTCTCTTCACCATAAGCAGTGGTACAACTTGCTGTACGCAGACCACTGACTTCCCTGCACCTATCCTGATCTCGTGTTCAAATCTACCTTTCCACTATATCAGCTAAGCCCAGTCATCTGGTGAAATCCTGGGCAAGACTCCTAGTGCCCGTGACAAGCAGCATCTAACATCCTCCGCCTTCGCCAAGGTTCCCGCACGGTGGCCCAATACGTCGTCCAATTTAAACCACTGTCATCCGAACTGCGTTGGAACAACGATGCCTTAGTGGCTACCTTCTGGCAGGGTCTATCCGATAAAATCAAAGATGCCTTGGGTTCTCAGCAATTACCCTCCACACTAGAGGCTATGATTTCACTTTGCAAAGGGTGGATCTTCACTTCCGCGAGAGGGCCTCTGAGAGGGATGCCTCCCGGCGTTCTACGACTAGACCTGCTTCTCACTTCTCCCATCCGGGGCCAGTAGATGAGCCCATGCAAATTGGGCGCTCCCGCCTGACCCCAGAGGAACGCGACAGGAGACTCAAGAACAAGTTGTGCCTATACTGTGCTGATCCAGGTCATCTCTTAAACTCCTGCTCCAAGAGGCCGGGAAATGCCAGACCCTAACCTGCTCCGGAGAGGTCAGATTAGGGCTTTCCAAAACCTCTCCCTCCATTAAAACTCCCAGTATCTGTTCCTTTCCTGTTACCCTCTACGGGCCCTCAGGTCCTATTATTACCTCTACCCTCCTGGACTCAGGAGCAGCTGGGAACTTTATCTCCTTTTCCTTGGTTTCACAGGCTTCCATACCAACTGTGTCTCTGGAGATTCCTGTTTCCATCACAGCCATAGACGGCTCCCGAATTGCTAATGGTACTGTGGAACTTCGTACCCAACCAACCATCGTGCAAGTTGGAGTGCTTCATCGTGAAGAAATCACCTTCCACGTGCTTCCCTCTACCACGACTCCCATCATCTTGGGCCTACTCTGGCTCCAGCAGCACTCCCCCCAGATAAACTGGTCCACTTCTCAACTTCTCTCTTGGGGTCCTGTGTGCTTCTAGAAGTGTCTTACTCGAGTGCAACCTCTCCGAGCCATTTCTACTTCACCTCAATCCACAACATTACCCGAGGACTATCATTCCTTCCTGGATGTATTTGATAAAGTTCGCTCTGAACATCTGCCACCCCATCGCTCATGGGACTGTCGCATTGAACTCCTGCCCGGGAAGATTCCTCCTCGAGGTCGTGTATACCCATTATCATTACCTGAGACCTCCTCTATGTCAGAGTATGTTAAGGAGAACCTGCTACGCCGTTTTATCAGACCTTCTTCATCCCCTGCCGGAGCAGGATTTTTCTTTGTGGAAAAAAAAGACGGATCTTTAAGGCCATGCATAGACTATCGTGGATTAAATGATATTACAATAAAAAAACGTTATCCCATCCCACTCATCACTGAGGTTTTCGATCGGCTCTTCGATCGGGTCAAGGGGGCTCGTGTCTTCACCAAGCTGGACCTAAGAGGTGCCTATAATCTTATTCGGATCAGAGCCGGAGACGATTGGAAGACGGCATTTAATACAAGTAATGGTCATTACGAATATCTGGTAATGCTATTTGGCCTATGCAATGCACCTGCTGTGTTCCAAAGTTTCGTTAATGAAATATTCAGAGATCTGCTCTATGTTTGTGTCGTGGTGTACTTAGACGATATTCTAATCTTCTCTCCTAACCTCACATCCCATCGTCTCCATGTGGCAGAAGTCCTCTCCAGGCTACGCCAAAACCACCTGTTCTGTAAACTGGAACTCGACCAAATACCATTCTTAGGTTACATCATATCCAGAACTGAACTACAAATGGACCCAGACAAGGTGAATGCAATCTTGAAATGGCCCCTTCCATTGGGCTTGAAAAATATCCAGCGGTTTCTTGGCTTCGCCAATTATTACAGGCGTTTCATCCTGGGCTACTCCACCATTGTAGCACCCATTGTGGCTCTTACATGGAAGGTTCCAACCCCAAATCCTGGCCATCAACCGCTGTAGAGGCCTTCGACTTCCTCAAAAAAGCCTTTGCCTCAGCACCCATTCTCAGCCAACCTGACTCCTCCTCCCCATTCTTCTTAGAGGTCGATGCTTCTAACGTGGGCATTGGAGCGGTGCTCTGTCAAAAATCTCCCCAAGGTCAATTCCTCCCTTGTGCCTTCTATTCAAGGAAGTTCCTTCCAGCGGAGAAGAATTACGCCATAGGGGATAAGGAGTTGCTGGCAATCAAAGTGGCCCTGAAGGAATGGCGGTATCTCCTTGAAGGGGCAAGACACATGGTTACCATCTTCACCGACCATAAAAATCTTCTATACCTCCAAACCGCACAATGCTTAAACCCCAGGCAGGCACGCTGGTCCTTGTTCTTTTCCTGCTTTGAGCTCCATATTACCTTCAAGCCTGGGAATAAGAATAAAAGGGCTGACGCTCTCTCCCATGCATTTCCTGCACACGTGCTCTCTGAAGATGAACCATCTTATCCTATTCTGGACCCTAAGTGTCTGGTGTCTGCTACGCAGCTCAAGTCTCCTGTTCCTCCTTCGGGGAAAACCTTTGTACCTCCTAAACTCCGCCTCAAGCTCCTGAAACACTTCCATTCCACCATTTTCTCTGGTCACTCAGGTATCCGCAAAACAACAGAATTAGTGTCCAGAAATTATTGGTGGCCTAGTCTACACTCTGATCTCAAGGACTTTGTCTCTTCCTGTAGTACCTGTACACAAAGCAAGTCTTCACATCAATGCCCGGCCGGTCAACTTCTACCTCTGCCACTTCCTCAGGAACCCTGGACCCATATCAGTATGGACTTCATAACCGATCTTCCATCAAGCAAGAATTGTACAGTCATTTGGGTCGTGGTCGATCGCTCCTCGTAAAATGGCCCACTTCCTGGTCTTCCCTCCTCTCCCATCCTAGCATCTCACTTTGTTAAGGAGATATTCTGTCTGCACGGCTGTCCTCTCGAAATAGTATTGGACCGAGGCGTTCAATTTGTTTCCAGATTCTGGAGGTCTCTCTGCAAACTATTGGGAATCAATTGAATCTATCGTCAGCCTACCACCCACAATCTAACGGGCAGACTGAACGGGTGAACCACGATTTAGAGACTTATCTCAGAATGTTCTCCTCTGCTAACCAGGACAATTGGGTAGATCTCCTACCGTGGGCTGAATTCTCTCACAACAATGCCTTCCATGAATGCACCTCTAAGTCTTCCTTTCTGGTGGTTTATGGGCACCACCCTTCTCTCCCTAAATTCACACCTCTCCCACCGACCCAGGTGCCTGCTACAGACCTACAATACCGCAACTTTCTCTCTATTTGGACTCAAGTAAGATCATGTCTCAAAAGTCCTCTACACAATATAAATTGGCTGCTGATAAGAGACGTCGGGTACTCCCCGTCTTCAAAGTTGGAGATCGGGTGTGGCTCTCCACCAAAAATATACGCCTCAAAGTTCCTTTTATGAAGGTTTATTGGTCCATATACCATCTTTCAAGACATTAATCCAGTTTGCTTCAGGTTACGTCTACCAAGTTCTCTCCGTATTGTCAATTCTTTTCATGTCTCTCTATTGAAACCACTGAAGATCAATCGATTATCTTCAACGTCCTCTTCTATCATCCCTACTGCACATCAAGAGTTTGAACTTAAACAAATTCTAGACTCCAAGTATTGTAAAGGCGGCCTGAAATACTTGGTAGACTGGAAGGGCTTCGGCCCAGAGGAGCGCTCCTGGGTTTGTGCCTCCGATGTTCACGTCCCTCGCCTGGTGGACAAATTTCATAAAAAGTTTCCTACAAAACCCTGCAGTAGACGTGTGGTGCCCATCTTTAAAGGGGGGTACTGTCACCCGCCGGGGTATCGGGCAGCTCACCCGACCCCCGGCAAACTTACCTGGCTCCGGCGGTCCGCTCCGTCCCGGGTGCCGCCATCTGCGTATTTGCAGACCCGCAACTTATGAAAACTCTGACTGCCTTCCTATTGGCCAGGCAATCCTGGCGCCGAATACAAAAAGGCACTTCCTCCAAACCTTAAGTGCCTGTTCCTCAGTTGCCTTTGGGTACCTAAGAAGTGGCTTCTATTCTACTCCCCTCGTCTGCAAAGCTGACACTCTGTTCCAGTACCGGCTACTCTACTCATCTGCAAAGCTGACACTCTGTTCCAGTACCGGCTACTCTACTCGTCTGCAAAGCTGACACTCTGTTCCAGTATCAGCTACTCTACTCGTCTGCAAAGCTGACACTCTATTCAGGTACCAACTATTCTATTCTACTCGTCTGCAAAGCTGACACTCCATTCAATTACCCGCTACTCTACTCATCTGCAAAGCTGACACTCTACTCAGGTACCAACTATTCTATTCTACTCATCTGCAAAGCTGACACTCTATCCAAGTACCTGCGACTCTACTCGTCTGCAAAGCTGACACTCCACTCAGGTACAGACTACTCTATTGCACTCGTCTGCAAGCTGACACTCTATTCAAGTACCTGCTACTTTAATTGTCTGCGAGGCTGACACTCCTATCAAGTTCTTTCTACTCTCCTGCCTTTCCAAGAGGGTCTCGCTCAGTACTCTGGCAGGGGCCGCGACCTGCGAGCAGACGCAGCTAAGACCATACTGCTTTGCGGCAGTTCCTGGCGAACACCATCTGCTCGTTAGACTCCGCGCCCTGTTAGAGTAAACGCTAAACTGTGAAGATCCTAGGATTCGCATCGTAAAGACCCGGAATCAATTGAGACTGTGACACCCCTGCAGAGTCTGTCTCTGTTCCAACTTGTACCTCTGCCTCGCAGTTGCGAATTCCCAACCCTTGAATGTTTGATGGGAACCCTAACCCCAGATCATGTAGAGGATTTTTAAACTAGTGTGGGATTTCAGTTTGAATTTCTGCCTGGTAATTTCCCCACAGAGAAATCTAGGGTTGTCTATATTTTATATCTTCTTTCGGTTCAGGCCCTCGTCTAGGCTACGCCTTTGTGGGAATGGAATGATCCTCTATTAAAGGATTGTCCCGAATTTTTTAAATCTTTCAAAAAAAATGTTTGATGAACCAGTAAGGGTCTCTCTTTTTCGTAAAGAAAAAGATGGCAGTCTTCATTCCAGCATAGATTTCTGTGGCTTAAATGCCAGAACTATCAAAAACATATATTCGCTACCACTGATAGCCGAACTCTTCAACTGTGTCAAAAGCACTACTGTATTTTCCAAGTTAGATTTACTAGGGGCTTACAACATCATCTACATTAAAGAATTGGACAAATGAAAAACGGCATTTAATACCCGTGATGGTCACTTTGAATATTTGGTCCTGACCTTTGGGCTATGTAATGCTCCAGCTGTGTTTATCATCATATATTTGGACGATATACTTATCGTTTCTCCGGATCTCCCCTTCCATAGGAGAAATGTACGAGTAGTCCTTAGTCGTCTTAGGAAACACTATCTTTTTTGTAAGTTGGAAAAATGTCTCTTTGAGCAAAAACAATTATCTTTTTTGGTTATATTCTTATGGGAACTGGACCTACAGACCCTAATAAACTGAAAGCCATGTTAGATTGGCCTCTTTCCACTGGTTTATATGCCATCCAATGTTTTCTCTGAGTTTCTAATTACTATAGACAGTTCATTAAGGAGTACTCCAATATCATTGTCCCCTTTACTGCTCTTATTTTGAAGACGGGTAACCCTAAGGTTTGGTCCCCTGAGGCTCTCAACGCTTTTAACCAACTGAAAACAGTGTTTTCTTCAGCACCTATTCTTCGCCAAACAGATTCCCAGCTACCTTTTATCCTGGAGGGGGAAGCCTCTTCCTGCGGTATTGGTGCTGTTTTATCCCAACAGGCCCCTCAGAAAGATTGCACCCTTGTGGATTTTACTTCCATAAATTTCTCCCCACAGAAAAAAAATGATGATATTGGAAACCAGGGGCTAGATTTACTAAGCTGCGGGTTTGAAAAAGTGGGGATGTTGCCTATAGCAACCAATCATATTCTAGCTTTCATTTTGTAGAAAACGGTCAGGACTCCCTTGATGAAATCAAGTCTATTCTGGACCCCAACTGTATTTTAGCTTCCACTCCTCTAGAAAAACTCAGTTGCCCTCCTGGCAGAACCTTCATCTTACCACATCTTCACCCTAAATTATTGCGCAGGGCTCATGTCTCTCGTTTTGCGGGTCATGCTGGAGTCAGAAAGACCGGAGAACTTCTCACCCGTTATTACGGATGAGAAGGTTTGGTCTTCGTTAAAGGAGGTTAAGAGCCTTGTGGCAGCTTGTTCTGTATGTGGCCAGCATAAGGCTCCTCGGTCAAATCTTTTGATCCACTCATTCACTTGCCCATTCCTGAAGTTCCTTGGTCTCAGTTTTCCATGGAATTTATTACCGATTTTCCTCCTTCCAAGTCTCTTACCATCCTATGGGTTATTACAGATCGCTGCTCAAGAGCAGCCCATTTTGTACCACTCAAGAGACTTTCATCCTCCTCACTTTTGGCAGATCTTTTTATCAAAGAGGTGTTTCGTTTACATGGCTGTCCACTTCATCTGACCGTGGCTCGCAGTTCATTTCAAGGTTCTGGAGGGCCTTCTGCACCAAATTAGGTATTACATTTGACTTTTCTTCTTATCACCCCCAGTCCAATAGACTTACTGAATGGACCAATCAAGAACTTGAAAAATTCCTTGGTATGTATGTGTCTGCTTATCAGATTGATTGGGTTGGACCCCTTCCGTGGGCAGAATTGGCACATAATAATCATTTTTATGAGGCAAATGCGAATTCTCCATTTTTTGTGATGTACGGGTGTCCTACTTTTTCTCAAATTCCGATATCTTCGGTTCCTTCAGTTGATTCACTTATACGCTATTGTTCTCTGATTTAGGCACAAACTAAGACCAACCTGATGAACTTCTCCATCCGCTCCAAGGAGATATTTGAGAAAAAGAGCCACTTCATTCCTAAATTGGTTCCAGAAGATAAAGTATGGTTGTCAACCATGAATATTCGCCTAAAAATTTCCAGTATGAAGCTTGCACCCAAATTCATTCGACCTTTTCCAAATTCCGACATCATCAATCCAGTAGCCTCTATTCCATATATTCCTCTTGAAGTCGGTAGTATAGAATCAGTTTTCTACTATTAGGGACTCTCCGCCTCTGGTTCCTTCTCAAAATCAAGCAGAATATAAGATTAAACAATTACTCTCACAAATCCAGAGGTTCTGTACAGTTTCTTGTCAATTGGAAGGGCTATGGGCCTGAGGAGCGCCACTATGTTAAATATTCAGACATTCTAGCCCCTCAATTACAGTTTCACAAGAAATATCCTAGCAAACCCTTTTAGAGTATTCGGAGTCCACTCTCATGGCAGGGGGTACTGCAACGAAACTTACCTTTTCCACGCTCCAGCGCTGACTTCTTGTGCCACGCTCAGCACTTCTGGGTGGTGGGTCACATGACTTGTCTCTAGGGGTGGGGTTTTTAAACTTCGCTATCTATTTAATGCTAGCACTGACACTTGCACAGTGTTAATGCAACTTGTTTGCTGTACTGCTGACCACTGAGCTGCTCCCTGAGTGTTCCTATCTGCTGATCTCCATCCCTTGTCTGACTTACCGGGTACCAGATCCAAGCCTGTCTGACGATCCTCCCCCTAATCCTCCGTGTACCAGATCCTGGCCTGTTACCATTCTGCTACGGCTACTGTGTTCCTGCTAGCACAGCACCCCTAAGGCACTTCACTTTAATTTAAATCCTGTTGTTGTATCCCAAGACAGTCCAGGGGACCGTAACCTGTGAGTTCTCTGCTGCAAAGCCCATTATGCCTTGCGGCGGTTCTTGGTGAAAACCGGGGAAATCGTTAGACTCCGTGCCCCTGGTCTGTTAGTGCCAATTGGGATTGACACAGGTTTTTTATAGAATCTTAACACTCTCCTACATTTTGCACTGTGATTGGTTCTCAGTGCATGTATAGAAGTGCTCACATGGAGCTCTTCAATACTGTCTGTAAGATGTCTCACCTGTCAATTATTATCGGTATCACATTAAAATGCACCTGTATGACCTATATAAAGACTGGTGGGGTACTCATTCAGGCAAGTCATTTTGTGACTTCAGGACCTCAAATACCACAAGTTGGACACTAACCTCACAACTATTAATTTCATGCTCACAGACAGCCACAACATTTTTTCATGTTTCACTGATCTGATTTGCCTTTATTTCACTTCCATTCTTCCTACCCAAATGTCCCAAGTTTACTCTCCTTCCCCATTATCCCAATAAGTTTTCTGGCCAGTGGATCGGTTTCCCCACACCAGACCCTCATGCACCATTTTCCCCTCTTTTAAGTTTCCACTTTTCAACTGCTGCCCCACTACTCTCTAACCAAATACATCCTTCTGTCCCCAAACCATCACACCCCCAGAACCCTATGCCCAGCCACTCTCTGCTGACCCAATGACCTCTGCTTCTTCTACACAGGTTTCTACATAACAGGTAACCAGAAGCCTGGTGCAAAAGCAAAGCACACAGCTGTGGGGCAAGTGGAAAATAATTTTCTTTTTTATATTATGGATGATGTGTGGTTTGTGATATTTGTTTGTTATTAATTCAAGTGCACTTATTTGCTTATCCACAAAACCAAGTCTCTGTTTCGTAACTTATAGACTTTAAAAGTGACATTTATAAGGAAATGTGGCTGGATGTTTACAGTTTTATCTCTGATAATAAAAATTATGCGCTCAATCACCTACAGAAATTATTATATTATGGGAAAAATATTGAGGAATGAATGCTGGCCAGAAGTAAACCTGTGGTGAATATAAACTGTCGTTTATTTGGGTACACTCTATGGTAACAAATGACATAATCATAACATGCAACACATTCATATAAAAGTGTGAATTCACATAACCATAAAAATATAAAAACATAAACATAAAGGAAAAAGCATAAGGGCCAGCCACTTAGCCATTAATGTAAAATAAAACATATGTATAATAAACATAAAGGAACCAGTACAAAAAACTGGTGTGTCCATACACTTCCAATAGTCCAATTCACTCCAGTTGAAAACCTAGGTCTCAGAGCCCAACAGGGTATGTGGGGTTATTAAAGGACCCGTATTTACGCCATAATTGCGCACGCTATCTTCTTCTTCTATTTCTGGATACGCTCGTTATCTTACCATATGCATTTACGCTTTCCCACATATGACATGCCTACTTCAGACCTTTAAACCTGATTTACTGTATCACACAAATTTATATATATAATATCCCCTATATCAAGACATTATAAATTCATAACCACAACGCAGATTTATATGTATGAAATAGAATCTTTACTTGTACAATAATGTAATAATATAATTTCGATAACATAATCTTACACACGGTACATATAATAGATGGCAATCTGTGTGTAGGTACAATAACTTATTATTTTTTTTATTAATTATGCATGTGTGTGTATGTGCATGTGACTGTGTGTATGTATCTCAGACCATAATGAAACTTCTTCTTACAATGTAGTCACCATCCAAAATGGCTGACTTGCCATGCTTTGTTACAAACTCATGTTGGCTCACAAGGCCTCACTTACTAACAATGTAAAGTCAGGACAGATCCATTACTCATTACAAGCAGTATTAGCCAGTCCACCACAAATAGCTCTCTATTCAGCAGTTATCACACAATGTCCACTAACATTTCTTGTCTAACAGGGGGAGAGATCTCTACAAACTTCAAAGCAACATTCAAAGAAGTCTTTTCATCTTATCACACATCTGTTTAACTAGTAGCAATTACACACATAGGGGGGAGGGGATGAGAGCACAGACCAGCCAGACAAGCTACCAATATATTTACAGTGTTACACAATACAGTATGAATCTTTATCTAGTAGATATTCACAGAGAAGCCACACTATTGCTACATCAAATACAATACTAATCAAGTATGAAGTCTATTGTATTGAAACACTCAAACTCCTAAGGTATCACTAATTTCAAACCCTTAAACGGCATCACTTCTGTAGCAAACTAACATTTACTACAATGACGACATCTAATTCTATGACTATCCCGTGCAACTTCACTTTCTATGCTTACAGTGTTACCCTAAACAAAACCATTCTTAAAAACTACACCACATGGTCTGTGACTTTATAACAAAGTTTACTACACAGCCTATTGTAGCTCCTATAGTCTATAGATCACTTACAGATTACATTTTACTCTTTATTTACTATGTCAGCAGAGCCCTATTAAAGGGCTCATATATACTTTACTATTTTTCAGTCCAAACAGGGAGAGAATCCTTGGTGTGTGTGTCTGCGTAATCAGTCTGATCCCAAAAGGCAGTTTTGTCTTCAGAAGGGAATTACAAAACTTCTGTGGGATGGGCTAATGTATCTGATTGGAGGCCAATTCTTTTGATATGTAAATGTACCGAGCTTCACAGTTCACTTCAGACAATAGCTATCATCATCATCATCATCAACATTTATTTATATAGCGCCAGCAAATTACAGGATTACACCTAGGCAACAAGCTTGCGGGGTGGGATTTATGGTCATGTTATCAACAGAAATAGAAATGTCAGGCAGGAAGCTTCTGTTCTTGGGTGGGAATATTATTAATTCAGTTTTTGAAAGATTGAGTTTGAGTTGGCGAGAAGACATCCAAGATGAAATGGCAGAAAGACAGTCAGTAACGCGAGACAACACAGATGGTGAGAGATCAGGAGAGGATAGATAAATTTGTGTATCATCCGCATAGAGATGATACTGAAACCCAGTACTCCTGGTAATTGTAGTAATCCCATCCATTTGAACCAGTGTGCACATCCCTCATTGAAACTGGAACATCAGAATAATTAGTTAAGAATACCTATAAAAATCCACCCTTCATGACGATGAACACAACCCCCTGAAGAAAGCTACCTGTCAGATGAAACGCATTGGGAGTCGCCCACAATTTGACGTCACACAGGAAGTACCCATCTTGCGTCTTACTGTGGAACGCTTGCTACCCGATGCCTGTCTCCACTTCATTTCAGTTCATCCAGCCACCCGTTGTTATCATTCACCTGCATTCCACCCCACCAATCTTTATGAACATCAGTAGCGGTGCTACATCTGGGACCACTGCACATAACTACATGGATGTAATTGAGATCCTAACCTCTACGTGGTTTTCTTCCACATCCTCCATAGGTGATTGAGCGCATAATTTTTATTATCACATGTATGGCATATAGGAAGGGATTCCTGTAATTATAGCAGCTCTTCCCGAATAAGAGTTAAGTGCAGTCTTATGTTTTCTTTATATTACTGTTTTTTCTGCTCCCCACTATGTAGTCCCCCTCCCCTTTTCCCTCTTTTTATTTCTGCATCCCCTCCCTTTAAACACAAATTATAATAAAAAATATTGATAATAAAAAAGTGACATTTGCAACAGTTTGTAACAATTACTTACATTAAAAGTAGGTGGATATCATATTCCGCCTGAAGTAGGCTTTAACCTTAGTATTTTGTGTGCAGAAGGAAAGAAGGGTGGTTAGGGAGTAGGAAGGAAGAGTGGATGAGGTGTTATTCCGGGAGAAGAACATGCTACCCTATACTACTGCCACAGGAGGTCTAATCCTACTGATCTGAGGTGCTTTTGTTATTTGATGTTTAATTTAAAGTTTGCCTAATAATTTATGAATGTCTTTGTAATGTGCTTTTAGTGGAGGTTTATTAACTTATTGATCAGACAATACGCTCTGTCAGCCAGTGTGTATTTGTTAAAAAGTCTTTACACCGTTTTATATAGCAAAGCAAACATTACACAAGACTCGAATGATTGGAGAACAGCTGGGAAACATAGTACCAGATAACACAACTGCACGAGTACAGCACTCAACATCATCATCATCATCATATTAATTTATTTATATAGGGCAACTAATTCCGCTGCGCTGTACAGCGAGAGATCTTGTTTACGTCAGTCCCTGCCCCTGTTAGGCTGCCGGTCTGATAATTAACTTACAGAACTAATGGAAGAGGTTTTCGCCTATAGCAGCCACCATTCCCGTAGAACTTGTTGTGCTCACAGGTACTCGGATGCCCTCAGGTCTTAACTCTTGATGTAGTATAAGTTCATTAACAACACCCCAGCGGCAGGGGCCGGAGGAGGCTGTATAGATGGTAACGGATGGTCAGACAAAAGACGAGGTCAGGGGTCACAGGCAAGTAGAATAGTTAAATAACATGCCAAGGGGTCAGGGTCACCAGCACGAGAACAGAATCCATAAACAAGCAATAGGGTCACAACAGGAGGTCCAATAGTAAACAGGCAGAGTATCCACAGGAACACTGGGACAAGCAGGAACAGGACATGAGCAGATCAGCAACAGACAGAATCCACACTATGGCTTGGTGGTGCGTGCGCCCGGCTACCCTGTGCTGTCGGGGCGCGAGAGCTGTCAATTCGGCGTACGGACGTTGCCCTGGCAAAGGGCGGACTGAATAACAGAAGTGACGTCCCGGTCGTCATGGTGAGGGCCAGGACGCCAGGAGGAGACTGGAGCGAATCGCGGCTGCCGCGGCTCATAACAGCCCCCTTGGAGTTTACGTCTAAATTCTCTAACACACATAGACAGACATAGAGAGAGACTAGGGTCAATTTGATAGCAGCCAATTCACCTACCAGTATGTTTTTGGAGTGTGGGAGGAAACCGGAACACCCGGAGGAAACCTACGCACGGAGTTCACCTGCAACTCCATATTTCCTCATGATTTCATACATCCCCAGCTGCAGGCTTCATATCTCAAGAACTTTGTTTTGAACTCTGAACTTGTTTTCTTCTCAACTCAAGAAAAATTAGCTTTATCTGTCAGTTTTTTTCACTGTAACATCTCCTCTTTTTTATCAGCCTGCTGTTCTATTTGTCCTCCCATTCCCTCCCCCTCAATTGCTTCTATCTAATTCATAGTATTTGCAAGCCTATTCAAAGCTTTATCTGCCATCACAAGTATGGGGAGTTGTAACAGCCTGAACTGGATTTGGATTGGATCTTAGCCCTCTCTCCTATTTCATGACTCTGCAAGGTCTCAATTACTACATCTCCTGTACCTTATTACTCTCCATTCAACACTTCCTCCCAGTAACCCACATGGCTCCCCACATCATTACTTCATACTTTAGACCCAAGCCTATCCTCTCTATCTGCTGTCACTCCCCCCTCCTCCACATATTACCCCGTCCCCCCAAAAAAATCCAATCCCGTCAACCTTAATCCCATCTTTCCTCTTACTCACCTTCCCCTGTCCTGCAAGATTTGTCTGCAACAAACTCAATCCCATTCATGACCTCTTCCTCTCCCATTCCTTTGATCTCCTGGCCCTTACAGAATCGTGTATCTCCTCCTCTGATACTGCTTCCCCTGATGCACTCTCCCACAGGGGTCTCTCCTTCTCCCACACTCCCCGACCAAGAAGGTGGTGTAGGTGCCCTACTGTCTCCTGACTACACCTTCAGTGTTAATCCCCCTGAACCCTCCCTCCTCTTCCTTTGAAGTTCACTCCATCTGCCTCTTGCTGTCATCTATCATCCTCCTGGCCCTTCCTCTCAATTTCTTGATAACTTTGCTGCCTGGCTTTCTCATTTCCTCTCTTCTGATCTTTTCACTGTTATCATTGGGGATTTTAACATCCCTACCGACTCACCTAAGGTGGCACTCCCCTCTTACTCGTCTCCTCCAAATTTCTCCCGCTCCTCTGAACACTGATGAAATCCTGCTCTGTTTCTGACTTCATCCACTTTAAATTCATCCTCTCTTCCTACTATTCAGCCCTCTCTTGTCAAACAAATTTATTTCACATCCCTCATCTCCTCCCTGTCCAATAAACCCTGATGCCTCTTTGCTACCATTAATTCTCTACTGTTTCCTTCCCCTCCTCCTCCCCCCTCATCCATCTCCGCTCTTGAATTTGTCACCTACTTAAAAAACAAAATTAACTCTATCCACAATGATATATGTTCTCATCAGACTTGCCTCCCCACCTGTCCTCTCTATCACTCACTCTACCACCTTTGGTTCCTATCCATGTCCCCTCCAAGATCCTTCACTCCCACTCTTCCCCTTCCTGTTGTCACCTTGCTCACCTCTTTAACCTCTCTCTCTCCACTTGTATTTTCCACTCGGCCTTCAAGCATGCTCTCTCTCCTCTATCCTTAAGAAACCTTCCCTCGACCCGTCCTCCCTCTCCAACTATCGCCCTATATATTTGCTTCCCATTGCTCCTAAAATTCTCAAACGACTTGTCTTCAATCGTCTTACCCCCTTTCTCTCTTCCCATTCTCTTTTTGACCTTCTCCAGTCTGCCTTCCGTCCCCTTTACTCAACTGAATCTTCCCTCACTAAAGTTACAAATGACGCACTCTCAGCTAAGTCCTTTTCTCTCTTATCCTACTCCTCGACCTCTCTGCTGCTTTTGACACTGTTGATCATTCTCTTTTCCTCACCACCCTTCACTTCCTAATTCTTTGCGAGTTCTCTCTCCTGGTTTGCCTCCTACCTCTCTGGCCGCTCTTTTACAATGTCTGCTTCTGACTCTCCCCCCTCCTCTTTCCCTTTTTATTGGAGTCTCACAAGGCTCTGTCCTGGGCCCTCTGCACTTCTTCCTCTACACCACCTCTCTTGGTGAACTCATTCAATTATTTGGCCTCTAATACCATTTATATTCTGATGACACACAAATGTATCTTTATTCCCCAACATCTCTCCTGCCTTCCTAACCCAGATATCTAACTGTCTCCCTGCTGTAACTACCTGGATGTCACATTGCTTCCTGAAACTCAACATCTCCAAATCCGAGCTAATCATCTTTTCTCCCACCACTGTTGCTATCCCTTCCATTATCTCACTCTTGGTTGACAACATCACTCTTTCTCCTGTCACCCAAGCCTGCTGCCTGTCACCCTTGACTCAGCCCTCAGCTTTACCCCTCATTTCCAGAGCCTCACCAAATCCTGCCACTTCCTCCTTGGTAACATTATGAAAATCTGTCCCTTCCTCTCTCATGAAGCAACCAAAATCCTGGTCTATACACTCATGATTTCTCGTCTCAGCTATCGCAACCTCCTTCACACTGGCCTTCCTCACTCTTGCATTTCTGACCTTCAATTCATACAGAATGCTGCGGCTAGGCTCGTCTTCCTCTCCTGTCACTTATCCTCTGCGTAAATCCATTCATTGGCTCCCCATCAGTTTCAGAATTTAGTTCAAGCTCCTTACCCTAATTTACAACGCCCTTACAAAACACTTCTCCCCCTCACATCTCTGACCTTGCCTCGAGGTACATACTTACCTGGCCACACTGCTCTGCCTCTGACCTCCGCCTCAATTCACCTCTAGTTACATCCTCCCATGCTCGCTTCTAAGACTTCTGCTGTGCTGCCCCTTATCTTTGGAACTCCCTTCCCCACCTCACTCAACTTTCCCCCAACCTTCAGCCCTTCAAATGCTCACACAAAACTCACCTTTTCAAGCTCGCCTATCCTTCCACCTCCAGACCATCTTATCCATCACATCCTTTTCCTTCGCCTGCCATCTTTATTTTCCCCCAGTTGGTCCTACTGTCTCACCACCTCTCCCTCTAGAATGTAAGCTTTAATGGGCAGGGTCTTCTCTACCTATTTTCTTACATCTGTCTACTGTCTGACTCCCTCATTCGTCCTATAACATCTTTTGCTGCACTCTGTGTGAGTCCCCATAGTATTACTCACACTCATCTGTACTACTTACATGTATTACCTCATCTATCTGTTACTTTCTTCTGTATCCAGCGCTACGGAATCTGTGGCACCTTATAAATACATAAATTAATAATAATAATAATAATAAATTATAATAATAATTATTATTATTATCCTTTATTTGTTGGGCGCCACAAGGTTTCCGCAACACCTTACACAGTACAAACAGTAGTACAAAACAGGGTGACAAAGTACAGAACAATAAACACAAAGTACCAATGCTTCAGGAACTCCAGGAAGACATATGGAGTAAAGACAGAGCAGAAGAACCGGTATGGAGACAGGAGGGGAAGGGGGGCCCTGCTCATAAGAGCTTACATCCTAAGGGAGGGTGAAACAAAAACAGGCACGAGAGGGAGCCAGTGAAACAGGGGGAGAGAAGAGAGGGGCCAGGGGAGAGAGGGAGAACAAAAAGAGTGGATGAGGGTTAGGTGGCTGGTTGGTAGGCTTTAAGGAACAGGTGGGTTTTAAGTGCCCGTTTGAAGGAGCACAGGTTGGGAGAGAGACGGATGGAATGAGGGAGGTCATTCCAGTGTAGGGGTGCAGCTCGGGAGAAGTCCTGGATTCTAGAGTGGGAAGAGGTGATCAGAGTGGAGGAGAGGCGACGGTCATTGGCCGAGCGCAGGGAGCGGACCGGAGTGTAGGTGGTGAGGAGGTTAGAGATATAGGGGGCAGTAGACTGGGAGAGAGCTTTGTAAGTGGTGGTGAGGAGTTTGAGAAGGATCCTGTAGGGGAAGGGGAGCCAGTGAAGGGCGTGGTAGAGAGGGGAGGTAGAGGAGGAGCGGCGTGAAAGAAAGATGAGTCGAGCAGCCGCATTGAGAACGGAGCGGAGGGGGGCAAGGTGGGAGAGGGGGAAGCCAGTGAGGAGAAGGTTGCAGTAATCGAGGCGGGAGATGATGAGAGAGTGGATGATTGTTTTGGTGGCATCTTGAGAGAGGAAGGGACGGATGCGGGCGATGTTGCGCAGTTGGAAGCGACAGGCTTGGGCAAGGGATTGGATGTGGGGGGCGAAGGAGAGAGAGGAGTCAAGAGTGACACCTAGGCATCGGAGTTGGGTGACAGAGGAGATGTTAGTGTTATTGACAACGATAGAGAGGTTGTGATGGGAGGGGAGTCTGGCGGGAGGGAAGACAATAAGTTCAGTTTTAGAGATATTGATATTTATAATAATAAAGGATCTATAATAATAACTTTCTACCTTTATTAATTATATTGAAAATACCTTGAACAAAATAAGAAAACTATATGAATTATTTCCAGAGCAATAGTGCTTCTATTATAACAATTCAGAAATATTTTTTTTCCATGACCCCAGAACATCTCCGGTGTAATTACTGTTATCTCTACATCTGTCTGTGTAGGGAATTTATCTCCTCTGGGGTTTGGCTGAGTCTTCTCACTGTGAGTATAAATATATGGAGCCTATATATGACTGAACGCTCCATCTGCAGAGACCCCGGCATGTGAGGTACAGTATGGAAGTCATTATATTTGGTGTTAGCACAGGTTGTGTCAGAGCAGATCAGATACATTCAGTGTCAGCTGAACATTCACACTTACTGTTACTATATTTGATTCTATATTTTAATCCTTTATTTAGGTCTAAAAAAATAAGCATTTAAAATAAGGTTGTAAATGTAATATAAATAATACAAATTCTCCAAACAAAGCAAATGTAGTTTTATTGGATAGGTCATTTTGCAATTTGCAGTTTATCTGGATTTAAAGGGATTTGAAAAATAAAAGATGAGACAGTTTTATTTATTAGCTACTAGAAAAGTCTGCACAGAAAGCAACAAGTGATAGATTGCAGTATCTCAGTGTTGTTACCGGAGTGCTACAAGAGGGTGAATGTAATGTAAGGGGAAGTCATTATCTGATCTTCCCAAGCAGGGATTAGGGAGAGGTCATATTTTTTGACACAATATTAAGATGTGCAGAATTTTTAAACCAGAAAATAGTAGTAATTCTCTTTATTCATTGTTTAATTTAAAAGTTTCATTTTCTTTGTAACCAAAGTTATTACCCACTGTTTGATTTAGTTTGTTCTCTATAACTTTAGAGTGGCATTCTTCAGATCTGTTTAATTGTATTCAAGCCTTGTACATAAATAGCTCTCAGTCTTTTCATGCACACTAGATGCTGAGCTGATCCACTTACAATTATAATATCAGGAGAGTAGGAAATCTGTACTATACAACAAAACAAGTTAATGGCTCCAAAATCAGTTTCTACATCTATAAATCTGATCAATAATACTTGCTGGAGCAGAGTGTCGAGAGAAGGGATAGTGTTGTTGTAATTAATTTTGGTTTTACTTGCTGACCTTAATCTCTTGCAATGTCCATTAGACACTAGTTGCTTCTAATTTTATTATACTAAAATACAGAACAAGCTAGAATAATTACTTGTACATAATTTGGATTAGGGTGCCGGTAAAGCTTGTCTATGGGTATGTGTCAATGACTGCTTTTTTATTTCATTATTAATTTGTGCAGTAATTTAGTTTTGGGTTGATTTTATATAATAACTAGTAGTTGGTACTGCCTTATATGAGTTCACAGGATATCAATGATAGATATTTTCTTTAACCATATAATGTTATATTTTAACATAACTGCACTACTTACTAGTTTTGCTCTACATTTTGCACAACACATTTATACAATACTTTTTATAGTAAGATTATTCTTTTTTGCATTTACCTAAGGAATCAGTGACTTTCTTATAATTTCTTTAAAAGCTGTTTATTTGGTTCTTTTTCATAATGTGCAATTGAGTTAGGCTGGGAACACACTACTGTGCTTTTATCCGATTATCAGGCCAATCAGATAGTAACTGTCTGTTCGGCCCGATATCACAATATTGTGTACCCTGGAACGATGAACGATTATTGTTCCAAAGCACAGAAAATCATTGATCGATATTTTCAAACTGACTTTAAAATCTTGGAATAATGTTGTTTCAATTCTGCAGTGTGTATGCACTCTGCAGAATTAAAAGGACAATTTAGGGTGTTTGACATCACCTGTCACAAGGCAGAACCACTAATTATAGCAGGAGGTATACCTGAAAGAAAAGGTGGAGTGGGCTTCTGCCAATCAGTGTAGCATTTGTCACATAAGGAGGTGGGCATACAGTGCCAATGACAACATGGCAGGACGGGGCTGCCATTTATTCAGGAAATTTGAGTGCACATATTTAAGGTACAGGATGGAGATAATAAACCACATTGAACATGGGGAAGACAGGTAGTTTGGAGAAAGACTCAGTCAGGTGTTTCAGGCCAAGAGATGTGATTAGGTGCATCGTGGCTCAGCATCCCAGGCTGTCCTTGCTGATAAAGCGACAGCACGCTGCAAGTACAGGGGATCTATGGGGATGGACACTATGGCTTGTTTCTGCAAAGGTTTGAGAAAGGACCAAAAGTATTTTTAGACACATGCACTTGATCAATTGCACAGCTGTGGTGCTAAGTGAGAGGATTTATTCCCCCAGGGAATGCGTGCTTTTAGCAGACCCAGAGCAATCCGGGGTGCCAGACAATGCACTAAAAAGAGCCATTGAAATCCACAGCAAAAAGCAAGTTCATCACTGAGTTTGGAATCAGCCCCAATTTGCAAAAAATTCTAATATAGTTAGGTACCTTTAACGTAAAGTGCAGATTACAAACACTTTGTGCAAATACTGATGAAACAACAGCAAAGTGGAAGGTAATACATATACACGTCTATTTAGACATCCATGCTTACATTACTTCTGTAAGCAACGTTGTTCTTTGTTAATAAAACTGTTGTCTTTATACCGTTCAAAAAAAATACAAATAATCCTCCACAACTCTTTGGATGCTGATAGTTGATAGTAGGATCAGGTAGAGTTACAGCAGAGGTGTCACTAATTCTGGTCAATTCTTTTACAGTAGACAAGACCAGATGTCAAAATGTTGTGCTGAGTCATCTGCATCATCAATGGGTGTCTAAGATTTTTGCAAAGCACACAGCAGTATATAGCACATGTAGGTAACATTGGCACACAGTGGTAGCTGAAAGGAAAAGTGGTGCAAGATGGAATTGTCCTTGTACCCTCCCACCCACCCTTATGTTGGATCGTAAAAAGGACATGCACACTTTAACAAACCAAGCACTTCAGCACAAGCAGTGCCACTATTGAGGCTGATGTGTTTGGTTTGTTTGGGCCCCCACAAAACAAGCTAAGAATGGCCTTAAGACATCTAAGGTAACAGTGCTGTTAATGTACTCTACTGTGACAAGATGTTGTTTTCATCAGCCTCATCCTCATCCTCACCCTCATCAGTGTGTACATCATCCTAACACATTTTTAATTCATCACCACTGGAATCCACCATTACAGAAGTCTCAGTATTGTGATGTAATTGACAGGAAAGGCCTTCCTCGTGGAAATTTTCATTTTTATGAAAATCATCTTTTCCACATTTTGGGAAAGTAGCCTCTTATGCCGATCGCAGAGAAGGTTCCTAGCTGTGCTGAAAACTCTTTCCGAGTACTCTTTCTTTGCCCACTCTGGAGGGTGGGCAGCTTAGGCAGTGAAAAGCGACATGGGTCTCCAAATTCCATTTTTTTCCTCCCAATATGTAAAGGGACTGTCTGATGTGTCTATTTCTATGCTGTTGTGAAAATAATCCTCCACCATCCTTTAGATATTGATAGTAGGATCAGGTAGTAGGATCAGGTGGAGTTGCGGCAGAGATGTCACGTTTTTTGGTCAATTCTTTTAGACCAGACCAGAAGTCAAAATGTTGTGCTATTGTCATTTGCATCATCCCTGGGGCTCTTGAGCAAGGTAAGTTTTTTCCTAGCAACAGCTGAGTGAGAAACTGAAGGAGGAGATGCTGTCCTGTCACGTAATACTTGAACTGTCATCTTGCTCACCAGGAGCTCCTTGCATCTCTTCAGATCTGGGTCAGTTGGAAACAAAGAGAAGACATAGCTCTTAAATCGAGGATCAAGCAAAGTCTCCAAAATGTAGTTATCTGATTTCAAGATTTTGATAACTCTTGGATACTGGCGAATAAAGTAATTGACATCCTTAGCGTAATTGCTTAGTTTAATCTCCTCCCATAGTTTCTCAAGCTGCTTTTCCAAAAGTCTAATTAAGGGAATCACTTGACTCAAGCTAGCAGTGTCTGGACTCACTTCACAGGTGACTACTTTGAATGGTTTCAACACCTTGCACAACAAGAAAAGTATTCTCCTCTGCGCTTGAGTAAAATAAATCCCCCCTCCTTTCCCAATGTCATGGCTTGTAGAGTAAGCATGGATGGCTTTTCGCCGTTTCTCCATCCACAGAAGCATATACAGGGTGGAATTCCACTTTGTCACCACCTCTTGCTTTAGTTGGTGGCAGGGCAAATTAAATTGCTCTTGTAGCTGCTGCAATCTCCTACATGCTGTTGCCAAATGCCGGAAATGTCCAGATATTTTATAGGCCACAGACAGCATCTCCTGCACGTCCCTGACATTTTTTAAAAAGCTCTGTTCCACCAAATTTATTGTGTGAGTAAAAGAGGGAATGTGATGGAATTCACCCAGCTGTAATGCTCTCACAATATTGGTGGTGTTATTAGAAATTACATATCCTGAGGAGAGTCCAAGCAGGATAAGCCATGTTGCAATGACATCCCTTAGTTTTTGTAACAGATTGTCAGCTGTATGCCTCTTAGTGAAGCCAGTGATACACAGAGTAGCCTACTTCTGAAAAATGTGACGTACTTGGGTACAATCTTTAGTTTTTCCAGTTCCGCTTGTCTACATATCTTCAGTTAATTGTACAGTGGGTAGAATGGCATTTTGTAGCACAATAATTACATTTTTACGGACCTACTGGTGAAGATGAGGAATAGCTTTTCTATTAAAATGGTGTTGTGATGGAATTTGGTAACATGGACACAAGACCGCAAGTAATTATCTAAAACCAGCTGCATTAATAGTGGATATTGGACGCAGATTTAATACTAGCATAGTCACAATGGCGTCTGTAATTCGCTTTGTGACTGGGTGACAGCTTTCATACTTGCTTCCTCTTGCAAAGGATTGTTTAACAGTCAATGAACAAAAGTTACTACTAGTAGTCTTCTTCTTGGTCTGCTTCTGGGATGAAGATTCACCCCCAGTAGCAGCAGCAGCAGTGGGACTAACGCTCATGAATTCTTCTGAGGAATCTAGGATAGTGGAGAAGTCATCTAGCCTTAGTAACTTGGTTGCAGGACCAATTCCTATCGCTACTGAGGATATTGTTGAGGACGGTGTTGTGGGTGTAGATTGCAGGTGTCGGGACCTAGCTGATGCTTGTTGTTATTTTTTTAGCATAAGTTTCCGATTTTCCCAACAGCTTGCCATGAATTTGCTTCAAATGGCCTAACATGGATGTGGCTCTTAGTAGGTTAAGGTCCCTACCTCTACTGACTGTGGCTTTGCAAACGCTACAAACGGCTAGACAACTGTTGTCAGAATTTGGGTAAAAAAAATTCCACACATAAGAGGTGGATTTTTTGATCTTATGCCCAGGCATGACAATGTCCTTCTTCTTATCAAGTGCCAGAACTGCTTCCACTGGGGCAGGACTTACACAAACAAGATCATCCTCATTAACATCCTCATTAGCGCCCTCGTCAGCTACACAAATATCCCCCTCATCCTATTCCAATTCAAAAGTGGCATCCTCAATTTGTGTATCACCGGCTACACTTGGGCTGTTCATGCACACATCTGCAGAAATGCTGAAAGGGGCCTTCTTTATGGGTACACTATCAGAATGGTCAGGATTACACATAGCACTTGTGGATAGACTCTCCTCAGGGATTTGTGTCATTTCTGAATCTGAACATACATTTTCCTCTAATGCCTTACTACTTTCTTCCAGCTCGGCTTTTACACGTAAAAGTAATTGGACATCACTTTTGGAGTCCGAATGACAAGGTCTTTCTTGGTCATTACTGATCTTACAAGAAGTGACAGGTAAAAGATGTTTTTTTTTACATTTTTGTTTCCCTGACTTAAAAACACTATGCACTTTAACATAGGCTTTAGCCGATAACGTAGAAGGATCACTATCATCATGACTGGTGCCAGCAGGTGCTTGATGCTCCTGGTGTTCTGTGTACTGCTGTGAATACATTGTAATAACACAGTCCAATGTGACTGCAGATTAAGAACAACACTGCCAGCCATAATATTTATATTTCAGCAATGACAATTAGCAATGGAGAAATGAAGCTCTCCTCTTTGTATGTTACCTATATAACACAGTACAATGTGACTGCAGATTTAGAAGACCAAAACTGCCAGCCTGATTATTTCTATTTCAGGAATGACAATGGAGCAATGAAGCTCTCCTGTCACTGGAGACTTTGAAGAACACTGCTACCCCTCCTCTTTCTTTTCTGCCTATGATGCTGCCCATCTGCACTAGAGACTGCCGAGAACTGTGCTACCCCTTCTGTGTCCCTCTGTGAAATGGCGCTGGATCGCCGTGGAGGGCGGTACTTATAGAATCTAAAACCCGCGAGATCCGAGATCCAAAGACGTAACAATGACGTTTTACCTCGGTTTCAATTCCGTGGGCTCGCGAAAGTAGCGAGCTGGTGCGGCTTGGTACTCGGATCTGCTAAGTTTGGGTGTGTTCGGTTCTCGGGGAATCAAGCCTGATCATCTCTAATTTGAATACCACTAAGGATTCACTAAGCAGTTTTTAAAGGTTTTTTTTACATTATTGATATAATAATTTATATATTCCTATAGTGATTTATTTCACTACTATTATATTTGATTACGAAGTGCCGTCTAATTTTTTCATTGTTATTTTTACTTTCTAAAGATGTCTGACATCCTCCTGGTTCAGCTTCTGAGCTATTAGAGTAATTATCTGTAAATGCCTTTGTTTTTTTTAACCTTTGCCCCCTTATAAATATATGGACCATGTCTTGGCTATTTGATGAATAGCAAGGTTTCCTGAGTCCAGTCCCCCTTCTCCAACCACCAATGTCAGCCTGGTCTGTTTGGGATGCTGAGGAAATTGGAAGCACTAACAGCGAGTCAGACCGGATAGATTGATGAAATAACAAGATAGCAGGGCAGTACTCCGGATGGAGTGGATTAATAAATAGCCATGGAGATCAGGAACATCACAAGTGTGTCAGGCCAATAGCCAGGGCAGTAGATCAGAGAGCTGACTGGATGTGAAGCATAGAATTGCAGAGGTAAAATACCATGATACCCAAAATAGAAAACAAAATTATCATGTAAACCTCCTGGAAGGAACAAGAAGATTTTTTTGGTATATTTACTTAAAAGTGATGATAAACAATGTTGTCAGGTTTTCAAAGACCAAATTTTAGAGCCAGAGGACCCCTAAATTATTTTACATGTGTTTACATGTCTGTTACTCTGATAAGAACCAACCTAGTATGGTATAAAGGTATTACATGACCAGGTATTGTGGTTTGCAAAGGACTCTATAGACTTCCAGAGGCAAAAAAGACAGTTTGTGAACAGAGGTTTGAGCAGTGCTTAGGTTAAGAGTCATAGGGCTTGATTCATCACAGAAAGTAAAGCAAAAAAACGACTAACTTTGAACCTAGACAAAACCATGTTACAATGCAAGGGGTGCAAATGAGTTTATTATTTTGCACATGAAGAAAATACTGGTTGTATTTTCATGTAGCACACAAATACTTAATAGCTTTATTTTTACACTGACATTAAAAGATGATCTAGAACATGCTCTACCCCAATTATAAATCTGTCCTCATATTTTAAGTTTACCTCTCCCTCCAATGCAACATTGAGACTTGAACTATCAACATCCAAAGAATGGTAGAGGATTATTTGTAATTGTTTTGAACGGTATAAAGACAACAGTTTTATTAACAAAGAACAACGTTGCTTGCAGAAGTAATGTAATCATGGATGTCTAAATAGACGTGTATATGTATTACCTTCCACTGCTGCTGTTACATCAGTATTGCACAAAGTGTTTGTAAAAAGCATCCCGGGGGGTGGGGGGGGAAGGGGGTCAGCGCTGATTGCCATGTATTAGCTGTAGAATTACCACAGTTATCCAAGGAACGGGTGGAGCAATCAAATGAACCATAACTGGTTTCATGATCCAAGGACAATTCCATCTTGCACCACTTTTCTTTTCTGCCACTGCTGTGTGCCAATGTGTCCTAGATGTGCTAGGAACTGCCGTGTGTTTGTGTCATTGCTCTGTCGCTTAGCATCCAGCCAGGTCGCTGCAGTATTTGTCCGAAAGTGTATGAAAATAATATTGTGACCTGTGAGGTAGTCAAAATTGACTGCAAATGACTTGAAATTAGTGTTATTGAGGTTAATAATAATGTAGGGGAAAAAGCAAAAATATGTGATTTTAGAAAAAAAATTGGGATCCAAAACCAAAACCAAAACCATAAAATACAAGGGCGGTTTTGCCAAAACCAAAACCAAAACACGAAGTTAATCCAGATCCTTAACCAAAACCAAAACCAGAACATGGGGGTCATTGAACATCGCTATTCCAAATAGACTTTTTTTCATAAGAATAAAAATATAATAATAAAAACATTATGAAATCAAGAATTAATAATGGACCTTTTATGAAATTTGTTGAATCCACTGAAATAATCTAATCTATATGCTCATATATAATCTAGTGTTAGACAAATGTTTTGAATGTATTCAATCCATTACAGATACAAGTAGTTTCTCGAGTATCAATAGTATGTCATTGCGTTGTTTAACATAGATCCAGGGAGGGCACAGTGAGAGAGTCCTAACAAGAAAACTCCCAGGTTAACTAGGTATCCATCAACTCTGTGCAACCTCCTTAATATAACTAATGCTGTAGTGAGATTAATATTTAAAGGACTATTGTCCCGATTCAGAGGTTTGTGGTCTATTTTAACTAGTGCTCTTACATGGCACTAACCGGAGCTGTAGAGGAGTTTTAAAATTAAAAAATTGATTTCTCTTTTTCACGCAGGATCCTGCATTTAATCTAAGCTAAATTCCTGATTTGAACAGAAACAAGGAGGATGGAACAGATGTTCAATGACAGCACCAGATTGGTCCTCCTGGGATTTGTAGAGATGAACAAATATAAGTATTTATATTGTGCCCTTTCTATCATAACATATTTATTTATTATATTTTTGAGTATTATTCTTGTTCTTGTTATTTTGATGGAGCAAAGTCTACATGAACCTATGTACATCTTAATATGTAAACTGGTTATCAATGGGATTTTTGGCAGCTCCACATTTTTCCCGAAGCTGATAGTTGACCTGATCACCTCATCTAAGACCATCTCTTATGGTAGTTGTATCACTCAGACTCTGTTCATTTCACTTTTTGCTTTTTTTGAAATGAGCACTTTTACCATCATGGCCTATGACCGGTATCTGGCCGTCTGTCACCCTCTGCACTATGTCACCTTGATGACAAACAAGAAGGTTATAGATCTTATCATTGGATCTTGTTTTATGTCCTTCATCGCGCTTCTCATTGCTGTTTTGTTAACTTGGACACTTCCTCTTTGTGGGAATAAAATAAAAAATATTTTTTGTGACAATATGTCCCTCGTTGTTCTGTCCTGTTTAGATTCCTCTGTCAGTCAAACCTTTTCCGCTGCTTTGGTTTCCAGCTATCTGATTGTCACCATTTTAGTTACTTTTTTTTCCTATCTGAAGATATTTCTTGTCTGTCTGAGGGTCTCGAAAGAGTCACGTCAGAAAGCCGTCCACACCTTGGTGACCCATTTACTCAACTTCTCTGTCTTCTTAATAGGAGTTTTCTTTGTTGTGATCAGATACAGACTGGGTAGTAATAACCTCCCCATTATGGTTCATGTTCTCCTGTCTGTTACTGGTTTAGTTGTCCCACCACTATGTAACCCCCTGATATACAGCATCCGGACACATGCCCTAAAAATAAAAGTCATTCAGCATTTTCAGAAAATGGGGTCCAAATGGATTAAACTTCAGCTGTGATCTTCACCCACATCAGCCGTCAAAATGAAGTACAAGATAAAGCAAAGGGAAAACTTATCTATACGATCAGTTTTACTATTACTTTGATTTGCTCTAGAGAGTGTCGCTGTAAGTGGAATCCATATTTGGATATAAATTCTGTCCTGAAGCACCTTTGGCCAAATAAATTCCTTTTTGAGGTGTCCTGAATGGATGACCACGAGTTGTCCTCCGAGTGTTCAAGATTCAATCTCACATTAGCTATTCAGTGTTTTTATTGTGTATATTAAACAAAAACAGAATGTTTTTGGGAAAAGTAACCCATGTATCCATGTATGTTGAAGATTTTTCCTGCATAATACATAGAATGTGTGTAGAAAATGTAATATATATATATAATATTTTTGGGAAATAAAACCATGCATAAAATTACTTCCCCTGCTTAACAATCAGCTTCATGATAAATGTAGAATTGGTATAGTTTATAGCTTCAGTTTACCAGGACCTTAAGCAGGGCCAGTTCAAGGTTCTCACTTAGTCTGGAAGTAAGATGAGAATCCTTCTCTCCTCGGACTGAGGTTGTACTTGGCTGGGACATTATAGTCAAGCTCCAAGTTATGCTGATCTCGGATTGGGAATAAACGGTAAACCATCAGAGAGAATGGATATGCAGTTTCTGAGTTCTCCGATATGAATAATGTCAATAACAGAAGTCATATAAGTTGTGAGGAAACCCTCTGACATAGGGGAACATCCGACAGCATTAACAATCATTACCATTTATTTACATAGCGCCACCAATTCCACAGCACTGTACAGAGAACTCTCTCACATCAGTCTCTACCCCAATGGTGTTTCCAGTCTTAATTCCCTAACACACACACAGACTAGTGTTAATGTTGTCAGCAGCCAATTAACCTCCCTGTATTATTATTATTATTATTATTATTATCATTTATTTGTTAGGCGCCACAAGATTTCCGCAGCGCCGTACACAGTACAAACAGTAGACTATACAGGGTGAAACAGTACAGAACAATAAACAAAATACCAATACTTCAGAACTCCAGGCAGGCAGATGCAATAAGCACGGAGCAGAAGAACAGATTCGGAGACAGGAGGGAAGAGGGCCCTGCTCATGTGAGCTTACATCCTAAAGGAGGGTAGACAGAATCAGGCACAAGGGGAGCCAGAAGGGAGAGCGAGTGGTGGAGATGAGGAGTTAAGTGGATGGTTGGTAGGCTATGCGGAAGAGGTGAGTTTTCAGTGCACGTTTGAAGCAGCACAGGGTAGGAGAGAGACGGATGGAATGAGTTAGGTCGTTCCAGAGAAGGGGGGCTGCACGGGAAAAGTCTTGGATTCTGGAGTGGGAAGAAGTGATAAGAGTGGAGGAGAGGCGGCGATCATTGGCTGAGCGCAGGGAGTGGGCAGGAGTGTGTATGGAGAGGAGGTTAGAGATGTAGGGGGCAGTAGAGTGGGAGAAAGCCTTGTAAGTGGTGGAGAGGAGCCTGAAGAGGATTCTATAGGGGAAGGGAAGCCAGTGTAGCACTAGGCAGAGAGGGGAGGCAGGGGAGGAGCGGGGTAAGAGGAAGATGAGTCTTGCAGCCGCGTTGAGTATAGAGCGGAGGGGAGAGAGATGGGAGTGGGGAGGCCAGTGAGGAGAAGGTTGCAATAATCCAGGCGGGAGATGATGAGTGCGTGGATGATAGTTTTGGTGGCTTCCTGAGAGAGGAAGGGACGGATGCGGGCGATGTTGCATAGTTGGAAGCGAAAGGACTGGGCAAGGGAATGAATGTGGGGGCAAAAGAGAGAGAGGAGTCGAAGGTGACACCCAGGCAGCGGAGTTGGGTGACAGAGGAGATGGTGGTGTTGTTGACAACAATAGAGAGGTCATTGGGGGATGGGAGTCTGGGCGGAGGTTAGACAATGAGTTCCGTCTTGGAGATATTGATTTTAAGAAAACGCGCGGACATCCAGGAGGAGATGGCGGAGAGGCAGTCAGATACCCGAGAGAGGAGGGTGAAGGAAAGGTCAGGAGAAGAGATGTAGAGTTGAATATCGTCAGCATAGAGGTGATACTGAAGACCAAAGGAGGAGATGAGAGCGCCAAGTGAGGAAGTATAGAGCGATAAGAGTAAAGGACCGAGAACAGAGCCTTGCGGGACTCCAACAGGGAGAGGGTAGGGGGAGGAGGAGGAACCAGATGTAGATACAGAGAAGGAGCGGTTAGCAAGGTATGAGGTGAACCAGGCAAGGACAGATCCAGAGAGACCAAGAGAGAGAAGGATTTGCAGCAGGAGGGGGTGGTCCACGGTGTCAAAGGCTGTGGAGAGGTCAAGGAGAATAAGTAGGGAGGAGTGACCCTTGGACTTGGCCGTTAGAAGATCATTAGTGACCTTGGCCAGGGCAGTTTTGGTGAAGTGGAGGGGACAGTAGCCGGATTGGAGAGGGTCAAGGAGGGAATAGTCAGAGAGGTGTTTGGCGAGGCGGCTGCAGACAATCTGCTCGAGAAGTTTGGAGGCGTAGGGGAGTAGTGAGACAGGGCGATAGTTAGCAAGAGAGGTGGGGTCGAGATTGGGTTTTTTGAGGATAGGGGAGATAAGAGCGTGTTTAAAAGAGGAGGGGACTATACCAGAGGAGAGTGATAAGTTGCAGAGGTGAGCGAGGTAAGAACAGGCAGTGGGAGAGAGAGAGCGAAGGAGGTGAGAGGGGATGGGGTCAAGAGGACAGGTAGAGGGTGGGGAGGAGAGAATAAGGGACAGACTTCTTCACCTGTAGTGGGGCAAAAGGAGCACCAGAGTTGGTTGTTGGGGGGAGGTGAAGCAATGAGGGTGGCGGGGGAAGGGGAGGAGGAGGTGTTCAGTCTGATGGCCTCAATTTTGGATGAGAAAAAGGTGGCGAAGTCAGAAGCGGAGAAGGAAGGCGGGACAGGGGGGGGAGAGAGTAGGGAGTTAAAGGTGGCAAAGAGGCGGCGGGGATGGGAGGACTGAGAAGAAATGAGGGACCTGAAGAAGGTTTGTTTAGCGAGGGAGAGGGCAGAGCAGAAAGAGGAGAGGATGAATTTGAAGTGAAGGAAGTCAGCCAGGGAACGAGATTTTCTCCAGAGGCGTTCGGCAGTGCGAGAGCACTTTTGGAGGAAGCGGGTGAGTTTGGAGTGCCATGGTTGGGGGATAAGGCGGCGTCGGCGGATAGAGGAGGCCAAGGCGACCGCGTCAAGGGCAGTAGTGAGGGAGAGATTATAGAGAGAGGACGCCTGGTCCGGACAGGCCAGAGAGGGAAGGGGTGATAGGAGAGTTTCAATAGAGAAGGAGAAAGAGGTAGGGTCAATAGCGTCAAGGTTGCGCCTAGTGAGGGTTGCCTTAGGCGGGGCGGGAGAAGGGGAGGAGGAGAGAGTGAAGGAGAGGAGATGGTGGTCAGAGAGTGGGAAGGGAGAGTTGGAGAAGTCAGAGAGTTCACAGAGATGAGAGAAGACAAGGTCGAGGGAGTGGCCAAGACAGTGGGTGGGGGAAGAGGTCCACTGAGTAAGGCCTAGAGAGGAGGAGAGAGCGAGAAGTTTAATGGTGGCGGGGTCAGAACAGTTGTCGATGGGGATATTAAAGTCGCCAAGTATGATGGAGGAAAGAGGAAAGGTAGTGGGGGAGCCAGGCGGCGAAGTTGTCAAGGAAAAGGGAGGTGGGGCCAAGGGGGACGGTAGATGACGGAGACAGGGAGGTGGATGGGGGAGAAGAGACAGATGGAGTGAACTTCAAAGGAGGAGAAGGAGAGGGAAGGTAAGGTGGGAAGGACCCGAAAAGTGCAGTTAGGAGACAGGAGGAGGCCCACTCTACCTCCTGGACGCTCGTCCGGTCTGGTGGAGTGGGTGAAGGAGAGGCCCCCATAGGAGAGAGCTGCAGGTGAGGCAGTGTCACAAGAAGTAAGCCAGGTTTCGGTGATGGCAAGAAGGTTAAGAGAGTTGGAGATGAAGAAGTCATGGATGGAGGATAGTTTGTTTCAGATGGACCTGGAGTTCCAGAGGACACATGAGAAGGGGAGGGAGGGAAGATGGGAGATGCGAATGAGATTATCCGGGTTGATGGAGCGAGGGGGATGGGGAGAGTTGGGCCAGGGAAGGGGGCTAGGGGAGAGGACAGGTATAGGAAAGGAGCGAGGCGGCATGGTACAGAGCAGGAACAAAGGCTGTGGCAAAAACAATATGAGATGCAGCAAAATTAGAAACGCAGTAAAAATTAAAATACAGTGCGGATAAAATGAATGAAATGAAAAGTAGATAAAATTAAAACGAAATGCAAGTGAGAAAAAAACAAAAAACCTAGAATACAAACAATAAGATAAAATGGAGTACCAACAACACGATAAAATTAAGTTGAGGTAGAGTCACCTAGTGAAGTGCAGGTAAATGCAAAATGAAAATGCAATATGAGACACAAAGGTCGGTACCAGGTGTGGGGGAGCAGGAGATGTGGCAGACCAGGCAGAGGGACCAAGCATCGGGAGGCGAGACGATGGCAGACAGTAGGAGACCAGGCAACAGTCAGGCAGACGGGAGACCAGATGACGTGGCAGGCACAGTAGGACACCAGGCATCGGAGCGGAGGCCAGCTGGAGTGGCAGGCAGGCAGTGGCAGCGGAGGCCAGCCGGATTGCAGGCAGTAGGAGCAGAGGCCAGCTGGAGTGGACTGGAGGGCGGAGCAGGCAGAAGACCTACTACCGCTGATGGCATCCAGACCGGGGATAGCAGGAGACGGCAGGCAGGTGCAATGGGACCGGAGCAGCAGACGGAGGAGGAACAGCAGTACCACAGACCCAGCGGAGACCAGACGAGGCAGCATGGAAACAGCATCATCGTCAGAACATGGGCCGGAGCAGCACGTGGGAGCCGCGGCGTGAATGATGGCGGGAACGGAGGCGGCACAACAGCAGGCGATCCAGGTAAGATTCACCGGGATTAGGCCACGTGTAACAGTCCAGTTGGTTTAGCGGGCTAGCAATGGTAGTAGTCCAGGTGGTTCAGAGTGCTAGCAGCGGAAGGTAGGGCCCAAGCCGCGGCATAGAGTGGAGGTGGCAGCCGGGGAGCGGGCACGCGAGAGGTGACCGACATCGTTGGCTGCAGTAAGCAAGTAGCAGCAGGCAACATTAGAGAGGCATCTTATCACAATGTTTTTGGATTGAGAGAGGAAACCCACGCAAACTCCACGTAGAGGCCATGGTCAGGAACCGAGCACAAGACCCCAGTGCTGTGAGGCAGAAGTGCTAACCACTAAGCCACTGTGCTGCCCTGCATGAATGCGGCATAGATAGAGCAAACACAGTATTCAGCTTTCTGAACGTTTTCTCTGTTATCCATAAAACAGTTGGATTTGCAGTGATCCAAAGATTAATCAGTTGCAAGGCTTACTTTATTAAGTCCCACTAATGTATAACAAACCCAGGGGTTGAACGGGCAAAAGCTTGTATACCAGAATGTGAGTGTCTTGACGCATTTCTCCACTCATTATTGAGTCACTGGCAGTTTCATCAGAGGTGAACAAACTGTGTGTAACTTCGTGCCCCATTTATTAGTCAATCCTCTAGTCATGTGATTCTGGCTCAGCCTATCAAGAGTCAGATCTTATTGTTTATGGTCTAACAGCTGGTTACATTAATGTGGCTTAGCAAATCCTATTGCCATGGTAATTAAACACAAATTCACAATCTTAATTCACTTTAATAAACTTTGCATAGTAACAACCCATAGCTGTTTATTGATAACAAATCACAAATACTAATTAATGTAAAATCAGGCAAAATCATAACAACGAATAGATTGTCACCATAATTAATACCTTATATATAAAAGAAATATTTACACATTTCTTTACATAATATGAAGACCTTTATCGAATATTCATGATTACCAACAATCAATTTATAGATTATTAACCAATAAAAATGTATTATAAAAAATTGATTTTTCTTTCAATTTTATTTAAATCTATATTATTCTATTATTTTGTTTATTTTATAGTCTTTTTTTATATTTCTGTTTATATTTTTTATTTTCTGAATCTGCCATTCACATGCAGTAAATCCCTGAGAATGATTGGTGAAAGTAATACTGTAATCCATATCAAACCCATGAGAAATGGCTGCATAAGCACAATTATATAAAACCGTAATAGAAGGCGGTATTGGCAAATATACCCCCAATAACATACATCTAAAAAATTGCAAAGCATCGGAGGAATGACATATGTAATATTATACTCTATCGATACCATCTACATGTTATTTTGTAGCATATACATGTGTCTATCAATCAAAATAAATCCCAGTTTCAATCCATTTCTCAAATATTATTCATTTCTATTGTGTTGTTAAGGCCCAAATGCATAAGAGTCTTTAATCTAAAAATCCCATAGCCTTCTCTTTTACAGAGGAGATTATACTGATTTTCATTACCAAGAGAAGGTAATGAATATTTGTTCTATGGCTTTCATTTTTAATCCTTGTAAATTGTCATTTTGGCATAAATTAACATGTTTCAATAAAATATGGGCTTTTATATCTTTAAAAATGTCACATCGATGTTCTGAAAAATGTACACATAAGGGTCTAATAGTTCGTCCAACATATTGGACAATGATAATTGATAAGATAAACCACACAATAAGACTAACAGAAAAATAAGAAATAGAACAATCATCCCCATCCAAAATTTAAAAATAAAATTATTATTAAATTATTGATCACTAGACACATTTGTAAAATGTATGGATAGCTTTTCTGCTATGTATTGTGATATTTATAAATTGTGGTCTATTAATTAATAGGACTATTGACTCTAGAACAGATATGTCTAGCATCTAAATCGGGTTTAATTTATTTTAATCAATACAAATTTCTATCTGTATATAGTGCCCTCTTTAGAGAGTGTAGATACTTAGTGGGCAGAATAAATCAGATCTGGGACCCAGAAAAAGTGAATTTAAAATTTTTTGCAAGAAGAAAAAAATTGCCCACATAAAATTGAACAGACTTTAGGGGTGTTATATTGTCCTAGTTATCTTCATACTTAATATATGATATTTAATGTATGATTTGCAGGGGGCGAATGTTCACACATTAAGTGTGCTCTACAGAATCCCCTGGATAATAAACATATAGTGATGTGAAAGAGAGCTGCAAATGGCCAACAAAAGTCAGAGGATAGACACTAAACTTGTTCCTGGAGGAACCGCCATGTGGAAGTCAGACATCTAACACCTGCAGGCTGATATACGCCACATTATCACAATATATCTACTTTACACAGTCAAAAAAACAAAACAGACGAGGTTCTCACACAATTGCACCAAACAGCACAGACTTCAGAGAGTCTCAGAGAAATGTTTGTGGCCGACCCAAGAACATTTCGATCAACATTTTTAATGATGTCCTAGACCAATCCCTTGACTCTCAAACTGAATTTCATAGGTCTATATGAACTAGAGATGGTCACTGACCCCCGTGTTTTGGTTTTGGATTCGGTTTTGGATCTGGATTACCGTCGTGTTTTGGTTTTGGTTTTGGTTTTGCAAAACCGCCATTGCGTGTTTTGGTTTTGGTTTTGTTTGGTTTTGTTTTGCTATTTTGTTGGAAAATACATGTTTTTGTGCCTAAAATAACCCAATTTAGTGCTCCAACTGTTTTAGAGATAAGTAATCTAATTGTTGAGGTAATAAATCATCCAAAAAAACGGTTTAATTCTTCGTTGGTAGGCCTATTCTACACACAAAACAGATTGTCTTCCTCTCCATCTATGCAGATTGGCAATGCAGCCATCGTCTTTGAATCTATATTACACCCTACACTTATAGTTAAATATGTAAAGAAATGGAAAAAGACAGTTTGCTTTCTGTCTCTATAGGCCCCCTCCACTTTTTTAAAAAAACAAAAAATTCAGCCATTATAGACTGTACAATATTAATTGACATGGAGAAAGCCACTTTGGTTTCTGTCTCTCTGGGCCCCCCTCCACTTGTATAAAATACTAATAAATTCAGCCGTTATATACTGTACAATATAAATTGAAATGGACAAAGGCAGTTTGGTATCTGTCTGCATCAGATCCTCTCTCCACTAGGAGTAAAATAGAAAACTATTCAGCCGTTATATAATCTAGAATATAAATAGAAATTGAGAAAGGCAATTTGGTATCTGGCTGCATCATAATCATCAACATCATCATTAGCGCCCTCGTCGCCTACACAAATCTCCCCCTCATCCTCTTCTAATTCCAAAGTGGCATCCTCAATTTGGGTATCACCGGCTACACTCGGGCTAATAAGGCACACATCAGCAGAATGCTCACGATTAGACATCCCACTGTTGGATGGACTCTCTACAGGGATTGTTGTCATTTGTGAATCAGAGCAAATATTCTCCTGTAATGCCTCACTGTTATCTTGCAGCTCGGCTTTGACGCGTAACAGTAGTTGTGCACCAATTGTAGGCTGGGTAACTTTTTGGGATCTGCCACTAATAGCCAAAGGTGAAGGCCTCATTCTTTCTTTGCCACTGCGTGTGTAGAATGGCATGCTTGCAATTTTTTTTCTATCGTCACTTAACTTTTGCTCAGTTACACTTCTTTTTCGCTTCAATACAGTAAATTTTTTTTTGGTTTTTGCACTAATTTGAAAACACTCTGTTGTTTGACATCGCCTTGGCCAGATGACGTACTGGGAACACTAACATCAGGACTGGTGACAGAACCTGGTTGCTCATTCAGATCATATGTGGACTGCTTTGAATCCATTCTGAGCGCAAACCACTGGGGAGTGCTAAAAATTATTTGGTAGATACTGCTGACAGATATGACTTTTGACAGCCAGAAATATTAATGCACAATTAGGGAGGACACCCCAAAAGCACTGAGGAGTGCTAAAAATTATTTAGTAGATACTGCTGACAGATATGACTTTTGACAGCCAGAAATATTTATGCACAATTATGGGGGACACCCCAAAAGCGCTGGGGAGTGCCAAATATGAAGAAAAAATAATAAACCTCTATCCTCCTCTCTGCACTAGCGATTTTGGTTAGAGCAATTGCAAGAACAATATTGTATTCTCTGTCCCTGCTGTAATTAGCCTATGACTACACCCTGCTCTCTCCCTCTGTCAAATGGCGATGGATTGCTGTGGAGGCGTGTATTTATAAAGTTGAAGTATCGCGAGAACCGAGCCCTGAGATCCGACGACGTCACAATGACGTTCGGCCTCGATTTGGATTCGGAACGGGCGGGAGAGTACCGAGCTGCTCAGCTCGGTACTCGGATACCCAAATTTCGGGTGGGTTCGGTTCTCGGAGAACCGGACCCGCCCATCTCTAATATGAACCCTGTGCTCAAAGGGAATGCAAGGAGACAGACCTCCTGATATCATCTGTCAGCTCCATTGCTATACAGTGAAGCACAATATCTTCCAGAATACGATTGGGGGAATTTGAATTCAAAGGCTGCAAAATATAAATATTTCCCAGATGTGTCCAGATGCATCCTACAGCAGGGGCATCGTAAACCCAGATGTGCAACATAAGTGTATTACAGGTGAGGATTCCAAATCAGCCTTCATTACAAAGTCCAATACTCCAATCTTCCAGTCTCACCACAGATTGAGAAATGTCAATATCTGGGAATTTACTTCTTAATCCTCATGGTCCTAGAGGACGTTACCTGCACAGTTGAGCCCGGTTTCAGGGCATTGCACTCTACTTACTGTCCTGTTGCTATATTTATATTTGTTATATATTATTTTATGTAGCCAGGGTTACTGTAGAAAGTAAAGTTCCATTGTTTCTCTTTATCCTCTAATCTTCATCTGTTGGGGGACAGCTATCTGCATATGGACTCGTGTTCTTTATTCATGGTGTCCATGTTATCCTTTTTTTACTTGTTGTTTTACCTCAGTCTAAAATGTAATTTATTGTCTCTGCCCCCCCCCCCCCTTTCCTCATTTACCTGGTACCACAATGGCACATGGAAGGGACTGTATTTACTTTAAGTCATAGATGTAAAAGGATCCTACATATTATAATTTTCATTTGTTTAGCCATTAATGTCTCAAGCAATATTTCCTTATGCTACAATCAATTCAGCTTAAGGTTATATCACAATGGTAAAATAAGAAACTGCTCTAGAGCGCTCTATAATAAGTATGGCAGCCTTCAATGTGTATAAAGGTTTCTCGGTTCCCTGTATCGGGGGTATGCCACTTCTCCTACTGCCTTCACGGTAAAACTTTTAAATTCCACTCACTTACATTCAAATAACATTTTTCATACCCCCACTTTTAATTTTCCATTTCAACTACTGCTGATGACGCAAAACTAGCTCCTAATAGCTCTGCTGCAAAGTGAGCTCTTAAGTGGCTATTTTCCTATTTTCAACAGGCTGGCAAAGCATACTCAAATGTACCTGTACCCGTGAAGTACCGAGCGGACCGAAGACTTACGAAGACAGCTGTCGAAGTCAGCAAATTGGATAAAGTCATTTCAATTAATATCGAGCAAACTTGGTTGTCTTTGTCTAAAAATATGCGTAGAGCACGCTACGGCATGGAAGGGCGTATCCAGCCACAACACATGGCAATAACAGTTTTTACACACATTCACATGAACACACGCATTTGTAATTAGTACACATTAATTGTAGTTGCAACACATAGTTATTTATGTCAAAATATAGCAGTATTTATGTCTAATATTATAAATTATATGCATGTTAGTGAAACTCAAGGTTCAGGTTGCAGGAACTGTGTCATGTTTACTATCATTTTAATCCCCAATTCATGAGCAGCTGTCCGGTTCATTCGCCAAAGAGATCACACATTGCATACTCTAGTTATTGATGTTAGGGAATAAATGTTTAAAGTGATACCAACTGTAAAATGCTAATAGACTAGTTGAAACTGGATTATTGGCGGGAAAGTCGGAGCACATTCCCTGGAGAGATGACCCGCACCTTTGGATATTTTGGTTTGAACTGGCCTACGACCTGCAGTACACTGGACCTTCCTGAAGCCTGGACCAATAGAAGCAAACCACATCATCTGCATTGTTCTACTGTATTTCTGACTGCATGTAAGCAGGGGCTCTGGGCTTAGTGACCAGTCTTCCTTGACCACAGCCTTCAGACCTGAATGACTGTTCACTGGATCCAGAGCGCCTGCAATAAGTAACGGCTGTACTTGTTTTTATTTCGCTTGAATTATTCTGCTACTTTTGGATAATAAATTACTTTGTGCTTTGGAAACACAAATAGAGATTCGACAATCGTTATTGGATAGCAACAAAACGTGCATAACAATTTGGGGGCTCGCGGCGGAAGTTTCGCTGCCGGATGATATGCAAGACCTACGGATTTCGGTTCCTCAACAAAGGGTGGAGACGCGTCATATACAGGTAGGAATGCAATGTGTTCAAAACCTGTGTATCATTCTGTGTTGTGAAACCGAATGTCCGTTTTTGCATTATCTAAGGAGCCCTAATTTGAATCAAGGGACAAAAGAGAAAACTGTTTCTTTTTATTGCCCATTTGCGTTTTAAATGTATTGCATTGCTTAGCGTATGTGTACTTCCTGCTTAGCGTATGTGAACTTCCGGTAGATTTGCCACGTGTTTAGACAATCGTTTTGATAGTTTGTTATACATGCATAGTATAATCACTTGTTAAAGCCTCTGAAACGTTATTACTATTGTAGGGAAGTTGATTTTCTGCGCAGAGAAGCTGTATGTTGTGTGATTTTGTGACTTAAATACACTAAGGTTTGATCTATTGTTGAATAGAGTGTCAGTTGCTGTCTGACGAGGCAGGTGCCCAACTGGTAAACGGTATATTAGGCAGGTATACCGAGGGCAAAAACAAAGGAGGTTTTCGCAAAAGCACGCCCAATAGTAATCGCAACGTCTTCTGATAATTAGTATCTTTAAGCGGTGCGATCTGACCGCACGGTAAGGCCGTGATTGTGACTTTGGAGAGCAGCTTGGAGGAATTATGTTAGAAAGGCTGGTAATTGACTTTACCAGATGCTGCCAGTTTTAATAAACTCAACAGATTTTTTGGAGAGGCAGGGTATCGAGGAGCTGATAGCCCTTTAGTCCGCATTGATATTTCTGTGTTAGGGGTCCTCGTTTGGTGCGAGCAGGAGTGAGTGGACGCAGCTCGATCAATTCGTCCACGGCCATTAAAGATCTCTAGTGGTAGATTGCTTGTAGCAAGGGATTGAAAGTGTTTGCTGGAAGGGACAGAGCATTGCAGTGTTATCTGTGGTCCGCATAAAGGGTATTGTTTAACATGGGTGCTAAGCATACTCTAGAGATGGTCGATGTACTGCCTAAGGAAGGGCTTATTGGTTCAGCGAGGTTTCTTATGTGTAAGAAATATGGTGCATACGCAACGGTGTATTGCGACAAGTGGGTCAAGATGACCAAGGATTGTGTTAGGCCTTTCCCAACAATAGGGAGTTTTAATATAGAGGTACTGAATAATGTTAAAGATAAGGTGTGGTTGATTAAATCAACAAAAGTCAGAACTAAACATAATGATTTTTTAAAGTTGTGGCAAATGGAAGGCAACACGTGGCAGAGCAGCGAGTGCACAGCGGAAGTAGGTGTGGCGCAAAGCTCGTGCACAGCGGAAGTAGCCATTGAGAAGCATGGAGAACTTAGCGCAAGCGCGCACCCGCCGCCCTATGCGGTAGGGGGGCGTAAGTACAGACGTTATTAAAAATGATAAAAAGGAAATTGCTAAATTATATCCTGTTTTAAGTCAGTTTAAAGAAAGTGTTTCTGAAGAAGAGGATGAACCCACCGTGATTTCAGCCATTGCCAATGCTGTTAACATGTTAGAGGGTCAACGCAAGTATGGAAAGGGAGCGGTCCCACCAGCAGGGGCAGCGGCTGAGATAGGTGAGAGTAGTGGGGTGACCACTAGGAGGGAAAACACCCAAGGTACTGAAACAGCAATTCCTGTGATTACTCCTGAAGGAAGTGAACTGGTTGGTACTTATCCTGTCCGCACAATAGCAGTTCCTAATGGGAAGGCGGATAAGGATGGTATAGTTCCTGTAAGAAATGTTTCAATGCATTGTCCCTGGACTAGATCAGAACTACGTTCAATTATGACTGAATTCCCAGATCCTAGAAAAGAGTTTGCTAAGTGTCAGAAGTTTGTTAAAACGCACACGAACCAACCAATAAGGATTGGAAAGTAGTGTTGAGGGCATGTCTTCCTCCCAATACTAACATACAAAAATGTATTAAAGATTGTTTGCTGGAGGAAGACAAAACCTTAACAGATGAGGATAATCAAGAAAATATTAAGCAAATTGTCTCACATTTAGCCATCTATTTTCCAGTAGTAGTAAATTGGAGTAAAATTTTCACCATAAAACAAAAAGATGGTGTAACTGCAGCAGACTACTTTGCTAGAGCTCTTACATCAATGACACAGTTTACTGGGAACAGATATAAGGGAAAATCCACTTCATAGGGGAGGTGGCTGTAACGGTACTTATGGATGGGCTAAAGGAAAATCTAAAGGCAAGAGTACAAACCGCATTACCTAATTGGAGAGGCATCACAGTAGATTCCCTTAGGGAGTCTGCTGTGGAGCATTTTTAGAAAGAAGGAAGAGAAAAGTGATAGGTTGATGACGGTAAGTATACAAGCTTTAGAGGGAATGCATACACGACCACCAGCATACAACCCACATAACAAGAAACATAAAGTAGTCAGGTGTTGCAACTGCAATGAAGAAGGACATTTCATAAAAAATTGTAAAAAGGAAAGAAACAATACACATAGGGGTGGGACACATAGAGAAAGGAGAAATTCACATAGGATAGAGGACTCACAGCTACCCGCACATGTAATAGCAGTAAAGGCTGCGCAGGAAAGCAATAGTCAGCGCTAGGAGTCAGAACATACCTGTAGTCTACAGCCAGTGAGGATAACTGAGAGTCTGAGGGAAGAACCAACAATGATAGTTGAGATAGCTGGTAAGAAACAAACTTTTCTTGTAGATACAGGGGCGGCCAGATCTGTGATAACCTCTCCTTTCAATCTACAGGTGACTAGTAAAACTATTCCAGCTATGGGGGTAATGGGGAGAGTGTTACATTACCCTTTAACTAAACCCACAGAAGTTACTATCGGGTCTCTACATACCAAGCATTCATCTCTCTTGGCTGCAGCAGCTCCTACTAACTTGCTGGGAAGGGACTTGTTATGCAAAATGGGATGTGTTATATACTGTACCCCTGATGGTGTATTCCTAGATATACCAGAAAAGGTCGCACATGTGGTACAGGATATATTAGACACCCCACAAAGGTAAGGGTTACACTCTACCGTTATAGAACAAAGTCCATCTCAGGTAAAGGGAGTGTTTCTGGAAATACTGGGTTTCCTATGGACCAAAGATGGACAGGACACTGGATTGATGGCAAATGTAGCTCCTGTGATGGTAAATCTAAAAAGTGGTAAGATAGCTCCAAAAATCCCACAGTATCCATTAAAACGGTAGGTGGAATTAGGGGTATATCCTGTTATTGAGAAGCTGTTGCAACAAGGGATTTTAATTCGTACATCCAGCACAGCAAATAATCCCATTTTCCCTGTGAAGAAGAGTGGGGGGAGGGGCTATAGATTAGTCCAAGACTTAAGGGAAATTAATAAAGTTGTTGAGAGCCAATTCCCCGTAGTGCCCAATTCAGCTGTCATCCTCATGCAGATTCCACCGTCTGCTAGTTACTTTGCTGTCATTGACCTGTGTTCTTCCTTTTTCTCAGTCCCTCCTCACCCTGACTGCCTCTTTGCATTCTCCTACAGGGGGGTGCAATACACATGGATTAGACTGCACTAGGGGTTCATTGACAGCCCCAGTATTTTCTCCCAAGCCTTACATGACTGTTTACAATCCTTTCAACCAAGCAATGGGTCTGTTCTGATTCAATATGTGGATGATTTGATGTTGTGCTCTGATTCTTTTTTGTCATGTTTGCATGGTACTAAATTGCTGTTTCTCCATCTCTCGCAAACAGGGCACAAGGTGGCAAAGGACAAGTTACAGCCATGTCAGACTAAGGTCAAATACTTGGGACTCTGTCTCACCCAGGGGCTAAGACACTTGACAATGGACAGAATTGAGGCCATACAACACATGACTCTGCTGCAGAGCCAGAAGCAAATTCGTACCTTCTTGCGGATGTGTGGATACTGTAGATCCTGGATCCCAGGTTTTTCTTTTCTGGCATTACAATTGCAGGAGCTAGTCTCTTCCTCAAAACCAGAACGTGTCGTACACACAGAGGTATCAGAACAAGCATTCCTTAACCTTAAAGATAGTTTGACTAGTGCACCTGCATTGGGAATACCTGATTACGAAAAGCCCTTTGAGCTAAACTGTACGGAAGCTAATGGTTGTGCAGCAGGTGTCCTCACTCAGAAACATGGTGACGCTAACAGACCGGTAGCATACTACAGTGCAGGACAGAGTGGAGGACAGAGAACTAGGGGCAAGACCCAAGATAAGAAAATAGATATGGGAGGAATTTTCAACCTTAGTGACATAGAACTTGAACTACTCAAAAAGGGCTTGAAATTTGCTCCAAGTTCAAGGATGAATAAGTTTGATACATATATCAATTTACAAAAGTTTATACGCAAACTTAATTTGAAAAAATATTTTGACAAAATAGGAGCATCATCCTCCTCTAAAACATCAGAGCCGGTAAATGATGCACAGTTTAAGCATATGGAGTTAAAGAAGAAATCAACTTTTTTATCCTTACCATCTAAAGGGGCCTTTCATTGAAGCCTTCCAGAGGCTTGTGGAAGAAGATTTGGAAAAACTCCAATTGGGAACCAATAGGGCTTTCTACAATCTCACTAAATTGGAGAACTCAGCCACCACTACATTAAAGAATGATAGGTCAATTGTCGTGAAACCGGCAGATAAAGGGGGAGGGGTCACCATCCTCAATAGGGTGGATTATGAAAAGGAGCTGTTCAACCAACTGGAGGACTCCACTACATATAAGTACCTTAAAAATGATTCTACTTTGAAGTTCAATAGGGAGCTTAAGAAACTCCTTTCAGGTGGTTTACAAGAAGGTATTATTAATAAACAAGAGTTTGAATACATATTTAGGGAACATCCGAGGGTACCAGTCATATATTGCCTCCCTAAGAATTATAAGAATCTGGAAAACCCTCCGGGACGGCCTATTGTTTCTGGCATTAACTCCCTTTCATCGAACTTGTCAGAGTATATAGATCACTTTCTGCAACCCTATGTGGTGCAGCAGAGAAGCTATATTAAAGACACTACAGATATCCTGAAAACTTTAAATGAACTTAGTTGGGAGAAAGAATTTATACTCCTGACGTGTGATGTTACATCGTTGTATACGGTGATAGAGAATAGCATTGGATGTACCCATGTCAAAAGCATTCTTACCACTTCATCAGATTTTAGGGACATACAAATTGACTTCATTATTGACGCTATGAAGTTTGTATTGGAGCACAATTATTTTTGGTTTGTTGGCAAATATTTTTTGCAGATCCGTGGAACAGCGATGGCCAGTAAGTTCGCGCCGAGTTACGCCAATCTCTTCATGGCGGAATGGAAAGAATCCCGAATTTGGAATAATAATCCCTTCCTAAAAAACATTATTCTTTGGCGCAGATATATAGATGACGTCATATGTGTTTGGAAGGGTTCTCGGTGCGAACTTACTGCTTTTATCGAATACATCAATTCTAACCATTTAAATCTATGCTTCACAGCCCAGATGAGCCAAGAAACAATCCAATTTCTCGATTTGGAAATCTATGTGACTGAAGGCTCTCTGAAAACTAGAACTTACATCAAAAATGTGGATTGCAATACGTACATACCGGCCACTAGTAACCACCATAGGAACTGGCTGAATAACATTCCTAAGGGCCAGTTCAGGCGAATTCTGCGGAATTGCACGGATAAAGAAGTTTTTGAAGATCAAGCAATGACTTTAAAAAATAGGTTCCTAGAGAGGGACTATGACGAAGCCACTGTGGACATAGCTTATCGTGAAATTAGAGAATTGGAGAGAGATACACTATTTGTTCCAAAAGAAAATAAAATGATTTAAAATCCCACCTGTCCTTTGTTTATCACGCAGTTTAGTAGTGATTCTAGGAAGTTTGAAAAAATTCTGAATAGACATTGGTATATTCTCTTAAAGGATGAGAAACTCTCTTCATGTTTGCCAAAAAAAACAATGGTTATCTACAAGAAGGCCAGTAACCTTAAGGATAAACTAGTTTCTAGTTTCCTTCCATCTAATGCTGAGATTTCTTCAGAAACATGGTTAGAAGAAAGAAAAGGCGGTTTTTATTTTTGTACACACTGTATGGCCTGTAGAACAACTAAACAGAGGGCAACTGTTGCTACAAAGTCATTTAAATCTTACTCAACAGGGAAAGAATTCAAAATCAAAGAAAAAATCACCTGCAATACAACTGGGGTGATTTATGTTATCGAATGCCTATGTGGCTTTCAATACATAGGGCGTACCATCAGAACCCTTCATACTAGAATTTCTGAGCATATACGGAACATAAAGAATCAATTAGAAACCCACAGTGTTCCGCAGCATTTTACTAAATTTCACAATCATGATCCTTCCCTGTTAAAGTTTGTGGGAATAAAGAAGGTCCTTAAAGATTGGAGAGGTGGGGATTTTACTAAGAGAATATCAAAAGAAGAGGCTCGTTGGATTTATGATTTGGGCACCCTGTCTCCTAAGAGACTTAATGTGGATTTTGATCTGGGGACCTTTCTATCTGGGGATAGTTAACCATTTTTGTGATGTTCATATTGTTGAGTTTACTCTATGCATGTTATATTTTTGCTGTTACTACATGTTTAATATTACTGCTACATTTTTACTCCTCCTTGGAAAGGCACACCCCAGTTGGCCTGACCATCATTTACGAATTGGTGTTGGAAGAACACACCCTTGTTGGTCTGGTTACCAATTATAGGTCACCGTTGAAAGGAGGAGACTATAAAGAGCACTCGATTGTAAGATTGCCCTACACTATGACCCCTGATGAAGCCGTGGTTATTACCAGGTGAAACGCGTAGGTTTGGACTTTATACACTCTGTTTGATCGATCAAACCTCTCTTTTTACATGCACTCGCTCTATGGGAAAATCGGAAACCTATCCGGGAATTACTTGTGCAGTACGGCAGCTTATTTATTTCTATCTTTCTATCGCAGCCGCAGGAGCGGCGTGTTTATCCAAAAACTGCTTTTATACTGGACTTCCATCAGGCTGTAATCCTTTGACATCAACTGATCTGGATAAGTGGAGACTCCATACAGCTTTCCATCGCAGCCGCAGGAGCGGCGTGTTTATCCGACAACTGCTTTTACACAGAACTTCCATCAAGCTGTAGTAAGTCCTTATTTACATTTTATTACACTTTATACTGTGCTGGAAGGTTGGGGCTACGGATCTCTCCTTTGCTTGGATCTGGACGGAAAAGCCTTTTAGGGATTTTGTATTGGAGACTTTGTGACAAGACATATGTTATCACCCCCGCATCTTCCGGACTGATTGTTTTTGTTGTTTTGTTTTTTTGTTTTTACTGTTTTTATTGTATTATTATTGAATTTACTGTTGTGAATGCTATCTGGCCAGAAGCATTTCGTATTACACACCTTGACATATTGTGTTTTGTTATTTGTTTGTTTTTGTTCAGCGCCTAGGAGTTTTTCTTTTTATTGGTGATTGTGAGGATTTGGGGTTTCCTCGTTTCTCCTTATTGGCAGCTTGTTGTACATATTGCTATCATAAGGAGCGCAGATTAGGACTATTTTTAGTGCACAATTGGACACTTTGGCAAGGTCACTCCCAACATGTCTAAGAAGTGTAGCAGCGACTGCTCTTCTGGTAAGTAAGAGCGAGGACGTAGTATTAGGACATGATTCAACTGTCTATACACCTCATGCAGTGTCAGCTCTGTTGAATTCAGCTCAAACCAGACATGTCTCTTCAGATAGGTTCACAAAATGGGAACTAGCTCTGATGGCACCCTCAAACATCACCATCAAACGATGTAGCACTTTAAATCCAGCTACATACCTTCAATATGTGTCTCGAGAGACACAAAGGGTGGGAGGTGAGAAGACCCTGGTTGGTGATGAGTTTTGCAAGAATACTGATACGCATGATTGTATGGAATATCTGAACCAGATCTTTACTGCAAGGCCCGACATATGTGACACCCCCTTAGAAAATGTAAATTTTACTTTTTATACAGATGGGAGTTGTCATAGACAGACGGAGACGGGAGAACTATGTACTGGTTATGCTGTTGTAACGATCAGGACATTGTAGAAGCTTGACCCCTTGGCCCACCTCACTCAGCCCAAGTGGCCGAACTAGTAGCATTAAGAAGAGCGTGTGAGTTGGCAATGGGTATATCAGCTAATATCTATACTGACGCTAGGTACGCCTTCGGGGTAGTGCATGACTTTGGGGCCCTTTGGCATCTTAAAAACTTTACGACAGCAGCAGGCACGCCAGTGGCACACTCACAACACACAAAAGGACTTTTGACAGCGATACAGTTACCCAGGACGGTAGCCATCATAAAATGTAAAGCCCACACTTCTGAAGAAGACCCGGTGTCATTGGGCAACAACAGGGCGGACGAAGCTGCTAAATGGGCAGCAGGGCAACCTATGACTGTATCGACCTAGACTATGATGGTTTTTCAGACATTAGACACGCAGAAATTAATTGAAATGCAAGATTTGTGTTCCCTACAGGAAAAGGTGGTCTGGAAGGTGTAGAGATGTGGACAAGAGTCCTCGGGACTCTGGAGAGATGGACAAGGTAGGCCTGTAGCTCCTAGAGCATACTACCCAAGCCAGTCTGAGGCAGCACATGGTCTGACTCATCTGGATAAGGAAGGTATGTGCAAACTGGTGAGAGCATACTGGTGTGCACCTGGTTTTTGTTCTCAGGCCGGTAAGAAGGCAATGTCATATCTTACTTGTTTGAGGAAAAATGTCGGGAAAACTATACCAACTGAGCCATCCCATAACCCTCCTACAGACGGACCTTTTCAGGTAATACAATGACCACCTTGCAGGAATTTCAAATATGTGTTAGTGTGTATTGATGTGTTTTCCAGATGGGTAGAAGCATATCCGGCAGCCACTAATACTGCTGTGTTCACTGCAAAGAAAATTGTTCAGGAGTTTGTGTGTGTCGATACGGTACCCCTAGAATTATAGAAAATGATAGGGGTACCCACTTTACCGGTGATATCTTCCAGAACATGTGTAAGCTCATGTAATCAGTAGCAGACTTCACACCCCTTACCGACCACAAGCCAGTGGTAAGGTGGAAAGAGTAAATGGTACTATTAAGAACAAGCTTGGTAAGATAATGGCTGAAACTGGGTTAGCATGGCCTGAAGCTTTGCTACTAGTCCTCCATAGCATCCGAACCACTCCTAGACCTCCTCTTAATCTGTCCCTCTTTGAGATACTGTTCGTCCGACAACCTCATTTGTTCGTGAGTCCACAAGATGGCTTGAAGTGTAATAATGAAGTGACTGTGCAATATCTTATAAAAATAAGCAGACATCTAAAACATCAACAACGAAAACTAAAAATGCTGTCACCTGGTATGCCACGACGAACTGTCAAGATGTTGAAGCTGGGGAATATGTTATGATTCGCAATTTCTTATGCTCAGGTTCTTTAACAGACCGTTGGGAAGGCCCCTACCAAGTGCTGCTGTCCAGTACCACATCACTGAAGGTTGCAGAAAGAGACACTTGGGTACATTTCACCCACTGCAGGAAAGTCAGTAACCTGGAGAAAGTGCGGGATAAAGCTGAGACTGACGACACCGATCTGTCACTCGTAAACCTGTTCCGGGAGACCTAAAGCCTGCAGTCAAGACACCTGAGCCAAGGACGTTGCCCAGACTATCTCCCCAGCAATGGAGTGGTGATTTTTGTTTTTCTTCTGTTCCAGGATTTTTCTTGTTTTCATTTTTTATAGGACACCCTTTTTTGTGAAGGAGAATGGAGGACAGAGGCAGGATCTGGTAGTGAAACTGATGAAATTGATTTCGAGGAAAAGTTATTAGAATACACAGAGCAGCCCATTACCAAGCTTGGTCCAGGGGTTATGAAAAGGTCTGATAGCTCTGGAACTCGGAGGCAGTGTGAGGGGCTATTGTCTGATGAATATTGTATTTGTAAGTACTGTGACTCCCTAGTTGAAGAGAAATGCATCCAGCGATGCCAGTCCAATAATAATCTGGACGTGGGCGGGCATCCTCTGGAGGATTATCACTCCTTAGTGGGCAAGGTTCTAAACCAAACTGAGTGTTGGGTGTGCTCTTATGTGCCTCAGGGACAGCATAACATAGGACTAGTGCCGTTCCCACTAAACATCTCTGAGGTCCTCGAATTAAGGGGAGGGAGGTCCATAGAAGGGAAGTACAATAACACTAGTTTGCCTTTACAAGCCAGCTCCGCTTTAAATTTAAGCTGCAAACTCGCCGATTTCTGGCGACTTGAAAAAAACCGGACCATGATACATTTACCCCCAGGTCTCCTAGTCTAAAGCTTCGACAATACTCTTTAGACAGGTCTTTACTACTGTGTGTCTCACATGCAAAAAAATATCTCACATGCAAAACGTCTGGAGAATTGGGAAGCTGACCGATCAGATCAGACAATGGCTCGCCACACTCATTTTGGAGGGAGACGTACAAGGTCACCAATAGGCAGAAATGTTAATGGGCACCATAAATTAGGACGTGTAACCAAACATAAGAAAGTATCCATTGGGAAAGTCTCTATAAGTAATTGTAAGAATGTTATCCATGCTGACACGTGTCTTGAACAAATGGAAACACTAGGCAGGGGTAGTTTTGTCGAAACCTTATGTGATATTATTAATGGGCATACTATTCCTTATGTTCTCCCAGATGACGTGTACTTTGTTTGTGGGAAAAAAGCTTATTCCTGGGTAACTCCGAGTTCCAAGGGTTTGTGTTTCCTAGGTAAACTGGTTCCTGAAATCATGATTATTACACATGAAGAAATGGTTGGTATTCACAAGACCACATCCCCACCATACATACACCCCCAGTACGAACACCATTGCAAAATAAATATGACTCCTGATGAAGAGCCCATAGCCTCAAAATTGATTAGTGAAACCTCTGGCTTTCAAGTTATGGTTGCCTTAGATCTCACCGGGACTGCTCGGGGAAATTTAAATTTTAAGTATATTCAAAACCTAGCTAAATTGATACACAATATCACCGAGATGTATGATGACACTTTCAGGTATACTGGAAGGGAGCTACAAGCGTACAAGAAGGAGTTGGTGCAACATAGACTGGTGCTGAATTATCTCACCTCTATTACTGGTGGATATTGTGTGACATTGGCCACCCAGTTTGGTGTCAAATGTTGCACGTACATCACCAATAATACAGATGACCCCAAGAAAGTTATAGACCGGAAGATGGATGAAATTCTGCAAATTAAATGGGAATTTCGAAGGAACCATATTTCTTCGATGTGTGAGGTCGGGGAAAAGGTGGCAGGTTGGTTCTCATGGTTGAACCCTGTAAAATGGTTCTGTGGTCTAGGGGAGTGGGTGCAGGAAATGGTTGCTAGTGTAGGTAAGCTCCTTCTCCTTGTACTTAGTGTCATCCTAGTAATTGGCTTATGTGCTAGATGTATTCCTACTGTGTGGAAGTGTGGAAAGCAGCCTAATGAAACTGAGACTGAAATGGTGATAAGGATACTGAGATCATGGTCTGTGAAGAAGTATTGTACAATCCTGAACTAGAAACTGTGATTTTGTGATAGTTTATTACAACTACTGCTGACGACGCAAAACTAGCTCCTAATAGATCTGCTGCAAAGTGAGCTTTTACGTGGCAATTTTCCTATTTTCAACAGGCTGGCAAAGCATACTCAAATGTACCTGTGCCCGTGAAGTACCAAGCGGACCGAAGACTTACGAAGACAGCTGTCGAAGTCAGCAAATTGGATAAAGTAATTTCAATTAATATTGAGCAAACTTGGTTGTCTTTGTCTAAAAATATGCGTAGAGCACGCTACGGTATGGAAGGGCGTATCCAGCCACAACACATGGCAATAACAGTTTTTACACTTTTACACACATTCACATGAACACACGCATTTGTTACAATTACACATTAATTGTAGTTGCAGCACATAGTTATTTATGTCAAAATATAGCAGTATTTATGGTTAATATTATAAGTTATATGCATGTTAGTAAAACTCAAGGTTCAGGTTGCAGGAACTGTGTCATGTTTAGTATCATTTTAATCCCCTATTCATCAGCAGCTGTCCAGTTCATTCGCCGAAGAGATCACACATTGGATACTCTAGTTATTGATGTTAGGGAATAAATGTTTAAAGTGATACCAACTGTAAAATGCTAATAGACTAGTTGAAACTGGATTATTGGCGGGAAAGTCGGAGCCCATTCCCTGGAGAGATGACCCCCACCTTTGGATATTTTGAACTGGCCTATGACCTGCAGTACACTGGACCTTCCTGAAGCCTGGACCAATAGAAGCAAGCCACATCGTCTGCATTGTTCTACTATATTTCTGACTGCATATAAGCAAGGGCTCTGGGCTTAGTGACCAGTCTTCCTTGACCACAGCCTTCAGACCTGAATGACTGTTCACTGGATTCAGAGCGCCTGCGATAAGTAACGGCTGTACTTGTTTTTATTTCGCTTGAATTATTCTGCTACTTTTGGATAATAAATTACTTTGTGCTTTGGAAACACAAATAGAGATTCGACAATCGTTACTGAATAGCTACAAAACGTGCATAACAACAGCAGAGTGGCACGTTCCGTAAATTAATTTACTACCGAAGTCAGCAAGCAATGTATGTAACGATCCCCCCCTTGTTGAATTTGGGAATACCCAGAGACGATTTACGTGCATTTAAAATAAATGCACATTGCGCTCATTAATGACTCAGGTCCAGTGACTGTAGGAAGATGATATTATGACCAGGAAGAAATGATTACTTACTTTGGTTTATATTGGTACCAATTTTTTTTTTTAAACCGCTTTACAATCTGATTAATGGTATTTGCTAATCACATGCCTGTCTATATTCACCTAGGAGAAAATGAAAAGTAACAATAATTATCACTTATGACAAAGGCACTTAATACCAAGCATATTTTTAAACATAGTTTTTATTACAAACTTTGCTTATGTTATGGACATAATCAAAACAGAAATAAGATATTTTTGTTTTTAAGGAAAAAAAAGTTATCTACAAGCAAAATATAATACAACTGAGATGTAGACGAAAAATAACCCAGAAAGTGATTCCGCAGTTAATATATTCTGAATACTTAGTACTTGGTACTTTCCAGACAAGATGTTTCTCCATAAGTAGTAGTATTTAGGGATGTGCACCGGCCACTTTTCGGGTTTTGGGTTCTGATTACCTTCAGGTTTTGGGTTCCAATGGGTTTTGCCAAAACACCCCCCTCAAGGTTTTGGGTTTTGGGTTTTGGGTTCTGATTTTTTTTTTTAAAAAGCATAAAAACTGCTAAAATCCAGATTTATTTATTTTTTTCACTCCTACGCTATTATTAACCTCAATAACATTCATTTCCACTCATTTCCAGTCGATTCTGAACACCTCACACCTCACAATATTGTTTTTAGGCCAAAAGGTTGCACCGAGGTAGCTGGATGACTAAGCAAAGCGACACAAGTGGGCGGCACAAACACGTGGCCCATCTAGGAGTGGCACTGCAGTGGCAGACAGGATGGCAGTTTGAAATGCTAGGTTCCAAAGAGCACATAATGCCAAAAAAAGAGGTGCAAGATGGAATTGTCCATGGGCCCTCCCACCCACCCGTATGTTGTTGAAATAGGACATGCACACTTTAACAAATCAATCATTTCAGCGACAGGGCCTACCAAACTACTGTGGCTGAAATGATTGGTTTGTTTGGGCCCCCACACAAAAAAAGCTATTCATCTCTCCCTGTAGAAAGGAAACTGGCTCTACTGAGGCAAGATGTCGTTCTCATCCTCATCCTCTGATTCCTCGCCCCCTTCAGTGTGTACTTCCTCATCCTCACACATTATCAATTCGTCCCCGCTGGACTCCACAATCACAGGTCCCTCTGTAGTCTCTGGAGGCCATTGCTGGTCTTCATTGAAGAATTGATAATTCATTTTGATGAACATCATCTTCTCCACCTTTTGCGGAAGCAACCTCCTTCCCCGCTCACTAACCAGGTTCCCAAGTGCACTAAAAACTCTTTCGGAGTACACACTGGAGGGGGGACAACTTAGGTAAAATAGAGCCAGTTTGTACAGGGGCTTCCAAACTGCCTTTTTTTCCTGCCAGTACAAGTAAGGACTGTCTGACATGTCTACTTGGATGCTGTCAGCAAAGTAATCCTCCACCATTTTTTCAATGGTGACAGCATCCAATGCAGCGACAGTAGACATGTCAGCACTCATTGGCAGGTCCTTCAGTCCGGACCAGATGTTCTCTGCATCCCCGCCAGCGGGTCGTTTAGGAAATCTCAGCTGTTTCCTCGCAGCCACAGGTGTGGAAAAAAATGAAGAAGGAGCTGTTGCCATGTCACGGTCCTCTTCAGATGACAATCTCCTGATCTGCAGGTCTTTGCACCGCTGTAGACTTGTGTCCGTCGGAAACAGAGACACAACATACGCTTTTAACCGAGGATCGAGCACGGTGGCCAGAATGTATTCCTCTGACCTTAAAAGACTGACCACCCTCGGATCCTGGCAAAGCGTACAAAGTCCTTCATCCACAAGAGCTACATGCTTTGTGGAATCGCAATGGTTTACCAGCTCCTCCCTCACTTTCTCCAGCTGCTTCTGCAACAGCCTGATCAGGGGAATCACCTGACTCAAACTGGCAGTGTCGGAACTGACTTCTCGTGTGGCAAGTTCAAACGGCTGGAGAACCTTGCACAACACGGAAATCAGTCTCCACTGCGCTTGACTCAGGCGCATCCCCACTCCTTTGCCTATGTCATAGGTGGCTGTGTAGGCTTGAATGGCCTTTTGCTGCTCCTCCATCCTCTGCAGCATATAGAGGGTGGAGTTCCAGCGCGTCACAACCTCTTGTTTGAGGTGATGGCAGAGCAGGTTCAGGCATTTTTGATGGTGCTCCAGTCTTCGGTAGGCAGTGGCAGAATGCCGAAAGTGTCCCACAATTTTGCGGGCCACCGCAAGCATCTCCTGCACACCCCTGTCACTTTTAAAATAATGCTGCACCACCAAATTTATTGTGTGGGCAAAACATGGCATGTGCTGGAAATTGCCCATATGTAATGCCCGCACAATGTTACTGGCGTTGTCCGACACCACAAATCCCCAGGGGAGTGTAAGTGGGGTAAGCCACTGCGAGATTATTTCCCTCAGTTTCTCTAAGAGGTTGTCAGCGTTGTGCCTCTTATTAAAACCTGTGATACACAACGTTCCCTGCCTTAGAACGAGCAGGCATTTCGGAGATGCTGCTACTGATGCTGCTGCTGCTGTTGCTGCGGAAGGCGATGCACCTACCCAGTGGGCTGTCACATTCATATAGTCCTTAGTTTGCCCTGAACCAATTGTCCACATGTCCATGGTTAAGCGGACAGTGGGTACAACCGCATTTTTCAGAGCACTGAGGACACTTTTTCGTACTTCTCTGTACATCCCGGGTATCGCCTGCCTAGTGAAGTGGAATCTAGACGGGATTTGGTACCGGGGACACAATACCTCCATCAACCGTCTAAATCCCACTCCACTGATGCGGACACCGGACGCACGTCTAACACCAACATAGCTGTCAAGGCCGCAGTTATCTGCTTTGCGATAGGATGACTGCTGTCGTACTTCGTGCTCTTGGCAAACTACTGTTGTACGGTCAATTGCTTAGTGAAAGACGTAGCGGTCTTATGACTTCCCCTCTGGGAAGATGACCGACTCCCAGCAGCAACAGCAGCAGTGGCAGTAGTAGGCGTAGCACTGCAGGATCCTCCAGAAGAATCCCGGATTGAAGAGGACTCAGTCATGCCGGTGACATGGCCTGCAGGACTATCTCCAATCCAGATCGAGGAGGAAATTGACGAGGAGGGTGTTGCTGGTGTGGATACAACGGCACCAAGGGATTTAGGTGTCCCTGGACTGCTGACGGTCCTAGCCACAGTTCCTGAACTAAACACAGAATTATGAAGGCTCTTTAGGTGACGTATAAGGAAGGATGTCCCTAGGTGGCCAAGATCCTTACCCCTGCTTATTGCATCTTTACATAAGGTACATATGGCAATACAATTGTTGTCCAGATTGGGATAGAAATAATTCCAGACCGAAGAGGTGGATTTATTGGTCTTCTGCCCAGGCATGACGATGGGCTTTTTCCTCCCATGGACAACAACTGTTTCCCCCCCTGGTGCCTTATTTAAGAAAACCACATCATCAAGTTCCTCCTCAGCGCCAGCTACATCAATATCCTCCTCCTGGTGTACAACATTGACACCTTCATTATCAAAATCTGAAACTGCACTGTGGGTGATCCTTCCAGCATATGCATAGGGCGTGCTGCAAATGGTGGAAGGAGCCACCTCTTCCCGTACAGTGATGGGAAGGTCAGGCTTCACAACCACCAACACCCTTGGACTCGCCTTGGGGATTTGTGATGCCAAGTCTTTAGAAGGCAGAGTTGTTTGCTGTGTTGTTGACAGCTTAACTCTCTTAAATTTTTTAGAGGGGGGGAGGAGGAGGGCTTAGATCGTTGTGTGAAGCTGAACCACTAGTCATGAACACGGGCCAGGGCCTAAGCCGTTCCTTGCCACTCCGTGTTGTAAATGACATATTGGCAAGTTTACGTTTCTCCTCAGATGATTTTAAATTCTTTTTTTGATCATTTGAGTGACCTTTGGCTTTTTGGATTTTACATGCCATCTACTATGACATTGGGCATCGGCCTTGGCAGGCGACGTTGATGGCATTTTATTGTCTATGTCATGACTAGTGGCAGCAGCTTCAGCATTAGGAGGAAGTGGTTCTTGATCTTTCCCTACTTTATCCTCCAAATTTTTGTTCTCCATTATATGCAGCACAAGAGAGCGTACCCCTAAACCACACACACTCTGCAAAGGCTTTAAAAATTATATGCGGCACAGGAGAGTACCACTGGACTGGAGTTTTACAGCAGTACCACTGGACTTATACGGCAGGATCAGTGAACTTATATAGCAGGACCACTGGACTTATACGGCAGGATCAGTAAACTTATATAGCAGTACCACTGGACTTATACGGCAGGATCAGTGTACTTAGACAGCAGTACCACTGGACTTATACGGCCGGTTAGGTGAACTTATAAATTGTACCACTGGACTTATACGGCAGGATCAGTGAACTTATATAGCAGTACCACTGGACTTATACGGCAGGATCAGTGGACCTAAACAGCAGTACCACTGGACTTATACGGCAGGATCAGTGGACTTATATAGCAGCACAGCACAGGACAGCACCACTGGATTTAAATGGCTGTACCACTGGACTGGACACAGGACAGCACCACAGGAATTATGGCAGCACCACCACTGGACTGAGCAGGACAGAGCACAGGACAGCACCATTGGACTGAGCAGGACAGAGAGAGGAGGTGTTTGTTTTAGCTCTGACTTCCAGAAGCCTGCAGGGTAGAGTTTTTTTGCCTAGCCCAGCCTTGATGGAGCCTCCTGGGGCAGCATTCCAGGAGAGTCCCCTGCCTACCGGGCCTGGCCCGGGCCTAGGCCCAGCTTCATCCAGGATCCATGTTAATCAGCTTCCCAGGTTAAGTGATGCTACTGCTAATGAAAATGCAGGAAAGGCCCCGGCTTCAACATCTCCGGGTGAAAAAACAGACCGTGATCAGGATAAAGCTGAATTTAAAGCTCCTGGCTCGGTGCAGCCTGATGGAGGGACCTGGGGAAGGAGAGGAGGAGAGCCCCCAGGCTCTTGGGCCTACTATGTCCTGCATGAGCAGCAATGTCTCCTACCGGCCAGTTACCAGTTTGGCGGTGGACCTGAACCCCGTAGTAGTGTGTGTCCCTTCTGGGTCTATGAATATACCCTCCTTGGATGAAGTCCCTGGGCCTTCTAAAACTACTGGGCCGGTGTCACCCTGTATGATGTCCAATATAGGGGGTCACGAGAAGGAGGATTTTGTCCAGGCCCCAGTGAAGAAACTGGGGGCCAAGGTAAGGCTGCCTGTGAAGTTTAACAGGCAGCCTCATGTGGTTATTGGAACCCTGCAGCCTGTGCTACCAAAACAGGTTGTGAGTGAGGATCCCTGTATAATGATTAATACGGGAGCAGAGGGGCCTCAGGAGAACCAAGCATCGGCCGTAGTGAAGGAACTAGGGGCTGTATCGGGTGCTGAAGTTCGAACGGAGAAGGTTCCCAGAGTTGCAGTGGATCCTGCATCAGTCTGCCTCCCGGATACGGAGGAGAGCGAGGAGGAGGACCTAGAGATTGGGTCGAAGATAGGGGCACTGGAACTTGAGATCACGGCCCTAGACAAAAAAATAAATAGGAAAAGGAAAAAGAGAAACCAGGCCTACAGCCGTCACCGGGTAATTATCTCAGCCGAGATTGAGGAGCTAGATGCTGTCCTAAAAGAGAAGCAGGAATTGCTAACGAGGTTAAAAACAATCGTGCAAATAACGAACCTGGTGTCTTCAGAGCCGCTGCCTCCCAATATGGCGGGCGAATCGGAGGAAGAGGTCGTGGCCGGTTGCTTATACGATTCAATCCGGGTGCTGGAGGGCGAGCGGTCAGTGATGGGCCAGGCGGAAGCTGAAGGTGTTCCCGGTGGGTGCGAGGTACAGGCTGCAGTCGTGGTGGCCAGCCTATGCGCCCAGTCGTCTGCGGCATTTCCGGTGGACACCGGAAGTGGAGCGTCGGCCCGGAGACCGGTAAGCCTGGAAGAATCCTCTAAGTCGAATTATGTTAAAATTAATATTGTGAATGAAAGACTTAATGTTGGCAATATTATGGCTGATACTGGGGCTGAGCCTGAGGGTACCAGTGTGTTAGCCCACAGGGCAGGAGCTGTGCCGTCCTCTGTGGTGCAGTCTCTCTGCCGGGCGGACCCGGCGGTCCCGGCCAGCACACCCGCTGTTCACGGCCCAATGCTTAAAATGTCTGATAAATTCTGATGATATGTCTATAGGGGCAGGCCTTTCAATGAAATCTGTGCCGGTGAATGAAGGTGTCACTGCTGGAGCTCCCGGTGTGCTAGTAGGTGATAGGTCCGATAAGGCTGCTAATACATGTGTGGTCCCGGACCTTGCAGCCCCAGGGAGCTTGTTGAGCGGTACTACCTCAGGAGGCATTGCAGATGTTACAGATGTAGTTATTGATAAAGGTATAGTTAATAGTACTAATAATGCCAGTAACAGTATTTCAGATATCATTGATGGTAATGTGGATATGGTTGATGTTGACAATACCATGTATGGGGTGGAAGAGAAACCTACAAGTACGCTGTCAGTAAAACATACATGTGGGTCAGGTAATATACAACGTAAGAAGGTGGGAGATAATCCAGATATAATAGTGCCTAGTCCGGTTCAAAATAGGATCATTGAAACTATTTATGGGCCTTTGGCTGTGTCAGACAGGGCTAGGAGGGCGGCTGTTCTGATAGAAGACACAGCCAAAAGTATGCCTAATATGTTGGCTGATGGTGGGGTGGTGTTGGATAGACCTGCAGCCCAAACGGTAGCTTCTGAAGTGGCAGGCCCCTCGTCACGACAAAACCCTGGTGGGAATATTTTTGTACAGAAGGCTGTCACTGTCCAGCACCCGGTGGTAGGACTTGGTCCCCTCCCGGGGGTCGTATCATATGCGGGTATAGTATCCGGTTCAGGTTCAGGGTCTAGTGTAAATATTCAGAGTATGGGCCCTGGCCCAGTGGGGGCACAACCTTTTAAACGCCGTAACGTAGTTCAGTTGAAATTCATGGGTAAGGACCCCCCAAGTAGATCAGATTTTTTGCGGGTTTTTCTGGACTCATTTAGTTTCGTTCCAGCTGATCTCTTTGCCTGCATCCACCCGGTTAGCACTGCAGAATATGATGTGAGTTTCGTATCCTACCAGGGTCTGCAGACTTTTTGGAACAGGTGGGGTGGATGCAGGGAGAGAGATCCGTGGATCAACTACAGGGCGATCCCCATAACGCGCCAAGAGCGTGTAAAGATAACCATCTTAGTAAGAAACGAGTCCATCCCGGCGGCAGACCTAGGGTTTTGGGTTAGGAGGTTTGCTAAAATGATATCCCCATTGGTAAAGGTTCCCGATCCAAGCCATGGGGTCTGGGGTGGCGGTTGGTCCACCATGGTAGACCTGAAGTGCACGGAGGCTGGCCTGGTGCATTTACCATCGGCAGCTTTTATTGGTAGGGACAGGATTCAATGTTTCTACCCAGGCCAGCCGAGGATGTGCCACAGGTGTGGGGACTTCCGCCACCTCAGCGCCAATTGCCCTCAACAAAAATGTGGTCACTGTGGTGACATTGGTCACGAATCCCGCACATGTAATCAGATCAGGTGTAATCTATGCGGGGTAATAGGACACCCGTTCAGTAAATGTCCCCATGCGGCCCACAATACTGTAATCACGGATGAGGAGATTGTAAGGGTGGCTGAAAGTATGGAAAGGGTCGAGTCTATGGTGGGATTGGTGGACCCCATTAGTTGTCCAGCCCCTCCGCTTCCTGCCCCTCCGCTTCCTTCCCCCCCTGTTGCCAAGCCATCGGTGACACCGTCATCATCACTAGCAAAGGTCCCGGCAAGCCAATGGACTAAACAAAGGGGCAAGGGTAAAAAGAAGAGAACTGAAGGGGAGGGGATAGTTTTGTCAAACAAGTTTCAGTTTTTGTCCAGCGAAGAGGAGAGCATGGAGGAGGGAGATATCGTGAGGGATGAGGGGGGTAACTTGTTTCAAAGAGCTAAGTCAGGCAGGAAGCAGAGAAAAACCCGAGATCTACCATTGGGGGAAGTGGCAAAGATTGTAAGGAAGGCTAGTGATAAGGAGGTTGCTAGATCGTTCTTGAAGGATAAGGTGGCATCCCCATCTGGCCCCCCTTCTGTGGAAGACCTTGTCCCCCCACCGACACAGGATTCCCCCTCAGCCCATCCCATAGAGGTTAGCCCCTCGGACAAAGCCCCGGAGTCTGTAGTAAAGAGGGACTCAATTTTGGGTAAGGACCTGGCCTGTACTTCTCACAAGCAGGATCCCCCCTTGCGTCCTTTTCCTGTAAGTCCCGATCCCCCTGAGATTTCCTTCTGTGGCCCCCCTGATCTTCCCTCAGGTCCGGCAGGGTCATTGGGAGCTGAGCCCTTGGGTTTGGGAGTCTATAGTGGGTCGGTAGGTAAGGTGTCTGGGTCAGTTGGAGTCCCCCCCTTAGGGGAAGAGGTTATCCTCAGGGGGGAGGAGTCTCTGCCAGCAGGCCTAAGCTACAAAAGATTTGGTTCCTCGGATGAGGACTCCAAAAGGAAAATAAAAAAGAAGTGAGTTGTTACTACTGTCTATAGCTCTGAAGGATGGCTTCCCGGCCCATTAGATTTGCCACTATTAATGTGGCGTCTATACTTTCCAAACGAGCTCGTTTTATGGCCTTTGATTTTTTCAGCACGGTTGAGGCTGATTTTTTATTTTTGCAAGAGACCAGATTGGGTCAGCTGGCTGACTTACATAAAGCAAAAAATGAGTGGAGGCGTGGGCCCTCCTACTGGTCTCTTGCGGCCGAGCCGTATGGTGGGGTGGCGGTGCTTTTTACCGGCATGATAACCATCCAGCGAGTCATTGAGCTTGAGGTAGGTAGGTGCATGGTCTTAGATGTCAATCTGAGGGGGCACGACCTGAGGTTAATTAATATTTACGGTCCCCAAACAAAATGGGGAAGGAAGTGCCTCTTCATGGAGATAAAGCCATATCTTTTTACAGCCCGGCAGATAGTCTTTGGTGGTGATTTTAACACCGTCATTAGGACAAAGGATAGGGGAGGTTCAAGGACTTCTCTGGGCTGCGATTCCCTTTTTCTAGTAAGTATGGTTAGGCAGGCTTGTCTGGTGGATGCACACATTCGTCATTTTCCAGACCACACGGGTTTCACTTTTTATAGAGGTAGTTGTAGGTCTAGGATAGATAGGTTTTTTGTTAAGGAGAGCTCGAAAACCTTGGCTCCGGAGCTGAGGCCAGTAGAGTTCTCCGATCACGTTTACCTATCTATGTCCTTGAATGCTTCGGAGACCCTTCGGAAGGGTAGGGGTCTTTGGCGCCTGAACTCTAAGCTCCTAGAGGAGGAGTTGATAAGACAGTCTTTTAGGGACTTCTTTGAATCCCAGGAATCACTTTTGGAGGCAGGTTGGAGTAGGTCTGAATGGTGGGAGATGCTGAAGAAAAGGACCCGGAGCTTTTTTCGGGGCCTTGTAGCCAGAAATAACTTGTTAAAAGAGAGCACCTACATGGCACTGAGGAAAAAACTTGGGTTCTTGATCTCTGGCCAGGGGAATAGTGGGGAGATCCCCCGGGTGAAGGCTCAGATGAGAGAGATACAGTATGACCGATACGCGTCCTTGGTTCTGGAGAGGGATTATGGGAAGTACCATTCGCCCGATCCTTTCCAGAGCTGTAGGAACTCGGTAGATGCTAAGGAGGTGAGGGGCTTGCGCGATGCTGAGGGTGTCCTTAGGGAGGAGAAGGAGGGCATTCTTGGTGTTGTGCGGTCCTTCTATTCCGATCTCTTATCGGAGAAGTCACTTGACAAAGAGAGGATGGACCAGTTTTTGAGGGAAACTCCTGGCCTTGGTGATTTTAGCGGCCTGCTTGAGTCCTTGGGCGATGAAATAACGGTGGACGAGGTCAGGATGGCGATAGATGGTTTATCTGTCAAGAAAGCCCCAGGCCCAGATGGTCTTACATCTGAGTTCTTTAAAATCTTTGGGGACATCCTGGCTCCGCGTCTCGTGGAGGTTTTTAATGAGAGCCTGGGCAGAGGTTTATTGCCTCCCTCCATGAGGGTCTCTGCCCTTATCTTACTGTCCAAGGGGAAAGATCAGTCATGTATTGAGAACTGGCGCCCCATCGCTCTTCTCAATACTGACAGGAAGATTCTGGCGAAGGTGCTTTTTAATAGAGTGATGCAGGTTTCCGGCCAGTTGCTCTCTCCTTCTCAGCACTGCACTGTGAAGGGCCGAAGCACTTTCAGTGCTGTCCTGACGGTGCGGGAGGCCTTTGAGCGGTGCCGTGCGGAGAAGTGGGGGAAGTACCTTTTAGCCTTAGATCAGTCGAAGGCTTTTGATAGGGTAAATCATGAGTACCTTTGGGCTCTACTTCTGTGGTATGGTCTTCCAGTGCGGGTGGTGAATTGGCTCCGTACCATTTATAGACAAGCCGAGAGCTTCCCTCTTGTGAATGGTTGGGTGGGTCAGTCCTTTGAGGTCAGCTCTGGAGTAAGACAAGGTTGTCCCCTGAGCCCCCTCCTGTATGTGTTTGCCATAGATCCCTTCGTCAGAAGGGTTGGTGGTAGCTCGTTGGGAGGTGTGCTGTTGGGTCCGGAGTGCCCCTTGAAGGTAGTGGCCTACGCTGATGATGTTACTGTTGTCTTGTCGAGTTCCGCGGAAGCTGAGGAGGTAACGACTCTGGTCCGTGGGTATTCTGAGGCCAGTGGCTCATTAGTAAACCAGGAAAAGAGTAAAGTTTTCTGGATGGGGGAGGAGGGTTGTGAATTCAACCTTCCAGACAGTCTTCCCCGGGCGAGTGAGAAGATCAAAATTTTAGGGATTCATTTTGGCCCTGGTGATTATGCCAAGCAAAATTGGGAGTTAAGGCTGGAGGAAGCTTCCCGGAAGGTAGTGAGCTGGAAGAGGTGGAAACACTCTCTCCGGGAAAGGGTGGACCTGATCAAGACCTTCCTGATCCCGGTATTCCTGTACATCAGCTATGTGTGCCTTTTGCCGGAGTCTTTATGGTCTAGGGTTTATGCAGTTTTCTTCCAGTTACTCTGGGGGAATAGGCTGAATCTGGTCAAGCGGGCTGTGACCTACCGACTGAGGAAGGATGGGGGCCTGGGTATGATTAACCCTGTGCTGTTCTTTATGTCAACCTTTCTGAAGTTGCACCTTAGTAGTCTCCTAGTTGAGACCCCTCCTCAGTGGGTGGGAGGCTTCAGGGTATGGGTGGATCCCTTCCTCAGTGCATGGTATGGGGGAGGCACCGTTAAGAGTTTCCGGGTCCGGCATGGGTATCTCCCGACCTACGTTTCCTTGGGATTGAAGGTGACAAGGCGTTGGGGCTTAGGGGCGGGGGAAGTTGGGAGCTCTTCTAGAAGGGAGTTGGAGAAGAGAGTCCTGCACTCCCACTTTTGGGTTCCGCTGTCACTGAGAGACTGCCCAGGTGATGTGAGTTCGGTGGGGCTTTCCTTGATTAACTCGAGGAGAATCCCGTTGAAGCTTCAGGACATTGCCTGGCTCTCCTTTCACGGGAGACTTTATGTAAGAGGGAACCTTAAGCACAGAAATGCTGATGATCGTGGCTGCCCACGGGAGGAGTGTCTAGGGGTGGAGGAGACTATGGACCATTTCTTGCTCGAGTGTCCCTTTAATGTAAAGGTTTATAAAAGAGTCTCCAGGTCGCTGGGGATCCCCTGCCTTTCGGGGCTTAGTTACCCTGAATGGGTCTACGGGGCATTCAAGGCAAGGTGGAGGGCTTTTGATTTCTGTACACTTTTTTTAGTCAGTTTAGTGGTCAGGTATTTCACGTGGAACGCACGGTGTCAGGTCACCATCCGGCAGAAAGTCCTTCCCTGTGAGGTAGTGGTGGAAGATATTCTCCACGAGGTGTGGAAATTGAGGGGCATGGAGGGTCGCTGGATGTCCAATGCTAACTGGCTCAGGCTGTGGCGGAGTCTGAGACCTCCTTAGGGGGTCAAAGTCTGGTGCCTCTCCTTCCTAAGTGGCTTCTCTTGCTGTCCTTTCACCCCATTAGATTTTGTGTGTTGGAAAATTTTTTCAAGTATGGCTTACATGCACCTACAACTTGCTTCTTAGTGGGATACGGTGATGTATATGAGTTGGGTTTGTTGTTTGTATGGTGGCACCTTCTTGTTTTATGTGATTTTATCCTTTTATATTTACTGGACTTATGAATTGGGCAAATAGCCCTTCTGGACTTTCGGTTAAGTTAGGCAAATCAGCCTTTGATTTCAGTTGGTCTTTTTTTAATATAGGTTGGTGCCACCTTTAGTAAAGTTTATTGGTTTTATTGTTTCATATGTAATGTTATGTTGCAAGTTTTAAATAAAAAACATTAGCAGGACAGCACCACTGGACTGAGCAGGACAGATCACAGGACACCACCACTGCTCTGAGCAGGACAGAGCACAGGACAGCACCACTAATGAGCAGGACAGAGGACACCACTAACACACCCTCCCTCTTCCCTCTCCAATGCCCGAGTGAAGATGGCGGCGGCAAGCGGGGGAATAATATGAATCCGGATCTCGCGAGATCCGACGGTGGGATGATGACGTTTTGCCTCGTTCTGAGTTTTGCGATCGGCGGGAATACCCGAACAGTGCTCGGATCAGGCTCGGATCGGCACTGTTCGGGGGTGTTCGGATTTGACAAATCCGGACCCGCTCATCTCTAGTAGTAATATGTATAAAAGCTACTGAAACACATGTGAAAATGATCCCGTCATTCCTCCACTTTGCTATAATTATTTGTTTTCATTCTGGATAAAGGAGTCATTGGTAATAGATTTCCATTGTGTTACTATTTGCACAGAATGCCTGTACTCTCATAACGCCCATTTGTCTATTTACAGGTGAGATAAATGTTCTCCATTCCCGTTGCAATCTATATGTGTTTCCTGGCCCTTGAACTGGGGTGATCCTACATGTAGGAACGCTGAGGCAGCCGTCATATACTGCAGGTTTTATAGGTCCGCAAAATGTAAAGAATTTATTTCACACATTGAAATTTTTTTGCAGCAAGATTCTGAATCAGTGATTTCTATGTTTTTGGCAAATATAAAATGATTAAAGTGACAATATGTTTTTTTTTGTAATAGAATACACTAATCATATGTAAATGTTTATGGTAGTTTGTTTAATATATGAGATGGGCACCATGACAGATATTCTGCTCAGGAAGAAGAATATCTAGGCTCACCCTGGTACATTGCAGAACAGATATGAAGAGGAATCCCGTTTTCCACAAGATGTTGGAGTGTTTCTGTGGGAATTTGTCCCCATTCATTCTGTAGAGCAGTGTTTCCCAACCTTTTTCGACTTGTGTACCCCTTTTAAACCCATTTCTTAAAATTGTACACCTTGTTTTTAAAATAGCTGATTTTAAATACTGACTCTTTTGTTCACTGTCTATTTTAATGTATAATAGTGTAAATGAGGAAATAAGTTGGAAAAGGAAAATTAAAACTAAGAGTACAAACCATAGATTAAATTTTACAATATTCGTAGCATAAGTATTTCACAAACTTTTAATTTATTATTGATAATAATATTTATTTATCTTACGTGATATGTCTCTAATAACTGTTCTACAGATCACTACCCAATTGAAACATTGAGAACAGTCATCCTTCATGCCTCATCCCTGCTGTCTCAGCCATCCCTCATCCCTCCTGTCTCAGCCATCCCTCATACCTCCTGTCTTAGCCATCCCTCATCCCTCATACATCAGCCATCCCTCATCCCTCCTGTCTCAGCCATTCCTCATGTTTCCTGTCTCAGCCATCCCTCATCCCTCCTGTCTCAGCCATCCCTCATGTTTCCTGTCTCAGCCATCCCTCATCCCTCCTGTCTCAGCCATCCCTCATCCCTCCTGTCTCAGCCATCCCTCATCCCTCCTGTCTCAGCCATCCCTCATCCCTCCTGTCTCAGCCATCCCTCATCCCTCCTGTCTCAGCCATCCCTCATGTCTCCTGTCTCAGTCATCCCTCATCCCTCCTGTCTCAACCATCCCTCATACCTCATGTCTCAGCCATCCCTCATGTCTCCTGTCTCAGCCATCCCTCATCCCTCCTGTCTCAGCCATCTCTTATCCCTCCTGTCTCAGCCATCCCTCATAAATCATGTCTCAGCCATCCCTCATAAATCATGTCTCAGCCATCCCTCATCCCTCATATATCAGCCATCCCTTGTGTCTCCTGTCTCAGCCACCCCTCATAAATCATGTCTCAGCCATCCCTCATGTCTCCTGTCTCAGCCACTCCTCATAAATCATGTCTCAGCCATCCCTCATCCCTCCTGTCTCAGCCATCCCTCATCCCTCCTGTCTCAGCCATCCCTCATACCTCATGTCTCAGCCATCCCTCATCCCTCCTGTCTCAGCCATCCCTCATCCCTCCTGTCTCAGCCATCCCTCATACCTCATGTCACAGCCATCCATCATCCCTCCTGTCTCAGTCATCCCTCATCCCTCCTGTCTCAGCCATCCCTCATCCCTCCTGTCTTAGCCATCCCTCATAAATCATGTCACAGCCATCCCTCATCCCTCCTGTCTCAGCCATCCCTCATCCCTCCTGTCTCAGCCATCCCTCATAAATCATGTCTCAGCCATCCCTCATGTCTCCTGTCTCAGCCACAACTCATAAATCATGTCTCAGCCATCCCTCATCCCTCCTGTCTCAGCCATCCCTCATCCCTCCTGTCTCAGCCATCCCTCATACCTCATGTCTCAGCCATCCCTCATCCCTCCTGTCTCAGCCATCCCTCATCGCTCCTGTCTCAGCCATCCCTCATACCTCATGTCACAGCCATCCCTCATCCCTCCTGTCTCAGTCATCCCTCATCCCTCCTGTCTCAGCCATCCCTCATCCCTCCTGTCTTAGCCATCCCTCATAAATCATGTCACAGCCATCCCTCATCCCTCCTGTCTCAGCCATCCCTCATCCCTCCTGTCTCAGCCATCCCTCATAAATCATGTCTCAGCCATCCCTCATAAATCATGTCTCAGCCATCCCTCATCCCTCCTGTCTCAGCCATCCCTCATCCCTCCTGTCTCAGCCATCCCTCATTCCTCCTGTCTCAGCTATCCCTCATAAATCATGTCTCAGCCATCCCTCATAAATCATGTCTCAGCCATCCCTCATAAATCATGTCTCAGCCATCCCTCATAAATCATGTCTCAGCCATCCCTCATCCCTCCTGTCTCAGCCATCCCTCATGCCTCCTGTCTCAGCCATCCCTGATCCCTCCTGTCTCAGCCATCCCTCATCCCTCCTGTCTCAGCCACCCCTCATCCATCCTGTCTCAGCCATCCTTCATGCCTCATCCCTCATATATCAGCCATCCCTCATCTCTCCTGTCTCAGCCATCCCTCATCCCTCCTGTCTCAGCCATCCCTCATGCCTCCTGTCTCAGCCATCCCTCATCCCTCCTGTCTCAGCCATCCCTCATCCCTCCTGTCTCAGCCACCCCTCATCCATCCTGTCTCAGCCATCCTTCATGCCTCATCCCTCATATATCAGCCATCCCTCATCTCTCCTGTCTCAGCCATCCCTCATCCCTCCTATCTCAGGCATCCCTCATACCTCATGTCTCAGCCATCCCTCATTCCTCCTGTCTCAGCCATCCCTCATAAATCATGTCTCAGCCATCCCTCATCCCTCCTGTCTCAGCCATCCCTCATGCCTCCTGTCTCAGCCATCCCTCATCCCTCCTGTCTCAGCCATCCCTCATCCCTCCTGTCTCAGCCACCCCTCATCCATCCTGTCTCAGCCATCCTTCATGCCTCATCCCTCATATATCAGCCATCCCTCATGTCTCCTGTCTCAGCCATCCCTCATGTTTCCTGTCTCAGCCATCCCTCATCCCTCCTGTCTCAGCCATCCCTCATCCCTCCTGTCTCAGCCATCCCTTATCCCTCCTGTCTCAGCCATCCCTCATCCCTCCTGTCTCAGCCATCCCTCATCCCTCCTGTCTCAGCCACCCCTCATCCATCCTGTCTCAGCCATCCTTCATGCCTCATCCCTCATATATCAGCCATCCCTCATGTCTCCTGTCTCAGCCATCCCTCATACCTCATGTCTCAGCCATCCCTCATGCCTCCCCCTTCATTCGTTCAAAAATGGCTGATGTGCATCTTCTCTGGGCAGCTGGACGTCAGCAGCTGCTCCTCCATTGGCGGTTCAGTCATGATCCCACACTATCTCACATGACTGAATGGCAACAAATTAACAGTACAGGTGCAGAGAGCCTGAGCCGCTTCTCAGCTCTCTGTGTTTACAAAAAGATTAGACCAGGTCACCAGATGTTCACAGCCCTAATAACGGACCATACGGGCCAGCCCGACGCCATTACTTATTATTTTTGCCGTACCCCTTAACCGCCCTGCAAACACCTCCAGCGGTATAAGTGCTACCAGTTGGGAACCACTGCTGTAGAGCATTTATGAGGTCAGGCACTGATGTTGAATGAGAAGGCCTGGTATGTAATCTCTGTTCCAGTTCATCCTTAAGGTGCTCAATGGGGTTGAGGACAGGGCTCTGTGCGGGACAGTCAAGTTCTTCCACATCAAACTCATCAAACCATGTCTTTGTAGTCCTTGCTGTGTGCACTGGGGCACAGTCATGTTGGAATAGAAAAGGGCCTTCCCCAAACTGTTGCCACAAAGTTGAAAGCATAGTATTGTCCAAAATTACTTGGTATCCTGAAGCATTAAGATTGCCCTTCACTGGAGATAAGAGGCCTAGCCCAAACCCTGAAAAACAGCCCCATACCATTATATCTCCTTCATCAAACTTCACAGTTGGCAGCATGCAGGTAACGTTCTCCTGGCATCGGCCAAACCCAGACTCGCTTATCTAACTGCCAAACATGGAAGCGTGATCCGTCACTCCACAGAACACGTTTCCACTGCTCCACAGTCCAGTGTCGGTATGCTTTACACCACTCCATCCAACGCTTGGCATTGGTCTTGGTGATGTGAGGCTGCATGCAGCTGCTCGGCCCATGGAAACCCATCCATTAAGCTCCCGATGCACAGTTATTGTGCTTACATTAATACCAGGGGAAATTCGGAACTCTTCAGCTATGGAATCAGCAGAGCGTTTGGTGACTTTTACGCACCATGCGCCTTAGCAGTCGTTGACCCCGCTCTGTGATTTTACGTGATCTTCCGCTTTGTGGTTGAGTTGCTGTTGTTGTAATATGCTTCCACTTATATTAACGTCCTGTGCAGAATATCAGGGTAAATTTATAACTGATCTTAAATTAATGCTAGGACTATGCTTTCCATATGCAGCATCTAGTACTTTGATTTTATTGTCACTTATTATTAGAGATGGGTGGGTCCGGTTCTCCGAGAACCGAACCCACCCGAACTTTGGGTATCCGAGTACCGATCTGAGCAGCTCGGTACTCTCCCGCCCGTTCCGAATCCAAATCGAGGCCGAATGTCATTGTGACGTCGTTGGATCTCTGGGCTCGGTTCTCGCGATACTTCAACTTTATAAATACCTGCCTCCACAGCAATCCATCACCATTTGACAGAGGGAGAGAGCAGGGTGTAGTCATAGGCTGATTAGAGCAGGGACAGAGAATACAATATTGTTCTTGCAATTGCTCTAACCAAAATCGCTAGGGCAGAGAGGAGGATAGAGGTTTATTATTTTTTCTTAATATTTGGCACTCCCCAGCGCTTTTGGGGTGTCCCCCATAATTGTGCATAAATATTTCTGGCTGTCAAAAGTCATATCTGTCAGCAGTATCTACCAACTAATTTTTAGCACTCCTCAGTGGTTTTGGGGTGTCCTCCCTAATTGTGCATTAATATTTCTGGCTGTCAAAAGTCATATCTGTCAGCAGTATCTACTAAATAATTTGTAGCACTCCTCAGTGCTTTTGGGGTGTCCTCCCTAATTGTGCATTAATATTTCTGGCTGTCAAAAGTCATATCTGTCAGCAGTATCTACTAAATAATTTGTAGCACTCCTCAGTGCTTTTGGGGTGTCCTCCCTAATTGTGCATTAATATTTCTGGCTGTCAAAAGTCATATCTGTCAGCAGTATCTACCAAATAATCTTTAGCACTCCCCAGTGGTTTGCGCTCAGAATGGATTCAAAGCAGTCCACATATGATCTGAATGAGCAACCAGGTTCTGTCACCAGTCCTGATGTTAGTGTTCCCAGTACGTCATCTGGCCAAGGCGATGTCAAACAACAGAGTGTTTCCAAATTAGTGCAAAAAACAAAAACCCCAAAAATTTTTACTGTATTGAAGCGAAAAAGAAGTGTAACTGAGCAAAAGTTAAGTGACGATAAAAAAAAAAATTCTACACACGCAGTGGCAAAGAGAGAATGAGGCCTTCACCTTTGGCTATTAGTGGCAGATTCCAAAAAGTTACCCAGCCTACAATTGGTGCACAACTACTGTTACGCGTCAAAGCCGAGCTGCAAGATAACAGTGAGGCATTAGAGGAGAATGTTTGCTCTGATTCACAAATGACAACAATCCCTGTGAAGAGTCCATCCAACAGTGGGATGTCTAATCGTGAGCATTCTGCTGATGTGTGCCTTAATAGCCCGAGTGTAGCCGGTGATACCCAAATTGAGGATGCCACTTTGGAATTAGAAGAGGATGAGGGGGAGATTTGTGTAGGCGATGAGGGCGCTAATGAGGATGTTGATGAGGATGAGGTTGTTTGTGTAAGTCCTGCACCAGTGGCAGCAGTTCTGGCACGTGACAAGAAAAAGGCCATTGTCATGCCTGGGCATAAAACAAAAAAATCCACTTCTTATGTGTGGAATTATTTCTACCCAAATCCAGACAACAATTGTATAGCCATTTGTAGTGTATGTCAAGCCACAGTCAGTCGAGGGAGGGACCTTAACCATCTTGGAACCTCGTCTATGTTACGCCATTTAACGAGAGTTCATGGCAAAGTGTTGGGAAAAGCTGAAAGTTCTTCCCAAAAAAATACAAGCACTCCATCATCAGCTAAGACCCTCCGCTCACCGACATCCCGACGGCTACAAAATACACCCACCACACCATCCTCATCAATATGCTCAGTAGCGCTCGGAGTTAGCCCGGCATCCCACTTAAGGCTGGATGACTCCTGCCTATTATTGATTCCTCTGAAGAAAGCGTTAGTCCTGCTGCTGCTGTTGCTGCTGCTGGGGGTGAATCGTCATCCCAGAGGCAGGTCAAGAAATTTATCCTTAAGGGTAGGGTGTCATAAACAGAGTGACCCCAAACTGACTTTGTCCATTTCTCACAATATTGTACAGTATATAACGGCTGAATTTTTTGGTATTTTATACAAGTGGAGGGGGGCTATAGAGACAGAAAGCAAACTGCCTTTTTCCATTTCTTTACATATTTAACTATAAGTGTAGGGTGTAATATACATCCAAAGACGATGGCTGCATTGCCAATATGCATAGATGGAGAGGAAGTAGAATGTTTTGTGTGTAGAATAAATGAAGGCCTACCAACGAAGAATTAAACTTTTTTTTGGATGATTTATTACCTCAACAATTAGATTACTTATCTCTAAAACAGTTGGAGCACTAAATTGGGTTATTTTAAAACCAAATCCAAAACACGCAATGGCGGTTTTGCAAAACCAAAACCAAAACACGACGGTAATCCAGATCCAAAACCGAATCCAAAACCAAAACACGGGGGTCAGTGACCATCTCTACTTATTATAGATGTGAGTGAAGATCACAGCTGCGGTTTAATTCAATGTAACACCATTATTTTCTGCAATTGATTCATGATTTTTATTTTCAGGGCATGTGTCCGGATCCCGTATATCAGAGGGTTACAGAGTGGTGGAAAAAAAGCAGGAGTAACAGACAGGATAACATGAACCATAATGGGGAGGTTAATACTACTCAGTCTGTATCTGATTGCTACAAAGAAAAATCCTAATAAGAAGACAGAAAAGTTAAGTAAATGGGTCACCAAGGTGTGGACGGCTTTCTGACGTGACTCTTTTGAGACCCTCAGACAGATAACAAATATCCTCAGATAGGAAAAAACAGTGACTGAAATGGTTACAATTAAGGAAATGGAAATTACAGCAGCTGAATAGATTTTACTGAGAGCCGAATTTGAACAGGACAGATTAACGAGGGACATATTATCACAAAAAATATTATTTATTTTATTCCCACAAAGAGAAAGTGTTCCAGTAAGTAGAATAGCAATAAGGACAACTATGAAGGACGTTACACAGGATCCAATGATGAGATTTATAACCTTCTTGTTTGTCATTAAGGTGACATAGTGCAGAGGGTGACAGACGGCCAGATACCGGTCATAAGCCATGATGGCAAAAGTGCTCATTTCAAAAGTAGCAAAAAGTGTAATGCACAGAGTTTGAATGATACAACTACCATAAGAGATGGTCTTAGATGAGGTGATCAGGTCAACTATCAGCTTCGGGAAAAATGTGGAGCTGCCAAAAATCCCATTGAGGACGAGATTACTTATGAGAATGTACATAGGTTCATGTAGACTTTGATCCATCAAAACCACAAATATAATAATAATACTCAAAAGCATAATAAATAAATATATGATGATAGAAAGGGCACAATATAAATGTTTGAATTCTTCCATCTCTACAAGTCCCAGGAGAACCAATCTGGTGCTGACATTGGCCACATTTTCCATCTTTCTATTCAAATGAGGGTTTTAGCTGAGATTAGAGGTAGGATCCTATATAATCAAAAGGTAAATCATTTTTTTGTTTTGTTTTCTCAACATCTTCTGCAGAGCTTTGGTCAGTGATCTGTGAGAGCTCTATTATAATTATCAGACACAATAATATACATAATCATTAACACTGTTTTCTAGTGTATATGAAATAAACTAATTAGTAACTAAAGATGTTCCAGTTGGCATTTATGATGAAAGGGTGACCCTGGGCCTCGGCCCTTTCCCTGGTTGTGGTTTACGGAGCCCCCAGTATATGCTGTTTCTCTTCCTATGTGTCCTTCAGTGCTGAATGGCCCTGGATTAGTGACCACCCTATGCTCCTCTGAGGAGGGCCTCTGTACTACATGGACCCTGCCCTGGCTGTAGCTGGATGAGGAGATTGAAATCAGAACACATTTGAGCATGTGACCCTGAGCTAATGTACATAATTTGTTCTTTTAGTCCTATAATTGGACACATTGGAGTTTGTAGTATAGGAGAATGTCAAGAATGACTTTCCCAGGTAAGTGTAGTTATTTGGGTCTTGTGTCAGTCTGCAGGACTATCTTATGGGATCCTTTTCATGAAGTATTGTTAAAGGTTATGTTACTTTTAAATTGGGTGCCTGGTGATGACAAGTGGAAGTGATCCATTCTCTAAATGGTTCACCTTTGTGCTCATCTAACCCATAGGTGTCATTATTGAATGTCTATGGTGTGTCCTCTATATACACAACAGTATTGGCTCTTCTGCTTCAATCCTTAGCTTAGAATGTCTCATAGAGATCAAGAGATAAGACACTGGCAGCTCCTGTATATATTGGAATGTATGGGAAGTGTTAATTAATGAGAGTCATTACTTTCTACCTTCACCTGTCGCACCTGTATGTAGAGATTATCAAATTGATTTAACAAATTTTAAAATGCATTGTAGTGTTTTAGATTTGGGGCCATTTAGTTGTCAAACTCTGAGCCTATTTGGCATAAATTTCTTTTAAAATCATAGCGAAACGTACGTCGGGCCGATGTCACGCTGAGTGACGTCAGAGCCGGAAGTGGGCGGGACCGAACGCGGCGCTTAGCCGCTGTAGCAAACAAACTTACCGATAGTAAAATTCTTTCCACTAATATATATTAGCTCTTCAACGCTTACCACCCGACTTTAATGTCTTACTAATAGACTGTATGGAGGCATATTGTAAGCGATCTTAGCGCTATGTAAAGAGATCAATGTTGCCTAAAGGGATCACTCATTATACATGACAATTCCTGTGATATCTTATACCATAAATGCCACACAAACTACTAGTGCAAACAAATACCAATGGGATGCAACTACTAGTGTAAACAAATACTAATGAGATGCAAATTAACAATTGCAGATACCTTTATTCAATATAAATATGCATTATTGTATAATATTTGGAGTCATAACTTACTAGTGCAATCCAGCACATATGTGACAATTGGATACAACTATATGCATGATACTTCCTCTATATAGCATATAAGACTCCAGGTACAGGGATCTTTGTCATATACTGGCAACTGTTTGTCTTCATTGTTTATTATGACACATGGCTTTTGAAAGAAGATTTTTTAAGGGATCAATGATGTTGAAGAATAGACAAGGCACTCCTGCCATCTAGAGTTCATACTGACAAATATACATAACCAGTCCTATTCCAAATGATACACTGTTTCAATAGAGATACTATGTAACTTGAAACAAGTATCATGTATGTTTAACATGGACTAACCCACAGATCTCAAGAGCTTAAAATTACCAACTCTTGTTTACATACCCACATCTAGGTCCCCTATCAGTAAACTTTCTTTTGGAAGTATTACATAGGCTCTAATCGGCTCCATCACAGGGTCAATTATTTTTAATCTCTCTTTCTTTCAACACTATTTTTTTAATACTTTGCTTGTTTTAATTGGGAGTATACCCACATTGACTAATTTTAATGCATACCAATAAAAATTTCATGTATTAATGTATTTATTCGTTATTCATATGTACCTGGAGTGCTACTTACGTCATTATTTTTTCTCTCCTTGGGCTTCCAGAATAAATATAAATTGCAATAATTAACATAATTAAAATATAATCACAATGATTATATAAATACTATATAAATCTATACCCCTAAAAAAATCGACTATTACATGATTGAATCTCTGCTTAGAAAGATATAAAATTATGTTTCTTTACATTACATTCACCCTCTTACAGAATTCTTATCATCATCATAATCATTTATTTATATAGCACCACTAATTCCGCAGCGCTGTACAGAGAACTCACATCAGTCCCTGCCCCATTGGAGCTTACAGTCTAAATTCCCTAATATAGACAGACACTCACACACACAGACAGAGAGGGAGAGACTAAGGTCAATTTTGATAGCAGCCAATTAACCTACCAGTATGTTTTAGGAGTGTGGGAGGAAACCGGAGCACCCAGAGGAAACCCACGCAAACACAGAGAGAACACGCAAACTCCACACAGATAAGGCCATGGCCAGGATTCTAACTCATGACCCCAGTGCTGTGAGGCAGAAGTGCTAACCACTAGGCCACTGTGCTGCCTGGGATACTCTATCACAATTATATTAGCAGCTAATGAATAACAATGTTTCCTATTTTTTTGACAATTGCTTTAAAATTGTATAAATTGCACATTGCAAATTACCCCTTCCAATAAAATAGCATTTTCTTTGTTGGGAAAATTTTCATTAAGTACATTTACAACCTTAATATTTTTTTAAATAAAAACAACAACAGTAGATACTGGTATAGCCCCCAAAAGACAGTAAGTGTGAATGTTCTGCTGGCAGTGAATGTACCTGAGCTGCTCTGACACAACCTAACACCAAATATAATGACTTCCATACTGTACCTGACATGCCGGGGTCTCTGCAGATGGAGCGTTCAGTCATATATAGGCTCCATATATTTATACTCACAGTGAGAAGACTCAGCCAAACCCCGGAGGAGGTAAATTCCCTACACAGACAGATGTAGAGATACAGTAATTACACCAGAGATGTTCTGGGGTCATGGAGAAAATAGGGCGTTTAGGGATTTTTTTTTATGGAAGTTTTATTGCTCTGGAAATAACTGATATCTCTCTGATTTTGTTTTACCTTCTCTGCATATAAAAAATACACAAGATAATCTAACACCACTAATTAACTACTCACTTCAATATCATTAATAAAGTCATTACTGTTATGTGTGTGTAATGCGGCAAAGTGATGCCAGCTTCAGGCAGTTGTGGAGCAGTGAACACAACATAACAGTGTCATGTAAGGTATAAGAGAGAGATGAGTGTATATGTGACATTGTTATCTGGTGCAATCAGAGGTGGAACTAGCAAGCTGTGGGCCCCGATACAGGGAAGCAGGGAGGAGGGACCCGGGGTCCACAGCTTGCTAGTTCCCCATGCAGTGGGCCCCATTATCTCCATGGGCCCCGGTGCACTGCACCTGCTGAACCAATAGTAGTTCCGCCACTGGGTGCAGTCATTAATTATTAGGGCTCATTTAGACAGGCGCCTTCACTAAATGTGTGTGTGTCATCTTATACCTCTAACAATGCACATGGGTCCTATATGCAATTGATCCTTTTGCATTACTCTCATGTCTGTTCACATAAGATTAAGGAGAAATGTATTAGTAGGATTGCACATAGGAAAATAATCCTTTCCAATGTTTCTGTCTTATCCATTTCCACATTGACTTGAGTGATAATGTTCCCTATGCATGTTGAAGTTGTTTGCATGCAAGATCTGCATGTATTTAGTACATAATGTATGTAATGATCAACATTCTACATGCACCAATCTGAATGAGCCCTACATGGGAATCAGAGTCCAAACAGGTGAAGAATCAGGTGTGAGTCACAAAAACATTACACACTTTCTATGTATATTCTGCACATAAATCAAAATGATTTCTCTAACTGAATGGAGTTTACAACAACTGTAGTTGCTCTGACCTTGTATATTCTTTAGTTTATAAACTGTTCTACCGGTCCTGACCTATTGCTTGAGTTTTGCTTTTGTCTCAGTCCTACATATAGTGATTAGTATAACTAGGCATTCTTTAGTGCAATTCATCATCCTTTCCAGGGACTTGTGTGCCTATAATGATTAGCAGAAACTGCTGGTCAGCAATGGAGGGCAAACAAAAACATTGATCACCCTGGCATCCCCTAACAAATAGATGAGGTAATACATGTCAGTAGCTCAGATGAGTGTAAGTAGTGCTATGGGGACTCACACATAGTGCAGCAAAATACATGATGGGACGTACAAGCGAATCAGACAGACAGAAACAATAGGTAGATAGGGCTCTGCCTGCGAGGACTTACATTCTAGAGGGAGGGGTGGTGAGAAACAGTAGGACCAACTGGGAGAAACAATTAGATGGCAGACGAGGAAGAGGAGGTGATGGATAGAATGGTTAGAAGGTGGTAGAATAGGTGAGCTTGAAAAGGTGAGTTTTGAGTGAGAGTATGAAGGACTGAAAGTAGGGAAAGAATGGAGTGAGATGGGATTGGGAGTTCCAAAGATTAAAAGCAGCTTGGCAGAAGTCTTGGGGGCGAGCATGGGTGGAGGTAATGAGAGGTCAAATGAGGTGGAGGTGAGAGGCGGAGTGGCCGTGTAGGTATGTACCTCGACACAAGGTCAGAGATGTAAGGAGGAGAAGTGTTGGTAAGGGATTTGTAAATGAGGATAAGTAGCTTGAACTGAATTCTGAAATGGACAGGGAGCCAATGAGGGGATTTGCGCAGAGGAGAAGCGGCAGAGGTGCGGTCGGAGGGGAAGATGAGCCTAGCTGCAGCATTCTATAAGGATTGAAGGTCAGAAGTGCGAGAGCAAGGAAGACCAGTGAGAAGGAGGTTGTAATAGTCGAGACAAGAAATGATGAGTAAATGGACCAGGATTTTGGTTGCTTCCTGAGAGAGGAAGAGACGGATTTCTGTAATGTTACGGAGGCAGAAGTGGCAGGATTTGAAGAGGGACTGAATATTAGGGGTAAAGCTGAGGGCTGAGTCAAGGGTGACTCCAAGGCAGCGAGCTTGGGTAACAGGAGAAAGAGTGATGTTGTCAACCAAGAGGGAGATATTGGGAGGATTAGCAACAATGGCTGGAGGAAAGATGATGAGGTTGGATTTAGAGATGTTGAGATTCAGGAACCGCTGTGTCATCCAGGTAGTTACAGAAAAGAGACAACTAGATACCTGGGTTAGGACAGTGGGAGAGAGGTCAAGGGAGGAACGATAGATTTGCGTGTCATCAGCATAGAGATGGTATTGGAGAGCAAAGGATTGAATGAGTTCACCAAGAGAGGTGGTGTAGAGAGTGAAGAGCAGAGGGCCAAGGACAGAGCCTTGTGGGACTCCAATAGAAAGGGGAAAGGGGGGGGGGGGGGTGAAGAGCCAGATGCAGGCACACTAAAAGAGCATATTATACAGTAGACAAGAAAATGGATACTGTTGCACAAATTGCAAAGAGTTGAGGTCTCTACTATTCTTTATTACAAAAAGATAGTATCCTTTCTGTGTTATTTATACCCTGTATTTAAATGCACAATTAGATATTTGTTTTGCGGGGTGCAATCTTAAACTTAAATATATTAGAAAAAGAAGAGAAAGTAGTTTGCTGATAAAATGCACTATCAACTCCAAATGTATATCATTTTTGGGATCATCTTAAAAATAAAATTTAACTAGCTCATGCTCCTTGCATCTAGAAAAGTCACCCTATTTATCAGGTTGCCCCAGAGATAGGCTTTGAAGGAGTCCCAGACAATCAGGGGTATCGCAGTTTGAGTGTTCAGCGCAAAGAACCCTTCCCACTGAGCAACCAATTCTGAACGTACTCCCATCATGGACAACGAAAAGCGTTAAATTTCCATAGAGTCTGATCCCTGATGAAATTATAGTAGATATGCAACATAAGGGGGAGTGGTCAGAAATCCCCTTATACTCAACCTCACGCACAGCAGGCACCAATATGCTAGATAAAAGAGACAGGTCTATTCTGGAGAACACATGAGAAGGGGAGAAGCAGAAAAACTGTGTAGAACTATGGTGCATCAGCCACCACAAATACATCAGGCCCATTTCAGTGACATGATTAGCAAAAGCCAAAGCACCAGTACTAGCATTGAGGGTCTGAGAGTCACGCCACCTCCCAGTAGTTTTATCCATAACATTGTTGAAGTCCCCAATGAATAAAACCATACATCAATTTACTTTTTATGCTTAACAATCACCTTCATGATAAATGTAGAATGGTTATACTTTATAGCTTTAGTTTACGAGGACTTTAAACAGGGCCGGCACAAGCCCTCAGAGTGTTCTTGGTGGCAACCCCTTCCCCCACTCGTAATTGTAGTCCTCCACCTTCAGGCATAGCGCCCACCACCCAGGCTGCCTCTTACAATGGCAGGAAGTGGAGCCAGAAGACTTGTTGTCTCACACCGGGAGTGTGATGCTTCGCTGGAAGCATTATAGTCAAACACCACACTCACCGTGTAACACAGCCATGTAAGAAGCTGCCGGCTGCTTCCCCTTCATATCAGTGGTTGGTGCTCTATGTGGGGGCACTGTGGAGGCATTAAACACTGGATGGGTGATAATATTTCTCTCATTCACTGTTTTTGGTCCCCCCTAATCATTGGCGTTCTAGACAACCTCCTAATAATAGTGTTGGACCTGACTTTGAAACATATTTGTGCACTGTAATATATATACAGTAGTTTCATTCAAATTGCAGTCTGTCTCATAAGCCCCTCATTTTCAGAAAGAGTTCAAATTATTATAATATACTTTATTCTAATTGAGGTACCCACCTCCCCTTAGACTTTAGTTAAAAGCCCTTTCCCCCTCTCCCACACTTACATTGAAAGCTCTCTCCCCGCTCTGTTTCTTGCTGTCAGTGCTGTATCTTGTTTTCAAAGCCTGCACACATGAGAAACGCTGGCAGTGGTGGAGAAAGAGGAAGGGGCAGACACAGAGGAAGAGAGGGTCATAGGCAAAAAGAGGGGGTGGTTACTTGTGCCTGGAAACCCCCTCCAAGCTTGGGGCACTATAATTGAAATAAAGTTTGCTGCTTGTATGCAGACCGTTTCTGTCTGCACTGTTCACAACCGTCTCTCCCCTGCTATTGGTCCCTTCCCCTCTCTCCCCCCTGTGTGCCCCCGCCTCTTTCTCTCCCAGTGCAATGTGTCCCTGTCCCTCTGTGCCACTGCCTGCATGTCTTGTGTGTGCAGCAAGAGGACACAAGACAGAGCACTAGATGAAGAGGGTAAGTGAGTGAGTCTGTGAATGTGAGTGTGTGCGGGGGGGTTCTCATGTGCTTTTAATGTAAGTGGGGGGATTTAATGTAGAAGTACATTAGTTCCTTTGTAAACATAGGCTTGGTGGACTTTTAATATAAGTGTAGGGGAATAGGGAGAATGGATTTTAATGTAAGTGTACAGGGAGAATTTTATGTGATGTGGATGTGGTGTGAAAAATTTATTTCATAGTAGGTTGAGAGTGGGAACTTTCAATTTACTGTTGGGGTGAAGGTTGGGGATATTAAATTTAATACTGTGGGTTAAGGCGGATCTAATAATGGTGGGATGATTGGACTATTCATTTAATGCTGGGGTGGTTTGGGTGCTATTAATTGAATGTGTGGCTGAGTTTGGGAAGAAGGATTGTTATTTCTTAAAAGTGAATGCTAATTATTTAATGCTTGGGAGGAAATAGATTTACTTATAAAATGTAAGAATTATTAATTTAATGTTGGGATTGTTTGGAGGTAAATTGATCTTTTTATTGAAGGTGAATGACACTTATTTACTGTCTGGGTTGGGCGATGGAAAGCCTAAATATTAAACGTGGGTGCTTTGATTTAAAATAGAGCTGCTTTGGGGCAGGGAGACCTACTGTGTTCACTCATTGCTGGTATTTCTATATTACAGACTTGTCCTTTTTCCAACCAGGGACCCAACATTCCAGGATCCAGACAAGCAGCAACTAAGCAGCAGAAACAAGTAGTGACCGCAGCAATGACAGGTAGGAGAGAGCAGGACAGTCTGTCAACTGTGCTGACACATTCAGTCAGGACCTTGTCCTGACTGTAGGGACAGTTGGGAGGTATGTCCTGCTTCACATGGCTCTGCTCAAAATGGGAGAGCTGCGTGCACCTAACAGTGGTGCACGCAGCACTGCCCATGTATATTACAGGGATCGGAAGAGTTGGAGAGCAGCCAAGCACTGTAAAAAATTATAGCCACAACCCCATGCATGCTGGTAAAGCCCACTGGTGGCGTGGTGTGGAAACCCCTCTCTATAAATCCTGCGTTTGCCCCTGAGGGGTGAGCAGTTTAGAACAATCCACAGTCACAAGCTTTAAGGTGGTTGCTCCATCCTCCTTCAGGAAGCATACAGACCCTGTGCTGTTGGCGGAGGGTTTCCAGGCAGCTGGATATTACTTCCCCAAAGTGCACTTCTGTATTGCATATCATTATGTAAAATGTATTTGCATCATGATTCCCTTAATATACAGCACGGTGTAGCAAGCCAGCTCTTTATTGTAAAAAAAGAATAATAATAAAAGCATTACAAACTGAACTGTGATGAGTTTCATGACCATGTAGTCTCTAACACCATCATTTGACCTCCTTAATAAGCCTAATTTCTGTTTGTTACAATATTTTGATTTAAGCTATATTTGTTTCTGCTTTTAGACTTAGTGATACATTTAACACAAATGATCCTGATGGATAAGGCTTGTCTGAGTGTACATATATAAACCCTTATATTTAGGTTCTAATAGCTTTGTAAAACAATGACCCTTGGCATGCTTGGAGATAATCCCAATATTTTAATCGGTTCTGCTCAACTCATTTTGAAAAACAGCAGTATAGGAAGACAGGTTTTTTTTTTTTTTAACTTTATAATTTTGGAACGTTATGTAAAGACTGACTGAGTAGTTACTTATACAATTTGGCATAAGTGAAGTCATAGTGCTGGATTGTGTGATGAAGATTGTGGCAGTGCATCTGTAGTCTCAGGCTCATACTGAAGCTGTGGACCCAAACCACAGGAGCTCACACAGCTGCAGATGTGTCAGGATTCCCAGTATGCAAACCACAGAGAGTTGTGAAAATATAAACAGTGTTCTTTAATTAAAACAAGGATCACACAGGTAATAACTAGATGCAGACAATGGTAATATATAGCTTAAGCCCATAGACTCCACAAATAACAGATGCTGAGTTCAACAAAATCAGTTTTATAATAGGAGAAGTAGTAGACACAATAGGAACTGATAATACACTAAATAAACTGCAGGAACTGGGTAAACACAGATGCTGGAAAATCCTCCTGTAGTATCATGAACGGATCGATGCGCAAGTGGCGGTTATAGCATATACTGAATATAGCACATGCTCAACGGCACAGTCTATCAATGACAGAAGCTGAAGACTACTTATTTGTTGTCTGTAGCAGAGGCTGGATAATCATAGGCAATAGCCAAAGGCTCCACGGAAGGAGTACAAAGGACAGGGTTCAGCAAGTCAATGTCAGAATCAGGTAGATCCACAACGGTATCAACGAACAAGCAGAATCAAGGGCAATAAAGACAAAATCAGGGACACAGTAAAAGGTTCAAAATGGTAAGCCAACCAGGAGTCAGATAAGAGGAGATATCAGGAACATATCAAAGGAGTACTGAGAGTGAGATCAGGAGCAGCAAACAATTGATGAACGGGCTTCAAAATGCCAGGAAAATCAGACTATGAAGGCCAGGCACACGGGATCAGAATGCAGAACAAATGATGAGGGCTTAACCCCTTGTAGGCAGGATCTGTTACAGAAAAAGCAGCATCCAAAATAGAGAAAGACAGAGGCAGATTGTGACAAGATGTAAACTTTTCCCCATCTCTCCACTATAAATATAATAACAGCTGCTAGTGCAAGGGAGAGAAAGGGTATCAGCAGTTCTGTTGATACAGCTGGTTCTGAGTCTCTTGGGCTTATTTCCAGTTCCGTGTAATTGTCTGTGGGTTCCAGGTCTGCGGCTGCCATGCAGTCCTGAGTTCTCCATTCTGTGCCACGGTTCTGAGTTCCTAGTTCCTGTCTTCAGTTCCAGTTTGTTCTGTTCTGAGTTTCCGTGTGTTTTCCATCTGAGTGCTTATTAGTGGGTTACAGAACCGTGTGCCTGCCCACAGGTGCTGGGATTGAGTTCCTACGAACAGTTCCAGTTTGTCATAACACTGGATTCCAGTTCAGTACTCGGGCACAGATTCCAGTCCTAAGATTCCTATACTGCTTATGTTACTCTGAGTACCATAGGTGAGCAAAGAGATCCTCAAACCCTTCAGGTTCTGTTTCAGTCCTACTTTAGCTAGGCCCAAAGCTCCCCAATCAGATCGAGAAATGCAGACCACCATGACAATCCAGCCACACAGAATAATTAATACATTTTTTTATTTAGGTGATTTCAACATTCCCATTGATAATCCCACTGTCTCTTCTGTCACTAAACTTCTTTCACTTACTTCCTCCTTTGGTCTCTCCCATTGGACCTCATCTCCCACATACAGAAATGGGCCTCCCTTGAACGTGTCTTCTCCCGCTACTGCTCGATCTCTAATTTATCTAACTTATCCTTCCCACTCTCTGACCACAACCTACTTTCCTACTTTCAGCCTCACCTCACCTGCAGCCCAATCCACATGTACAGAGTGACACCAAAGTATTCAACCCAATCCACTTCTCATTTTCATTAAAACAACTACTTTCTCCCATGACTTCATTGTCCTGCACTAATAAGCCATCTCTTTCTACAACAAAATAGTCACTTTAGCCCTAGACAATGGATCTCCAGCTACCACATAAGTCTCCGATGATCTAATTCCCACCATGGCTGTCACAGGCCGCGGCGGTACTCACAGCCGCCGCGGCTCGCTTCCTGCCTGCCCCAGCATCCCGGCCGTCACCATGACGACCGGGACGTCACTTCCCTCTAACTCCCGACCTGCTGAGGCAACGGCCGGACGCCCAGCAGTGTAGCGCCGCGTCCCGGCAACAGGGGACAGCCGGGCGCGTGCGCAGAGGGATCTAATAGCCTGCTGGCTATTAGGCTGTAATTAATCCATCAGTCAGCTCCTGGGAGTATTTGCAGAGCTAGACTCTGATTGGCTCACCTGTACATTTAAGGCAGTGAGGTCTGCAGCCTCACTGCCGGTTATAGCGTTCTGTCCTCAGTCCTGCTGCCTGCTTGTGCTATCCGTTTTGGTTCTTGCTACCTTGGATTTGACTACCCGTGTTTTGACCCCTGCTTGTTCTTGGACCTGTGACCCTTCTCTTCTGACCTCGACCCTTTTGCCTGGATTTCGGTTTTTGCTTCTCTGCCTGTGTGTCTGACCCTTTGCTTGTCTCTGGATATTGCATCTGTGCTTGTGACCCTTTGACCTAGGATTCTTCCTAACTGCAGCCCGCCAATCACTCCCCTCCTGGGTACTCCTTTAAGTCAGTATACATTACTCGACCCTCGGTCGGCCCGCAGCCCAGTCTGTCCCCACCACTAGGGGCTCCAGCGAACACCGGTCCTTCAGAGTAGTCCCTGAGTTTCACTGTACTGGCTTGGGAGTTCCTAACAATGGCACAGCACAATGATTTTGCCACCAACTTTAAAAACAAAATTGACACCATTCAACAAAATATTTCCTCATACCAAATTGCATGCTCTTCATCCACTCTACTTACCTTCACTTACAGTACACAATCCACCCTCAATTCATTCTCTCGGGTAACTAAAGATGATATATCTACATCTCATCGTCTCAAACTACAACCTGTTCCCTAGACCCTATGGCCTCCCAATGTCTCTGCTCCCTCTTTACCACTGCATGCCCAACTCTAGCTCACCTCTTCAACCTGTCTCTCTCCACTGGTACATTTCAATCCTCCTTTAAAAATGTGTTCACCTCACCAATTCTAAAGAAACTATCTCTCGATTCTGCCCTATTTCTTTCCTCCCCTTTGCCTCCAGAATACTTGAGCAATTAGAATCCAACTGCCTGTCTCACATTACCACTTCTCACTCTATTCTCGACTCTTTGCAATCAGGTTATCACCACCAGCTCTCACAAAAATTATCAATAATCTACTTACTACAAACTCCAAGGGTCATTTCTCCATGCTCATTCTCCTAGACCTCTCTGCTGCTATTTTAAAACTATTGATCATCCTCTTCTCCTGCACACCCTTCACTCCATTGGCCTTCATGACACAGTTCTTTCCTGGTTCACTTCCTACCTATCGAACGGGTCCTTTAGTGTCTCTACCAGTGGCTCCATCTACCTTCCACTCTACTATCTGCTAGGGTCCCACAATGCTCTATTCTTGATCCATTACTTTTTTCATTGAACACTTCTTCTCTTGGGGAAGTAATTTGCTCCAGTAACATCTCTATGCTGACAAAACCAAAATATATAGCTCTTCCCCTGACCTCTCAACTTCTGTGCTATCTTGTTTAACCAACTTACTTTCTGCTATCTCCACATGGATATAGCTATCTGGATATGGACTAGCTGGGTCACACTCCCTATTGTGGATCACAGACATTACTAGTGAGCAGTTCTGTACCTTTTACTGCCTCCGCTGTGTACCTGTCTTTGGAGACTTCCTAGTTCCTATGTAGCCCTGTCCTTTCCTCTGCTGACCAGCCACTCATCGGCTATGTAGCAGTTCACATCCCTCACTAACCCTAGCCATGAAAATGCTTTTGTGAGCTGGGCTCACGTTCTCTATTTTCCCCAGTGATATTTAACCCCTTCTACATGGGCCTGGGCTAACCAACGATCCTTATACTCCAGAGGCACCACTAATTTTTGTTCATGATTTAGACCAGACACATGGTATAACAGACCGTCCTACATCCAGAATTTTGTGTACTGGCCACAGTGAATATGGATGTGGGCTCTAGGAATCTCTGTCCTGCACCAATCAGGCTATGACACTTTCCTCTATAGGTTAGGAAGGATCTTACTCTGTTCCACTAGCTCCTGTCTGACAAAATTGATGGCTCTTCCCAAATCCTGTAGGCCTTGTATCTTCCATCCATCCACCTATACTGACTATAGGCATTTGTGAAGTCAGCCTTGGGGACATCCTCCCCATCACACCACAGCCTTGCAAACCGCCTCTACCCCCCTCACCTCTGGCACATCAGGGTGGTAGGTATTGTGGGGTGTCTTGGATTCAACATATCCCACAGATGCAGAGAAACCCAACCGAACTCTCCTTTTGGGGCACCATCACCTGATGTGCCACAGATGCCCACACTTATGTCACTGTCATCTGGCACTTCCCAAGAGTGTAAGCTAAGGGCCTTGGATCTGTCTCCTGTTTGCTTTTTGACTTAGTAAATCTGTACTCCTCCATCCAGGTCGAATAGCTGCAACTGCATCTGCCAGTTCTCAGCACTCAATCATCTCGACCTCCTCCCTACCTGGCTGCCGACACCGTGTGTTAAGTTGCATCTCTGAATCCTATCTCTGTTGGACAGACTAACCCTTCTGTCAGTTCCAGCACTCTTCAGTTCCTATTGAAAGTAGAGCTTCCAAAGTGGATCCAATTAATTACAACTACTCGTGAACTCTCTCCATAATCGTATGGTTTTTAAGCTTTTCAGATTGAGACACAACAATCTTAATGAAAAACTGTATAAAGTGGCTTCGTAATCAATTAATTGCTATAAGTAATCCCACATGAGGCTACACAGAAACACCCAAATGTTTCTTCTTTCTTAGGAGTTTCTAATAAGGGTTACAATATTACATCAGGGAATAACATGACACTTCACACTTGCATGTAACATTAAAACATTTGACACTTTGTATCTGCAGCATTACACAATCTAAGTCTGAGATACACTTTGATACAATAACAGCTATATTGATACATATTAATGCAGATCGCAATGCTGTTTCTGCCAGTATAGTACTGTGTTTCACATTATATTAAAGTTCTAACCTAATTACCTCCCAGATTACCTATTGATTTACATAATTACCTTGTAATGTCGGCTATTTTAGCAGTCACTTATATTTTGTTCTGATCATATTACATAACAAAACAATGTTAAGACAGAATTTGTTTATTGTAGTGTACTTACAGTCTTATAATAGTATTATTTTAACCCATGATTATTAACCCCATTATATTTACTTAAAAAATAACATTAAATACTTATAATTAACATGAATAAAATTAAAATGAGAGAAATAGCAACAAAGGGAATTAGTGACTCAATGTGATATTTAAAACCTCTGAGTATGACTTTTTATCCCTATTTTATCTATTGTATGGTTTCTCCTATATATAATAGGTCAGATATAATGTTCTCTTGCTCAGCAACAATAACTGTTGTCTGAACTGTCTGTGTTGCAGCACTGTATAAATAATATCTAGTAATTGTCATAACACTTGTGCAAGAGAAAACACAACCTGTAGAATTATACTTTGAATTAGAGGCAGTTACTGGGGGCTGTTGTCACTGCCCCCAATACTTCTTGCACAACATTTAAATTGGAAATCAGATTTCTCTGAGTTATGGGCAGTTATTTGGTGAGGAAATTATGTCCTATTCAGTTTGATAGTTGTGACTGCACATTGAATTGTTCGGCTTGATTCCCCTCCACTTTGATGCACAGTGCACAGATAATCCCTGTAAGAACATTTGTTCTCTATTATCTCAAAATTTAGATATATCGTAAATTGCTGTCTCACTTTCATAGCTCCACTAGTTCCAAGGGCTGATTGGAACTAGTGGTAAAATCCAACCATATTGAGAATTGCTATCTGCCTTCTATTCTGAGGCATTTTCTGAGTATGCCAAATCCTCATTCTTGTTAAATTTATCTACCTCTAATTAAAACCTTGAATTTAGATTTTAGCACTAACCTGTGTAATATTATTTGCTAAATTGATTGCAATGGATAGATGAATCAGCTCAGATCAGCCCTTAGAATTAATGGAGGATTAAATAGTACATTAAACTGTGAGAAATGGGTATTGAATAAAATCTTCTCAGTCCAGTATGACCCCGTTTGTCACACATTCATAAATCCCATGATTTGCATACCTTTATAAAATTGGGATTACAGTTTCAAACTATGTAGCTTAAAAACATTCTATTTTATGGGAAGTTAGGTCTTTAGTAAATCTGACTGATTCCAAACTGCACATAAATTCATATATTTTGTATGTTTACTCCTGAATGCTTTCTACAACACTTACATCAACAATCATATTATATTATTAAATGCGAAGGGTAGAAATTATTTTTTTAGAGAATTTTTTTTTTTCATTTTACAGTAATGTACTCAAATTAACCCAAATATGTGAGCTACCCTTACACAATGTATATGATGGAAATGTTCAATTTGTCGGCTGCACTTCAATTGTATGATATTATTATTATTGTAGATAATATGCTATTATGATAGGGTAGCACGGTGGCTAAATGGTTAGCACTTCTGCTTACAGCACTGGGGTCATGAGTTCGATTCCTGACCATGGCCTTATTATGTTCTCCCCGTGTTTGCGTGGGTTTCCTCTGGGTGCTCCGGTTTCCTCCCACACTCCAAAAACAAACTGGTAGTTTAATTGGCTGCTAACAAATTGACCCTAGTCTGTGTGTGTGTGTGTGTGTTAGGAAATTAAACTTTAAGCCCCAATGGGGCAGGGACTGATGTGAGTGAGTTCTCTGTACAGTGCTGTTGAATTAGTGGCGCTATATAAATAAATGGTAATAATTATAATAGGGTGCTTAACAGGTATGTGAAAACAATTGTTTTGAAATGTACATAGCAATAAGTACAAATGGGTTTTATTACTGTTGAGCCTTTTTGTAACAATTTATTTTACAGTGACTATATGAAGTGGTGCTTAGTGACCATATGTGTGTGCAAGAAATATCTCCATTCATTGCCATGTGTACCAGTTCTCCTCACAGTGACTGTAGGAGGAGCCATTTAGTTATATCAGTGTGTATGATATTACTCCTTTACTTGTCTAGCTTACTCCTCACAGTGACTGTGGAAGGAGCTACTCTGTTTCATTATGTCTGTGGGGATGACATATCCCTCCTCCAGATTCTGAAACATTACTACTCATAGCGACTGTAGGATAAGGAGTCTGTGATGATTTCTATGTTATTACTGGAGATGAACGGTTCAGATTGGTTGAAATCCGGCAAGATCCGACATTGGGGATCCAAGTGAAAAAAATTAGTCGTACCTCGGTTTTGCACGACAAATTCTATATATATATATATATACTCCTCCCTAAAATTCTCAAGTGCCATTTTAGAACAGACAGCATGTAGGGAGGAGGATAGCTGCGGCGCTCTGCTCAGAAAATAGTGTTCAGGGTGAATGAGGAACATAGGAAAGAAATAGAATCCTGTGATTACTGTAAAGCAGTTATGTACAGATTAGTCAGCTAGAATAGTTTGCTTATCAATTGCTTTCAATTTTAATCTTTTAGAGAGTTTACATGGACTAGTGGCTACTGGTTGTTGTTAATGTATATATAATATTACTAGTATATAGACTGAGTTAGATATAATTCAGAACTTAGTAGTATACATTTAGTGGAGGAAAACAGTGTGCTTTTGCTGTATGACTATTAGCAGCAGAATTCACAAATCAAATAGATTTTTTTCTTTTAAAATTAATTTTTTTTTAGTGAAAGTGATCTTGTGTGGGGCAGGGACATGGGAAATAATAATGAAAAAACTGGGTGTTTGCGTAGTGAGGTTCAGCAGCAGCAGTTGCACCCCCCCCGCCCCCCCCGAAAAATGCTATTTATTCTAACCTTTTCTATTTTTCAATACTTCGTCAAATTTGAAAGGGTCATTCAGTGATATCCATACTAAAAATTGGTGTTTGTGTTTGAGGTTCAGCAGCAGCTGCACACCCCAAAAAAGCTATATATTCTAATATATTATATTTTTCGATACTTGTCAATTTTGAAAGAGTCATTCAGTGAAATCTATATTATAAAAATGCGTTTTTTGTGTGAGAGCTGCACACCCCAAAAATATGCTATTTACTCTAATCTTTTCTATTTTGCAATACCTATCAATTTTGAACGTGTCATCCAATAAAATCCATATTTAAGAAAAGATGTTTGCGTGTCAATATTTTTTTTTTGGGCATTTTCAACACTCAGCGACTGCATATAGGACATAACAGCGGCTGCAAAAAAAATTAATCTGTCATGTCACCAACTGAAGTAAGCCCATTACATGAATTAAACAACAACATTACACAACATGCATGATGGAGAGTGAGGAGGCAGTAACAATAAGATGTCATTAGATGGACATAGGAATCAGATATTTAGACAAGTTGTTACCCAAATGTAAAGAGCAATGTAATTTGCTGTTACTATGTAAATAAATGATGATTATTATTATTATTATTATCGTTTATTTGTAAGGCGCACAAGGTTTCCGCAGCGCCGTACATGGTACAAACAGTAGACTATAAAGGGTAAGACAGTACAGAACAATAAACACACAGTACCAGTACTTCAGAAACTCCAGGCAGGCAGATACAGTAGAGACGGAGCGGAAGAACAGGTATGGAGACAGGAGGGAAGATGGGCCCTGCTCATACGAGCTTACATCCTAAGGGGGGGTAAACAGAATCAGGTACATAAGGGAGCCAGTGAAGCAACGGGGAGAGAGAAAGGGGGCAGGGGAGAACCAGAAGAGGTGAGAGGTTAAGTGGATGGTTGGTAAGCCTTAAGGAACAGGTGAGTTTTAAGAGCCCACTTGAAGGAGCACAGATTGGGTGAGAGACGAATAGAGCGAGGGAGGTCGTTCCAGTGAAGGGGGGCAGCACGGGAGAAGTCTTGGATTCTAGAGTGGAAAGAGGTGATCAGAGTGGAGGAGAGGCGGCGATCATTGGCTGAGCGCAGGGAGCGGGCGGGAGTGTGAATGGAGAGGAGGTTGGAGATGTAAGGGGCAGTAGACTGAGAGAGAGCCTTGTAAGTGGTGGTGAGGAGTTTGAAAAGGATTCTGTAGGGGAAGGGGAGCCAGGGTAAGGAAAGACAGAGAGGGGAGGCAGAGGAGGAGCGGCTTGAGAGGAAGATGAGTCTCGCAGCCGCATTGAGTATAGAGCGGAGGGGGGCAAGGCGGGGGCAGGGGAGGCCAGTAAGGAGGAGGTTGCAGTAGTCGAGACGGGAGATGATGAGAGCATGAATGATCTTGAGAGAGAGGAAGGGACGGATGCGGGCAATGTTACGGAGTTGGAAGCGACAGGCTTGGGCAAGGGATTGAATGTGGGAGGCAAAAGAGAGAGAGGAGTCGAGAGTGACACCTAGGCAGCGGAGTTGGGTGACAGAGGAGATAGTGGAGTTGTTAACAACGATAGAGAGGTCATGGTGGGAAGGGAGCCTGGGTGGGGGAAAGACAATGAGTTCGGTTTTGGAGATGTTAATTTTAAGAAAGCGAGGGGACATCCAGGATGAGATGGCTGAGAGGCAGTCAGTTACACGAGAGAGGAGGGAGGAGGAAAGATCAGGAGAAGAGATGTAGAGTTGAATATCATCAGCATATAGGTGATACTGAAAACCGAAAGAGGAGATGAGAGCCCCAAGGGAAGAAGTATAGAGCGAAAAGAGTAAAGGGCCAAGAACAGAGCCGTGAGGGACTCCAACAGGGAGAGGGGAGGGGGTGGAGGAAGAACCAGATGTGGATACGGAGAAGGAGCGATTAGCAAGGTATAAGGTGAACCAGGCATGGACAGAGCCAGAGAGGCCGAGTGAGAGAAGAGTTTGCAGTAGGAGGGGGTGGTCCACGGTGTCGAAGGCCGCGGAGTGGTCAAGGAGGATGAGTATGGAGTAGTGACCCTTGGATTTGGCTGATAGGAGATCATCGGTAACTTTAGCCAGGGCTGTTTCAGTGGAGTGGAGGGGGCGGTAGCCGTTGGGGGGGGTCAAGGAGGGAGTTGTCAGAGAGGTGTCTGGTGAGGCGGCTGCAGACAATCCGCTCAAGTAATTTGGAGGCATATGGGAGAAGAGAGATAGGGCGGTAGTTAGCAAGAGAGGTGGGGTCGAGATTGGGTTTCTTAAGGATAGGGGAGATAAGAGCGTGTTTGAATGAGGATGGGACAACACCAGAGGAGAGTGATAGGTTGAAGAGGTGTGAGAGGTAGTAGCAGGCAGTAGGAGAGAGAGAGCGAAGGAGGTGGGAGGGGATGGGATCAAGAGGACAGGTAGAGGGTGAAGAGGAAAGAATAAGGGAGCAAACTTCTTCACCTGATGTGGAGATGAAGGAGGACCACAGCTGGTTGATGGCGGGAGGTGAAGCGGTGGGAGTTGGGGGGAGAGGGGTGGGAGGAGGAGATGTTGTGTCTAATGGCTTCAATTTTGGAGGAGAAAAAGGAGGCGAAGTCAGACGCCGAAAGGAAAGGCGGGACAGTGAGAGGGGGGGGGGGGAGAGGAGGGAGTTGAATGTGGCAAAGAGGCGGCGGGGGTTGGAGGACTGAGAAGAGATGAGCGACTTGAAGAAGGATTGTTTAGCGAGGAACAGGGCAGAGCAGAAAGAGGAGAGGATGAATTTGAAGTGAAGGAAGTCAGCCAGGGAACGAGATTTCCTCCAGAGGCGTTCAGCTGTGCGAGAGCACTTTTGGAGGGAGCGGGTGAGTTTGGAGTGCCAGGGTTGGGGAGTAAGGCGACGACGGCGGATAGAAGAGGCCGGGGCGATGGTGTCCAGGGCAGTAGTGAGGGATTAGTTGTAGAGAGAGGATGCCTGATCAGGGCAGGCCAGAGAGGGAAGGGGTGATAGGAGAGTTTCAAGAGAGGCGGAGAAGGAGATGGGGTCAATGGCGTCAAGGTTGCGCCTGGTGAGGGTGGCTTTAGGCGAGGTGGGAGAAGGGGAGGAGGACAGAGAGAAGGATAGGAGATGGTGGTCGGAGAGTGGGAAGGGAGAGTTGGAGAAGTCAGAGAGATCACAGAGGTGAGAGAAGACAAGGTCGAGGGAGTGACCAAGACAGTGGGTAGGGGAGGAGGTCCACTGAGTGAGGCCAAGGGAGGAGGAAAGAGTGAGAAGTTTGATGGTGGCAGGGTCAGAACAGTTGTCAACAGGGATGTTAAAGTCGCCCAGTATAATGGAGGGCAGGTCAGAGGAAAGATAGTGGGGGAGCCAGGCGGCGAAGTTGTCGAGAAAAAGAGAGGTAGGGCCAGGGGGACGGTAGATGACGGAGACACGGAGGTGGATGGGGGAGAAGAGCCGAATGGAGTGGACGTCAAAGGAGGAGAAGGAGATGGAAGGTAGAGTGGGTATGACCCGAAAATTGCAGTTAGGGGATAGGAGGAGGCCCACTCCCCCACCTGGACGCTCGTCTGGTCTGGTGGAGTGGGTGAAAGAGAGGCCCCCATAGGAGAGAGCAGCAGGGGAGGCAGTATCAGAAGAAGTAAGCCAGGTTTCAGTTATGGCAAGAAGATTAAGAGAGTTAGAGATGAAGAGGTCGTGAATGGAGGACAGTTTGTTACGGACAGACCTGGAGTTCCAGAGGGCACACGAAAAGGGAGGGATGAAGAAGAGGAGATATGGATGAGATTGTCAGGGTTGATGGAGTGAGGGGGGGGGGGGGTGAGAGATAGGATAGATAGATATCGGCCCTTGGCGGGGGCTGGGGGAGAGGATGGGTAGGGGAAAGGAGCGAGGCGGCATGATGAGAGACAGGGGAATAAGAGAACGGCCGGAGGAAGCGGGGAGGTGAGGGGGGGAAGTACAGAGAGGAGGGCAGCAGAAGGGAGTCCGAAGTGGAACAGATCAAATTAGAAGCGGAGACAAAGCAGTGAAACCAATGAAAGCAATGTGGACAATGTAAAAGGAGAAGAGCAGTGGCAGAGCAATAACAATGTGAAGTGGAGGAGAATGAAATCACGATCAAGTGGTGTAGACAGTGTACAGTGGGGAACAAAAATAATGATTCTGAAAGACAGAGGTGGCTTGCACCCATACTAAAAAATTTCAAAGACTCCACACACAATACATTGCCAGAGCATTCATCGGTAGCCAAAAGCACACCTGGTCCACAACAACAATTTCTTGAACACTTCTCTGCATGGCTCCCTCACTTCTTATCCTCTGACATCCCCACCATCATCATGGGTGATTTCAACATCCCTATTTCTAATCCACGTTCCAATGCTGCTTCCAAACTACTCTCTCTAAACTCCACACTTGACCTCTCCCAGTGGATTGAATCCGCTACTCATCAGGATGGCCACTGCCTTGATCTTGTTTTCTCTAGAATATGCTCAGTTCCTGATTTCCTTAACACTCCTTTCCCCCTTTCGGATCATCACCTTACTAGATACTCGCTCAACCCCAGTTCTTTAACCTCCCTAGTGTCAAACTCTTCGAAGCCTCCTCACAACCGCAGGAATATCAACTCTATTGATCTTCAACAGTTTTCTACCTCTCTCCAAAACCTTCTCTCCCCAATTTCTACATTCTCCTCCCCTGATCGGGCAGTACTCCATTTTCACCAAACCCTAGCAACTGCCCTTGATCACGTGGCTCCAGCGACACTACATACTCCGCGTAGACTTCGTTGCCAACCATGGCACACTACAGTAACACGGACTCTACAAAAACTTTCTTGTAATGCAGTGCGTCACTGGCGTAAATCTTGCACCTCTAATGATTTCATCACATATACTGATATCTACCACTCCTATAGAAATGCCATGGACACTGCAAAACAAACATACTTCCAATCTCTCATCTATGCTCAGGCTTTTAACCCCAAACACCTTTTTAACACATTTAAATCTCTTCTGAATCCTCCCGTCCCAAATCCTCCAACTACAATCTGTGCACAGGATCTTGCTTCCTATTTCAAGGACAAAATAGATAAGATCAGACTTGAAATTATATCATTTCCCTCGACAAGCAATCAGCTCAATTCCTTTGTAGCACCCTCTAACATTCTCTCTTCATTTGATCCCACAAATGAAGAGGAAGTTTCTACTCTCTTCTGTCCCTGTCTCCTGTGTTCATTCCCCCTCTAACTAAAATCTGTAATCTATCTCTTCATACTGGTATTTTTCCATCACTATTCAAGCATGCAGTGATTACTCCCATTTTAAAAAAACAAAATTCTGACCCAAACTCTCTTGAAAATTACCGTCCCATCTCTCAGCTCCCATGCCCCTCCAAGCTTCTCGAGAGAATTGCCTACACTCGCCTCACACACTTTCTTACAGCAAACAACCTATTGGATCCTCTTCAGTCAGGTTTTAACTCTCAACACTCCACAGTGACTGCACTGACCAAGGGTGTCAATGATTTGATCACAGCAAAAAGTAAAAACCATTTCTCTGATGCATTTGACACTGTTGACCACTCTCTCCTCATACAAATGCTACAATCCCTAGGTCTTGAAGGCACTGTCCTATCCTGGTTCCCATCCTACCTATCTAATCGCTCTTTCAGTGTTAATTTCTCTGGATCTACCTCTGCTCCGCTTCCTTTATCAGTTGGAGTTCCACAAGGCTCAGTCCTAGGTCCTCTGCTATTCTCTATCTGCACCACTTCTCTTGGAAAACTAATAAGCTTCTTTGGATTTCAGTATCATCTCTATGCGGATGATACACAAATCTATCTATCCTCTGCTGATCTCTCACCATCTGTGTTATTTCGCGTTACTGACTGTCTTTCTGCCATTTCATCTTGGATGTCTTCTCGCCAACTCAAACTCAATCTTTCAAAAACTGAATTAATAATATTCCCACCCAAAAACAGAAGCTTCCTGCCTAACATTTCTATTTCTGTTGATAACATGACCATAAATCCCACCCGACAAGCTCGCTGCCTAGGTGTAATCCTTGACTCACAACTATCATTTATTCCCCACATCAATTCCATATCTAAATCATGTTACATACATCTAAAGAACATTTCCTCTAGTCTTCAAACCTTCAAGCGTTCTCTGAAAACCCACCTCTTCAAACAAGCTTATGATATTCCTCAATCACCATCTTAATCTCCCCTATTATCACCCTCTACACAACTAACACAAGACACCAACCCTCTAACCAACATTGGTACACACACAGCCCACTCATTACTTTTAACTTTGTGTTCTAGCTGGTCCAATGTGCAATATGATGTAGCACATGCCCTTGTGTTTCAAACTCTCATTGTCCCATAGATTGTAAGCTTGTGAGCAGGATTCTCTTACCTCTCTGTCTGTCTGTATTACCCAGTATTGTTTTATTAATATTTGTTTCCAATTGTAAAGCGCTACGGAATTTGCTGCCGCTTTATAAATAAATGATGATGAAAATGATGATTAATGCAGACCAGGGGAGGGCTGGCAAATTTTAACCCGGGGAGCAAGAATTGACTCAGTAGCCTATTAGGAACATTTTAAAGTAAAAAATGCAGGTGGCCCAGCCCAGCCGGCCCCTGCTGGATGCTTTGGTAAAAATTGGTGTCAATTGGGACAGTTGTGAAATAATCATTAGAAAATAGACTGGAAATGAATGGAAAAAGTGTTAATGATGTTAATAGAACTATAGGAGCAGAAATAGCTCAAAATGAAAATATTTTACCTATTTTTCACAATGTTTAATTAAATCTAGATCCAAAACTAGACCCAAAACCATTCATGAATTGTTGGCAAAACTAAAACACAAACGTTTTTTAGAACCAAGACCACATATAAAACCAAAACATGGGGGTCAGCGCTCATCTCTACTTACTACAATAACTCTTCATCACCCACTCTACTAGTACTCCTCACAGTGACTGCAGGAAGAGGCAGTACTCTCATGTCTTTATGTATCACATTATCAGGAAAAATGGTGATTATTTACTTTTATTACATTCTGAATAATTGCTTTCTGAATATGAGTTTACTGCTTGCTAACTACTATGCTATTTTACTGCCCAATAGTATTTTTGCACAGCAAAATATAAACAACATACATTATACACAAGTCATTTAACTATATAAACAAAACACTGACAATAATCTGACAGATATAAGACTGATGAGATTTAGACTTAACATTATAGAGAAAGTGATTGTGCAGTTGATTCTTATCATGGTGAAGGGACATATTATCGGGAATGATTGAGACTCTGGGCCTGATTCCTTAAGGCACAATCTGCATTTGGTTTAAAACGCACGCAAATCGGCTCTGCTCAATCCTGAATTCATCTAGGTATGGATCGATATGTGCGCTGATGAGTTGAGTAATCTGAGTTGAACACTGATTATAAGTGTTTCTTTACATGGGACACACAACAAAAACAAACAACTCTTCCTGAGCAATACAGCTCTCTGGTGGTGGGGTTCTCCTTTAATTATCTTATTTTCAATGTTGAGAAAATTATTAAAGGGTTTTCTAGAAGAACTTTACTTGGCCAAAGCTCCTGCCGGACAGAGTGGATATCAGAGACTGGTCTAACCCGTGTTCAGAGTTGTTGTATTCTAGTAACACTGTGAGTAGATATGGACTCCCTACACAGTGACGTTCTCTGAAATAAATCCTGGTAATATTATAATTGATCTTATACACTTGGGCTGGGACTATTTTTTCACATGCAGCATCTAGCACCTTGTATGACTGTTATCTATTGTTGTCTCAGATGTGGGCAGGGGTCAAAGCTGTTCCGTGGGCTGGGAATTTGTTTTCACAATCAATATCTAGTACTTTAACTGATTGTCATTTCTGCCAGATGTGTGTAAGAGTCACAGCTGTTGTTTAATCCACTTGGACTTCACTTTTATTTTCCACAAATGTTGAATGACTTTTCTTTTCAGGCCATGTGTCCGAATCCCATATATCAAGGTGTTAAAGAGAGGTGGGAAAACTAGTGGAGTAATAGTAAGTAGGATGTGACCAGTTATAGGGAGGGTGATACTTCCCAGTCTGTACTTGATTATGACAAAGAAAACTCCTAATAAAAAGACAGAAAAGTTGAGTAAATGGGTCACCAAGGTGTGGACGGCTTTCTGACGTGAGTCCTTTGAGATTCTCATACAGACACCTAATATCCGCAGGTAGGAAAAGACAGTGACTGAAATGGTGACAATTAAGTAGATGGCTGACGCAATAACTGAATAGATATTACTGAGAGTTGACCCTGAACATGACAGAATAATAAGTGAAACATTATCACAAACAATATTGGTTATTTTATTCCCACAAAGGGGAAGTCTCCAAGTTAGCAGAATAGCAATAAGGACAACTGTGAAGGATGTTACACAAGATCCAATGATGAGTTTTATAACCATCTTGTTTGTCATCAAGGTGACATAGTGCAGAGGGTGACAGACGGCCAGATACCGGTCATAGGCCATGATGGTAAAAGTGCTCATTTCAAACAAAGCAAAGAGTGTAATGCACAGAGCCTGAGTAATACAACTACCATAAGAGATGGTCTTAGATGAGGTGATCAGGTCAACTATCAGCTTGGGGAAAAATGTGGAACTCCCGAAAATCCCATTGAGGACGAGATTACTTATGAGAATGTACATAGGTTCATGTAGACTTGGCTCCAACAAAACCACAAATATAATAATAATACTCAGAAGCATAATAAATAAATATATGATGATAGAAAGGGCACAATATAAACATTTCAATTCCTCCATCTCTACAAGTCCCAGGAGGAACAATCTGGTGCTGACATTGACCGAATTTTCCATCTGTTACTTCTCTCTCTTCAAATCAGGGATTTATCTGAGATTAAACAAAGGTTCCTGTTTGATAAAAAAAAACATATCAAAATTTTATTTTTTTCTTAAAGGTTTCACTAAAACAGCACTTTTTTAATTGTCATATAGAATAACACACACTAGGGCTAAGCGCACTTTCTGCCAAAAACAAAAGAAACAGAATCTCAGAATATGGATCTATCATAGAAAACTAATTTAAATTTCCCAGTTTTGCTTATATTATGTAAAGGTGTTATCCTGGATCTTACGTGTGTGTGTAGATTTGTCTGTGTGTGTGTGTGTCTATTAGGGAATTTAGACTGTGAGCCCCAATGAGGCAGCGACTGATATGAGTGAGTTCTCTGTATAGTGCTACGGAATTAGTGGGATTAAATGGTAATAATAATAATAATAATCGCCCTTGGCTGTGATGTCTGGAAACCCCAATGTATTCTGTTACTCTTTGTAGGTGTCTATCAGATGCTGGATGTAGACTATGTCTCATGTCATCAGCGGGTGCCTCAGTATCTACATGGACCCTCCCATAGTTATTTGCTGGATGCCTTTCTGAGGAAATGTAAATCATAATATATATGAATATGTGACTCGAGTGAGTGAATGTATGTGATTTGTCTTTTTTGTCCTATAATTGGATACATTGAGGACTTTATCATAAAAAGGATAGAGAAACTGATTTCCCCAAGTGAGTGAAATTAATTGGGCCTTATGTAAAAATAACATTTGGGATCCTTTTTCATGAATTATTGTAGGATTGGTCATGAAAAAATATTGTGTTTCTTTTAAATTAGTCATGTCAGGTGGAGGTGACCCAATCTCCCATGGTCCTCCTTGGTGGTCATTGGAGCTCATTGCTTAGTATGTGTCTATCCCCTTACTGCTTAGTCCTTTATATGCACAAAAGTAACACATTATTGTCCCGTCTGCTTTGTTCTTTAGCTTATATTGTATCACCCATTTGTCTAATAGACACCAGGGGGTTTATGTATCAAGCTGCGATTTTGGATTTTCAGTGATTTTCTCGGGTGAGTTTAAATTCATTAATGTATTAAAGTCGATATAAAATTGCCAGTAAAGTGTTAAAGTGTTTCTTTCAAAATTGCCATTTCCGAAACCGCTACAAATTGCAGTTCCGTCATATTGCCAATCTATACAAATCGGCAAATGTATGAAGCTGCAATTTTGCAAACTCACCCAAGTTTGAAATGAAAATCTCCAGAATCAACACGTTGTTTTCTATAACCGAGATTGGCAAACACGTAACTGTTACACTGCTGGGCAATGTTAATATAACAGGAGGATCAATGCAAGTTTAAGTAAAGCACCATTTTTGTTGTAGAGGGGCAAAATATTATTTAAAATATTACAGGGGAAAATTATTTTAGTAATAAATTAGTTGTGCAAATGTCTGAAATGAACAATTGTTTATTATATTTATTTATTATTCATTTGCTTACTATTTAACTATCACTGGGTCAATAATTTGTTAACACTTAATATTTCCAGACAGGGTCACCATTTAAAGTAGATCCTTGTGGCACTACAACATGCTACCTTATAGCCATGACTAACACACACATCACCCATTGGTATATGCAGGAAAATGACGACTATAAAAAGGGCCCCAAATGCCCATTACTCTGAGAGTGGTTGAAAATGGTGTTGATAGGAAAAATCTTGTTGGGTGTTTTGGAGCAACATCTGATTTTGGAGTCAGCACCGAGAGGGAGAGAGGAACATCCCCAGCACCTGGCTCCTCTTTTTTCTTTTTTCAGTGTTTGGTGTTGTTTGTGATGCTTAAATCATCTACATGTATTTATGTTTATATGTAGGTGATTCTGGATATGGGTGCCAATCCTGGTTTATGACACCTCTGTCATAGAGGGGTGATAGACCGTACCTTGTAGAAACAACATCATTATCAACATCATAAGCACAGGACTATTTTTGATAATCCAATAACCTAAGTTTAAGGGTGTGTGTATCTTTTTTAAATAACCATTTAAGCGTCATTGGAAGATAAAAACAATGTTATCACTTTACTCAGATAATTTATGTAAACATCTTAAGGATAATCAACTTTGTTAAGACCAATGTGCACAAAGAAATTATTTATTTTCTAACTAAATATAAAACAACATAATGAATACAATTGTCTGTTTTGCAGAAAGGAAAAAAGGCAGTTTGCTTATATGTGTGAGAAAAAACGTTAAATTGTTTATTATATTTTTGGCAGCAGGCTGAGGAGACTTGGGTTGGCTGGTGGATGCCCGTTGCCACCCCAGATTCTCCCATTGTTACACACTGGAGTACTGGGCAATGAGGTGGCTGGGTTAGTGGTCTGGCTGCAACCACCTAAGGATGGGGGCACTGGTAGCTCTGCCATTATTTGCCCACAAATAGCCATTAAAGGACAACTCTCAGACTGCCCCAGTAAGATTGTTTACTCAAGTGTTCGATCCTTTCCATAGTGCTGCACAATTGCATTTGATTGTCCTAAATGTTCTGCAAATAGAGAAAGCTTCTGATAAGCTGCTTTTGGATCCCCCTAAGAGAGTCTTGGTGGAAGACAACCAAATCAGCCTGCAGCTGACTAAATTACATACAGTTTATGCCAAATTATGGACAGATGGCTGTTGTCCTTGGTTTGGTGGGAAATTTGCGGAGAGGCTGGTGGTGCAGACTCAGCACTGCGGCACTTCAGTGACATCCGGTACAGTTTCCAGGGTCACAGAAACGTCACCTTGGATATCAGGTGCCTCAATATCGTCTGTGTCCCTAATTGTGCCACTTGATTCATGGGCTTGTGATGTTCCTTTGAAATGTAAAAAAAAAAATACTAATCATTAACAGGAGAAATTACATTTGCCAGATGTTACATATACCTGAAAATAAAAGAAAATAGTGTTTACACATAATACAATGATAATATAGTGTATTTACCTTCCAAGGAGTCATCATCCTCCGTCCTGACGCCTTATGCTGATGGATTTTGTGATTTAGAAAATTGGACATGTCTCAAATTATTATCTTTGGCTGGTTTATATTAAAAAGAAAAACACAAAATGTCATTAGTACATTAGATAACCAATTTCAAGGACTTTCAATGTGCAGAGAAATCTTACTTTTACATGATGCTGGATTTTTGTTTGACCATAAAGGAAAAAAATAAATTAATTTATATATTACTCACCAGCCTCAGGTTGTGACAGAGGTCTGTCGGTGTCCCACACGTTAATCCCCTCGAGGAGCTCAATTGGGATGAGCTGCTTAAACTGCTCCTCATATGATGTGTATATTGTCACCAGGGCAGGTCCACCTCCAGTCCTGCAGCTGCTCTTCTGTCCTCGGCCATCTTTTCTTTGATTCTGCGTTTAATGTCACTGATGCGTTTGTAGCATTTTTCAATTGAACACTTATTTTGGCCCAACGCATCACACAATTGTGACCATAGCTGCTTTTTGTGTGCAAACGTGGTCTTTGCATCTTGGGCCCCCAAAATGTGCTCATACATAGGCACTATTGTGTATGAGGGCACAATTCTCAGCAAAACTGAGGAGCAAATTGTGCCCGGATTTTGTTTTCCCAACAGATGGGCCAGACTCTTCCTCCTTCTCCTCTCTGTCCTTCTCCCCACTGTCCCTAGACTCCTCACCTCTCCTGCCTGTCACCATCCTGACAGACAAACACACAGGTAAAAGACAAACAAAAAACAAATAAACTCACCAAAAACAAAAAATAATAAATACACAGAATATAGGACAAACAAGGGCAGCTAAATAAATAATCCAAAAAATAAATAAATCTCTTTTTCCACACTCCTTTACACAAATTCACCTCTCTCCTGCACTGTCACCTGATCTATCTATGCTCCTGAAACCCTTATAAACACAAGTAAGGAAGCACCTTGCTTTTAATAATGGTAGTGAGGTTAAAATTTTGCCTAAGAACACAGCCATGAATAAAGAATGGGACCAAAACATCATCAAGAGCAACTTCTCCCAACCATCCAAGAACAGTTTGGTGATGAACAATGCCTTTTCCAGCGTGATGTCACCTTGCTATAAGGCAAAAGTGATAAGGGTGAAGGGTGATGGTTGGAGCAGAAATCTGCCTCTAGGGTCAAGAAAGTTGCCCACACACCCTCCCTCCCTGATCTGGATGGATCTTCAACACCTGGAATTTTTGTGGGTTTGGGTATCTTATTCCAATGCTTCGAACGCCCATATGGAAAAGGCTGACATAATAAAAGTGAAGGTGTGATGCACAACAGCCTCATAATACTGACAGGGAGACTTGAACATGTTCAGACAAATGAACATCCCGGCAGTGTACAATGACAACAGTTTCAGGTGCCCTCTACCATTCCTGTTATTATGCTTCTAATTTAAGGAGACATCTGTTGCAGAATGTTGTAAGGTTTCTAAAGAACATTGTACAGCCGGAGCCTCCTTAAATTAGAAGCATAACAACAGGAATGGTAGGGGGCACTTGAAACTGACAAATCAGTACCACCGTTTTTTGTGATGGTTTCTATTTTTGTTCCAATTTTGTCTGTCGGTTCCTGGCCTAGTATGGCTTTTGTAACTTTGGAGGTCCTGGACAGTTGTATTTTGCTGTCAGAAAACACTGCGCAGTCAGTGGCCAATGCTTGGTGGACGCACATTACATTTATTTGGGACATTCTGAACCCTTTTCCCTTTGAAGAGTCGGCTATAGTTCTGGTGCAAGTACCGCCCTTGTGGGTCGGCTGGTGGTTGTGCTCCTTTCAGCCCAGAGGGGCTGCGGCTTCTGGATTGTCCGGGATAATTGATCTCTGTTGATGGTGAAGGATGATATATGTGCTTGGGTGAAAATGTTACACTTGTTGTTTGATATACAAAGGGTAATTGACCCACGATGGGATTTCTGGTTTGAGGCTTTTCGCACTACCTGATGTTTTGTTCTCCATCATACAGATTTTTGTCACCAAACAAATCCTTTATTTTGCCACAATTGCATCTGGTGTCAGTTGTTCTAAGTCAGATGTTAAGAGGGCAAAAGAGGTTGTGTAAGATAAGAGCATCAAATGTTTTATTTTATTTAGCTACAATGGTTCTAATGTTATAGAGAACAGACATGAAAGAACTATAACAATTATTTGGAATGAAACAATTAAAACAAATAATCTGCTGTTATGGATATGATGGGTATATAGATTTGTTTTATCAGTCAAAATATCAGATGATGGTCTCTTCTTAAATTACATTCACCCTCTTACTGCATTCATATAACACTGACCCTATTTCAATTTTATTAGAAGCTAATGAATAACAATGTTTCATCTTTCTTTTGCAAATCCCCGTTAAACCAAATAAACTGCATATTACATATGACCCCTCCCAGTAGAACAACATTTTTGATGTTGGGGAACTTTTCATAATTTAATTTAGACCCTTATATTCAATGATTATTTTTATGCACAAGTAAATGCTTACGATATAGACTAATAAATAGTAACAGTAAGTGTGAATGTTCTGCTGACACTGAATGTACCTGAGCTGCTCTGACACAACCTAACACCAAATATAATGACTTCCATACTGTACCTCACATGCCGGGGTCTCTGCAGATGGAGCGTTCAGTCATATATAGGCTCCATATATTTATACTCACAGTGAGAAGACTCAGCCAAACCCCAGAGGAGGTAAATTCCCTACAGACAGATGTAGATATAACAGTAATTACACCAGAGATGAACTTTGGGATTTTTCTCTAATTGTGTTAGATCTGCACATACAAATACACATTGTTCTCTATCGTCACTAACAACTCACTTTAATATCATTAATGTAGTAAAAAGTTGTTATTATCATTATTTGTAAATTCTTCTGGCACTGCTCCACAATAAAACTCAAATTTAGACAATTGGGGCCTGATTCATTAAGGATGAAAAAACAGTCAGTATTTAACTTATGTGCAAAACAGAATACTAATTTGCACCCCTTGTATTGTAACATGGTTTTGTCCAGGAGTCTTAAATAAGAAGTTTCTCAAGTTAAGATCCTTAATGAATCAGGCCCTAGAATCTGATTGGTTGCTAAAGGCAAAATCTACACTTTTTCAAACCTGCAGTTTGGTAAATATACCCCTAAATTTATCTTTAAACATTTCAGAGATGTATAAACATATGCCTATTTTGTAGGTCATTTAATCCCCTTACGTTGTGTGAAATAATTTGAAAGTCATACTTGGTAGGTTAAGAAGTTGCCTTTGATCCCCAGCCAAGCATCCTGGTCCTTATAAGAAGCATTAAAACAAGTGACATCAGTATCACTAAAAACACAGCAACGAACATATGGAAAAGCACCTGCACTTTTTGGGTTTGGTGATGGGGCGTATAGAAAAGGGGGTTTAAAAACACCAGTAAAGTGGAATAATTCTGGTCTAAAGCACTGACCCTGGGGAAATAAAAGCAGAGCATAGGGTGCCTTGGGATCAGTTGTGTCATAAAGCCCTTAGGGTAGTGTGGCAACAGAGGTCCAGTGAGTAGGCAACTTCAAAGTTACAGAATAAAAAAATGGACCTCCAGATCGGACCACCAAAATCCAAACAATTTAATACTAGTTGGAAAACATTAAATGGAGTATGTAAAACAGGACAATGTACTAATAAACTTCTTAACTGTGTGCATAATGTCCTTAATGAATCAGGCCCATAGTCATTAATGACAAAAAATTTAAAAAGAAAAAAGTGGTGTTTTTCTATTCCCCCCCCCCATAAAATAGACTTATCCGGATGTTATGAATGTCTACTGTACATCATTTTTTTATACAGTTGCTTCTGATTGCAAACACATGCTATAGCATACATACATGACTGTCATCACTATCAGTCAGCACTTACACCTGACCTGTAGCTGGAGCAAGTGATCTGACAGAAAACCACGTAACTTAGAGATACCTAAAGCTTGAATCGGACATTGCTGCGTGCGCTTGAGCTTGGCACGTCCTTACTGTACACTGACTACATGCAAACGCCCAGTCCCCTTCCTGCTCCGCCAATAACATCGTAGGCTGTAGTTCCTTGCTCTCGAAGATGAATTGGATGCTACAGTCTCTGGCATATGGGTCACTTCTGGGCATGCACAAAATGATTTTACCACAATATGGCAGGTATCTGCATTTACATGCCTTAATGAATCAGGCCCTCAATATTCATCATTACAATGCTTAGCTTCCGCTCAGTGGTTTCACTGTGGCTGATATGGGTGCCATTATTTCGTGTCTGTACTCTTCACGTTGGTATCTTGCATGTCACTGTTTTATATGTATCCTGCTCCCCCACTGTCTAGCTCTGTGCATTACTAGGGTGCTTCTAAGGTAACATTCCATCCTTTCCCTACCTCATTGGGCATTCATGTGGTTTGGTTGCAGCTATAAGTACCTGCAACTTCAAGTAGCATTACTCCTCTTCTCAGCCATCAGTCTACAGATCAGGAGCATTTTATCAACCTCTACTAGTAAAAAAGGTCAAGCTGGTACAAAATGTAAGAAATTGTGCTCAAGCTCCAAACAGTGTTTGTCAATCTCAAAGAACACATCAGCTGTTAATGTAAGGATTAAGGGAAAAGTTTCTGAAGAATGTGGCGATTTGTTAAAAAAATGAAAAAAGCTAATATTCAATAAATCACCCACAGTGACAAGAAAAGACTCAGACCACGGCCACTTTTTGCTAGTAGGGGTCCTGCTACTGTCGGTACATGTATTAGAATGCGCATTGCAAAATAGAGTGCCCAACCTGGACAGGCATCGTCCTTAACTTCTGACGCACCACCTCGCTCAGAGTGTAGATGTGTCACATCCAAAACAGCCAAACCAGTGCATGAAAAGAACAATGAGGCTGAAGAGCAACTTGGGCACTCACAGCATCCTGGGGAGATTTAAAGGGTGTCCATGAGTGTTATATGTGAGGCTGACGTTTCACATTTGGACACTGTATTTATAGAGCAGACTCCTTCCAAACTTTCTCAACCACTTGAAAATGTGAGGATGAGTCGTAATGAAGATAATTTAGACATAGAAATTGAGAATACTACTTTGGAACTTGTAAATGTTCAAGAAGATGACAGGGATAATTGTAGATCTAAAAAAGTATTTGTTATAATTGAAAAATATAATTAGGAGGATGATGACGATTGTGTTGAAGTAAGTCACCCACCAGTGGTGCCACCTTATGCCGTGATAAGTGCATTGACATGCCAGGGTATAAGACCAAAAAAGCAACTCTGGTGTGTGGAAATATTTTTATCCCAACCCAGACAACATTTTTCAAGGCATCTGTAGCCTTTGTGACGCCACAATAAGCAGAGGAAAGGACGTTGATCATCTAAGCAGCTCCACCCTGTTATGTCCATTCAAGTACTTCTTCAAAAGGTGGAAACTTGTGTATAGTAACAAGCAGACCAGAATCAGGTAGCAGTCAAATAGATAGACACCTCATCAACGGAGGGCCGGCAAATTTTAGCCCGGGGTGCAAGACTTGACTCAGCAACCAATTAGAAACATTTTAAAGGGAAAAAAAATGCAGCTGGCCCAGGGACATAGCCCATGGTAGCCCATTATGCTCCCTTGCCCCACAGCCCAGCCTTCCCCTGCATCTCATGCAATCCTCACCGGTGTTAACACCTTCATCATGAACGTTCTCTATTATTAGTACATAATCCAGCATCCAATTTTGAAATGCAATCTGACCCCCCTAATTGAATCCATGATTCCTAAGAGTCATCCATGCACACTATGGCTGCTGCTGCTGCTGGTGAAGCTTATATACAGAAGGTGGCAAAGAAGAGTAAGCATAGTTTTAAATTACAATTATTATTATTATTATTATTATTAATTTTTATTTATAGGGCGCCACTAGGTATCCGTAGCGCCGTACAGGGACAGACAGAAACACGATACAGGGTGAGACAGCACAGTACAGTTAACAGAAATCACAGTAACTCAGAAGCTCAATGAACAGCTAGATTAGAGGTGAGCGCCCCCAGCAGGGTAGAGACAGGGGCCCGGAGGACCTCATGGAGGAGACAAGGAGCTGGAGAGCAGAGTTAAGGTGGTGGAGAACAGAAGGAGAGGAGGCCCTGCTCGGAGGAGCGTACAATCTAAGGGGAGGGTAGGACGGACAGAGACACAATGGTAGGAGGAGGGAATGGGGATAACGGAGGCAGGGACGGAGGGGGGGGAGAGGAGAATGAAAAGGAGGGAAGTAGGAGGGGGACAGGAGAGGGAGGGGGGTAGGGGGAGACTGGGAGGAGGTTATTATTATTAATTTTTATTTATAGGGTTGGCTATGAAGCAAGTATGACAGCCAGTATCCTGTTGCACAGAGGATCACTAAAGCCATGACAGCTATGTTAACATTGGATGTGCATCCAATTTCCGTCATCAATGCATCAGGTTTTAGAAGATCAGTTGAGGTCAGGTGTCCACGCTACCAAATTCCAACTCGATTTCTCTGAACAGCAATTCCTCAACTCTACTGGGAGGTTAAACAAAAAGTGATTCAGTCTCTAGAAAATGCCACTTAACAATGGATATGATGGCAAGCTTTACTGGTCAAACAAAAAACGACATAACTATGACAGTCCCCTGGGAAGGAGTACTACCATCAGCAGCAGCAGCATTGGTAGCTTCATTATCATCCTACTCATCATTTTAGCATAGTAGTGCTGGCACACAATGCCAGGTCATTCACAGGTAAGCTACTCTCTGTATCTCTGGTTTCACAAAGAGACTTGTCAGTGTCAATCTGTTGGGAAAATTAGGAATGTGATAGCAAAATCTCACCCCGCTAAGACTCTCCTCAAGATTTCTCAATGCGAACATTGTGTTCATTATGACTGTGAGAATTTCAACACATACATGATTTACACACACAATAAACTTAGTGGTGCAGAATTTCTTAAAAAATGAGAAGTCAGTACAGGAGATGATGTCCGTGGCCTGTAAAATTTCTCTGCATTTCTATATTCAGAGACAGCATGTAGAACATTGCAGTAGCTGCAAAAAAGTTATCATCTGCTATGGCACCGACTGAAGCAAGAGGTAAGTAACAAGGTGGAATTCCACACTTTATATGCTTCAGTGACTAGAGGAGCAGCAACAAGCCATGAAGACCCACACATCAAGCCATGAGATAGGGAAAAGGTGAACATGATGCCTTATTCCAGCACACTGGAGAATCCTTTCTGTTTTATGCAAACTACTCAAAACATTTGAAATTGTAACAAAATAGATGAGTTCAGGCACTGCCAGCCAATCAAACCAGCTGGAGAAGCTGAAGGAGGGCACGAAACTTAATGATTCTTCAAAGCTTGTGGACCTTGTAGATCAAGTTCTTTATTCACTGTCCAAGGACCCAAGGTTTGCAGCATCTTGAAATTGGATCACCACATTTTGGCAACCATGCTTGTTCCTAGGTTTAAGTTATATATAATGTCTTCATTTCCAGTTGACACAAATCTTCAGACATGTAAACAGTTCAATGTGAGCAAGTCGTCGGCTTAAGTTGCACAAGTCTCCTACTTGAGTTTCTCCTTCAAATGATAATGCCAGAAAAAAACTTCCCTTTTCTAACAGTCACACGGATGATGAGTCACAGCACACCAATGTGAAAGGTTATTATGTCAGGCTTAAACAAAGTGTCCAAATATATTGCCACCCCAACAATGTATCAATCTAATACACAATATAGGAGTAGAATGGTGGAAGATTACTTTAATGATAATGTAGAAATTAGCATCTCAGACCAGTCCCTTTGAATTCTGGGGTCAAGAAAAGGCAATTTGGAGCCCATTGTGCAAACTAGCTATGGTCTGCCCACTTTCAGTGTGTACTCAGAAAGAATGTGTAGCACAGTCAGGATCATCGGAGGAAACTACTTCTGAATAATTTAGAAAAAATGTTGTTTATCAAAATGATCTACAAATTGTATGACAAAAAATGTTCTTGCCACCAATTACAAAAAAAATCTGAAACACTTGATTACAGTGGGGATTAACTAATATTGTGTGATGATGTTCTTGACATCAGGGATGAGGATAATTATGATAGTGATGACACGGTCAGCATAGAGGAAGATGACCACTGTTAGCCAAATGCTCACTGGCAATTTGTTAAATCCCTATCTATTCTCCAGTTCATCAACCAACAACTAAAATGTTATCTTTTGTGGGGGCCCAAACAAATCAAGCACTTCAGCCACAAAAGTGGCACTACCTGTGGCTGAAGTGCTTAGTTTGTTAAACGATGCATGTTGTTTCTAACATATGGGTGGATGGGTGGGCCTAAGGACAATTCACCTCTTGTCCTATTTAACATTCAAATGCAGACAGTGTTTTTATTTTTACAAAAATATCCCTAACTCTATCCCTAATTCGCTCCCTATCCCTAACTCTATCCCTAACCCTAACACTAACCATATAACACTGTCTACATTTGAGGGATCTCTGGAGTGGAGACACACTGGGCAGAATCATGCAGGTAGATCTGAGACCAGCAGAGCATTTGGACTGCAGGGATAGCTTAGAAAGACAGCAAAGGGGTAAGCAATAGGACCTGAGAGACTTGTGCGTGATAGTATCCTCCTTCTTGTGGGTGGAAACTAGACACCTCTTGGGCTTTAAAGAAGATTTTGCATGGAAGATATGGACCAAGTGTGGAGCATGTACATTAGTGGCTTTAATCCAGGGTCAGTCTTCCAGGCCGCAACCTCTCCAATCAATAAGATACGGAAGTCAACTATGATGAATTCCTTAATCGAGTATCCTCTCTACTTTTTATTCGACTCCTCGTTGAGTTTGGATTTTAGTAGTCTTAGGGAGTGCAGAATGAAACCTATTCCAAACCAACGGCTTCAACAAGGATATATGGAAGGAGTTTGGAACAGCAAATTTGTTATAATTGAAGGAAGCCTTTAACAGAGAAGAACGAATCTCCTTCCATATTTTAGTGAACTGAAATAAAGTATTATCAGCAGCAGGTACAATGACAGAACGAATGGGCTGGAACTCAGGTATCTAGGATGAAGACCATATACCATGAAAAGGGTGTAGACCCAGAGGAGGTGTGGTACTGATCATTGTAGGACAATTCTGCCCAGGGTAAAAGTTTGTTCCAGTTGTCTTGTGAAGATGAGACAAACAAGCAAAGAAAAGTCCTGATTCACCCTTTTAGTTTGAGCGTTTGTTTGGGGGTGATACGCAAACGAGAACTTAAGCTTAATTTGGAGAACTGAACACAAACACCTCCAGAAGTTGGCCATGAACTGAATCCTCCAATCGGAGATTATTTCTGAAGGCAAGTCATGGAGTCTGAAAATCTCCAGAATAAACAATTGAGCCAGTTTTGGAGCAAAGTAAAGTCCAGTGAGCGGAATAAAATGGGCCATCTTGGGGAATCTGTCAATGCAACCCAGATGGTGTTGAACCCTTTAGAAACTGGTAGATCAGTAATGAAGTCCATAGATAGATGAGTCCAAGGTTAATGAGGAATAGACAATGGTTGAAGTTGGTCGGCAGGTGTCTGAGGAGATATTTTATGCTGGGTACACTTGGAACATGAAACTATGAATTCTTGGATAACCTGCTTGAGAGTAGGCCACCAATTGGATATTTAAACAAATTTTCAACTCAAGTATGTCCGGTGAATCGGGAAGCTCCCATTGAAGTAATTTCTTGTGAATTGCTGGGGCTATGAAAATTTTCCATGGAAAAGGAGTAGGAGCAATATTGGTAGAAAAGGACAGAGGATGAATGATTTTTTAGCGAGGCAAAGATCCCTAGAATTCTGTGATCCTGGCTGGTAGGTTTCCTTGAAGTCAAGCCTGGAAAATAACAAGGCCCATCTAGCTTGCCTTGGATTGAGACACTGGGCTGACTTTAGATACAGAAGATATTTATGACTTGTGATGACAGAGATGGGATGTTTGGCACCTTCCAACAAATGTCTGCATACTTCCAAAGCCAACTTAATGGATAATAATTCTTGATCCCCTATAGAGTAGTTTTTCTCTGCCTGCAGAAATTTGCGAGAAAATTAGCCACAGGAATGAAGATATCCATCTTCAAAATTCTTAGATGAAACAGCACTTACACATACTGCAGAGGCATAAACTTCCAGGATAAAAGATCGGGACATATCAGGCTGGTGAAGAACTAGAGCAGAAATTAAAAGGTGTTTGATGAAATAGAATCCTGGTTTAGCTTCTTTGGACCAATTGGAGGAATAAGAGCCCTTCTTGGTAAGGGCTGTGAAGGGAGTCACATGAGTGGAAAAATTTGTAATGAATTTCCTGTCATTGTTTGCGAAGCCCAGAAAGCAATGAACCACCTTGAGAGTGGTTGAAAGAGGCCAGTTGAGAATCACCTTGAGCTTCTCAGGGTCCATTTGAAAGCCAGTACCAGATATAATGCAACCTACAAAAGAGACGGATGGTACTTCAAAGTTGAATTTCTGTAAAAAAGAGCCGGTTTCTACGCAGTTGTGAAATAACCTCTTTGACGTGTGCACGATGTGATTCCAGATTGTTATAGAAGGTAAGAATGTCATTCAGGTAAATAACAACTGTTTTGTAGAGGAGGTCACAGAAAATGTAATTGACATAATACTGGAATACCACAAGGCATTACTCAGTCCAAATTGCATGACAAGGTACTCGCGTTGCCTGTTGTCACAAATGTTAAAAGCTGTCTTTCATTCAACCCAATCACGAATTCAAATTAAATTGTAAGTCCCTCTCAAATCTAGGGTGGTAAAGATGGTGGCACCCCTGACATGATCAAACAGTTCCATGATAAGGGGCAAGGGATAATGATTTTGAATGATGATGTTGTTCAAACCTCTATTGTCAAAGTAGGGGCGCATACCTTCATATTTTTTCTTGACTGAAAAGAAACCTGCACTGGCAGGTGAGGAAGACAAACAGATAAATCCCCTCTCAAGGTTTTCCTGGATACATTCTGACATGGACTTGGTCTCAGTGAGAGAGAGTGGGTAGCTATGTCCCCTAGGAGGTGTTGTCCCTGGCATCATATCTATAGGACAATCCCACTCTCTATTGGGTGGTTAGGAGTCAGCCCCAGCTTTACTGAAGACATCGGAGAAGTCCCTGTAAGGTAAGGGTGAAAGCTCTTGACCAGAGGAGACCATGGTCTGAACTGGCATAACAAGCTGAAGGCAGGAGTCCTTACAAGATGCACCAAGGATGTAATCTGAGATGTAGTCCAATCAATCTGGGGGTTATTTAACCGGAGCAAGGTAAACCTAGAACTAAGGAATGTGAAATTATGGGATTGATGAGAAGTTCTAGCAATTCTGAGGGCAGAGGCTCCACACTAATAATGAGAGGGTCAGTCTGGTGGGTGATAATACTATTGGAGATGTGACTTCCATCTGCTGCCGGGTCATAGAGCGGTCAGGGTAATGGCTTTGTGGGTAGCTGCAAATCTTGAACCTCTGTGGCAGTAATGAAGTTTCCAGCTGCACCAGAATAAAGAAGATCTGATAAGTTTTTAGTTCTCTGAGTATATTCAAGAGTGATTAATAGAATATACACAGTTTTTTTGAGGAGAGGTATGAACTACTCCTAACCTGGCTTCTCCTTCACAGATTAGGACCGGAAGCCAGTTTTTTTGATACTGAATGAGGTATTGGCCCATGGGACAAGAATTTTGACGAAGGCATAGAATATCTGAGGATGCTTAATTAGTTCTGCTGCCTCAACGAAGATCCGACGGAAAGTCCCTTATATTATCAATTGATCTTGCAGCTCTGTTATTCTCATTTGCGTCGGGTTGCTTGTTACACAAGCATAGTAACATCATTTGGGTTTATTTTTTTAATCAAGTAAGTTCCATCCAGATGGATTTGCAAACTAGGGTCTTTTTGACCAGAAGAACAGAAGACATTTTCAAGCATGGACTTTGTGGAATTACCATTTATTTTTGGACAGCTTAAAAGACCTTATTTGGAATTACAATTTATTTGGACATGGGTTACAAGACAATTTGGATTGCAAGCTGCTTGGAACAGAGGAAGATTTCACATTGGTGAGTATTTGTTTTTTTTTATCTTTAATAATCTTTGGGATCCTTGGGATTTTATTATTTCTATTAAAGCTTTGTGGTTAGAATGAGCGAGTGGTGGTTTATTTAAAAAAAAATTTGAGGAGCTACAGGTTGCAGCAAGACATGGGTGTCAGGGCATGTTGCCACTTTTTGCAAGCACCAGCATGCCCACACTGTTATTGGCAGACCGGGCTGTTTGGGTCTTGTAGTTCCACAATCAAAAATGGTGTTTTCTTTATTTATTTTTACTTTCTATCGCCATTATTATCCTACATACAGTGCTGAACTGTCTGGAGATTGTTATCATTATGGCAGGGGAACCCCTGCCGCGCATCCCTCAGCTATAGTACCACCCACCGTGGCTGGTTTGCCTAGTCCTGGTTGTATGGAAATCGAGGGGACCCCATGCAAATTTTTCCCCGATTTTCACGCATCCAGCAGTAGGCTGACAGCGCAAGGGTTAATAGTGCTTGGACGGGAAGACCCCACGCATTTTTTAAAAAAAATAAAAATAATCAGATTTTAATTTTATACAGCCGACGGGGCCTGTGGCAGGCTGTGTAACAGTTATGTTATGATCATCTCGCATCTAGAAAGCAGCGTGCTGTATCTGGTGATTTTGAAAGCAAACTCGGGAAAGTTTGCAAAATCGCAGCTTCATACATTTGGAGACTTGTATAGCTAGAGTGAGAAAAGGTCAGGACCGAGATTTGTAGCGATTTTAAGAATGGTGATTTTGAAAGAAACACAACTTTTTAAATCAAATCGCCACTTAATACATTGTCGAGTTTAAACTCACTTGAGAAGATCCCTGGAAAAACAAGATCGCAGCTTAATACATTTACCCCCACGTCAGTAATCTTTAGGCAGCATGTGTGACACATTGGAGACGGACATCAGCGGTAGTATTACATTTACATTTAACAGATGACGAAAGACCAAGGCCACAATGTAACATGATGGAAGATGGAATTGTTCTTTGGCCCTTTCAAACGGATGTGATCCATATGTTCGACACGTTAATGTAGACAGGGTTGGCAAGATGACAATAATTTCATTGACAGCATTATTATGATGACAATTGAAATGTAGACAGTATTATTAGGTTGACAATTGAACTGTAGACAGTATTATTAGGTCAACAATAATATTCCTAGCCCTAACGCTATACCTAACCCTATCCTTTTCACTATCCCTAACCCTACCCCTTCCCTAATACTGTCTACTTTCATATTGTTGACCTAATAATACTGTCTACAGTTCAATTGTCAACCTAATAATACTGTCAATGTCATTATTGTTGACTTTCCGACCCTGTCTATATTATGGTGACGGACATATAAATGCCGATCATATAACTGTCAAACACATGTGTCACACCCATCAAGAGGTAGTAACGAGGAGGAATTCTACATTTTATAAGATTCAGCGATTTTCTCAAACCATTGCAGTTGTTGTGAAAAGATCATTAAAAAATAGACCATAAATAACTGTAAATGATTGTTAATGCTATAAACAGTAATGTAGGACAACAGCTCAAAATGACATGAATGTATCCATTGTTCACAATTTTAATTAAATCCAGATCCAAAACCAAAACACTTGAAGAATTTTGACTAAGCCAAAACATGAAGATGGTTTTAGATCTTCATCTAAAACTGTAGTGTAGTAAAACTTTATCTGTAGTGTAAATGAAGCAGATTTTCAACTATACACACAGGTTTGCAGACATTTGGCACATGGGGGTTCGGATGGACAACTTGCCCTTTGGCCAAATCATCCCATTGGCTGGCAGAAATTTTTGCATCTCCTGCAGCCATCTTGGACTAAAAACTCATGTGCTTTGGAGAAAAATTAGCTGCACCTGCATAAACCGAGACATCGGATGTCAGAAAAGATAATTTAAACACCAGTTCTGCATGTAATAAATGACCTTCAATGTCAATGAGGTTTCAAATACCTGTTGTAACAATTAAAAAAGTTTATAGACACAATGGCGTCTCTGCAACTGGTGAGGAGAAACATATTAAGCAGAAAGAAAGTAAAATAAAAACATAAATAGTTTTAGTTGGTCTACACATTTGAATACCAAACATGATTTAAGTCACACGTACATGGCATGTCTATGGTTTTTAAAAACTGATAAATAATTTAAACTGTAATTTTAGTGGAAAAAACCAATGCCAGATGCACCAAGGCAGGTACAACACATACAATGCGGGAAACAGTGAGAAAAGTGCCAGTCCCAACACCAGCAACAACAAAATATGCAATAATGCAGGAATTAAACTAAATTAAGCTATTTTTAATTTGGGATGGGGGCTGGCACTCAATCACTCCTTAATAATATTTTTTATACTTTATTATTTCCTATCACTCACCATAAGACCAACATTTCTTTCTTTGATATCACCCTACAAGTATATGATGGTCAAATAAGGACTGAAACATTCTGTAACGTCCTCCATCACAGAAGTAACCATAATCGTGCTTGGGTTAATAACATTCAATAAGACCAATTATACAGATTTAGGAGAAACTGTTCTGTAAAATAAATGATTGCTAGACAAGCTAAATCTCTCTCAGATGCACTCAAGGAAAGAGAATATCTGGAGGAAAGACTTAATGTGGCCTACATAGAATTCTAACAACAAGAGAGAGAAGAATTACTCAAAAAGTGTCTGCAATGTGACACCAGCCGTTATATAAACCTATAGAACTGAAGTTCCAGCCTTCCCCTATAGCAGCCTCTATTTTCCATAGATATGTTCACTGTTTCTCAGTTGCCCCTTGTCTTATGCAATAGAAGGAAATAGAGAAAACTAAACCCAGATAATATCAAGCAGTAGACTAGAAACTGTAATACAGGATCGTCAGGAAGATCTGTAGCGATCTGAAGTCAAAGCAAGTGCCATCATTTCTGTAACAAGCTGAATTCAGTGATAATAACATGCAAGAATAACTTTAACAATCTGAAATCAGTGCAAATGGCAAACCAGAAAACAAACTAAAGTCAGTGAGAACAACAGGTAAGAATAACACAGCCAATTAGTCTTGATCTCACATAGTAATAAATGTCCAGTCGGTGAGTGTCAAGGAAACAGTCTACCACTGTTCCTGCTGCACTTTCTGTCCACAATCCTGTTAGCAACGATAAACTGGAAGGAAATTTAATGGACAGAAATCTCATTTAGCTCTAAATATTCCAGTTCCTCACATAAGGCCAAACAACTAATTAAGAAAACATTAGATACTAATGTTAGACCCATTATTGAAACAGATGATTACTAATCAACTTTCCATTATTTTTAGGAAATCCATTAACTTATTACAGCCATTATCAAGCAAAATCAGTTAGTGAGTGCTTGGGAAACCCTGAACAATCATCTAGAATATCAGACCGCTTAAGGTGCGTCAGGCCACCCTGCCTTATATAACCTCATATAAAACACAAAACCATTGAATTTCAATAAAATTTCACTAAAGTTGTGTATAAAATTAGGTCATTGATTAATTGGTAAATTATGTAAGAGATGATGGCACAGACATGGGAAAGACAGAAAGGCTGGCACAGATAAGAAGGGCAGAGAGGCTGATATAGACAGGGTAAGGCAGAAAGTCTGGCACAAAGATTGGAAGGGCAGGATGGTTGGCACAGACATGGGATGGGCAGAGTGGCTGACACAGACAGGGGAAGGGCAGAATTAATGGCATAGACAGGAGAAAAGGTAACAAAGATTGAAGATACAGGAGAGCAACATATTCAATAGAAAAGTGAAATATGTGTTTATCTAGACATCTTTTTGTTTCTTTTTTATTTTATACTTGTGCCATCATTGGGTATGGGCCCTGGGCCCTCAGGGAGGGGGCCCCACATGGGATTTCCCCAGGATCCTGGTAGACAAGGCCGGCCCTTAATGTCACTTCAGATTTAATTTTGTAAGAGTTTATTTTAAAAATTATAAGGGTGATCTATCTCATTTATGTGTGGTGTAAATATTAATAGCCATTATAACACCTTTTCCACCATACAATATCTTGATCAGTGGAGGGGTGTTTGCCACATTTAAAATATTGCCATGTATATTTATATATCATATTTAGCTTTTTTTAGCTTAAGAAAACTTAACCAGGAAAAAACTATAAAAGAGGGTTAAAGACATATATAATTAAAGCCCCCACACAAAATGTTAAATAAAATACAGAAGTTTTCTTACCTGAATAATTCTATTCTAGAGATCCTACATGTCCTTCTGAATGTTCCAAAGGATCCAGCAATTGGTATCTCTCTGATACTAAGATGCGGGGTACAAAAATCGTTACTAAGGGTTGTAGTTGAAATGGCGAGATTCAGAATGACACACTCAGCATTTGTTTTTTGTTGTTTCTTTCCAAGTATGGATTGTTGGATGTCGGGTTACAGACGAAGACCCTGGATATAACTAAGAAGTCAATAGGGTGAATAAGGGATATTTTATGAAAGTAAAGTAATCTTTACGTGTCTGTGTGTGTTTGTGTGTTTTATTTACATTTTGTCTTGGGGCACTACAGGTACCAGCGGGCCATGGGTGTCAGAGCATGCTGGAACTTGTGGTTCCTAAAGTGCCAGCATGCCCTGGTAGCTATGGGTATGCTGGTGCTTGTAGTCAGGGCCGCCAAGAGGGGGGGGAGCGGGTACTAATTACCTGGGCCCGGGCCCTCACTCTGGATTTAATTATTTTTTTTTACTTTTTTTTTTCTAATGTGTTCTTTTTGCCCCCCGGAGGTGGGAGGAGGGGGCCCGGCGTCGGCGGCGCCGCGATAATGTGTGTATAGAAATACTCACATGATCGCGGCGCCGGCGTCCCACTTCCCTGTTTGCAATGAATGTCGGGAGTGACGTCATCACGCCACGCCCGACATTCAGTGAAGAGCCGAGCACAGAAGAAGACAGAAGACAGAAGAGAGAAGAAAAGAAAAGAAAATAAAGAGGAAAGAAAGCAATACAGAGGTAAGTGAAAGAGGAGAAACGCAGAGAGGCACAGGGGGTTAAAGAAAGGGGGACAAATTCAGCATAGCACGGGGGGTTAAAGAAAGGGGGACAAATGCAGCATGGCACAGGGGGAAAAAGAAAGGGGGACAAAGTCAGCATGGCACAGGGGGTTAAAGAAAGGGGGACAAATGCATCATAGCACACAGGGTTAAAGAAAAGTGGGACAAAGGCAGCATAGCAAAGGGGGTTAAAGAAAAGAGGGACAAAGGCAGCATAGCACAGGGGGTTAAAGAAAAGAGGGAGAAAGGCAGCATGGCACAGGGGGTTAAAGAAAAGAGGGAGAAAGGCAGCATGGCACAGGGGGTTAAAGAAAAGAGGGAGAAAGGCAGCATGGCAAAGGGGGATAAAGAAAAGAGGGAGAAAGGCAGCATGGCACAGAGGGATGAAGAAAAGAGGGACAAAGGAAGCAAGGAACAGGGGGATGAAGAAAAGAGGGACAAAGACAGCATGGCACAGGGGGTGATGAAAGGAGGGGGCAAAGGCAGCATAGCACAGGGGGATGAAGAAAGGGGCAAAGGCAGCATGGAGGGCGCAGTGTGATCATAAGGGGGCATAGTGTGGTGGTGATAAAGGGGCACAGTAATGTGTGTGTGACGGCACAGAGCTTTTGGCAACGTAGTGTGTGTGAGGTAGATGGTGGCTAAATAATGGTTGCTATTTTGCTTGCGGGGTAATAGGAATACTATTTTAATGTTGGGGCTGGAGGAAAACCTAATTATTAATCATGGGTGCTATTGATTTAACGGCAGGGCTGGCTGTAATTTTCTAAATGTGGCCATTTTTTTTTCAAATAGGACCTCCAACATTCCAGGATCCGGACAAGCCGCAACTAAAGAAAGCAGCAGCCACAGGTGGTGAAAGTGAGAAGAACAGGTAGGAGAGAGCAGCATAGTGTGTGAAATGTTGTGATTCTAGTAGGGACAATGCCAATGTTTGGTGAGTGTTTGGTGAGCCCAATGTAAGGCGCAGGCCAAGACTGAACTCTTTCTGTACACACTGCATTCTTTCTATACTACACAGTGGTGCTAGATGTCCTGAAAGTCAGGAGTGCTTGGACAAATGTCATGCTCCAATGAAATCAGGACCTAGTGATTTTGATGTGCTAGCCACGGCCCAATGGTGCATTGCCACGCCCCCAATCATGTGACCACACCCCTGAAAAATTTTGCTTACTCAACTATATGGGGGGCCCCATGAATTTGTTATAGCGGCGCCCTGAATTCCTCTTGGCAGCCCTGATTGTAGTACCAGAATCACCAGCATGTCAAGACTGTTGATGGCAGCCTGGGCTTGCTGGGATTTGTATAGCACCAGGGACAAAATGATTTATTATTACTGTTAGTTTAATTATTTAATTATGGTCCCACACTCCATGCCCCAGGGCCTGATCTCTCTAAGGAAATCCTGCCCCATGCTAACCAACTTGGTGCTGGTTTATCATTATGGCAGGGGTTCCCCAAACTGCGGGTTCCCCTGTTAATGTGTCACAAGCCACCAGTGACATAGCCTAGTGTTGATACTAGTCAAAACGGGGAACCCCATGCTTTTTTCCACCCTATTTTGCTAGGCTGGCAGCACTAGGGTTAAGCTGTTTGGGGAAGGGGAGATGCGCATTTGTCTCTTTTAACATTGTGTTCCACTGTATTGTTTTTTTTTACTGTCTATTGCCGCATTAAATCTACAGCACCATGTATTGATATTGTGACAGTCGACATTTTAACCCTAAAGAAATAACAGGGCTGCGCTCCTTAACTGTAGTGCAAGAGCAGCAGTTTACTTAGGGAATCCTTCCCTTACAATTGGTTCAAACATAGAAGTGAAACATTGACTTCAGGATTGTATTGTGTAATAAATGCCTGATGTCGAGATCAAATCAAACAAGTCTTGTGCTCACCATGATCCTATCAAGATGGAATAGGATTGAATAAAAATAGTATTAGAAACTGATATTTCTAAGACAATGAGTGTAATGCATTAATTGCATATATATCATAAGTAGAACTGAAACCAGAATCTGGGATATGCAGATTATCTCAACAACCAACAATTTTATTAGAGTAAAAACTGCAGCGCCGTACAGACTGCAAAGATAGACAATACAAGGTATGACAGCACAGCACAATAAACAAAAACAAGTACCACTATAACTTCAAAAACTCCAAGCATAGCTAGTATCAGAGTATCTGGAGCAGAAGCAGTAGGTAGTGAGACATGAGGGAAGAGGGCCCTGCTCCTAAGAGCACACAAACTAAATGAGGGCAATCAGACAGCAGACACAAGTGAGTCAGTGGAGGGGATCAGAGCAAGAGGAGCACAGTGAGGGAGGGAGGATGAGAGAAGATGAGGTAATGAAGCATAGAGAGATGGTTACATGGATGGCTGGTGGGTTTTTAAGAATAGGTGAGTTTTCAGAGCCTGTTTGAAGCTGCTCAGAGTAGGGAAGAGTTGGATAAAGCGAGGGAGGTCATTTCATCGGATGGGGTCAGTCCCGGAGAAATCTTTGATTCAGGAGTGGTACGTGGTCATCAGAGGGGAGGAGAGGCGACAGTCATTGGCCGAATGCAGAGGATGGAAGGGAGTGTGTATAGAGAGGAAGTTGGAGATGGAACCATGTAGAGGAAGAAAACCTTGCAGGTGAGTGTGAGGATTTTGAAGAGGATTTTGTAAAAGAAGGGGAGCCAGTGTAGGGCATGGCAGAGAGGGGAGGCAGAGGAAGAATGGTGTAAAATAATGATAAATCTACCAACCGCATAGTATAGAGCAAAGCAGAGCAAGATGGGAGTGGGGGAGGCCAATGAGGAGAAGGTTACAGTAATCAAGACAGGGGCATAGCATGATTTGTAGAGGGGGTTTCCAAACCATGCCACCAATGGGGGCATTGCTATAATTTTAGACAGTGCTTGGCTGCTCTACAACCTTCCTATCCCCATAATATACATGGGCAATGCTGCGTGCACTACTGTTAGATGCACGCAGCTCTACCTTTTCAAGCAGAGCCGTGTGAAGCGGGGGCAGGGTCCAGCCACCTCAATTATACAGTGCCCCAGGCTTGGAGGGGCAATACTTGGATGATAGCTTTGGTGGAATCCAGGGATAGGAAAGGCCAGATGAGAGCAATGTTATGTAGTTGGAAGTGGCAGGATTGGGAAATAGATTGAATGTGGGGGGCAAAGGAATCAAGAGTGACACCCAGGCAGCAGAGTTGGGGAATAAATATTATTATTATTTATGGGAGCTTGTAACATATTCACTGTTAAGAGTAGATTTTATGTTTACTGACAGTTACTGTTATTAAAATATCTCTGGAAATTTAGCAGTTGAGGGCTCTTCCCAGCACTATGTGCTGCAGGGTCAGGGGTCTGGGGTAAATGTAACCATAGCCCCCTGGGTGGAAACACAGGAACTCTCAAGAGGAGGCATAGTTACCACGTTTGGTGAGGATCCCTCTCGTATCCCCAGTCATTGTTGTTACCAGGAAAGCTCCTGCAATTGTCAGTTCCGGAGTTAGTTGCATTTAGTAGAGAGGAGGAACAAGCTTATATTTATTTGCTTCTCTGACCATAACATTTGATTGTTTGGGTAATATAATTAGAGAGGACACTGTGATAAAAGTTTCCCAGAACTGAATGTTGTAGGTGTTGCTCTTTAATGGTATGGGGTTGATGGCTCTACCACTTTTATGTGTGTTTTAAAGACACCTTTTCCAGTTAACCAATACGTTGATGGTGGGGTCATTGACAGATTTACAATATTGCTTTTTAAATTTTTATTTCATGCATATGTAGTTTAATTGCATAAAAACTCAATGACAGAAAGGGATGAAACAGATTAAAAGCAGATTTAAATAAAAACTCCATATAAAATGTAAAGTTTCGTTTTGGGTGGAGATAAAATACAGAATTCTATTTAGCAGAAATTTTCTCCTCCGCAGATCCAACAGGTTCTCCTGAGGTCTCCAAAGGATCCAGCAATTTCTTTCTGTTACTAAAATGTCAGTTGCAAAAATCAGCTGAGTCAGACAAATCAAGACCTGTCCTTGATGACGAGATGGTGATTTCCTTAAAGTGATCTTCTCTGAAATAAGGTTCGGTAATTTTGTAATCGATCTTATACCCGTGGGCTGGGAATATGTTTTCACCAAGAACATCTAGTACTTTGTCTGATTGTCATTTCTGACAGATGTGTGCAAGGGTCACAGCTGTTGTTTAATCCACTCTGGCTCAACTTTTATTTTCCGCAAATGTTGAATGATTTTTATTTTCAGGGCATGTGTCCGAATCCCATATATCAAGGGGTTAAAGAGTGGTGGGGCAACTAATGAGGTAATAGTAAGTAGGATGTGAACAGTTATGGGGAGGGTGATACTTCCCAGTCTGTACTTGATTATGACAAAGAAAACTCCTATTAAAAAGACAGAAAAGTTGAGTAAATGGGTCACCAAGGTGTGGACGGCTTTCTGACGTGATTCCTTTGAGATTCTCATACAGACATTTAATATCCGCAGGTAGGAAAAAACAGTGACTGAAATGGTGACAATTAAGTAGATGGCTGACGCAATAACTGAATAGATATTACTGAGAGATGACCCTGAACAGGACAGAATAATAAGCGAGATATTATCACAAACAATATTGGTTATTTTATTCTCACAAAGGGGAAGTCTCCAAGTTAGCAGAATAGCAATAAGGATAACTAAGAAGGATGTTACACAAGATCCAATGATGAGATTTATAACCTTCTTGTTTGTCATCAAGGTGACATAGTGCAGAGGGTGACAGACGGCCAGATATCGGTCATAGGCCATGATGGTAAAAGTGCTCATTTCAAAAAAAGCAAAAACTGAAACAAACAAGGTCTGAGTGATACAACTACCATAAGAGATGGTCTTAGATGAGGTCATCAGGTCAACTATCAGCTTCGGGAAAAATGTAGAAATACCAAAAATTCCATTGAGGACGAGTTTACATATGAGAATGTACATAGGTTCATGTAGACTCTGATCCGTCAAAACCACAAATAAAATAATAATACTCAGAAGCATAATAAATAAATATATGATGATAGAAACGGCACAATATAAATGTTTTAATTCCTCCATCTCTACAAGTCCCAGGAGAACCAATCTGGTGCTGACATTGACCACATTTTCCATCTTTGTCTTGAAATTTGGGATATTCCTGAGATTAAACAGAGGATCCTTTGTGATAAAAAAAAGCATAAATCAAAAATTTAATTTTTCCCATAGACTTCTCAGCTCTATTTGGTGATCTGTAACAGCAGTTTTTTCATCATCCTACAGACTTATATCCAATATGACTAACATCAATTTCTGGCATAAACAAAAGAAGCAGAGTCCATGAATATGGATCTATCATAGAAAACGAATTGAAATTTCCCAGTTTGCTTTTTTTATGTATGGATCTTATTCTGGATCTAGGCCTTTGGTTGTGATATCTGGAACCCCCAGTATAAGCTGTTTCTCCTTCTATGTGTCCTTTAGTGCTGCATGTAGAACTGTGGGCTGTACCTGCTACCCCCGCTGTGTCTCCATTCCATTGGTCAGTGTCCCACTGGTTTCCTCTACGGATGTAACTACAGGGACCCTGCCCTTGCTATTTGCTGGATGACTTTATTATGAAATTGAAATCAGAATGTGTATGAACATAGAATTTGTCCTTTATGTCCTATAAATGAATACATTGAGCACTTGACCATAGGATCGTGGCAGGACCTTTACATATTTGGGGCCCTGGTCATCATGTGTTGCAGTCTTGGGGAATATAAATTGGGTGCCAGGTCATGTCAGGTGGAGCTGACCCAATCTTCCTTTGGTTTACTTTGGTGCTCACCTGAGTCTCTTGGTTAGTATGATCGAATGCATCCCCTTGCTGGTTAATCTCCTATATGAACAACATTATTCCATTACTGTCCCTTCTGCTCACTCCTTACCTTATATTGTATCTCCCTTTTGTATCATAGAGACAAGGGGATTACAGACCGGCACCTCTTTTCTATGATGAAATATATTGCTGGGTACACACTACAGGTCCTTCACTCAGTAATCGGACCAATCGCATGATAACAGACTGTTCGACATTAGTGTTATACGGTCCAACAATCCATGATTATCGTTCCATAACACATTGTATCATTTGATTTGATTTTATAAAGAGACTAAAAATCTCTATAAACGTTGTTGTTGGTCCGATCCTGCAGAGTGTAAGCACTCACAACCAGCAGTGTAGGCAGATCTCCATACAGTTTACAGAGTCGTGATCATTTCAGCTGATGGTTATAACAGATGAAGAGCACAGATTTGAGGGTAAATAGTGTAAAAGATGTATAGTGTGTACACATGAATCGTCTGCTCATCGGGACTTTCATTCGTTGGTAAAATCGATACCAATATTGCTTTGAGATAAATTTTCTGTAGTGTGTACCCAGCCTTAATTACACATCAGTTTACTTTAATCAAACATCTCTATTTATATTGCTCTCAGCCTTCACCTCTTACACTGATATGTAGATATTATCAAATTCATTGCACACTTTTAAAGATTTGCTGTAGTTTGTAGATTTTGGTTTCCTCAGTTGGCAGATTCCGAGCTCATTTTTGATAGATTTATATAATGAAAAGGCACCAATGTTGTTATTTACAAAGCTGATACTTAAAATTATAAATTTTAATGAGTTACTGTCTAGTAAACAACCGTAACAATACATAGTGTAATGGTGAACCGTGTTGAGTGAACAGTCAGCAATACTGTAGAAATGTGCAAATAATGATTATATCCCAGTTAAGTTGCTCCAGCTCCTAACAATGAGAAGTGGATGAAATTGGAAGTAGCCTACAGCCTTTCCAAGGAAACCATTAAGGAAAAAGCAAAACCGGACCACAATAAAAAAAGATAATATACTTTATTGGGTTAGAAATACAGAATTATAATGGGAAATGTGATTCCTGGAATTATTGTGAACTCAAAATGCATGGGCTTGGTATTGGCTTTAATCAATATAAAGAGAGTTATATATTTACATTATATAGGAGATTCACAAAGCGCAATATATATATATATATATATATATATATATATATATATCATGCAATGAATAGGGCATATTGAGGGAGTAGTATACGGAGAAAACCCTATTATTAACTAGCACAGCATTCACCTTCCTTAAGCTACCTGTCATTTACAGAAATGTTATTAAAACTGCTCCAGCAAATCCTAATATTCAGATATAAAGACTGTTGGAGTCACTGAGTTGCATTTGCTGTAGGAATATAGTACAGATTGTCTCCTCTCCTGTATTATAATTCCTGGACCAGTTTAATATCCAGACTGGGAGAAAAATTGAGAGCGAGTTCTGTGCAATATTTGCTGTGAGAGAGAATATAACAGAGAGGATGAATCTAACAGTATAGAGAACAAATATAAAATAAATATAACAATCTGAGAATTACAACTTTTGCTATATAGAAAACTGCACATTAGAATTAAAGAAATGATACAGAGAACCTACTATTATCTGATGGTTCTATAGATTAGATACTACTCCCTAATCCCTGCCTGGAAATATCAGTATCACTACAATCCATTCACCCTCTTACAGCATTCCTATAACACTGACATAGTCTAACACAATTGTATTAGTAGCAGAAGAATAGATGTCTCTCATCTTTTTTTAGCAAATCTTTTTTTAAACTATATACAAAGCAAAATAACCCCTCCCAATAGAACATATTTAATGTTGTGGGAATTTTCATTATGCTTAAAATATAGGGTAATAAATAGTGACACTGAATGTACCTGAGCTGCTCTGACACAACCTCTGCTGACACCAAATATAATGACTTCCATACTGTACCTGACATGCCGGGGTCTCTGCAGATGGAGCATTCAGTCATATATAGGCTCCATATATTTATACTCACAGCGAGAGGAGGTAAATTCCCTACACAGACAGATGTAGATATAACAGTAATTACTCCAGAAATGTTCTGGAGTTTCTGGACTTTTCTATGGACGATATATTGTTCTGGAAATGATTCACATATTTCTCTAATTATGTTCCATATACCCCTGAGACCTGCACATACAGTCAGTGCTGTCATCAGAAATTGTGGTGATAGATTGTAGGTTTACAAGCAGCGACTTCTTACTTTGTTGTCTGTTTTACCCTGTATTGTTTATTACTGTTTGTCCACAATTGTAAAGCGCTACAGAATTTGTTGGAGCTATATAAATAAATGTTGATGATGGTGGTGCCCACTACAAATCAAACAGACAGGGTCTGGCTTGTCTCTGAGCCCCGAGGCCTGGTGGATGCAGAGATGTAGCATGGAGGAGGATGCTACATCAACCCCCCTGAGTGTGCCTCATGCCCCGCAGACCTCCACTCATGCCCCTCAAACCTCCACTCATGCCCCTCAGACCTCCACTCATGCCCCTCAGACCTCCACTCATGCCCCTCATGCCCTCAGACCTCCACTCATACCCCTCAGACCTCCACTCATGCCCCTCAGACCTCCACTCATGCCCCTCAGACCTCCACTCATGCCCCGCAGACCTCGACTCATGCCCCTCAGACCTCCAGTCATGCCCCTCAGACCTCCACTCATGCCCTCAGACCTCCACTCATGCCCCTCAGACCTCCACTCATGCCCCTCATGCCCTCAGACCTCCACTCATGCCCCTCAGACCTCCACTCATGCCCCGCAGACCTCCACTCATGCCCCTCAGACCTCCAGTCATGCCCCTCAGACCTCCACTCATGCCCCTCAGACCTCCACTCATGCCCCTCATGCCCTCAGACCTCCACTCATGCCCCTCAGACCTCCACTCATGCCCCGCAGACCTCCACTCATTCCCCTCAGACCTCCAATCATGCCCCTCAGACCTCCACTCATGCCCCTCAGACCTCCACTCATGCCCCGCAGACCTCCACTCATTCCCCTCAGACCTCCACTCATGCCCCTCAGACCTCCACTCATGCCCCTCAGACCTCCACTCATGCCCCTCAGACCTCCACTCATGCCCCTCAGACCTCCAGTCATGCCCCTCAGACCTCCACTCATGCCCCTCAGACCACTCCACATGTTATAATTTCCCTTACATGCTCCTCAGAGCCCCCACATGGTCCTTACCTAACCATCAGACCTCTCCACATGCCCCGTACATGTCCATCACACTACTGAACAGTCACTTACAGATTCTGGAGACAACACTCTCTCCTTCAGTGAATGTGCAGTGGCTCTTCTGTCACTAGTGAGGGTGGGGCTGAGGTTTGTAGAGGGCCCCATGCTAGGACCACAGTGATGCACAGCGCTAGACTGCAAACATATAAAAGCAGTGACAATGTAGCACCGAGAAGACATGAAATGAGAGCCCTGTATCAGCCGTATAACCCGTTGTTCCACCATTTTAGCTTTGTGATCATGAACATTGAAACTTTACTTGGATTGTTAGTATTGCTCTCCCTGTGAAGGGAAAAACAGCTACAGATTTATAGTCTTAATTTGTGCAAATACAGCTAGATTTTTGTTAGGGCGGTCAAGATATGGAATCATTGCCAGGGAAGGTTGTGATGGCAGATTCAATAGATATGTTTAAGAAAGGGTTAGACAAATTTTTAGCGGAAAAGTGTATCCAGGGATACAACCGTTAATTAAAATGAAGGATAGTAGTGGATATAGGGTACAAATAGGACTGAAATATTGGGTCTGGGGGAATTTTCCCAATTGAAACAGATTGGCGGTTGCTTACTCTGGATCAATTTCATATAAATATAAGTGCAGGATCGCAGGAGATCCAAAATAGGTTGAACTTGATGAACTGATGTCTTTTTTCAACCTCATCAACTATGTTACTATGTTACTATGTTACTATGTTACTATGGGGCATATTTAACAAGTAATGATAGTGCACTTACCGTGAAAATCAGGTCCCTCTGTGTCCTCCACATATTTAGTAAGGGGGCATCGCAGCAGGTATTGTGGATATCTGCTGCTTTGCATTCCTCTTCGTTTTTGGGAGCAGTCACCATTCTACAGTATGGTGACTGATCCTTGCCGCAATCTAACAAGTTCTGAAAAAAAATTTTTTTCGGTAACTTGTCATGTTAATGTACCAGCTGAAGCTGCCGTACATTATCATAATTGAAAGTTTTCAGCGCTGTCAGCTCTGCTCCGAAGAGAGCTGGACAGTGCATGTGTGGAGGGATCACATGATCCCTCCCGGTCACTCGCCGCTCGCTCTCTGCAAAGACAGAGCGGAGAGGTCTGTGCACATGCGCATTTCCAGTGTGAAGACAAATGTAGAGGACCTGGTGGACATCGCGTTCCGAAGAGGGGGGTAAGTGTGATTTTTTTTATCACAGAAACAGCAGTTTTTCGGAACTGCTGTTTCTTTGATCCGTTTTTCATAAATTTGAGAAATAGTTCAATCCTTATCAATGCGAGAAGGATTGATAACTATTTTTCATTTTTGCCGATGATTGATAAATGTGCCCCTTCGTTAGTTCAAAATCACTGCTTTGGAGTGAAGCTGTTGCCAATGTAGAGCTATTGTTTATCAAACCTTAGCAAGAAATACTCCAGCCATCAAATCTCTGTTGTAATTACTAAAAAGGATAATAATGCAACTGGCAAAAAGGAAAATTTGAAGCAAAAACATTTAAATAAAGAACATAAAAAACACATTGCTATATAGATCTTATTTTGGCCCACACTAATATATCCCAAACATGATTTAAAACACACTTACATTGTATATCTGTGAGTTTAAAAAATGCTAAATAATTTAAGATTTGAGGCAGGAAACGATAAGAAAAAGTGTCAATTCCAACACTTGCATCAGTAAGTGCATCACATTACAAAGGACAAATATACAATTATACAGTTACAAAGCATACTAAAATCCTATGATTGCTGTTTTTTACTCACTAACATCCATTCATAAAATCTATTTTCAATTTGGGATGGGATAAGCACTTGAAGAGTCACTTTGATACACACCTTAATAATAATTGGTATAATACAACATTCATGAGCACTAACCAAAAGACCAACATTTCTTTCTTGGGATATTTCCAGGTCTGAAGTGTAGACTCCTCTAGCACCGATATTCCCACGATGCACCCCCTGAAGAAGTTACATGTTCAGTAACGAGATGCCCACTGAACGCCCATTCATGATCCTGCCACTGAAATTAAACTCCTTTATATGGACAAAGAATTAGCATAGAATTGGATGCCCAGCATAGGGAAGGAGAAGAAAGTAGCTAAAGACTTAACTAATGCTGAATCATGTATTAATTCATGTTAGTGTGCTGCTAAAATGCATTGATATTAAATTACCTAAAATGTACTTCACTATTTCTTGGTCCTCTCATTTGCACACGTTACCAGAGAGGAAACCAAAAAAGAGATGTAATGATGATCAGGGGAAAAGGACATCTGACTTATTCGAAGGCCTGACTTTGAGCCACTAAATGTGAGTGCATTTTACATTTTAACACCACGATTTTAGAAGATACATCACTATTTATGCTCCATCTCTTTTTTTCCATCATTCTCTCCACATAATCCATGGACACTGAGCAACACATGAAACTGCAACACACGTTAAGTATAATACGTAAATCCAGGACCATTGTCAATATTCTTGGATCGTTCATCATCAACATTTACTTATAACGTGCCAGCAAATTCCATAGCGCTTTACAACTGGGAACAAACACATTAATACAACAATACTGGAAAGGAAGCTTATGCCAGCGATATTTCTTGAATGGTCAGTGATCAAATAAGGTGTATCAATACGGCCGGAGAGACAAATGAACACATGCAAGTGGGGTGTTGCATAAGCTGTGATTTATCAAAACAAATCAACATCTATATATAGTGCTTTTGTCAAGTAGACATATTAGCACTGTGCAAGAATAATCATAAAGTCCTTCATCAGCAAATAGTAAAAAAAGCATATACACATCTTGTGGAACAGGACATAACTCTGTGACAGGAAGGACCATCTATGCCACTCTGTCTGTTGTTGCTGGGAACCGTCTGGGCTTACTTTTCCACCATTCCCTTTCGTTATCCCAAATGCATCCTCTAACCGCTCTAGGAGGGGCTTACAAATGCTGCCACCACTGGACTCCTTACCGGCATCCAGAACTGGGTTTCTTCTGGGTAACTGACGCTGCTAGTGTACCCCGTTACTGGTGTACCTGGTGTACCTGGACTGGTACCCCTGACTTCTTCCTATGGATCAGGGTTGCTATGGATGGATCCCCCCTGGCCTATCACACTGGCCAGAGATGCTGGGTAGTGGGCAGAGCGCTGGTACCTGAAAGCTGGGTTCAAATCTCAGAATAGCCGGGAACGGATTAGAGTTGGGTCTAATCTATAGGGATAGCCAAGTTTTCAAGCAGATCTTTGAAGCAAGTGATGTTTATTTGCTCACCCTGGTTGAAGGTACCAGTGAGCAGGTCAGATGAAACAAGAAAAACAATTTTCAATACAAAACAGTGCTTTTATACAGTTTTGGACACAGCCTCACATGGTAAGTCAGCCCCCTGAGGTCTGAGATATTTTTAGAATCAGGATGCAATTTGTTTACCCACCCATGGATTTACATGCAGTGCAAAGCTAACAATATTTAGACTTATGAGATTAACATGGATCCTTCCTTCAGACAGTTGCAGAATACACATTATCAAGGAAAAGTTACAAAACCCTAAACAAGTCATTTCCCTACCAAAATACACAAACTACTTCCTCAACAAAGGCTTATTGCATCAGGTATATACCTCAGAAATAATTAATTTCCTCTAGCAATGTTAAAACAAAAAACAAATTACTTCCCCTGGTCTGAGAAATAAAGATATTTTTCCTTTACCAAAATACACACAATATCAAAAATAAGTACATTTGCAATTTATATACATTTATACCATAGTTATTTAAAAGTGATCCAGTCACATGTTAGAAATCATAATTGCAGTTCTTGCATGTCCCTGAAACTTGTAAAAACTAAAGCATATTGTGACAAGCAAAGTTGTAAGCCTAAACAATATTCTTTTGAACAATCTGAACTCTTTCACTTATAAGCTCTTTCCACTTGTGACTGTATTGTGCCAATGTAATGGGTTTTCTGACAACCTGCACAAGCCCTACATAACCTTTGAATAGCTAATGCATTTGGTCTGGACTAAATTGTTCTATTTGCGTTAGATTTTAACATGTGACAAATTGTTTTCTAGCCAGAAACTGCATTGCATTAGTCTTTAAAGTACCGCCCTCCACGGCGATCCAGCGCCATTTCACAGAGGGACACAGAAGGGGTAGCACAGTTCTTGGCAGTCTCTAGTGCAGTTGGGCAGTGTCATAGGTAGAAAAGAAAGAGGAGAGGTAGCAGTGTTCTTCACAGTCTCCAGTGACAGGAGAGCTCCATTGCTCCATTGTTAAGTGTCATTGCTGAAATAGAAATAATAGGGGTGGCAGGCTTGGTCTTCTAAATCTGCAGTCACATTGTACTGTGTTATATAGGTAAAACACAAAGAGGAGAGCTGCATTGCTCCATTGTTAATTGTCATTGCTGAATAGAAATAATAGGGCTGGCAGTCTTGGTCTTTTAAATCTGCAGTCACATTGTACTGTGTTATTTTTAGGCTGCGCCGGTCTGATTATAAACTTACAAAACTGATGGAAGAGGTCTTCGCTTATAGCAGTCGCTTTTCCCGTAGAGCTTTATGTGCTCACAGGTACTCGGATGCCCCCAGGACTTTACTCTTAATGTAGGGTAAGATTATTAACAACACCACAGCGGTGCGGCCAGAGGAGGCTGTATAGATGGTAACGGATGGTCAGATGTAAACCGAAGTCAGGGGTCAGAAGCAAGCAGAGTAGTCAAATAACATGCCAAAGGGTCAGGGTTTCCAGCACGAGAGCAGAATCCAGAAATAGAGCAATAGGGTCACAACAGGAGGTCCAAGAGGAAAGGGCAGAGTATCCACAGGAACACTAGGGCAAGACAGGAACAGGACAGGAGCAGGTCAGCAACAGACAGAATCCACGCTATAACCGGCAGGGAGGCTAAGCGCTGCAAGCCTTAAATAGTCAAGACAGCCAATCAGGGACAGGCAAGAAAATGGTATAATGAGCCCCTAGGTGTGGCCTAATAAATGTAATTAACATTAACAGCCCGCAGGATTAGTGGTGCACGTGCCCGGCTGCCCTGTGTTCGCCAGGGCGTGAAAAACTGACAGCTCGGGCCTTTGTCCTAGCAGAAGCAGAAGTGACATCCCGGTTGTCATAGGGACGGGACGCCAAGAACAGAAGGGAGTGAGTAGCTGCGGAGTCCGCTGCCGCTGTGGCTCATAACGGTAACCCCCCCTTGACACTCTGGTTTACTGGGAAATTGTTTAAAAAACTTCCTGATGAGTCTGTTAGCCTGAAGACGTCTCCGTGGAACCCAGGACCATTCTTCCAAACCACAATTCTTCCATTGAACCAGAAATGGAGCAGACCTTGGACTTTTTTAGAATCGAGAACTTTTTCGATTACCAATCTCTGACATTAATCCAAATCAGATGACCGAGTATTTGAGGGCTGACTTGAGTAGAACACCGGTTTGAGAAGGGAGCAATGAAAAGTGTTTGGAATTCTCAAGGAGCAAGGAAGTTTTAACCTGAAGGCTACAGGGTTCACATGTTTGATGATAGTGAATGGTCCAATAAACTTAGGCCCAAGTTTTTTGCAGGGTTGTCTGAGTTTGATGTTGCGAGTAGAGAGCCAGACCCTCTGACCTACTTTAAATGGACAAGTCATACGATGACGGTCAGCAATCTTTTTAGACTGAAATGAGGCCCGCCTCAAAGAAAACTGAACTTTTTTCCAAATAATCTTGAGATTAGCAGCCGTGGAACGTATTTCCGGGAGGCCAGAAGAACTAAGCGAATACAAAGAATTGGACTTAAGGTGAAACCCGAAATTACAATAGAATGGAGAAGTATGGGTGGAAGAATGACATGAGTTTTCATATGCAAATTCTGCTCATGTTAATAGAAAAGACCAATTGTTGTGGAATTCTGAGATGTAGAAACGTAAGAACTGTTCCAGGGATTGATTAACCGTCTGCCCATTAGATTGAGAGTGGTATGCGGGTCCCGGGGAGTGTACAAAAGGATTTCCAAAACTGCGCAGCAAATTGGGAGCCAAGCTCAGAGACAATATCTGTAGGGAGACCATGGAGCCGAAACACATGTTGAGGAAAATGTGCAGCTAGACCTCATACACTGGGAAGTCTAGTTAACGGTATGAAATGAGACATTTTACTAAACCGGTCAACAGCCACCCATATAGTGTTATGCCCTGCAGAAGATGGGAGATCTACAATAACATCCATTGATAAATGTGTCCAAGGTATCAAAGGAATAGACAACGAAACAAGCCGGCCTGAAGGACAGTTCCTAGGAATCTTATTCCTTGCACAATTTTCACAAGACAAAATGAAGTTCCTGACATCTGAGGATAATGAGGGCCACCACACAGAACGTGCAAGGTGTCTCCACTATCTTAGAGATACCAGGATGCCCGGCGGTTTTGCTGTCATGATCTTCAGAAAGGACCGTTTTTCTTAAGTGGACATTAACAAACAAATGGAGTTTCTGCGGGTGCTATCTTTTGAAATCTACGGTGAGTGATACCCAAGTTTTTAGTTAATCCAGCATGAATGATAGATGATGGAATAATAGTGTCACACGCCGCTCGCCCTCGGCTGCCACCCAGTATCCTGACCATCTATTCATTCATCATTCCCCGCTTTTCTCTCCGGCTATCAGGCCGGCAAATGGTTCTGCGTATGCGCGGGTGATCATCTCACTTGTGCTCACCTGCTCTGCTCATCCATTGGTTGCCTCTCATTTATAAGGCTCCTCCCAGCACCTCAGTGCTGGTTCTTCTCGTCAGACTCCCGGCCTGGAAGCAGCTCATGCACTCTGCTGCAAATCACCTATTACCTGCTCCACTCATTAGTGGTAACTACTGCAGATTATAGCTACCATCTCTCCAAGTGCGCTGCTGCAAATCACCTAGTACCTGCTCCACTCGCTAGTAGTAACTACTAGAGATCTCCGATGTCTTTTCTCTAAGTGTGCTACTGCGGACTATCGCTGATTGGCTCTACTTAGTAGTAACTCCTGCAGACCACCTCTCCTATCTCTCTATGGACTATGTCTTGGCATCGCTCAGCACTCCTACTCATTAGTGGCTACTGTGCCTACCTTCTTCTCTGTACCCGGTTCTCTATTACTGCTCACTGGGAACTCCCCTAGAGGGCCGCGACCTGCAGGGTGGAAGCTGCAAAGCCCAAATTCCCTTGTGGGAACCTCAGGTGAAAACCTTCCGCCTTGTTAGATTCTGCGCCTCTGGGTGAAGTACCACCAATCTCAGTAGAGCAGTATGATTCCACTCATCCTAGTGAATCCTGACAAATAGGCAGTGGCTCAGAAACAGGCACAGGATGCGACATGAAGCTCCTTGATAACGCATCCGCCCTGATATTTTTGGAGCCGGGTCTGTAGATAATAATGAACTTAAAACAGGTAAAGAAGAGCGCCCAGCGGGCCTGTCTGGGGTTCAACCTTTTGGCAGATGTACTGAAGATTCTTGTGATCGGTTATCACGGTTATTACATGAATTGCTCCTTTCAGCTAATGACGACATTCTTCAAAGGCCAATTTGATAGCCAAAAGCTCCTGATTACCTACTGTACATCATAGTTAGTTTCAGCGACAGAAAATTTACGTGAGAAATATGCACAAGGATGTAAACAGTGAGTATGACGGTCTTTCTAGGAGAGAATGGCGCCAGCTCCTACATCAGAGGCATCAACCTCAAGTACAAAGGGTACATCCGGATTAGGGTGTCTGAGAACCGAAGCAGAAATAAATGCCTTCTTGAGGGCTTCAAATGTGGTTACTGCTTGAAGGGGCCAATTAGTGGAATCCATTCGATTACGGGTAAGGACGATAATAGCGGCTACCAGATCTGAGAATCCGCGGATGAATCTCTATAATAATATGTAAAGCCCAGTAATCTCTGGATAGCTTTAAGATTATTGGGTTGTACCCAATCCAGAATGGCTTGGACTTTAGCTGGGTCCATAGAAAAATCAGCAGAGGAAATTATGTACCCCAGGAATGACACCATCTGTACCTCAAATTCGCATTTCTCCAGCTTGGTGAAAAGATGGTGTTCACAAAGGCTTTGGAGGACCTGCTTGACATGGAACTGATGTAGGGACAAAGACTGTGAATATATCAGGATGTCATCCAAATACACGACAATGAATTGGCCGAGAAATTCATGGAGCACCTCATTAATTAAATCTTGAAACACAGCAGGCGCGTTACAAAGACCGAATGGCATGACCAGGTACTCATAATGGCCAGAATGTGTGTTGAATGCCATTTTCCATTCATCTCCCTCTCTGATGCAGATAAGGTTATATGCTCTGCGGCGATTGATCTTGGTGAAGATGGAAGCAGACTATAGTTGAACGAATAGATGAGGGGAAGCGTGTAGGTTTTTTTTTAATAGTGATTTGATTTAGACCCCGATAGTCGATGCAAGGCCGTAACCCACCGTCTGTTTTTTTATACAAAGAAACACCCAGCTTCTACTTTGGGTTTAGAAGGCCTAATGAAACCTTTTCCAAGTTTTCCTCTACGTATTCCTGCATGGCCTTGGTCTCTGGACCAGAGAGAGAGTCACATCCAGGAACTAATTGTATTGAGGAGGAAGCTGCTCGGACGCTGGTTGCAAGATCCGGAGAGGCAAGGTCAAACAGGACTGTGAACAGTGAGGATTACATTGAGTAATTAAAGGAACAGATGGACAAGCAATGAGGTAGAATGACAGGGCTTCTAAGTGATTAGCACCCACAGTTAACTGCAGCAGAGGAGCTTCATAAAGAATTTTTCCACCAGGCGATGGACTACCATCCAGGCAACAAACAGTGATAGCAGAATCAAGCTTCACAGAAGGAATCCCAGAAGAATGAGTAATGTCCAGAAAGATGCGTGCAGGAACTAAGACTGAATTTTTGGAGGAGATGAATTGCAGACCTAGGCGAACCTCCCCCTCGTTCCCTAGGCATGTTCTTGATGCCACAGTAGAGACAGAGGCCTTAAGTCCATCTTCTATTCTTTTCCTCAGAAGAAAAACGGTATGCTCCTAATTGCATGGGCTCTTCAGTGTTCGTAGATGTTGGAACAAAAGCAGATGAGAAAAATGGTGGCTCCTTTTCCGCCTTCCTCTCCTTGATCCTTCTGTCAATTTTGATGGCGAGCTGCATGAGGGTCTCCAGAGATGTTGGAGAAGGGTACTGTACAAGAGTGTTCTTGATCTGCTCTGACAACCCTAGGCGAAACTGACTGCGTAACGCTGGGTCATTCCATTCACTGTCAGTATACCATCGTCTAAATTCAGCACAATACTCCTCAGCAAAGCGCCGGCCTTTGCTTCAAGGCCCTCAGATGAGCCTCAGCGGAGGCCACTCGATCCGGATAATCATAGAGCACACCCAAGGCATTGAAGAAGGCATCCACGGACTGCATTATTGGACTTATTGGAGCCAGACTAAAAGCACACGACTGACCATCACCCTGGAGAAGGGAGATGATGATACCGACCCTTTGTTGTTCTCGACCGGAAGACCGAGGTCTCAAACGGAAATAGAGCTTGCAGCTCTCCTTAAAATTCCAGAACAAAACTCTGTCCCCAGAAAACCGGTTTAGCAAATTTAATTTGGGTTCTCCCGCAGGTGCCATAGCGACTTGTGAAGTACTAGAGGCTTCCTCAGCCGATGTGATAATCCCTGAACCATCTGAGATAGGGTCTGAATTTGACCAGCCAGATCCTGGGCTGGAGTTGGGTTGGTTCCGTTTCATCCATTTCAAGGAGTTCCTCCTAGAAATTAGGGCCGGTTATAATGTTAGGCTGTCGGTCTGATAATAAACTTACAGAACTGATAGACGAGGTCTTCGCCTATAGCAGCCACCTTTCCCGCAGAGCTTTATGTGCTCACAGGTACTCGGATGTACCCAGGACTTTACTCTTAATGTAGAGCAAGTTTATTAACAACACTGCAGCGCTGCGGCGGGAGGAGGCTGTATAGATGGTAACGGATGGTCAGACGTAAGCCGAGGTCAGGGGTCAGAAACAAGCAGAGTAGTCAAATAACACGCCAAAGGGTCAGGGTCTCCAGCACGAGAGCAGAATCCAGAAACAGAGCAATAGGGTTACAGCAGGAGGTCCAATAGTAAACGGTCAGAGTAGAGTATCCACAGGAACACTAGGGCAAGACAGGAACAGGACAGGAGCAGGTCAGCAAAAGACAGAATCCACGGTATAAACGGCAGGGAGGCTAAGCCCTCCTTGCCTTAAATAGTCAAGACAGCCGATCAGGGACAGGCAAGGAAATAGTATAATGAGCCCCTCAGGTGTGGCCTAATAAATGTAATTATCGTTAACTGCCCACAGGCTTAGTGGCGCACGGGCCTGGCTGCCCTGTGCTTGCTGGGGCGCGAAAAACTGATAGCTTGGCGTCCGACTGTTGTCCTAGCAACTGTTGGGTTGAGAAGCGGAAGTGACGTCCCGATTGTCATAGGGATGGCCGGGATGCCAGGAACAGAATGGAGTGAGTCGCGGCGGTGTCTGCGGCCACCGCGGCTCGTAACAGTTATATAGGTAAAACACAAAGAGGAGAGCTCCATTACTAATTATCATTGCTTAATCAGAAATAATAGGGCTGGCAGTGTTGTTCTTAATCTGCAATCACATTGCACTGTGTTATTAAAATGGATTCACAGCAGTACACAGAAGACCAGGAGCACCAAGCAGCTGCTGACACCAGTCATGATAGTAATCCATCTACGTCATCTGCTAAAGCCTATGTTAAAATGCATAGTGTTTTTAAGTCAGGGAAACAAAAATGTATAAAAACACCTTTTACCTTGGTCAACAAAAAAAGACTTGTAATCCAGACAAAGTTATCTGCAGAAAAAAATAAAATTTCCAACATGCTATTCTACACACGTAGTGGCAAGGAAAGAATGAGGCCTTCGCCTTTCTTTATGAGTGCTAATTCTGCAACTGTCACTGAGGCATCATCTTGTAAGGTCAGTCGTGACCAAGCAAAACCTTGTCATTCGGACTCCAAAAGTGGTGCCCAAATACTTTTACATGTAAAAGCCGAGCTGGAAGAAAACAGTAAGACATTAGAGGAAAATGTATTTTCAGATTCAGAAATTACACAAATCCCCGATGAGAGTCTATCCACAAGTGTTATGTGTAATCGTGACCATTCTTATAGTGTACCCATAAATAAGGCTCCTTTCAGCATTTCTGAAGATGTGTGCCTGAACAGCCCTAGTGTAGCCAGTGATACACAAATTGAGGATGCCACTTTGCAACAGGATGAGGGAGAGATTTATGTAGCTGCTAATGAGGATGTTGATGAGGATGATGTTGTTTTTGTAATTCCTGCCCCAGTGGAAGCAGTTCTTGAAAGTGATTAGAAGAAGGCCATTGTCATGCCTGGGCATAAGACCAAAAATCCACCTCTTATGTGTGGAATTATTTTTACCCAAATTACCACAGTTCTCCAAGGAACGGGAGGAGCGATCAACCATAACTGATTACATGATCCAAAGACAATTCCATCTTGCACCACTTTTCTTTGCTGACACTAAAGTTTGGCAATGTTTCCTAGATGTGCCAGGAACTGCCCTGTGTTTGAGTCATTGCTCTGTCACTTAGCATCCAGCCAGGTCGCTGCAGTCATTGCTTGCAAGTGTATGAAAATAATATTGTGACCTGTGAGACGGTCCAAATTGACTTAAAATGACTTGAAATTAGTGTTATTTAGGTTAATAATAATGTAGGGAAAAAAATAAATAAAAAATTACGTGATTTTAGCAAAAAAATAGAGATTTTAGAATCAAATAGGGATTCAAAACTAAAACCAAAACACGCAAGGGCTTCTGGAATACAAAAGCCTGCTTGTTCCAGTAGCCTTTTCCAGATCATCTGTTGCCATTACCTGTGTTCTATCCTGATTGATCTCCTAGTATTGACCTCTGCTCATTCCTCCATTTTTGCACCTCTTCCTGTGACCCCTGACTTGGCTTGTCTGTGACTCTGTACCTACTTGCAGCTCTTCAGTGTTTCAGCTTTATCCTGCTGCAGAGTATTACCACCAATACCTATTTTCAGCTCTCCAGTGTTACAGAGGACTAACCTGTTGTAGATTGTTATTCGCAGTCTCCACTACCTCGTGGTAAAGTCCTGCAGACCATCACATCCTGTGTCTGATACCATCAGTGCCTTGCTCTGCAGACCGTCGCACCTTGTGTGTCATCTCCACTACTTTGTGGTAAAGTCCTGCAGACCATCACATTCTGCATGTGTTGTCTACTAAGATCTTCAGCTATTTCTGCCATACCTACCGTACTGCATCCTGAAACCTGTGTAACTGAGGTTTAATAAAAACCACTTTGTTCACTACGCTCTCTGTGGTCTTATATTGGGAATCCTGACACTTGGTACATTAATACTAAGAAAAAGGATAGTGATATATTTAATTGAAAGAAAGATGGTGAGCTTTACCTATATCACAATGACGTATATACCAGTGGGTAATGTAAATAATATGAAACCTAGCCTGTTTAATTGATTTTTATTGATACTATATAGCTTTCAACACTTGTGATATAAATTAAATTACTTAACCAAAATACAATATAGAAATGGGTTATAATGAAATTATGGTAAAAATCACTTTAATGCAGAAATCCTGTACTAAATTAATTAAAATATGAGACATGATTATAATATTCAACGGATCTGACAGTACCACATCTTAGCAAAATACTAGCAACACCCTGTGATGAAGTGGCTCCAGTAACTCTTCATTCTCAGCATTAATCACGATTTCAACCGTGGCTAAATAAGAATTCTATCACAAAACAGAACAATCGCAAAACTATTGTACTTCTAAAGATTTCCTCAACTATTCTGCTTATCTAGCACTTCTACTGAAATATTTAGAGCACTGCCAATCAAACATACTTTCAATGTATCATCCTCATTTAGGTTTCTAACCTAGATTTTCTTCAATACATTTAAATCTCTTCTCAAGCCTCCAAAAATCCTGCAAAAAACCCCATCGAACCACCATCAATGGCCAAGATCTTGCTTCATACTTCAAGGACAAGATTGACAAAGATCCATCATGGAATTTTATCCTCGTCAGTAACAAACTGTTTATTTCTTTTCCTATACACTCTGGCACCTTCTCTTCATTTGATTCCACAATCAAAGATGAAGTTTCTATTCCCACAATTCTACTACCTGTCCTGTTGACCCCATACTTTCCCAAATCAGTTGATCACTGTCTCCTGTACTTATCCTGGCCTTAACTAAAATCTGCAATCTCTCTCCCCATCATCATCAACATTTATTTATTTACATAGCGCCACTAATTCCGCAGCACTCAACAGAGAATCTTTGTTATTCACATCAGTCCTTGCCCCATTGGAGCTTACAGTCTATATTCTTTACTCTTATAATTTACTCTTTTTGGAGTCTAAATTCTAAAACACATACACACAGACTAGTGTTGATTTTGTCAGCAATCCCACTGGTAACTTTCCATCATTATTCATGCATGCAGCTTTTACTCCTAAAAAAAAATTTCTCTCACATTACTGTCTCCCTCACTCAATTACCATAATATTCCAAACTTCTTGAGAGGCTACAATGGCCTCACATATTTTCTTTCCTCACACAACCTATATGACCATCTTTAATCTTGCTTTCATTTTCAACATTTCACAGAGAATGCACTGAATAAGGTGGTCAATAATTCGATCACTGCTAAATCCGAAGGAAACTATCAGTTCCTATTTCTCCTGGATTTCTCTGCTGTGTTTGACACTGTTGAGTGCTAACATTAGGTTCGCTTGGTCTTTAGGATATATACACTATATATATATATATATATATATATATATATATATATATATATATATGTTTATATATATATATATATATATATGTTTGTATTTTAAGATACTTATAAATTATATTGACTTATTTATGATTTTTGTGCAATGTTTGGGAATTGGGGGGTTCTGGGAAGAAATCCTCCCATAAGTGGCTTTATGAATGCACTTTTTAAATTTCCCAGTGCTCATAGAAACATAGAATTTGACGGCAGATAAGAACCATGTGGCCCATCTAGTCTGCCCATTTTTTAACCTATGGTAACTTCAAACCCCATTTGATCCTTTAATCTTGGTGAGGACATTCTTATTTCTATACAAACATGTTTAAATTGCTCTAATGTATTAGCCTCCAACACCTCTGATAGGAGTCTATTCCACTTATCCACTACCCTTTTTGTGAAGTAGTTTTTCCTCAGATTTCCTCAGATTTCCTCTGAACCTACCTCCCTCCAGTCTCGGTGCATGTCCTCATGTTCTAGTACTTCTCCTCCTGTACCTTGTTCAAACCCTTGATATATTTGAAAGTTTCTATCATGTCCCCCATTCCCTTCTCTGCTCCAAACTATACATATTAAGATCTTGTAGTCTTTCCAGATAAGTTTTGTGCTGTAGGCCATGTACCATTTTAGTTGCCCTTCTTTGTGCAGTCTCTAATGTATTTATATCCTTCTGGAGATATGGCCTCCAGAACTGAACACAGTATTCTAGATGAGGCCGTACCAATGACCTATACAGTGGTATTATTACTTCTTTCTGCTACTGATTCCTCTCCTATGCAACCAAGCATCTGACTTGCCTTCCTTATTGCTTTGTTACTTTGATTACCGGCCTTTAAATCACCTGAAATAATGATCCCTTTCCTCCTCAGTAATTTAAATTATAGTGCCATTAATACTATATTTATCCTTTGGGTTTTTTAGACCCAAGTGCATGATTTCCAACTTTTTACATTAGACTGTAGTTTCCATGCTCTTGACCAGTCTACTTGCATCATTGATTATTTGTTTTACCCCTCATTTTGTGTCTACCCTGTTGCATATCTTTGTGACGTGCAAAAATTTCCCTTCAATACCATTTTCAATGTCTCCAGTAGAGATATTAAAAAGTACTGGTCCAAGTACAGATCCTTGGAGTACTCCACTGGTAACCTTTCCCTCCTGTGAATGTTCTCCATTTACTATAACTCTCTGTTTTCTATCCTGCAACCAAGATCTTATCCATTCAATCATCTTAGAATCCAATCCCAAACTATCGAGATTATTTAGCAGTCTACAATGTTGGACAATGCCAAAAGCCTTACTAAAGTCTAGACAAGCTACAGCTAGGCCCCATCCCTTGATCTATTATTTTAGTCATCCAGTCAAAAAAGTCAATAAAATTAGTTTGACATGATCTCCCCCTAGTAAGTCCATGCTGTTTGGGATCCTGTAAGTAACTGGATTTTAGATATTTTACAACTTTTTCTTTTAGGAATGTTTCCATCAATTTTCCTACTACTGATGTGAGGTTCAGTGGTCGGTAGTTGCTTGGCTATTCCTTGCTTCCACTTTGTGCAGTGTGACTACATTCTCTCTTTTCCAGTCCTCTGGAATTCCTCCTGTAGCTAGTGACTGATTGAATAATTCTGTTAATGGTCTTATCAGTATCCCTTTAAGCTCTTTTAGTATCCTTGATTGTATCCCATCTGGTCCCATTAATTGATCCACTTTCAATTTTGAGAGCTCTGTTAGGACCTTCTGCTCTGTTGAAATCCCCTCACTCAGCTATTAGTTTTCAGAGAAGTGCCGGTACTTTTGCACATTTTCGGAATCGAAAACGAGGCAAAACGTCATTGCTACGTCATTGCTACGTTGGGGATCTCGGATCTCGCGTGTTTTGAAATTTATAAATACCGCCCTGGACATCGATCTAGCACCATTTGAAAGAGCGACACAGAAGGGGTAGCACAGTGTGTAGAGCAACTGGGCAGCAACATAGATATAATTGAAAGAGAGGGGGTAGCAGTGTTCAACAAAGTCTACAGTGACATTCAGGGGAGCTTCATTGCTAATTCTCATTGCTGAAAAATACAAATACTAGTGCTGGCAGGCTTGGTGTAATTCTGCAGTCACATTCTACTGTGTTATATAGGTAACACACAAAGAGGAGAGCTCCATTGCTAATTCTCATTGCAGAAAATTACAAATGCTTGTGCTGACAGGCTTGGTGTAATTCTGCAGTCACATTCTACTGTGTTATATAGGTAACACACAAAGAGAAGAGCTCCATTGCTAATTGTCATTGCTGAAATACAAATACTAGGCCTGGAAGGCTTTTCTTCTGACTTTGCAGTCAAATTGTACAGTGTTATACAGGTTACACACACATAGAGAGGAGCTCCATTGCTCCATTGCTAATTGTCATTGCTGAAATACAAATACTAGGCCTAGCAGGCTTTTCTTCTGACTTTGCAGTCAAATTGTACAGTGTTATAATGGTACACACAAGAGAAGAGCTCCATTGCTCCATTGCTAATTGTCATTGCTGAAATACAAATACTAGGCTTGGCAGGCTTTTCTTCTTAATTTGCAGTCAAAGTGTACAGTGTTATCAAAATGGATTCACAGCTGTACACAGAAGAGCAGGAGCATCAAGCAGCTGCTTCGCCATTCTCTATGAGTGCGAGATCTGCAACTGTTACTGAGGCATCTTCTTGTAAGGTCAATCGTGACCAACCAAGACCTTGTCATTCGGAATCCAGAACTGGTGCCCAAATACTTTTACATGTAAAAGCCGAGCTGGAAGAAAACAGTAAGACATTAGAGAAAATGTATGCTCAAATTCAGAAATGACACAAATCCCTGAGGAGAGTCTATCCACGAGCGCTATGTGTAATCGTGACCATTCTGATAGTGTACCCATAAAGAAGGCCCCTTTCAGCATTTCTGCAGATGTGTGCCTAAACAGCCCAAGTGTAGCCGGTGATTCACCAATTGAGGATGCCACATTGGAATTGCAACAGGATGAGGGGGGATATTTGTGTAGCCGACGAGGGTGCTAATGAGGATGTTGATGAGGATGATGTTGTTTGTGTAAGTCCTGCACCAGTGGAAGCAGTTCTTGCACGTGATAAGATTAAGGCCATTGTCATGCCTGGGCATAAGACCAAAATATCCACCTCTTATTTGTGGAATTATTTTTGCCCAAAGCCTGACAACAGTTGTCTAGCCATTTGTAGCATTGTAAAGCCACAGTCACTAGAGTTAGGGACCTTAACCATCTAGGTACCTCATTCATGTTACACCATTTGACGTGAGTTCATGGCAAAGTGTTGGGAAAATCAGAAAGTTATGCTGAAAAAAAACAACAAGCAGTCCATCATCAGCTAGGACCCTTCTCTCATCTACATCCCGACTCCTTCAATCTACACCCACAACACCGTCCTCATCAATATCCTCTGTAGCGATTGGAGTTATACCTGCATCCAAGTTGGTAAGACTAGATGACTCCCCCACAATACTGGAACATTAAAAACCCACCTTTTCCTTAAAGCCTTCCAGTCTCATGCCTAAACTCCCACCGGTCGGCTACCTCTCTTTCTCATCCCTTCTTCCCTTCTCCCCCTTCCTCGACTCCATCTCCGTCTCATCCATGTGTCTGTCTGTCTTCCCCTCCCTTTAGATTGTACGCTCCTTTGAGCAGGGCTCTCCTACCTCCTGTTCCCATCACTTTTAACTGCGCTCTCCAGCTACTCAGTTCACCTCCTCTCCAACCCTCTGCCCTCTGTCTCCTCTCGCTTCTCTCTGCTCCCCTCAGTGACTCTCAACCTGTCATCCGTGCCCACCCTCTTGGGCCATAGTTACCTGCCCATACTCACTTTTCCCCTCCCTCCCTCTCTTTCATGCTGTGCCTGAGCCCCCAGAGTTATAGTGCTTACTGTTACTTGTACTGTGCTGTTTCACCTTGTACTGTGCCATTGTTTGTCCTTGTACGGCGCTACGGATACTTTGTGGCGCCCTATAAATAAAAATTAATAATAATAATAATAATAATTCCTCAGAAGAATTCTTGAGCGTTAGTCCCACTGCTGCTGCTGCTGGGGGTGAATTTTCATTCCAGTAGCAGAACAAGCAGAAGACTACTAGTAGTTTACAACAATTGACTGTTAAACTATCCTTTGCAAGAGGAAGCAAGTATGAATCCTGTCACCCAGTTGTATATCGGATCAAAGACGCCATGGCGACTATGCTAGTATTAGATCTGCGTCCAATATCCTCTATTAATGCAGCTGGTTTTAGACAGTTACTTGAGGTCTTCTGTCCCCGCTACCAAATTCCATCACGACACCATTTCACTAGATAAGCTATTCCTCACCTCTACCAGAAGGTTCGCAAAAATGTAATTAATGGTCTACAAAATTCTACCCACTGTACACTTAACCACAGATATGTGGACAAGTGGAACTGGGCAAACTAAAGATTATATGACTGTGACAGCCCACTGGGTTGGTGATTCTCCTTCACCAGCAGGAACAGCAGCAGCATGTACCCAAGGACGTCACATTTGTCAGAGTCAGGCTAATCTGTGTATCACCGGCTTCACTAAGAGGCATACAGCTGACAATCTGTTACAAAAACTAAGGAATGTCATTGTAACATGGATTATCTCGCTTGGACTCTGCTCAGGATATGTCATTTCTAAAAATGCCACCAATATTTGCGAGAGCATGACAGCTGGGTGAATTCTATCACATTCCCTGTTTTGCTCACAGAATAAACTTGGTGGTGCAGAGCTTTTTAAAAAATGACAGTGACGTGCAGGAGATGCTGTCTGTGGCCCGTAAAATATCTGGACATTTCCTGCATTCGGATTGCAGCAGCTACAAGAGCAATTTAATTTGACTTGTCACCAACTGAAGCAATAGGTGTTGACAAGGTGGAATTCCACCCTGTATATCCTTCTGTGGATGAAGGAACAGTGAAAAGCCATCCACGATTACTCCACAAGTCATGACATTAGGTCATGACATTGGGAAAGGAGGGGGAATGTATTTTAGTCAAGCGCAGTGGAGAATAATTTCCGTGTTGTGCAAGGTGCTGAAACTATTCGAAATAGTCACCTGTGAAGTGAGTTCAGACACTGCTAACTTGAGTCAAGTGATACCCTTAATTAGACTTTTGGAAAAGCAGCTTGAAAAACTGAAGAAGGAGATTAAACAAAGCAATTACGCTAAGTATATCGGACTTGTAGATCAAGTACTTTATTAGCTTCGCCAGGATCCAAGAGTTATCAAAATCTTGTATTCGGATCACAACATTTTGGCGACTGTGCTTGATCCTCAGTTTAAGAGCTATGTCCTCTCTTTGTTTCCAACTGACCCAGATCTGAAGAGATGCATGGAGCTCCTGGTGAGCAAGGTGACAGCTCAAGTGTTATGTGACAGGACGGCGTCTCCTCCTTCAGTTTCTCACTCAACTGCTGCTAGGAAAAAACTTAGCTTTTCTAAGAGACCCAGGACTCAGCACCACATTTTGACATCTGGTCTGGTCTAAAAGAATTTACCAAAAAACTTGACACCTTTGCCGAAACTCCACCTGTTTCTACTATCAACATCCAAAGGATGGTGGATGCTTATTTTTTTTAACGACAGCATCAGACAGCCCCTTTACATACTGGCAGGAAAAAAAGGGAATTTGGAGACCCATGTACCAACTCGCTTTGCACTGCCTAAGCTGCCCACTCTCCAGTGTGTACTCGGAAACAGTTTTCAGCACAACCGGGAACCTTGTCAGCGATCGTCGTAGAAGGCTACTTCCTCAAAATGTGGAAAAGATGATGTTCATAAAAATGAACTTCAAGTTCCACGAGGAAGGCCTTTCCTGCCATTTACATCAAAATACTGAGACTTCTGTAATGGTGGATTCCAGCGGTGATGCATTAATAATGTGTTAGGATGATGTACACACTGATCGGGGTGAGGATGAGGCTGAGGATGATGACAACATCATCTTGCCACAGTAGAGTTCATTAACAGCACTGTTACCTTAGGTGGCTTAAGGCCATTGTTACCTTGTTTTGTGGGGGCCAAATAACACCAAGAACATCAGCCACAAGGATGGTACTTTTGTGGCTGAAGTTCTTGGTTTGTTAAAGTGTGCATGTCCTTTTTAAGATCCAACATAAGTGTGGGTAGGAGGGCCCAAGGACAATTCTATCTCTCACCATTTTTCCTTTCAGTTAACTCTGTGTGCCAATGTTACCTACATGTGCTATATACTTTGTGTGCTTAGCAAAAATCTTAGACACCCATTGATGATGCAGATGACTCAACACAACATTTTGACATCTGGTCTTGTTTACTGTAAAAGAATTGACCAGAATTAGTGACACCTCTGCTGTAACTCCACCTGATCCTTTTATCAACTATCAACATCCAAAGAATAGTGGAGGATTATTTATTTTTTTGAACTGTATAAAGACAACAGTTTTATTAACAAAGAACAACGTTGCTTCCAGAAGTAATGTAAGCCTAAATGTCTAAATAGACGTGTATATGTATTACCATCCACTTTGCTGCTGTTTCTTCAATTATTTGTGATCTACACTTTACATCAAGGTACCTAACTTGATTATAATTTTGTGGGAATTCAGACTGATTCGAAGCTCGCTGATGAACTCGATTTTTGCTGTTAATTACAATGGCTCTTTTTAGTGCATTGTCTGGCACCCTGGACTGGTGTGTGTCTGATAATAGCACACATCCTGGGGGAGTCAGCGCTCGTTGCCATGTATTAGCTGTAGAATTACCTCAGTTATCCAAGAAACGGGTGGAGCGATCAAATGAACCATAACTGGTTTCATGATCCAAGGACAATTCCATCTCGAACCACTTTTCTTTTCTGCCACTGCTGTGTCCCAATGTGTCCTAGATGTGCTAGGAACTGCCTTGTGTTTGTGTCATTGCTCTGTCACTTACCATCCAGCCAGGTCGCCGCAGTATTTGTCCGAAAGTGTATGAAAATAATAATGTGACCTGTGAGGTGGTCGAATTTGACTGCAAATGATGTGAAATTAGTGTTATTGAGGTTAATAATAATAACGTAGGATCAAAAAAAGTGCAAAATGATGTGATTTTAGCATATTTCAGCAATTTTTCTAAAAAAAAATACAGATCCAGAACCAAAACCAAAACCAAAACACGAAGCTAATCCAGATCCTAAACCAAAAACACTTCACGGGGGTCAGTGAGCATCTCTAATTTTAATATATAATATATTAAATAAAGAAATTCAAAATGTTAATATAAAATGTCATGAAATTCCTGAACTTTCAGTCTAGTTAAATTAACCCAGAGGACATAAACATTATTATTATTATTATTATCCCTTATTAAAACATTTTTCATTTCAGTAATTAAAATAAACAGTATTTGCAAGTGAAATCCAGTAAAATCCAGAGTAATCTCTTCTATTCACCAGATACTATATAAGTGTCACTAATAAGCTTATTAGTTGTAACATCATTTGTGTCCCACTGGGCAGGAATCCATGTGGTTGCCCTACACTCATCTCACTTGTCGCGTAGCTGTTGTGTTTCTATGGAGAATAAATCCCACTCAAGGATACACTGAAAGGAAAAGCTATAAAAAGTCAACAAAATAGGAATAGACAGACTCAGAGAAATGAAATCAGTTGCAGATATTAATTCTATATGTTTTTTATTCTGATAAGACCTGTCCAAAATAATATTAATACATAATGCACTGCACATATCTCTGAGAGGATTCCTAAGGTCCACATCCAAATTACAGATTAGGGAGATGACAAATTTGTCCAGAATAAGTACAACTTTGAATCTACTCGGTGTTGTAGAGATGGAAAAGTTGAAATATTTATATTCTTTCCTCGCTATTGCATTATATGTCATCATTATGTTCATCTGTGTAATGATTGTCTACGTCAGCTGGACAGAAGAATCCCTGTATGAACCCATGTACATATTCATATGTAATCTGGCCACCAATATGATGCTTGGGAGCTCAACGTTCTTCCCCAAGTTGGTCATCGACTTGCTGTCTGGTATTTCCACCATCTCACTTTCTGGATGTCTCACCCAGGCATTCTGTATCCAGTGCTTTTCATCAGTTGAAGTGAGTACTTTTTCCCTCATGGCATATGACCGATATTTGGCTGTTGGTCACCCACTGAGATACCACAGTCTGATGACTAACAGAATGGCCCTGAAATTCATCGTTGCATTATGGATTTTGGTCTTTGTAATTGAAGCTGTTTTCATGACACTAACAACAAGACTGACCTTGTGCGGGGTGGACATCAGCAATGCCTTCTGTGAGACCATGTCTCTGCTTCACCTGGCGTGTGGGGATATAACAGCTGCCAATGTCTTTGGGACAGTGTGGGCATTGTTCTTGATAATTGGAACTATATTAGTTTCAGTCTACTGCTACGTAGGAACATTTATCATCTGCCTTAATATTTCACTAGAAGCATATCAGAAAGCCATCCATACATTGATGACACATATAGTTGCATTTTCTTTCACTATGTCTGCAGGAGTATTTGTCATATTTAGGTACAGGTTAAACAGTGGATCTATCTCTTCTGTTGCACATGTTGCAATCTCTGTAACTGGGCTGACGTCAGCTCTCACGCTAAACCCTCTGATATATGGGATACGAACTGAAGCTTTAAGAATAAAAATTATTCAGACTCTGCGCAACAGCTGTTTGCATGTTAGAGAACAAGTGAAAAATGTTCCAAGCTTTTAGTTTTTCCTTAATTCCCTAAATAAACAATGAAGCTACACATTTCCCCTCTTCAATTGCCAATTGTATAAAATGAGAGACCACATTTATGCCACTGCTTTTGATGGAAACTGCTGTAAAAATGTTTTGTTCAAAAGATATAGAAACTAATATTGAAATGGAAAAAGAAAGGAACGAAGACAAAGAGAAAGAAAAGGAAAAATAGTCTTCATTCTGCATATTCTAGTTTTTTATCATTTAATCTTGTTTCATATGTTGTCAGTTTGTATGAGATGAGTGTAAGCTCTGTTGATGGTTAGTTATGCTCTGTGTGAAGATGTTTCTGATGGGCAGATGCTGCCCCCTTGTGGTGTAAAAAGAAACTTGTGTTAACGTCACCCACGTAAAGGATAAAACAGTGGGTTATTTGATGCCAAGTTATAATGACATTAGCCATTAAGTCATACAGTGTTTGCCTTGAATTTTGTAGAAGGCTTGAAAATAATTGTGAAATTCACCTTCATAAAGAACTGTTTTCAGCATAAATAGCCTACTCGCGAAGCAAAATTGTTTTAAATTTGTTCTAGATGATATAAATTTAAGCAGAGTGAAATAATGTAGCAAAATGTAATAGATAATAAATACCACAGATCAACACTTTGGTAGATGAATTACCTTTATCAATATAAGACATACATAAGCGCACCTGTATCTGTACAAGCAAACATCATTTATATAAATAATAAATAAATATGTATTTAGATATGAAATGTTTTACTGTTCATTGGATTTTCTATAAGTTCTCAGTACACAGCGTTTATATCCATGAGCACAATCTTATCTTATACAATACTGTGTGTGTACTACAGGTGCGAGCTCCAGGCTAGTACGGTGACCCTGGGGTTATCTGTGGGGTTTCCTAGACACCTAGGAGCCGATTCAATTCTAGGTGATGTGCGGCCGGTCATCACAGCGATGTTTGGCTGAGCACATTTCCAGGTACTATAGTAACCAACATCGCAGGTTTTTCTGCACAGCCCTATTGGGTGCAAAGCAAACTCCATGATATTACATCACCATGGAGTGCCCCGTGACCATTCTGGCGGCGCTCCGGGGTACAATTGTATAGTCCTCAAAGTGTTATTTACAAAGCTGTGGATGCTGACAGCGAATGCTGTTTCTTCACCTTTTTACGCTGTTGTAGAGGCAGAATTGTCTTCCTTCTAAAGGAGTGAGCTGGATATGAGAGGGCTTGACTTGCAGAATGTGGAATAAGTGCAGCGAGCAACTTCATTCTGCTCCCACATACAAAGATTTCATATGGCAGAATGAGTTGTTTTACTACGCTTTTTTCAGGGCTGTGCTTCCAGATTAGTTGATGGACAAAGAACAATTTTAATCTGTGAACTAAAGAAAATCACCTAGGCACAGAAAGGTTAAAGGTACATTAGGTACAAATCTTAGACAAAACTGTTCTTCAGGTGAAATTCCATGATAGGCCACAAGGGGGTAACTTAGCTATGTCCACTTTAGGGGGTAAATGTATTAATGTCCGGATTCTTCAACTCCGGCGTGTTCAGCGTCTTTACAATGCAGCGCCACTTTAAATTTAATCGCCGAAGACGCTGAACACGCCGGAGTTGAAGAATCCGGACATTAATACATTTACCCCTAGGTGTGATGGGCAAATAAGCAACCGATCTATCCTCATAACTTACAAGATAAAGGTAACACGGTGGACAGCAATATGGAACAATAAGAAAAAACGAAAAAAATTTCCCTTTATGTAGCAAGTCATAAGTAAGAGAGAATTAACAATCTGATATATATATATATATATATATTTATTTATATTTCACAATGCAGATGCATACTTCAGGCATAAAGACCATATCTATCTTCAGTAATATAAACTCTATAATATAACATGAGGGGTCGGATTCATTAAGAAATATAAGTCAGTTTACTTTGTGTATTTTGAGTTTTTCACTTTGTGCATGCGTGAAACCGGAACATACGCCTAGGAAGGCAATTCATATACTTACATATACTTACGTATATAGGACTTCTGACTGCCATGATTTGACGGGAGGAACGGGGAGGAGAATGCACATTGTCAGTGTGCAGTAAGGGCGTGCCAAGTGTGAGCGCACGGAGTGACGTCTGATTCAAGCTCTGAGCATCTCTCAGGAACGTGTTTTTCAGTCATACAACTTTCACCAGTTACAGGTTGGGTGTAAGTGCCGACTGATAGTGATGACGGCTGTGTGTGCCGGGTAGAACATGTGTTTATCATCAAGAACAACTGTAAAAATGTATTTTATGTCAGTAGACATTAATAACATCCTAATAAATGTATTTCTCGGAGAGAGAAAAAAATGGAAAAAAATAAATCTTTTTTGTAAAATGTTTTTTCATTAATGACTATTTTATCAGTAGGTGACAATAATTGAATCCTTGCTTTTTGCTCTGCGTTCTGTAGGTCTTTATATTGCCCTTGTATTGTTCATAACCTGCTGTGTGTTGTGTCTGTCTCAATACGGCAAGTGGCGTACCCGCAGAGCGTACTTACATTCGGATTCAAGACGAGTTGCTTCTTCAGATCCACTTGTAGGTGAACACAGATGTGCGTATGCCTGAAATAAGTGTTTTTTTTTAAATAAAAGCGCTCACTAGGTTTGTTTTGCATGTTTAATAAATCAGGTTCTTAGTACACATTTTGGTCAAGCTGTGGCTGTCCATCTACTACCCCAAGGTGACCTCAGATGGGTACCTAGACTAGCAACATGGGGCTTATCTCATTTAGTGCTTCTAAACTACAATTAGTATTGGTAGGAGCCAGATTGCTCTGATATGGATAGATGGGTGGAGTGCTGGGACAAAAAGATGAAATTTGACAATAATTTTGCTTCATATTACACCAATTACAACACACAACAAAAAAAATTGTTTATCGTTATCTCAGTTGTAGTCACAGGGCCTTGAATTAGGAGCAAAACAAAGAAAGGGAGCAAATTTGCACCTGGACAAACCATGTTACATACAAGGGGTATAAACTGAATTTTTTTTTTGCACATAAGTTAAATTCTGGCTGTTTTTCATGTAGCACACAAATACTTGATAGCTTTATTTTTACACTGAAATTAAATTTGATCTAGGACATGCCCTACCCTAACTATAAATCTGTCCTCACATTTTATATTTACCTCCCCCTCCAATGCAGCATGGTTTTGCCAAAGTGCAAATTTGCTACTTTTCTTTGCTTTGCTCCTAATTCAAAATCAGGCCCATAGTCTATAAATTATGTAACATACACATTTACACATACTGTGGGGGTCGGACTTCATGGAATGCTGACGCAGATATGAAACTTGAAGATTATATCTCCGGAATTTTCCACTGCTGTGGAATAATCTATTCCACAGTGAAAATCTATTTGAAATTGTGCAGTATTTCATTCATCACATGTGCTTAGAAACTATACATAAAAAAACACAAAATACTTAGTCACATTACAAATGTATATCATATTATTATTTTATATTATATCATTTTATATTATTAGCATTTTTATATTATTGAATACTTTTACAAAATGTTAAAAATACAAAATAAATTCTTATGTTTTTCCTTGCAAAATATAATTGCAGGGAATAAATCACACATTTATGCAGAAAAAGTGATGTCTATGTCCATCAAATGTAATTAAAGTGTAGAAATGTGAAACATGAAGGAAATACCTAATGTCCCCTTACACTCACGACTGATTAATGCATGAAGCTCCGATGAGTAGTATAAGGACAATCAAGTGAAAGATGTAATTAATTAAGGGAGTAGTTCTAAAGAGAAATGTCACCTCTCCAGCATGAAATTTCCAACCTCCTCTATTCTGACCCTCATATAGAACCATGATTAAAATATTCCCAGTGCATAATGAAGTAATAAGGGGGTTACCTACTAGAAGTGGTCAGACAGCCCATCAAATGAAACAAATGCACAGGAAACGCAGTCATTGAAGATGCCACTTATGGAATTAGAGCAACTACAGACTCAAACTAGACCACAGCGGTGGTCCCAGTATAATGGGGACAGGGTTAGGATTAGGGTTGTTGTTTACCGCTTTTCCTGTGCAATACATAGCACAAAGGTATGTAACTGGTATACTTATTTACAATATCCACAGCCACATAATGCAGCCCAATCACACCACACAACAACCTCATACGTCTCCCACTCCTGTCTCCAGACCTGTTCTTCCGCTCCGTCTTTACAGTATTTATCTGCCTGGAGTTTCTGAAGTTCTGGTACTTTGTGTTTATTGTTCTGTACTGTTATACCCTGTATAGTCTACTGTTTGTACCATGTACGGCGCTGCGGAAACCTTGTGGCGCCTAACAAATAAACGATAATAATAATAATAATAATAATAATAATACGTCTATAAACAGAAATTGTGAATTGTATGTACACATAGATGGATAACTATGACCAGGGTCTTAATTATAGTTATGCTGGATTGTTTTGTTCCTATCTCTAGATATTAATGGTAATTATGTCAGCAATGTATAATGTTTCCAATCACTGACGCATTTCTCTGCTGGGTAGAATTACCCTTTCTTCAGAGGGGTGTAAAAAGATTATTCACAACAAAAAAGCAATATCTGACTTACATATGAGTAATACATAGCCAGTGATAATCATAAGGACCTCTGGGAATCATATGCTAAAGTCTGATGATGTTAATGATAAGCTGAATGGACGTCTGTGTTCCCCAATCTTCCCAGAGGACGGGTACATCAGTATGTTGTTAATGGCATTAGTCAGGCATGTCATGATTTTACTTTCAGGTGGATTAAAACTATCCCCAATTGATTAAAATGAGAAAGAAGAAAGACAAATTCTAATAAAGACGAGGAGGGGAGTTTTCTGTGTATGTTTTTATAACTTATTTATTCTGTATTTGAATAATGGAAGACGAGTCTTAGCTCTCCTGGGATGGACAAATTAATAACCCAAGGTCACCTTTTTTCTTATTACCCCAGTAACCACAGCCCAGGGTGCTGGGAAGAGAGACAGAGGTGTGGGGCAGTTTATTAGCCCATACAGGCTCCAGTCTGCCAGCACCACACTGGCCAGGGAGATGCCGTTTCCTACTATACTGCAGTACCTCAAGGTGCCGTGCCGGGGCCACTCCTTTTTAATTTACTTATTAATGACCTTGGTGATGGTTTAGAGAGTAAAGTTTACATTTTGCAGATGACACTAAACTCTGTAAGGTAATAAAATCAGAGCAAGATGTAGCTTCTCTACAGAGGGACTTGATTAAACTGGAGAATTGGGCGGCCAAATGGAAAATGAAGTTTAACTCAGATAAATGTAAGGTTATGCACTTAGGGATCAAAAACAAGCATGCAATGTATAAATTAAATGGAACAAATTTAGGGGAATCTAAAATGGAAAAGGATTTGGGAGTGCTCGTAGACGTACCCCTAGGAGTCACTGTAAAAATAGAACTTCACAATGAACCTATACAGGAGAACATACGATTGATCTTTCATTTGTTACATATGCACCGAAACATCCTATTTCTATTTACCTCATTACCGATCACTCATTGTCAAACTTAAGGTTAATAAAAATATTTATTTGATTTGTTTAATACAAAGCTACACACAAAAAAATTAACAAAACAAACAGTTGCCACAATATTACAAATCTTTAAGGAAAGCACAACCGTCTGGTAAGCCATCGTCATGCCGATTGAGTCAGTACCATGTACTCACTCACAATTTTGCTAATAAACAAAAAACATATGACCATCGGAGCCTCAGGGTCAAAAATAAAGTATGCACATATAGTATTTTATTATGTGTGAAACTGAATACAGGACAATATGGCAAAAACAGTTGTTATCTAGCAAATATATTGCAAGAAAGAAGAATTCTTTGCTGCAAGATTATCATTGATAAATAACAACTATTGAAAGCACAAACCAGTAGTGAGAAAAATGCAGAAGCATAAATGTCTTTCAAATGTTAGTGATGTACAACTGGAAAACGTAGAGGCCTCTCTGATACATGGAACGTTGCTACGGCCGCTGCTGTATGACCAAGCTGCCACCTTCTAAGTCATCTCTACCTCGGACTTGATTTTCCTCTGTTGGGCCACCTGCTGGTCTGTTCTGTGATAGACCTACTGCTTATACGTCATTCTCATTTCAGATCATCATCTTTTATTTATATAGCGCTGTACAGAGAACTCTCTCACATCAGTCCCTGCCCCATTGGAGCTTACAGTCTAAATTCCCTAACACACACAACAGACACACACACAGAGACAGAGACACACAGACTAGGGTCAATTTGATAGCAGCCATTTAACCTACTAGTATGTTTTTTTGGAGTGTGGGAGGAAACTGGAGCACCCTGGAGGAAGCACAAACTTGGGAACTTCAGCTAGAGGCACGGAGTCTAACCAGTGAAAGGTCTTCACCAGGGATTCCCGCAAGGGAATATAGACTTTGCGGCTTCCACTTGCAGGTCGCGACCCCCTAGAGAAGCTCCCAACGAACCACAAGAGAATGAGCAAAGGATTTGACAGGAAGTAAACCACAGGAGATGTAGAAGAGGTAGAGCTGGAGATCTGTATCTGTTATTACTAACAAATGGAGTATGTTGATGATCTGCAAAATTACCTCTAGGGAGTGGATTGCATCGATGATCCGCAGAGTTACAAGTAAGTAGCAATGATCTGCAGCGTGCCACTAGGGAGTGGTCTGTATTGATGATCCGCAGCGTTGCCACTAGAGAGTGGTTAGTAGTGATGGTCTGCAGCGTAAAACCCCGGAAGAGCAGGAACACTAGGATACTGAATATAGGAACCCACAGGAATCAGGAATCTAGTAGAACAGGAACTGCTTCCAGAACAGAAGGTAGGAACTGACTGATAGGACCAGCCCAGACTCTAGGGTAGAGAGGCGAGATATAGGGCTGGTTCATTAGGGCAGCCAATAGTCAGGCAGAACAAGGAGAGAAAAGACTGGTGGTTCTGCTCATGCGCAGAACCGCTGACAGCAGAAGGACCGGCTGACATAGACAACGCTGGAGAGGTGTCAGGACAGCCGCAGCGGTTAAGCAGGTAAGACAGGCTGGCGGGGACGGAGCGGGAGAGCAACAGGTGCATACGCCGGCTCCCGGGGAGAGGTGCGGAAGTCCGGCGTGTGACAGTGGGGATAGGTTTATAATTGGGATAGGGCATGTCCTAGATCAAATTTAATATTCAGTGTAAAAATAAAGCACTCAAGTATTTGCATGCTACATGAAAAAGCAGCCAGTATTTAACTTATGTGAAAAATAATTAACTAATATGCACCCCTTGTATTTTGACCAGGATCAAAGTTACTCTTTTTTTACTTTGCTCTCCTAAACTGCAGTAATTACAAAATTATATCAGAACATTTCATTTTATTGTAGAAATCAGTCAAGTAACAGAGACACAAGAAATTAACCCCCACAGATCCCTCACAGTCCCAGTCGGTCAACTATCATATTAACAAAGATATCTCACTTTTCACCCATCTCAGCATGCTCCAGCAGCTGTGGAATTATACTCCCAGCATACCAGGCATGCTATGGCTTGTATTTCTACACAAACTAGAGGGTAACATGCTCCCTCACCAAGTGCAATTACAAAATCCTTCATCTACCTCTATCCACAGCCAACTGTCTGCTAATACTGCACTACTGAGGGTCAGATACAGATGGCTGCTCAGTGAGCTCACTGTGAGTCACATATTCTCAGTCATGCCAGGCTGACGGCCAAAGGACTGATTGATAGAGGTCAGCCTGTAACAACAGAGGGCGTGTTAATTTATGAATATGCATGGTGTGTAATTTACTGTAAAGTATTGCCATTGGCAGGTGTATATCCTGAGCAATGACTGAACACTCTAGGTCTCCCTTCCCTTAACCAGCCCTGACATTAAAGCTTTAGCAACCACATTTAATAAGCATTCCTACACCCCCCAACCAGCCTTTAAATTAATAGCATTTACTTTTAATAAACAAACTTAACCACTCCAACCAGACCAACATTAAATTAATAACATTTACACTTATTACATAGACCTATTTCCCCAAAAAGCTCCAACATTAAATTAATAGAAGATCCAGATTTAATAGAGATCCCACATTACATTAATAGACCCTATTATATATTAATAGCACCAGCAACCCCTGGTTACATTATATGTTCCAAAATTAAATAAAGAGCTACTTCTGTCTGCCTCCTATGGGTTCCCTACCCTACTTTGGCTGCAGAAAAGAGAAGGATTAATTTAGTGGGCTGGGTCTGTATAATAATTTATGGGGGAGCAGATAACTCAGGATGCCCTTTGTCGAAGTAATAATTAACAAAAACCATATATTATCAATTAGTTCAGTAGAATTAACTAATGAACTCTAATTTTATGTGTCTGTGCTTTTAAGAGAACGGAAAAACACATATAGCACAATACAGAGAACAACAAGTTATATAAGGGTCACATATTCTTCATTTCACTAATATTTGCTCCAAATAAGGTCAAGAAGACCCTTATAAAAAAAAACCTCCAAGAACATGTCACTTTAATGAAGATTAATGATAGAGACTTAGAGTGTCAGCAGTAGAGATGAGTGGGCTCGGATTTTGCTAATCCGAGCCCACCCGAACAGTGCGGATCCGACGGGATCCGAGCACTGTTCGGGAACTTCCGGGTGCCAAATGAAGCCAAACCGAGGCTATGACATCCAAGTCTCGCGTCGGATCTCGCGAGACTCGGATCTCATAAATGCCCCGCTCGCGGCCGCCATCTTCATTCTCCCTGTGGTTAGTGAAGAGGGAGGTTGATGTAGTCTGTCCTGCTGATAACTTTACTAAAGTGGTGCTTTGTCCTGCTGAGTGCATTAGTACTTTGTCCAGTGCTCTGTCCTGCTGATTTATTTAGTCAAGTGGTGCTTTGTCCTGCTGAGTGCAGTAGTACTTTTTCCAGTGCTCTGTCCTGCTGATTCCAGTGGTGCTTTGGCCAGTGTCTGTGCTGCTGAGTCCAGTGGTGCTTTTGTACTGTATTTGTTTCTGATAAGTCCATAGCAATTTGTTAATCATCCAAAAATCTTTTAAAAAAAAAAAAAATCTCTAAAAAATATAAAAAAAAAAGATTAAAAAAATATAAAAAAATAATTGAAAAAGAATAAAAAATATTATAGAGCAATATATTCTTGCAGTCCAAAAAAAGAGGACCTGCCATTTCTATTACTACGTTCATTATTTCTGTAGTTCCAAAAAATAGGAACTGCCAGTTCTATTACTACGGTCATTGTTTGTGTAGTTCCAAAAAATAGGAACTGCCAGTTCTATTACTACGTTCATTGTTTCTGTAGTTCCAAAAAAGAACTGCCATTTCTGTTACTATGTTCTTTGTTTTTATAGTTCCAAAAAAGTGGAACTGCCATTTCTATTATTACGTTCTTTGTTTCTGTAGTTCCAAAAAAGAGGACCTGCCATTTCTATTACTACGGTTATTGTTTGTGTAGTTCCAAAAAATAGGAACTGCCAGTTCTATTACTACGTTCATTGTTTCTGTAGTTCCAATAAAGAGGAACTGCCATTTCTATTACTATGTTCTTTGTTTTTATAGTTCCAAAAAAGAGGAACTGCCATTTCTGTTACTATGTTCTTTGTTTTTATAGTTCCAAAAAAGTGGAACTGCCATTTCTATTATTACGTTCTTTGTTTCTGTAGTTCCAAAAAAGAGGACCTGCCATTTCTATTACTACGGTTATTGTTTGTGTAGTTCCAAAAAATAGGAACTGCCAGTTCTATTACTACGTTCATTGTTTCTGTAGTTCCAAAAAAGAGGAACTGCCTTTTCTATTACTATGTTCTTTGTTTTTATAGTTCCAAAAAAGAGGAACTGCCATTTCTATTACTATGTTCTTTGTTTTTTATAGTTCCAAAAAAGAGGAACTGCCATTTATATTACTACGTTAATTTTTTGTGCAGTCCCCAAAAATAGGAACTGCGGCCTTAACAGCTATGTTGGTGTTAGACGTCCATCCGGTGTCCGCCATCTGTGCAGTGGAATTTAGACCAGTTGAGGGTGATATATTGTGGCCCTGGTACCAAATTGGGTCCTGGCACCACTCCACTACGCAGTCCAGAAAGCTACCTCGGTGCAACGTTTTGGACTAAAAACAATATTGTGAGGTGTGAGGTGTTCAGAATAGACTGGAAATTAGTGGAAATGAATGGTATTGAATGTTATTGAGGTTAATAATAGTGTAGGAGTGGAAAAAAACCCAAAAACTGGATTTTAGCGCTTTTTATGCTTTTTTAAAAATAAATCAAAACCCAAAACCCTAAATCAGAACCAAAACCTTTCGTCAGGTGTTTTAGCAAAACAAATCAGAACCCAAAACCTCAAGCTAATCAGAACCCAAAACCCAAAACACTAAAAGTGGCCGGTGCACACCCCTAGTCAGCAGTGATCTAAGCTGTGAAGGTGTGTTTTAAGTAGAGATGGTCACTGACCCCCGTGTTTTGGTTTTGGATTCGGTTTTGGATCTGGATTACCGTTGTGTTTTGGTTTTGGTTTTGGTTTTGCAAAACCGCCATTGCGTGTTTTGGTTTTGGTTTTGTTTGGTTTTGTTTTGCTATTTTTTTGGAAAATCCATGTTTTTGTGCCTAAATTAACCCAATTTAGTGCTCCAACTGTTTTAGAGACAAGTAATCTAATTGTTGAGGTAATAAATCATCCAAAAAAACAGTTTAATTCTTCGTTGGTAGGCCTATTCTACACACAAAACAGATTGTCTTCCTCTCCATCTATGCATATTGGCAATGCAGCCATCGTCTTTGAATGTATATTACACCCTACACTTATAGTTAAATATGTAAAGAAATGGAAAAAGCCAGTTTGGTTTCTGTCTCTCAAGGCCCCCCTCCACTTGTATAAAATACCAAAAAATTCAGCCATTATAGACTGTACAATATTAATTGACATGGAGAAAGCCAGTTTGGTTTCTGTCTCTCTAGGCCCCCCTCCACTTGTATAAAATACCAAAAAATTCAGCCATTATAGACTGTACAATATTAATTGACATGGAGAAAGCCAGTTTAGTTTCTGTCTCTCTAGGCCCCCCTCCACTTGTAAAAAATACCAAAAAATTCAGCCATTATAGACTGTACAATATTAATTGACATGGAGAAAGCCAGTTTGGTTTCTGTCTCTCTAGGCTCCCCTCCACTTGTATAAAATACCCAAAATTTCAGCCATTATAGACTGTACAATATTAATTGACATGGAGAAAGCCAGTTTGGTTTCTGTCTCTCTAGGCCCCCCTCCACTTGTATAAAATACCCAAAAATTCAGCCATTATAGACTGTACAATATTATGAAAAATGGACAAAGCCAGTTTAGGGTCACTCTGTCTATGACACCCTACCCTTAAGGATAAATTGCCCTAACAGCAACAGCTTGAGAAAGTGAAGGAGGACACGTCGTCAAGCCGAGGCCCAGTTCAGCGGCCAACTTGCTGAGCAATAGCTCCTTGCAAAAGTTCACATCTCGCTCATTTACAAGTAAAGACTCAATGTAGGTTTTAAACCTTGGATCAAGCACAGTGGCCAAAACGTACTGATCCGAGTTCAAGATCTTAATAACTCGAGGATAATTGTGAAGCGAATTAAGTACTTGATCCACAAGGCCAACATACTTTGCTGAATTGCTTGCTTTCAGCTGCTCCTTCATTTTCTCAAGCTGCTTTTCCAATAGTCTAATTAAAGGAATGACTTGGCTCAAACTAGCAGAGTCTGCACTCACCTCACACGTCACAACTTCAAATGGTTTCAGCACCTTGCACAGCACTGAAAGGATTCCCCACTGTGCAAGAGTGAAATACACCCCCCCTCCTTTCCCAATGTCATGGCTTGTGCAATATGCTTGTATGACTTTGCGCTGTTCCTCCATCCTCTGAAGCATGTACAGGGTGGAATTCCACCGAGTTACCACCTCTTGCTTAAGTTGGTGGCAGGGCAAGTTAAACTGCTCTTGGAGCTGCTGTAATCTCCTACATGCTGTGGCTGAATGCCTGAAATGGCCTGAAATTTTACGGGCCACCGAAAGCATCTCCTGCACCTCACGGTTATTTCGTAGGAAGCTCTGCACCACCAAGTTGATGGTGTGAGCAAAACAGGGAATGTGTTGGAAATCACCCAGCTGTAATGCTCGCACTATATTGTTGGCGTTATCTGAAATGACATACCCTGGGGAGAGTCCGAGTGGTATAAGCCATGCATCAATCACATCTCTCAGTTTGCGTAACAAATTGTCAGCCGTATGCCTGTTAGTGAAGCCGGTGATACAAAGAGTGGCCTGCCTGTGACAAATGTTACGTAGTGGTGTACATGCTGCTGCTGTTCCTGCTGGTGAAGGTGAATGACCAACCCAGTGGGCTGTCACAGTCATATAGTCTTTGGTTTGGCCACTTCCACTTGTCCACATATCTGTGGTTAAGTGGACAGTGTGCAGAATGGCATTTTTCAGCGCAATCTCTACATTTTTACACACTTTTTGGTATAGTTGTGGAATAGCTTTACGGGAGAAATGGTGTCGCGATGGAATTCTGTAACGCGGACACAAAACCTCAATTAACTGTGAAAAACCAGCTGCGTTTATTGTGGAGATTGGACGCAGATCTAACACTAACATGGCAGCCATGGCGTCTGTGATTCGCTTGGCGACTGGGTGACTGCTGTCATATTTGCTTCCCCTCGAAAATGATTGTTTCACAGTTAATTGCTGAAATGTAGGACTGCTCATTTTATTAACCTGCCTCTGGGATGACGATTCACCCCCAGCAGCAGCAACAGCAGCAGCAGGACTCACGCTTTCTTCAGAGGAATCAAAAATAGTGCTGGAGTCATCCAGCCTTAAGTGGGATGCCGGGCTAACTCCGAGCGCTACTGAGGATATTGATGAGGATGGTGTGGTGGGTGTATTTTGTAGCCGTCGGTATGTTGGTGAGTGGAGGGTCTTAGCTGATGAGGGAGTGCTTGTATTCTTTTGGGAAGAACTTTCAGCTTTTCCCAACACTTTGCCATGAACTCTCGTTAAATGGCGTAACATAGACGAGGTTCCAAAATGGTTAAGGTCCCTCCCTCGACTGACTGTGGCTTGACATACACTACAAATGGCTATACAATTGTTGTCTGGATTTGGGTAGAAATAATTCCACACATAAGAAGTGGATTTTTTTGTTTTATGCCCAGGCATGACAATGGAGTTTTTCTTGTCACGTGCCAGAATTGCTGCCACTGATGCAGGACTTACACAAACAACCTCATCCTCATCAACATCCTCATTAGCGCCCTCGTCGCCTACACAAATCTCCCCCTCATCCTCTTCTAATTCCAAAGTGGCATCCTCAATTTGGGTATCACCGGCTACACTCGGGCTATTAAGGCACACATCAGCAGAATGCTCACGATTAGACATCCCACTGTTGGATGGACTTTCCACAGGGATTGTTGACATTTGTGAGTCAGAGCAAATATTCTCCTGTAATGCCTCACTGTTATCTTGCAGCTCGGCTTTGACGCGTAACAGTAGTTGTGCACCAATTGTAGGCTGGGTAACTTTTTGGGATCTGCCACTAATAGCCAAAGGTGAAGGCCTCATTCTCTCTTTGCCACTGCGTGTGTAGAATGGCATGCTTGCAATTTTTTTTTTATCGTCACTTAACTTTTGCTCAGTTACACTTCTTTTTCGCTTCAATACAGTAAATTTTTTTTGGGTTTTTGTTTTTTGCACTAATTTGAAAACACTCTGTTGTTTGACATCGCCTTGGCCAGATGACGTACTGGGAACACTAACATCAGGACTGGTGACAGAACCTGGTTGCTCATTCAGATCATATGTGGACTGCTTTGAATCCATTCTGAGCGCAAACCACTGGGGAGTGCTAAAAATTATTTGGTAGATACTGCTGACAGATATGACTTTTGATAGCCAGAAATATTAATGCACAATTAGGGAGGACACCCCAAAAGCACTGAGGAGTGCTAAAAATTATTTAGTAGATACTGCTGACAGATATGACTTTTGACAGCCAGAAATATTAATGCACAATTAGGGAGGACACCCCAAAAGCACTGAGGAGTGCTAAAAATTATTTAGTAGATACTGCTGACAGATATGACTTTTGACAGCCAGAAATATTAATGCACAATTAGAGAGGACACCCCAAAAGCACTGAGGAGTGCTAAAAATTATTTAGTAGATACTGCTGACAGTTATGACTTTTGACAGACAGAAATATTAATGCACAATTAGGGAGGACACCCCAAAAACACTGAGGAGTGCTAAAAATTATTTGGTAGATACTGCTGACAGATATGACTTTTGACAGCCAGAAATATTTATGCACAATTATGGGGGACACCCCAAAAGCACTGGGGACTGCCAAATATTAAGAAAAAATAATAAACCTCTATCCTCCTCTCTTCTCTAGCGATTTTGGTTAGAGCAATTGCAAGAACAATATTGTATTCTCTGTCCCTGCTCTAATCAGCCTATGACTACACCCTGCTCTCTCCCTCTGTCAAATGGCGATGGATTGCTGTGGAGGCGTGTATTTATAAAGTTGAAGTATCGCGAGAACCGAGCCCAGAGATCCGACGACGTCACGATGACGTTCGGCCTCGATTTGGATTCGGAACGGGCGGGAGAGTACCGAGCTGCTCAGCGCCGTACATAGTACAAACAGTAAACCATACAGGGTTAAACAGTACAGAACAGTAAACACAAAGTACCAGTGCTTCAGAAACTCCGGGACAGACAATTGGAGTAAGGACGGAGCAGAAGAACAGGTGTGGAGACACGAGGGAAGAAGTGCCCTGCTCAAACGAACTTACATCCTAAGGGAGGGTGGACGAAACAGACACAAGAGGGAGCGGTGATACCAGGGGAGAGAGGGAAGAGCGAGCAGAGTAGGTGAGTGGTTAGGTGGATGATTGGTAGGCTTTAAGGAACAGGTGAGTTTTAAGTGCTCGTTTGAAGGAGCACAGCTTGGGAGCGAGACGGATGGAGCGAGGGAGGTCATTCCAGTGTAGGGGGGCAGCTCGGGAGAAGTCTTGGATTCTGGAGTGGGAAGTGGTAATGAGAGTGGAAGAGAGGCGACGGTCAGTGGCAGAGTGCAGGGATCGGGCAGGAGTGTGAATGATGGTGAGGAGGTCGGAGATGTAGGGGGCAGTAGACTGGGAGAGAGCTTTTTAAGTGGTGGTAAGGAGTTTGAAGAGGATTCTGTAGGGGAAGGGGAGCCAGTGTAGGGCGAGGCAGAGAGGGGAAGCAGAGGAGGAGCGGCGTGAGAGAAAGATGAGTCGAGCAGCCGCATTGAGTACAGAGCGGAGGGGGGCGAGATGAGAGAGGGGGAGGCCAGTGAGGAGAAGGTTGCAGTAGTCGAGGCGGGAGATGATGAGTGCATGGATGATGGTTTTGGTGGCGTTTTGTGAGAGGAAGGGTCGGATGCGGGCTATGTTGCGAAGTTGGAGTCTACAGGCTTGGGCAAGGGATTGGACATGGGGGGCAAAAGAGAGAGAGGAGTCAAGGGTGACACCCAGGCAACGAAGCTGGGTAACAGAGAAGATGGTGGTGTTGTTAACAACGATAGAGAGGTTGTGGTGGGAGGGGAGTTTGGGGGGAGGAAAGACAATGAATTCAGTTTTGGAGATGTTAATTTTGAGAAAGCGGGAGGACATCCAGGAGGAGATGGCAGAGAGGCAGTCAGATACGCGAGAGATAAGGGAGGAAGAGAGATCAGGAGAAGAGATGTAGAGTTGAATGTCGTCAGCATACAGGTGATACTGAAGAAAAAAGGAGGAGATGAGCACACCAAGGGAGGAAGTGTATAGCAAAAAGAGTAAAGGGCCGAGGACAGAGCCCTGGGGGACACCTACTGGGAGTGGGGAGGGGGTGGAGGAAGAGCCAGACATGGAGACAAAGAAGGTGCGGTTAGCGAGGTAGGAGCAGAACCAGGCATGGACGGAACCGGAGAGGCCGAGAGAGAGAAGAGTTTGCAGGAGGAGGGGATGGTCCACAGTGTCAAAGGCCGCGGAGAGGTCAGGGAGGATGAGTAAGGAGAAGTGACCCTTAGATTTGGCTGAAAGGAGGTCGTTGGTAACTTTGGCCAGGGCAGTTTCAGTGGAGTGGAGGGAACGGTATCCAGATTGGAGAGGGTCAAGGAGGGAATTGTCCGAGAGATATCTGGTGATGCGACAGCAGACTATCCGATCAAGAAGTTTGGAGGCGTAGGGGAGAAGTGAGATGGGGCGGTAGTTGGCGACAGAGGTGGGGTCAAGATTGGGTTTTTTGAGGATCGGAGAGATAAGAGCGTGTTTAAATGAGGAGGGTACTACACCGGAGGAGAGTGATAGGTTAAAAAGGTGTGCCAGGTAGGAGCAGGCAGTGGGAGAGAGAGAGCGAAGGAGGTTGGAGGGGATAGGGTCGAGAGGACAGGTGAAGGGTGGAGAGGAAAGAATAAGGGAGCGGACTTCTTCGCCTGATGTGGGGCAGAAGGAGCACCAGAGTTGATTGTTGGATGGGGGTGGAGCGATGAGGACAGCTGGTGAGGGTTTAGAAGCGGAGATGTTAAGTCTGATGGCTTCAATTTTAGAAGAGAAAAAAGTGACGAAGTCGGCAGCAGAGAGAGACAGAGGGACCGGAGGGAGAGGGATATGTAAAATATGCAAAGAAATGGACAAAGGCAGTTTGGTTTCTGTCTCAATAGCCACCTCCCCCCCCCCCTCCACTTGTAGTTGAATAAAAAAATATCACCGACTACACTCGGGCTGTTCAGGCACACATCAGCAGAACTGCTGCAAGGGCCCTTCTTTATGGGTACACTAACAGAATGCTCACGATTAGACATACCAATGTTGGATGGACTCTCCACAGGGATTGGTGTCATTTCTGATTCAGAGCAAACATTAGCCTCTAATGCCTTACTGTTATCTTGCAGCTCGGCTTTGAGGCGTAACAGTAGTTGTTCACCACTTGTAGGCTCAGTATCATTTTTAGATCTGCCACTAATAGACAAAGGTGAAGGCCTCATTCCCTCTTTGCCGCTGCGTGTATAGAATGGCATGTTGGCATTTTTTTTTTATCGGCACTTAACTTTTCCTCAGAGACACTTCTTTTTCACTTCAACACAGTAAAAAAAAATTTGGTGTGTGTTTTTTGGACTGATTTCGATACACTGTGTAGTTTGACATCGCCTTGCCCAGATGACGTACTGGGAACACTACCATCAGGACTGGTGACAGAACCTGGTTGCTCATTCTGCTCATATGTGGACTGCTTTGAATCCATTCTGAGCCCAAAGCACTTGTAGTGCTAAAAAGTATTTGGTAGATACTGCTGACAGATAGTAATTTTGACAGCCAGAAATATTTATGCACAATTATGGGGGACAACCCAAAAGCACTGGGAAGTGCTAAAAATTATTTTGTAGATACTGCTGACAAATAGTAATTTTGACAGCCAGAAATATTTATGCACAATTATGGGGGACACCCCAAAAGCACTGGAGAGTGCTACAAATTATTTGGTAGATACTGCTGACAGATAGTAATTTTGACAGCCAGAAATATTTATGCACAATTATGGGGGAAACCCCAAAAGCACTGGGGACTGCCAAATATTGAAAAAAAAATTCCTCTATCCTCCTCTCTTCTCTAGCGATTTTTGTTAGCACAATTGGAATCAGAATATTGTATTATCTGTCCCTGCTCTAATCAGCCTGTGACTACACCCTGCTCTCTCCCTCTGTCAAATGGCGATGGATTGCTGTGGAGGCGTGTATTTATAATCTTGAAGTATCGCGAGAACCGAGCCCCGAGATCCAACGACGTCACAATGACGTTCAGCCTCGATTTGGATTCGGAGCGGGCAGGAGAGTGCCGAGCACTCAGCTCGGTACTCGGATACCCAAAGTTCGGGTGGGTTTGGTTCTCGGGGAACCGGACCCGCACATCTCTAGTTTTAAGTAATGTAAGTAATGATCAAACACGCCGAGCAACCCGCCCCTTAGTAAATCTAGCCCTTAGAGTGTCAGCAGTGATGTAAGCTGGGAAGGTGTGTTTTAACCAATGATGAGTAACATTTTCTATAAAAGAATGACTTGATCAAGTATAGATTGTCAATTGGCATTTAGATCTGTGTCTAATATCCACCATTTATGCAGCAGGTTTTAATAATTAATAGAGTTTCTCTGTCCCCGTTACCAAATTCAATCTCGACACCATTTACTAGACAAGCAATTCCTCACCTGTACCAAGAGGTTACAAAAAATAAAATTATTGTGCTACAAAAGGCCATTCTACTCACTGTACACTTAATTACAGATATGTGGACAAGTGGAACTGGGCAAAATAAAAATGATATGACTGTGACAGCCCACTGGGTTGGTGATTCACCTTCACCAGCAGGAACAGCAGAAGCATCTAACAAACAATGCCAGACCTTTCAGTAGCAGGCTACTTTGTGTAACAGGCTTCACTAAGAGGCATACCGTTGACAACCTTTTCAAAAAAAAATAAGAGATGTCTTTGCAACATGGCTTATCCCACTTGGACTCACCTCAGGAAATGTGATTTATATTCTGATAGCACCACCAATATTGTGAGAGCATTACAGCGGAGTGAATTCCATGACATTCCCTTTTTTGCTTACACAGTCAAGTTGGTGGTACAGAGCTTTTAAAAAAATGACTGCATCATGCAGGAGATGCTGTCTGTGGCCCGAAATATTTCGGGACATTTTAGGCATTCTGCAACAGCATGTAGAAGATTGCAGCAGCTACAAGCAGAATACAATTTGCCCTGCCACCAACTGAAGCAAAAGGTGGTAACAAGGTGGAATTCCACCCATTCGAAGCTTCTGAGGATGTAAGAACAGCGAAAAGCCATTCACGCTTACTCTTCAAGCCATGACATTATGAAAGGAGGGGAAATGTACTTTAATCCAGCGCAGTGGAGAATACTTTCTGTGTTGTGCAAGGTGATGAAACCATTTGAAATAGTCACCTGTGAAGTGAGTTCAGACACTGTTAGCTTGACTAAAGTGATTCCCCTAATTAGACTTTTGGAAAAGCAGCTAGAAAAACTGAAGGAGGAGATGAAACAAATCAATTACGCTAAGTTTGTCAGACTTGTAGAGCAATTACTTTATTCTACTTGCCAGGATTCAAGAGTTATCAACATCTTGAAATTGGATCACAACATTTTGGCGACTGTGTTTGATCATAGGTTTAAGAGCCATGTCTTCTCTTTCTTTCTAACTGACCCAGATCTCTAGAGATGCAATGAGCTCCTGGTGAGCAAGATGACAGCTCAAGTGGTACATGACACAATGACGTCTCCTCCTTCAGTTTCTCTGGAAATTGCTGCTTGGAAAAACATAGGTTTCCCAAGAGACCCAGTTGTGATGCAGATGAGTCAGCTCAACATTTTGACATCTGGTCTGGTCTAAAAGAATTGGCCAAAAATCATGACAGCTCTGCCGTAAAATGAACTACAAATTCCTTGAGGAAGCCTTTTACCTGCAAATACATCAACGTACAGAGACTTCTGTAATGGTGTATTCCAGCAGGGATGATTTAATATACTGTTAGGATGATGTACACACTGATGAGGGTGAGGATGATGACAGTGTAGATTGCAGGTGGTGAGATCTAGCTGAGAGAAGGGAGCTAGCTGATGCTGGAATGCTTATTTTTATTTTGGGTAGAATGACATGTTGGCAATTTTATGTTTTACTACAGTATAGTTGCCATCGATATGGCAGGAGACTATGGCCCTGGAGACTGACAGCAACACTGCTACCTCTTCTGTTTCTGTGTGAGCAATAGTACTGAGCAATGTGACTGGAGACTGGAGAGGGACAAGAACACTGCTATTCCTATTTCTGTGTGAGCAATGGCATTATGCAATGGCTGAGACTGGAGAGTGAAAAGAACAATGTGACTGGAGACTGGAGAGTGACAAGAACACGACTACCCCTGTTTATGTGTGAGCAAGGGCAATGAGACTGGAGAGTGACAAGAACACGACTACCCCTGTTTATGTGTGAGCAAGGGCACTGAGACTGGAGAGTGAAAAGAATAATGTGAATGGAAACTGGAGAGTGAAAAGAACACTGCTACCTCTGTTTTTGTTTGAGAAATGAAAACATGAGGAATTAGTTCATATTTTGATCAAATGACTTAACTGGAGACTGTGTCTGTCTGTGAAATGGCGCCGCATCTCCATTGAGGGAGATACTTATGGAATCCAAAACTCGCGAGATCTGATGACGCAATGATGATGTTTTGCCTCATTTTCAGTTCAGAGGATGCGCCAGAGTACCGAGCTTGGCTCGCTACTCGGATCGGCGATGTTCGGGTAGCCCCAGTTTTCAGAAAACCAAGCCGGAGAATCTCTAGTTATAGTATTACAGAGCTTTCCCAGCTCTTAGTGTACAATGTAGACAACACAGCTCCCAGTAGACCTGCACCACACCTCATTTTCCCACCTGGTGATGTTCCAGCATCTTTTCAGCCTTTCAGACCATTTACATCTTCCTAGAATTGTCACAGCTTAAGGTTACTAAAAGTACTCTTCCCAGATCTTCTTGGTAAGCACTCTCTATAGGTTGCCTGTGATCTTCATATAGAGTTAAAAGAGCTTACCGCACCAACTATAAATTTGAATAGGAACTAGAATTATTGAATGCTGGGGTAATGAGTAAGAAGGATGGTCATTCTGGGAAATTGGGGAGATTGCCCTTATCCAGTCATAGATATCCATGGTTGAGACCTAAGTTAAATCTATGGGTCATATAGACAGCTTTTTCATTACTTCACAACCCTCCTCTTGAAGTTCCCCTGTGGTGTAAGCTATCTGAAATGCAACACCAATTGCCTGACGGTGAAGGAATCACCAACATGGCATACCACATATTGTTGAAAAACTACCTAAAACAATGGTAAACTGTGCACAGATATCCATATAAAAACCCTTCTATTATTGTGCCCACAATCTAGTAAGGGCTACCCCATCACCAAGTTATAGTGGATATTATATTGTGCATAAGATAGGGACCCCATTTGTGTAGTCAAGAAAACAAATCTGTCCCACTCACCCTCCTGTTAATTTAGATTTGTTTTTTATTGCTGGCTATACACCAACAGACAGAACTATAACCAGCAGGGAGGCTAAGCCCTCCCTGCCTAATAAACAACCACTGGCCAATGGGGTAAGGGGAGCAATCAGCCCTAGAGGCTGTCCTATTGGCCCCCACCTGCTAATTAGCGCGCGCGCCTAGCTGCACCTAATGCCGGAACGCGACGCTACGTCCTACAGCGTCCTGACCGTTGCCTAGACAACGGCCAGGACGTGACCCGGAAGTGATGTCCCAGTCGTCATAGAGACGGACGGGACGCGGAAGAGAGAGTCGCGGCGGCTTGGCACCCCCGCGGCTCGTAACAGTACCCTTGAGGAGGGGTCAAAGAACCCAGACATCCAGGTTTTCCAGGGAACCGTTTAAAGAAATCCTTGAGAAGTTTGTTGGTATGTAGGCGTTTCCGGGGAACCCAAGTACGTTCTTCTGGGCCGTAGCCCCGCCAATGTACTATAAAATGGACTTGTCCCTGAACCTGCTTGGAGTCGAGAATTTTCTCTACAATAAATTCCTTGGAACCATGCAAATTAACTGGTCAAGGTTTGGGTTCTTCCGGAGTCTCAAACTTAGAGGATAAGACAACAGGTTTCAGAAGGGAACAGTGGAACGTATTAGGTATTCTCAAGGAAAATGGAATCTTCAGCCTGAAGGCAAAAGGATTGACTTTTATTATAATAGAAAAGGGTTAAATTAACCTAGGTTCCAATTTTTTGCAGGGTTGTTTAAGCCTAATATTCCTGGTGGACAGCCAGACTTTGTCTCCCACTTTAAGGGAACAGTTCTTGCGATGACGATCTGCAAAAAATTTTGACCGAGCAGATGTCTGAAGCAAGGCGGCATGGACTTTTTTCCAGATGATTCTGAGACGGGAAGCTGTTTGGCGTGTCCCAGGAAAACCAGAAGGGTTGATTGCAGCAAGAGAGTTAGACCTGGGATGAAGGCCGTAGTTGCAAAAGAAAGGAGATATGCGGGTGGAAAAATGGCAAGAGTTATTGTAAGCGAATTCGGCCCAGGGGAGTAAAGACGACCAATTGTTATCGAATTTAGAAATGTAAAATCGCAGAAATTGTTCCAATGACTGGTTGACTCTTTCTGTTTGTCCATTTGACTGCGGGTGATAAGCAGAGGACAGACTGACGTTGATGCCAAGGTGATTGCAGAAAGATATCCAGAACTGAGCGATGAATTGAAAGCCACGATCAGAAACAATATCTTCGGGCAAACTGTGGAGACGGAAGATATGGTGGATAAATAATGTTGCGAGAGTTTGGGCATTAGGTAGCCCTGTCAAAGCGATGAAGTGGGCCATTTTGCTAAAGCGATCAACCGCCACCCAGATTGAATTGTGACCGGATGACCAGGGTAAATCTACAATAAAATCCATCGATAGATGCGACCAAGGTTTCCTTGAAATAGGTAAGGGCATGAGTTGACCCGACAGAGAATTTCTGGTAGTCTTGGTTCTAGCACGGTCTTTACATGAGAGAACAAATTCTTTAACATCAGTGGTCAAGGAGGGCCACCAAACTGTGCATAGGAGGTTTTCAGTGGTCTTGAATGGTCCAGGATGTCCAGCAACCTTGTTGTCATGAGCCTCAGACAGTACAGCCTTCCTGAGATGGAGTGGTACAAACAGTTTACCTGACGGAGTCTTAGGAGAAGCAATTTTTTGGAAATTTTGGAGAACAGCACCCAAATCCTTGGTCAATCCCGAATGAATAGAGGATGAGGGCACAATAGGAAGCGACATAATGGCAGGAGCATGAGAGGACACAAAGCTGCAGGAAAGTGCATCTGCTTTAACATTTTTTGAACCTGGTCTGTATGAAATAGTAAAGTTGAAGCGGGTGAAGAACAAAGCCCAACGTGCCTGTCTGGAGTTAAGATGTTTGGCCGATTCAATAAACAACAAATTTTTGCGGTCTGTGAGCACAGAGATGACATGAACAGCACCCTCCAGCCAGTGTCGCCATTCCTCAAATGCCCATTTAATAGCCAAAAGTTCTCTGTTACCTACATCATAATTACTCTCAGCAGCCAAGAATTTTCGTGAGAAATAAGCACACGGGTGCAGTTTATGATGCCTGGGATCCTTCTGGGGCAAGACAGCACCAGCACCTCTATCAGAGGCATCCACCTCGACGACAAATGGCAATTCAGGATTGGAATGTCTTAGGACCGGAACGGAGGCAAAGGCAGACTTCAGGGCTTCAAAAGAGGCAAAAGCATCCGAGGTCCAATTAGATGCATCAGCTCCTTTCTGAGTTAGGGCCGTAAGAGGAGCCACAATATCGGAGAAGGAATGAATAAATCTGCGGTAATAATTTGCAAAGCCCAAGAATCTTTGTAGGGCCTTCAGATTGGTTGGGCGTACCCAATCCAAGACTGCTTGGACCTTGCTGGGATCCATGAAGAAACCCTCCGGAGAGATAATATATCCTAGAAATTACACTTTTTGGACCTCGAATTCACCTTTTTCCAGCTTGGCAAAGAGTTGATGTTGCCGAAGTTTAGAAAGGAACTGTTTCATATGAAGACGATGCTGATCCATGGATGAAGAATATATCAGGATATCATCCAGGTACACTACAACAAAGCACCCTTAAAACTCTCGTAGAACATCGTTAATTAGATCCTGGAAAACAGCAGGTGCGTTGCATAGACCAAAGGGTATGACCAGGTACTCATAGTGGCCTGAATGGGTATTGAATGCGGTCTTCCTTTCATCCCCGTCCTTGATGTGCATGAGGTTGTATGCTCCTCGTAGATCTATCTTGGTGTATACTGAAGCACTTCTGAGTGTATCAAACAAGACCGATATGAGTGTAAGTGGGTAGGTGTTCTTGATGGTGATCTTATTCAACCCACGGAAGTCAATACAGGGTCGAAGAGAGCAGTCCTTTTTAGACACAAAGATGACCCCGGCTCCTACCGGGAATTTTGAAGGCCTGATAAATCCTTTTTTTAGATTCTCCTCAATGTACTCATCCATGGCCTGTGTTTCAGGAATCGAGAGAGAATACAATCTCCCCTTAGGGAGTTTAGAGTCAGGAACTAGATCAATAGCACAATCGTAGTCACGATGAGGTGGTAACGTGTCAGCTGCCTGTTTAGAGAATACATCTTGAAACTCATGGTAGTATATAGGCAGTTGATCTAAAGAGACCTGGAGCAGACGAACAGGCACAGATAAACAGGATAAAGAACAAGACAGACTCCAGTGAATGATGTCTCCCTTGTTCCACTCAATGACCGGATTGTGGAGCTGTAGCCAAGGATGTCCCAAGATCACCGGCACGGAAGAGCACCTGATAAGATAAAAGGACAAGGCTTCGGAATGTAACGCCCCCACGGAGAGTTGTAGTAGTGGTGTCTGTGAACACACTTTGCCACCTGGTAAAGGGACCTCCATCCAGACCACAGACAATGATGGGCAATTCAAGTTTAATGATAGGAATTCCCAAGGAATGGGCAAGGTCCAGATCCAGAAAGTTTCCGGCAGCGCCCCTATCCAGGAAGGCAGAGACAGGAGCAGATTGTGCACCAAAGGAGATAACTGCAGGAACCAAGAGTGCCTTTTTGGAAGATATTATTTGTAAGCCTAGATGAACCTCTTCCACATTCTCTAGGCTTGCTCTTTTCCCGATTTGTCTGATTTATTCGGACAAGCTCGTAGAAGGTGGCCCCTGTTGCCACAATACAGACAAAAGCCTAAGGTACGTCTCCAGGTTTTTTCTTCAGAAGGGAGACGATAAGCTCCTAGCTGCATGGGCTCAGTGGCTTCATAATGTACAGCAGGAGGAGTGAGAAAAGAACTGAAGGAACCAGAGGTGTCTCTCTCGGCCTTCCTTTCTTTAAACCTGCGGTCAATTTTGATGACCAGTTGCATAAGATTCTCCAATGAAGCAGGTACAGGGTATTGCACCAGGGAATCTTTTATTTGTTCGGAAAGACCCAAACGGAATTGGCTACGAAGTGCCGGGTCATTCCACTCGCTGTCTGTGGACCAGCGCCTGAACTCCACACAGTATATCTCCGCCGTGCGGCGACCCTCTTTCAGAGCCCTGAGGTGTGATTCAGCCGAGGCGACTCTGTCAGGGTCATCATAAAAGAGTCCTAGGGCATCAAAGAACGCATCAACAGATTGGAGAGGAAGACTTATGGGAGCAAGGCTGAATGCCCAGGATTGAGGATCACCCTGCAAGAGGGATATAATGATGCCGACTCTTTGAAGTTCCAAACCCCGACGACCGAGGCCTAAGGTGGAAGTACAGCTTACAACTTTCTTTGAAGTTGCGGAATAAGGTTCTATCTCCGGAGAACCGATGCGGCAGGTTCAATTTAGGTTCAACGGTACATAACAAGGGAGCTTGCTGAGCTTGTGAGGCCCTGGCAGATTCCTCTTGTGCGGACAATCTATGTGACAGGCCTTGAACCATCTGAGATAGCGTTTTGGATTTGGCCCACCAAGACTTGAGCTGGGGAAAGATTTGTTCTGCTGTCATCCATGGGATTAGTTTCCCAATTTTCTCTGGCTGGTTATAATGTGACGGCAAGCAGTGCGGCATAAACTTATAGAACAGGTGACGAAGTCTTCACCTTTAGCAGCCGCCTTTCCCGTAGAGACTGGTTATGCTCACAGGTACTCAGATGTCCCCAGGTCTTAAACTCTAAGTAGTATAAGTTTATACTCACAATGCTACGCACAGGTACATGGAACAGAGGCAGGCCAATGATCTTGCAGACTGGACGGAGCACCAGAGGGAATGTCAGGTACCAGCAGGGTTGGGGTCACAGGCAAAGGTTCAGTATCCAGGGACAGGCAATAGGTCATACACAGGAAATCCAATCAAAAGGTACTCAGGAACAATAGCCCAGAAGCAGGCTATACACCGACAGACAGAACTATAACCGGCAGGGAGGCTAAGCCCTCCCTGCCTAATAAACAACCACTGGCCAATGGGGTAAGGGGAGCAATCAGCCCTAGAGGCTGTCCTATTGGCCCCCACCTGCTAATTAGCGCGCGCGCCCGGCTGCACCTAATGCCGGGACGCGGCGCTATGTCCTACAGCGTCCCGACCGTTGCCTAGGCAACGGCCGGGACGTGACCCGGAAGTGACGTCCCGGTCGTCATAGCGACGGCCGGGATGCGGAAGAGAGAGTCGCGGCGGCTGGGCACCGCCGCGGCTAGTAACAACTCCAGTGTATAGTTCTCCTTCTCATTAGTTAAATATATTCCTACTGCTATGCAAAATCTCACGGACACATAACAATGCTCAATGTCTACACACAATGCAGGACCGAATGCACTACATTCAGGGCCTGCTTCATCTTCAAACACAACCTGTACGCAAGTTGCCTTTTTATAATGAGCACAGAACTTGAGCGTATGCGTGCCCGTATTCAAATCCAAGTGGATCTCAAGATACGTTTCCATGTGACTCTAGCTATATGTACACTCTGCCTATAAAGTACTTGTCATCAGTTAACAGACAGAACAGACTGCAGGATAGAATACTCTATCAGAAAGAATGCACAAAAAATTCTAAAAAAAATTACCAACTCATAATAGTATAATCATTGATAACAAATGTGTTGTTTTTTTTACATTAAATACATAAATCAGGATGTTCTTAATGTGTACTGTACATACAATCTGTTTTTATAGTTTCTCTTCCTTGCATACATAAGTTCTAGTGACACACATTAAACCATGACGATGCCATGACAGTCACCACTATCAGTTGGCGCTTACCTGCCCTGTAGCTGGTGCAAATGATATGGCTGAAAAACACGTACTTAAGTGAAGCACAGACCTTGATTTGTCCATATCTGCTCTAGCATGCCCTCAGCACAACATTACATTACCATGCCTATGGTCATCCACCCCGTCCTTCATCCTTTCCACCCTTAAAAGCTGTAGACAGTGTAAGTGTCATTTCGTTCACTGGTATAAGGTACGTTTAAGAGCTTTCGCAGAGCTATTTCATGCAAGATACGGCACACAAATTGTAAAAGGAAAGCTCTTAATAATATATTTGCAAGCAAATTTACAAATGAATAAATAAAAATGACAAAATGTTAATTTAATGTCTGTAAATCACTGTAAATTTATCATAAGATAAAGGCTGAGGCTAAAATGTATCTGTTTTTAAACTTTCATTTAAAAACTTTTTAATGCTTAAATTCTGATGTTTATTTTTTTTTATTAAAGATAATAGAATTTCACCTTAAGCAAAGAGAATAAAAAAACATGTTTTACAACTACATATATTAGGAAATCAGGCTACAACTGTGCTATCCTATAAATTGATGACTGCACAATTGTTCATTAGCCCGTGAATCACTTATAAAAGCAATATAATGAGCCAATTAGTAGCAAAGAGCCTTAATTGGAATATTGTGCTGGTATATTTGCAGCTGTTGTACCTCTGAGGATATAACACAGAATATAAATATATGAACGTTTATTAGGAAACTTGTGTCAGGGCACAGAGATTCTAAATTATTATTTTAACCATGTTTGTATTTTCTGGATGTTTGCATTGAACTCCTTTTAAATAGTTTGTATATAAGTTTAGTTCAACTGTTTTGTAGTGAATCCAAGTAAAGCATAAAATGGAAAATATGTCGAGGATCAGCACAAGTTTTGTACTTCTCGGAGTGGTGGAGATGGAGAGGTGGAGATGGAGAGGTGGAGATGGAGAGGTGGAGATGGAGAGGTGGAGATGTAGAGGTGGAGATGGAGAGATGGAGATGTAGAGGTGGAGATGGAGAGGTGGAGATGGAGTGGTGGAGATGTAGAGGTGGAGATGGAGAGGTGGAGATGGAGTGGTGGAGATGGAGAGGTGGAGATGGAGTGGTGGAGATGGAGAGGTGGAGATGGAGTGGTGGAGATGTAGAGGTGGAGATGGAGAGATGGAGATGTAGAGGTGGAGATGGAGAGGTGGAGATGGAGTGGTGGAGATGTAGAGGTGGAGATGGAGAGGTGGAGATGGAGTGGTGGAGATGGAGAGGTGGAGATGGAGGGGTGGAGATGGAGAGGTGGAGATGGAGAGGTGGAGATGGAGTGGTGGAGATGTAGAGGTGGAGATGGAGAGGTGGAGAGGGAGAGGTGGAGATGGAGAGATATTGGTCGCTGTATTCCGCCCTAGCACTCTTTTTGTATCTCACTACCACATTTACAAGTTGTTTGATTGTGTTTGTTGTCTGGACTGAAGAATCCCTCCATGAACCGATGTATATTTTCATATGTAACCTGGTTCTAAATGGGATGTTTGGAAGTTCAACTTTCCTGCCCAAACTAATAATTGACTTGCTTTCTGGGTCAAGGACTATCTCATTTTCTTGCTGCCTTGTTCAGTCTTTTTTCCTTCATAGTTTTGCTGCTGTTGAAGTTTTTACCTTTACTATAATGGCTCATGACAGATATCAAGCTGTTGGTCAACCCCTGAGATACCCTACTCTGATGACAAATGACAAGGCTATGAAATACATAGCTATAAACTGGGTGATGGCCTTTATAGTGGTTTTTATTCCTGTGATAATGACAGCATATGTCCCCCTATGTGGAATTAATCTTAATAATGTGTTTTGTGAAAACACATCACTCATTAAGTTGGCTTGTGGGGACGTTTCAGTGAATAATATTTTTGGAGCTGTTGAGGCTTTTCTGATAGATATCAGTTGTCTTCTAGTGATCATTTATTGTTATATAAGGACATTTATCATCTGTCTGAGGATTTCTAAGGAAGCTTGTCAAAAAGCCGTCCGGACTCTGGTCACCCACCTAGTGGCATTTGTAACTTTCATGATTGCGAGCTTCTTTATTTTATTGCGGTACCGAATGAACAGTGGGTCGATTTCTCTTGCTGCTCATGTCTTAATCACAATAATTGGACTGATCACTCCAATTACCGTAAATCCTTTCATTTATGGAATAAGAACAGAAGCACTGAAAATTAAAATTTTGCAAAAGATCCAGAAAATAAAAGGGCAACACCTGTGAAAATCCATCTAAGTGCTGCTGCTACTGTATTAAGTCCAAGGACATTATGTCTATTCACATGGATCCATTGACTTGCCCAGGTTCTGAAAAACTGCTGTTTCTCATTCAATTATGTATTATTGCATATTATGTTCTTTGAAATATGTCATATGCTACAGGTTATATCATTGATAACTAAGATTATTTAAACATTTTGTCTCCTTTTATATTTGAGAATAAAAACATTAAGATCAAGTTTTCTAAAATATCAATAATGAATGTAGAAAGAATAAAAAGAAAAAATATGATTAGACAAAAATAATATCCAATGTTACAGTTAGCCACACGTGATCTGGACACCTGGCAGGATTGTGAACTAGATCTTCACCTTGGTTATACACATAAAAGGCCAAAATGGACATATGTGGTTGTTCGAACGCATGCCATCCGGAATTTTATTATAGTGAAACAATAGGATTGAAGACATCGGGCAGCACGGTGGCTCAGTGGTTAGCACTTCTGCCTCACAGCACTGGGGTCATGAGTTCAATTCCAGACCATGACCTTATCTGTGAGGAGTTTGTATGTTCTCCCCGTGTTTGCGTGGGTTTCCTCCGGGTGCTCCGGTTTCCTCCCACACTCCAAAAACATACTAGTAGGTTAATTGGCTGCTATTAAATTTACCCTAGTCTGTCTGTCTGTGTCTGTCTGTGTGTGTGTGTTAGGGAATTTAGACTCTAAGCCCCAATGGGGCAGGGACTGATGTGGGTGAGTTCTCTGTGCAGCGCAGCGGAATTAGTGGCGCTATATAAATTATTAATAATAATAATAATAATAATGTAAACAACAACAATTGTGTGGCTAGCCTTTTGTTTCTTATGCAAATTACTCAAAAACAAAACACATTGGGACATTGTAAGCGAATGAACTGTAAAGATGTTTACTTGTGTAAGTAAATAACTCTGTATAATCAGTAGTGCTTCACTAGACATGTTGCCTATGTACACAATGATAGCAATATTTATAACTTAATTTGAAATTAAAATCAGAAGAGAAAAGTCATTGCATTTACTTATTCTTAGGATCACGATTTATGACTTTTCATTTAGATCTGTGTTTTAATGAGGCGCACCAGTAATATTTACTTACATCAGATTTACATGATACTTACTGCTAAAATACACTTGTTTAAATGTATATATTTTAATTGATAATAAATTGATTAGAAAATGATTACTATAATTTGTCTTCTGTTGGCTTCTGACTTACCTACGTGTGCCGAAAAATCCACTTAACCAGTGTCAAGTAAGTTAAAAAATATTGTACTTTGTATTACTACACTAATGACTGCAGCACAGCTTGACAGACAGACACAACAGCTTCAATTTACAACATATTATTATTAAAATATTGTTGATATCTCGAAGCCTTATTTATGTTTCATGGCTATTCCTTGTAAATATAAAGATTCCCTGCAAAATCTATAAATATGTATCCGTCAGTGTAACGCCAGATGTTGCTGTAGAGGTCAGTAAACTAATTATTGGAGATGTTGAATCTGCATTGACATTTGAAAATTTGTTATAAATTCTTGAACCTTAGATGAGAAAATTTAAGCTACATTCAAGCAAAGTGATAAGGTTCAAACATGTTTAATCCCGTTAAAAATTGTTACATTGTATAATGTTTTTGATGGTTTCCCATACAAACGGCACTCTCAAGCTTCAAATGCAGACAAATGTGCATTATCCAAATTACAAAAAAAGTTTACATTACTATAGAATGTACCCAATTTAGCTTGGACATTTTAAATTATTTATTTTAACTTATTATCTAGTTTGAATAATTCAAGCATCTCTATAAGTTGAGATGCTCAAATTATCCAAACAAGTAAAAAAATTGAAAGGGTTTGAAAAATTGAAGACCACAATGTGCACGATGCAGACAATCAATGACATCCATCTGTTCCGTATCCCGTATATCATAGAGTGACAGAATTTGTTATCTTCACATACTAGAGCTGAATCTTCTTCATGTAAAATTCTAAACTGTATTGAACCATATTGCTAAATGTATTAATCATTAACAAATCACATTGTAATATTTTTCTTTTAAAATACTGTACATTCAATTAGTATTCAAATGTATATGGAAGCAGAATAATTAGGCAAACTTCAGATGTATCCGCAGAGCGAATATTCTTTGTTTCCACCATGAAAAAAGAATTAAAATTTTGCATGAATGGTGTGAGTGTCAAAAATGTAATTTTGTAAACACATTTTTAGTTTTGTATATATTTTAATTTAATTTTGTAGACAAATTCAAGTTTGTAATGCAATTTCTAATTTTAATGAATTATAAAATTATTTTCCATGTTATTATAATATTTTTGTTATTATTATTATTATTATAATTATTATTATTATTTTTATTATACTCTTTACTTATTTTTTCTCCTCTCTCAGCTACCATAAAACTTGTGTACTGCAAATCTTCAGGTGTTTGTTAAGGGTGAGCACAAAGTTAGGTTCCTGACGAAAATGTAATTATTTATTTTAATGTGAAATTAAACAAGAGATTACTTTCATGGTGATATCATTACAAATGGTGACATGATAATAAAAGTTACTTTTTTAAACTGATATTGCAGAAAGCTTTCTCAGCATGCGTTAAGGAAGATGCACGTGTACAAGAATGGATATATTCTTAGCAATAGAGACTTGTATGGATCATAAATCTGCTCTTGAGAACACTGTGTAACTTATGTTCTGTCAGTTTTCATTTTACAGAAACACAGTTTTCAGCACCCAGGTGCAATATATGAATATATATTAGTGTCCCTTTAATGAGCTGCAATACAATGGGTGGTCACTGTACTGCACTAAAATAACCATTTATCCTCTCAGTAAAATCCCAGCTGGATAAGAGGACTGGCCCACAGTCCACCAACCTCTTACTGAGCACTTCTGAACACATATCAGGGCTGATTCATGAAGACACGTATACTGAGCGCAACCTGCGCTATTATTTAAACGCGAGTAGTATTCGCTAAGTGCACGCATAAAATTATCAAGCAATGGATCTCTAGTAAAGTATTTTACATCAAGTAAAACCTGGGGTAACGTAGCACTATGTCTGTTTGACTATTTCTGTTTTCCGCTAGTTATTTCACGGGCACACGTACATTTGATTGCGCTGACCATTTCTATTGCTAGCTGTGGTAATTTCCATGGTTATTTTTATGTAAACAATCCCTGGATGTATTGCAGATGAAAGACCCTTGATGTAGGTGATCAATAAAGATGGTAAATCAGGGTTGTGTCAGGTGTCATTTTTATTTTTATTTTTTGAAACTGATGTGTCCACTGGTATTTGTTTGTTTTTTCAGCCCCCTAACCAAACCAGCCCCGTTCTTAACAGCATTGAGTTTTTTTTGTCGTTATTATTATTATTATTATTATTATTATTATTAATTTTTATTTATAGGGCGCCACAAAGTATCCGTAGCGCCGTACAAGGACAAACAATGGCACAGTACAGGTGAAACAGCACAGTACAAGTAACAGTAAGCACTATAACTCTGGGGGCTCAGGCACAGCATGAAAGAGAGGGAGGGAAAAAGTGAGTACAGGCAGGTAACTATGGCCCAAGAGGGTGGGCACGGATGACAGGTTGAGAGTCACTGAGGGGAGCGGAGAGAAGCGAGAGGAGACAGAGGGCAGAGGGACTGAGAGGAGGTGAGCTGAGTAGCTGGAGAGCGCAGTTAAAAGTGATGGAAACAGAAGGTAGGAGAGCCCTGCTCAAAGGAGTGAACAATCTAAAGGGAGGGGAAGACAGACAGACACATGGATGAGACGGAGAGACGGGAGGAAGGGGGAGAAGGGAAGAAGGGATGAGAAAGAGAGGTAGCCGACCGGAGGGAGTTTAGGCATGAGACTGGAAGGCTTTAAGGAAAAGGTGGGTTTTTAATGTTCGTTTGAAAGAGGACAGATTAGGGGAAGTTCTGATGGAGCGGGGGAGCTTGTTCCAATGGAGGAGAGCGGCGCGGGAGAAGTCTTGGATACGTGCGTGAGAGGAGGTAATCAGAGAGGAAGAGAGGCGACGATCGCAGTGAGCGGGAGGGAGTGTGAATAGAGATAAGGTTAGAGATGTAGGGAGCAGTGGAGTTGGCCAAGGCCTTGTAAGTCAGAGTGAGGAGCTTGAAAAGGATTCTGTAGGGGAAGGGGAGCCAGTGAAGGGCTTGGTAGAGTGGGGATACAGAGGTGGAACGGCGCGAGAGGAAAATAAGCCTAGCAGCGGCGTTAAGTACAGATCTAAGGGGAGCGAGATGAGAGAGGAGGAGGCCGATAAGGAGAAGGTTGCAGTAAGCGGGAGATAATCAGAGAGTGGACGAGAGATTTGGTGGCATCCTGGGAGAGGAAGGGCCGAATGCGGGCAATGTTGCGAAGCTGGAAACGGCAGGATTTGGCGAGAGAGTGAATGTGAGGGGCAAAGGAGAGAGAGGAGTCGAGGATGACAACTAGGCAGCGGAGTTGGGGAACAGGGGAGATAGATGAGTTATCAACAGTGATGGAGAGGTCAGAGGGGAAGGAGGTACGAGAGGGAGGAAAGACAATGAGTTCAGTTTTAGCAAGATTGAGTTTAAGAAATCTAGAGGACATCCAGGAGGAGATGGCAGAGAGGCATGCGGATACCCTGGAAAGAAGGGAGGGAGAGAGATCAGGAGAGGATAAAGCATAAAGGTGGTACTTGAGGCCGAAGGAGCTGATGAGTGCACCCAGAGAAGAGGTGTATAGTGAGAATAGTAAGGGTCCAAGGACAGAGCCCTGAGGGACCCCGACTGGAAGGGAGGAAGAAGGGGAGAGAGAATCAGAGGTGGAAACAGAGAAGGAACGGTTGGCAAGGTAAGAGGTGAATCAGGAGAGGACAGTACCGGAGAGGCCAATGACAAACAGACCCCATGCTCTTGGTTTCCCCGCTATAGTGCCAACAGTCCTGGCTGGCAAAGCCTTGTGCTGGTAATAGTGAAATTGTTTGGACACCACACTTTTGGCTGCACCAATGTAGCAACTACCGGCCTACACTGGTTGGTTAAGCTGTTTAGGTCACACACATTTGGTCTTTTTTGACTGCTTTTTAAATTGTTATTTTCTGAATAAATTAAATGATTTTTGCAAACATATGATGATAATGGCATAATGGCTGTGCAGCCAAATACTGTGTGAGGAAAAGCATTAAGGAATATGTTGGCCCTATATAAATAAATGATGATGATGATTATCCCCCACAAAACTGTACCGTTCATTACACTAATAGGGGACGAGGTGATATATTTATCCATGTTACCCTCACACACTACATTTAGTTAGCCAATATGTTGTAGCTACCTACTAACAAGTTACAAATGAGTTACCTTCATTATGGAACTAATGTAAACACACACAGCCAAATGTTAACAAAAATAAAAACAAATACATGTAAACTTTAGAAATATGCAAAAAATAGTAATGATCGAAGTTTCAAGGGTTCAAAATAGTTTTTCTCTAAAAGGTCATGTATTCATATGGAGCGTTCTGGAGGGGTAAATATGAAACTTTAGTTTTGTTGAAAATCGTTAGCTCTGTATTACACATATATAGAGACATCCAGATAATGCTGGTTTTCATGCTAAAATATCCTATACCCCACATGGACAATCATTCTCCAACTAAAACCTGCACCAGTTTCATATGTAATTTATCTGAGAGGTTTATTGGAAACACATACTGATACACAAACATCACATAGCAGGCCTCGGATATTGTCCAATAAAGGATAAAAAAAAAGCCCAATAAAATAAAATGATACAGATAGAATTTATTTTTTTTTATTTAAAAAAAAATAAACAATGTAAATAATACAGAATTTACACCTAGAAATCTCCACCCTCAATTGCGCAGAGTTTGGGTTTCCTCCACCCTAAGTCGCTCCAGTGCTGCAGGAGTTGGACTATTATCTTGTTGTGCTGGAAGAACAGGCACAGACGCCTGCAAACAAGGTGATAAGCCCATAGCTTATCTTCATTGGTCTGAAGCAATTATCTATAATTGCTATTAGCACCCGCAGCTTTGCACGGGCAAATGTAGCAGTCATCATGTTTGCAAGTGAGTAAGAATTTAAAAATGCCACACAGTGATTGGCTCTCAGCACATTTATGGGCGTAGGCATGTCACTCGTGGATCCCTTCAATACCATTTGTAACATGGCTGACTCACTTGTCAATTTTCCACAATTATCAATAGTATCTAGGCGACTGGGGCCATGACACGCTGCCTAATTATACACAGACAATAGCAGGTGAATGCACCTGCATGCCCTTTGTAAGAACTGGAGTGATATTCATTCAGCCCTGCCATTTTCTGAATCCTATTTGCTTGATCTAGAAAGGGTTGATAGGTACTAAAGTCTTTTTTTCAAATTATGGGTGAGTACCTTGCCCTGGGGATGTGAATCACTTGAAATGTCCTTTAAGTATTGTTCCTATGGACTGTCTTTTTCTATATCTTTATAACAATGTCTGACCACAAACAGACAGGCCCGAGTCAGGCTTCAGACTCCTCCGCTTCAGCCTCGAAGCGGAGGCAGACAAATTTTACATGACAGGAGGTGGAGACTTTGGTCCAGCTTGTAGCAGAGAGGCAGCACTCCACCACCCGGCAGCTCTCCGCCCCAGCTAAATCACGTGCATGGGAGGAGATTACCTAGCAGGTCAAAGCCGTGGCTACAATTCATTGCATGGTGATTAAAGTCCACAAAGGGTAATTTATTGATTATGGTCCACTAATTCATATATTGTGCTCTGCAACCTGAGTACAGGTCAAACTATTATTCAAATTACTCCAAATAATTGAGCTAGAAATAAGATACGTCTAGATTTTTAGAGAGCACCATTTTAAATGTTGAATTTTGTAACCTTGTGGAAAAGTATTATTAAAAAATATTGTGCAGGCTAGATTTTTAAAACTTGTAAATCAACCCTAGGTCCAAGACATTTCTATATGTACATATTAAGAAAAGTATTAGCAAATCACTTTTCAACAAGTGTTGTCAAAAATTCTGCAAAGCAAAAATATGTTAGATTTCAACACAGATACACCCAAAACTTTCTTCTAATTTGTTTAGCTGATGCAAATATGTTAATAAGTACTTTTTGCCTTGTGGTTTTCATTTGTTAGATGCTGATGCAAGTTGTTGAAGAGGCCCGTGATGTGGACGAGGTGCAGATGGAAGAAGGAGCAGGGGTCATTCGGCAGCAGGTACTGCTCCATGTCTATAAAAACATCTATAAATCCAACACCAGGATATGAGCATTACCCTCACCCATATGGAGCACATTGCCACGGTCACTAAGGTTCTTGACCCAGAATTCTGCCAGTAGTTGTCACTACACTCAAGGCACAGAGTCTAATGCAGCAGCTGGTCTTCTCCAGGGACCCCCGTAAGAGGGTATGGCTTTTAGCGGCACCACTGCGCAGGTCGCGGTCCTCAAGAGAGTGCGGCAGAGCAACGGAATTGCAGCTGAGGTATAGGAATATTGGGCAATCAGGATAATGGAACGTGACGTGGCGCTCAGGGGATGTAGATAAAACTTAAGAGCAGGCGAGAGATGCAGATGGCAGGCAGGTGGTAGACACCACAGACGTAGAGATAGGATCTGGCCAATAGGAGAGATAATTCGGGAGAGGCTACGATGAACAGCAGATGGTTGGGATTACCACAGAGTTAGCAATGAGTATCCGGCCAATAGGAGATGTAGATAAGTTCAGTGGATGGCTGGTATTTGCCACAGTGGTGGCGATGATTATCCAGCCAATAGATGAGATAATAAGAGGTGTAGTAATTTTCAGCGGATGGCTGGATTTACCACAGAGGTGGCGATGATTATCCGGCCAGTAGATGAGATAATAAGAGCTGTAATTATATTCAGCAGATGGCTGGGATTTACCACAGAGGTGGCGATAAAGTATCCGGCCAGCAGGTGAGATATGGCAGGTACTATGATGAAGAACGAGAGGCAGGTTTACCACAGACATGGCGGTGAAGTATCCGGCCAACAGGTGAGATATAGCAGGTGCTGCGATGATCAGCGAGAGGCAGGTTTGCCACGGATGTGGTGGTGGAGTATCAGGCCAGCAGGTGAGATATAGCAGGTGTTGGAATGATCAGCGAGAGGTCTGGAGACACTGAAACGCTGAGAGGAAAAGGAACCACAGGAGAGTCGATCACGGCTACCACAGCGAAGTGAGGATCAAGAACAGACAATTAGGAAGAGACATAGGTGCCTTAAATAGGGGAAGGTTGACGGGTAGCCAATATGAAGTGAGGAAAGGTTATAAAGTTCCTTCTGGTCTGCACATGCGCAGAAGTATTCTCAAGATGGTGGACAGCTGCAGCGCTACACGGGCGCCGGCAGAGAGGTGAGTGGCCTGGATCTAGGTCCAGAGATCTGGTGAGTGACACACATATTGGACACCTCCCTCACAATATTTAATCACACTTTTCTCCGACATCACACAATTCTCCGACATCAGAAGAATCATGTTCCTTCTCACTGAACGTATTTTCCAGTATGTTAATTCCAACCCTGCTGCCCAAATGTCAAATGTTTCCTCCAATTTCTCACTCCTGCACATCATCCAACCTTCCCTACACAAGACCCTCAGCCATATCATCCAGCCCATTTTACTATGCCTCTAATCCACTATTTTTCCATACTGCCCGCCTATCCTTTCCAGCCTAAATGCCCTCTTTTGCAACCAACCCATTTTTTGTCCCAACACACTTCTGCCCCACAAATCACCTCTTTCCCCCCGAACCCCTTCTGACAACTCCCAAGCCACTTCTGATTTTTGAACCATTTATACCTCCAGCCACTTCATATGGCACTCAGATACTTGTTCTGCCCCCTCAGGCACTTGTTCTGTCCCCCCAGCCACTTTTATGTACCCCCAGCCACTTTGTATGCACCTCCAGCCAACACTGCAGTCCCCCAGCCTTTTATTCTTCACCACTAGTACTTCTTCACCACCCCAGTCAGCCACACCTCTGCGGTACAAACATCATCTATAGCACCTACGTTGTATGTTGCACTGCCACTCTCTACTACCCCATAGCCCTCTGCTTCTTCTACAATGTTGCCAACCACATCACAGGTAACCAGAAGCCAAGTTTGACATCTATCCACATCTGAAAGAAGGGGCAAGAAGCACCAAGAAAAATCTCACTCTCTTGTTATGTCCGTTTTGCTTCACATATGTTTGTTTTCATTTATTCATACACATTTTTTAGAATACCATACTCATGTCTCTGGAGTGTTTGTTCATTAACTGTAAACTTTACATTTAGACAACATTTTAATATTTACTGACAGGAAATGTAGGTGGCAAGCACATATTGTTTGTAGTATGATGCCTCCTCCGTTTCAGGAGGGCTGGGGTCAACATCTTCCTCCTCCTGGCCAGCAACATTGGCCTCTTCTACTCATAGAACCTCACTCCTAAGGACGATGTTATGGAACACCACACAGAGAGCAATAATGTTTCATACTGTCCTTGACGCATACATAAGAGCGCCACCAGATTTGGATGGATGATAATGTAAATTGACAGCATAGAGTTATACATTCCTTCTTGTGACTCTAATGCTAGACAGAAACCAACTCCCTAGCCACTGGCCACTATCTGACATCGGTCAAAACCGAGCAATGCAATAAACAGGTTAAAATAATTTACACTCCTCCCACAGCCCGAACTTAATGGAAAGATGACACTCCAACCTTGCCTTTAAAAGGGAGTTATCTGTAGGCAGGGGTGGATTGTCCAAATACTTTACCGGGACTTCTCCTGGAAGGCCGCTAGCCTAATGGGGTCCCTCCAAGGCCTCCTGCTGCTGTTATTATTGCATTCACTTTAATTATCTTCAGCTGTTTTTTTTGTTTATTCATCTGGCTGGAGGGGGTTGAGCTAATCAGAGGAGGACGGAGCTAACCAGGCCAGCCCTGTCTGTGATCTAATGGAGACATGCAGTCAGATAACAAATCAGATGGCTGCCAGGCTGCCTGTCATTGCAGAGCGCGGCAGTGGAGCTTCTAGCCTGGAGAGATGAGACTTGCATATCTGGGGGAGAGGGTGTTATTTGCCTGTCATTGTGTATGTATATGTCACTTTGTTTATGTACATTGCATTGGGAATTGTGTATGTATATGGCACTGTGTTTGTGTGTAAGGCACTGTGTGTGCATATGGCATTGTGTGTATATATAGCATAGTGTGTGTATGTGTGCGTGCATGTGTGCGTGCATGTGTGTGTGTGTGTGTGTGTGTGTGTGCGCGTGTGTGTAGAACTGAGGGATGGATTGAGCTCGAGGGAGATTGAGAGCTGAGTGTGTATATAACTATTTGGCCTCACTAAGGGTTAACAAAGCATGAAGATGGTGATGTCTATGTACTGGTCATAGTGAGGGCAGGATCAAGGGGACAGACGACAGACTATATAAGGACAAGGAGAAGTCCATTAGTTCTCTTGGGATCCAGACAAGAATGGTGAAGCCATATAGCTAAATGTCTGTTGCTGTGATACCTTTATTAGCTGTCAATTTGTCCCTATTTCTTTTTCCTCCTCATTTCTTTACTCTGAGCCTTTTCTTCCCCCCCCCCCCCCCCCCTCTGCCAGCAATTGCCATGATATATGGTCAGTGGTTATAGAATACATGTGTGGTATATTTTCAGGCTAATTAAAATTCTTATGTATAATCAATCTTTTCAATCATTATATAGCCACTGTATCCTCTTCTGTGACCACTTCCGATCATGCATGAACTGGCCGTATACTGGGACACAGCAATTTATTTTGCTTAATTTTTACTACTTTTCACATTTATTTGTCCATCTATGCAGACGCAGAGTTAATGGCAATAATGGAACGTTTTGACTGTCTTATGTATTTACTTCAAATGTCAATTTAAAAAAAAAGAAGAAGAAATAAGACAAGAAACCTGTGCTTATTAATGTGCTTCCTTGTATCATGCCTAAATTGGCATGCTCCTTATATGCTGCTCCTACCCATTGTATTTCAATGAGGGATACTTATTTTGCAACCACTTCATAAAGTTCCCCCTCCCGGCAGCAGCACCCACAGTTGTACGTGCACCCACGGTGAAGGGGGGGTCTCATCACTGCTCTCCCATACAGGGCGTGCCACAGTTCCCATTCCAACATCCTCCCCATCCACAGGTTGACATCCCTGCTTTGGTGCATGCAGTGGCAGTGCCTCTGATGCTGCATTTCCCCCACCCAATTGTAGCATCAGTTATTCTAATTATCATATATCAATTTACATGAACCCAATTGCTTATATACAATATATGGACGTGCCCATCAGGGTTTGCATCAATGAAACTGCTAATCACTGTCTCTGCCAGTTGTGTAACAGACTCCCTGTTGCACTGATATGCAAGTTTAATTCTGTTTAAAGGTTTGACGGTCTATAATACAATTTTAGATGAGGTTCATATTGATAGGGTTGGCTATAGGGAGGGGCTGCGAGTACAGTTGAGGTTGTGGTGGAAGATCTGCTGTCAAAGTGAAATACCTTATAGGTTTGGAGTTGAGTGTCTCTTCAGCAAGTTCCCTTTGTCTCATGGTTTTCACACTGTCAGCGCATATCGAATAAAATGGGGACATGAAATGGACGCCAATATTAATCCCTAACTGATTTCTTTTGCATTTCACAAACCGAGCAGGCAATGGTAAAGTAATCATTAAAAAATAAAAATAAAATGAATGAAAATAGTAATAAACCTGGGAGCAAATTATGCATGTAGAGTGATAGCGCACTCATGTCCTCTTAATGCATCCTCTACTGTCTGATGCCTGTCAAGTCTATCTGGCTTGGCAGGTTGTGGGCCCACAACCGACTCTTGCTAGGTGTATGCCCCTTTACCTGGGAGGTGAGTGTTTCGGCTTTTGTCGGACCTGCATGGGATGGGGTACCCTGGCGCTTGGATGCGGGCTTGAAGTTTTTGATCATAATGGGAACCTATTCCGCATGTTTTCATGTGGCGATTCACCCAGATACACAGGGTTGCGGTTGAGCACTGCCAGCATCTGTTTTTTTGTGGGGGGTATTAATATGGCATTTATTTTCCATGCATAGGGTACGAAACATACTATGGGATTAACCAAGCACTATGTTATCTCTCCTCTGTTTTGTTCCACAATGAGGTCTCCTAGATCATATAATGGCTTTAATAATTACAGCAATGTATCCGCTTTGTTTTGTCTTGCTCAGACCCACTCCCCTTTGTCATCACTGCAAGAAGTATGCTGACTCTGTTGTGTCTGCGGCTTATGGGCTTGCTGCTTGCTGTTCTGATATGGAAGATGGTTACGTCCGGTGATACTGCTGCTCGGTGCTATAGCAGCAAATCTTGTGGCGAGGAGTCTCTGAGACTCATTTTCTGGCACTAGCTGCTCCGGCTCCATGGAAAGCTCCATCTGCTTGGGTGCGAATGATGTATTTTCTGTCCATTATATTTTGCTTGCTTCTATGCTTGTCAGGGTTCTAGCTTGCCCAGTTGGCTGGTGAGGAGTTAGCGCTAGCAGTGTCACTACAGATGGCTCTGATGCAAGATGGCAGAATATTTCTGGTGGAAATGTTCTTACTTTAGGAGACTGTAGGGGTGCAATTGGTTCACCAGTGGTCAGTTCACGGGCTTGATTTCCTTTGCGAGGGGGCTCAGTTAGTTGCGTCCGGATACAAGGTCCGTCATAACTGGTAAACGGGAGTTCCTTGTGCTGCCTGTTCTTTATAAACAGAGTCTCCCGAGTACATAGCAGGAATGTACATAGGTTTTCCTGGTGTTTGCTTTGTGGGTTGAGTATTAATAGAAGGTGTGTTTTTCCGACCAATTTTTGAACCTCCCATCTGGGTGGGTGGGAGGGTTGAAAACCTAGGAAGGTTTGGATGGTGACCATAAACAATAAAGAATGGAGTCAAAGAAGTTGATTCATGATAGAGATTATTGTGGGCAAATTCTGCCCAGGGCAGGAAGTCGGACCAGTTGTCTTGAGAGTCTGATGAGTATATCCGAATAAAAGTTTCCAGGTCCTGATTCACTCTCTCTGTTTGGTGATAGAATGATGAGAAGTTGAGCTGAATGTTGAGAAGTTTGAAAAGGATCTCCATAATCTAGAAATAAACTGAACCCCTCAGTCTGATACAATCTCCATGGGACACCCATGTAGTCAGAAAATCTCCTTCACAAATAAATAGGCAAGATGGGTGGCAGAAGGTAGACCAGAAAGAGGCACAAAGTGGGCTATTTTAGAGAAGCGGTTCATGACCATCCATACAGTATTAAAACCTTTACTTGAAGGAACATCAGTAATAATATCCATGGAGATGTACAACCAGGGTTTGGTTGGAAGAGGCAATGGAACAAGTGGTCCCGCAGGGCTTAACGTGGAGTCTCAACCTGTGCACAGATATTACATGCTGCTAGAAATAGTTTAGTTTCAGTACGAAGGGTAGGCCACTAATAACTTCTGGAGATGAGCTCTGTAGTTTTCCGGATCCCAGCATGACCAGCAAAACATGAGGTGTGACACCATTGAAGTAATTTTTTCCGGAGAGCCAGTAGGACAAAGATTGGGGGTGTAGGAGAAGTGGACACAGACGTAGCCAACAGAGAGCTAGGAGTTGATTCTGGTTTGTGGAGAAAAGCTCGGAAAAGGGTGTCAGCCTTTTTATTTTTAGACCCTGGTTTGAAAATGATGTGCAGATTGAAGCGGGAGAAAAACAGGGGCCAGTGTGCATGTTGAGGATTTAAGCATTGGGCCAATTGGAGGTAAAGTAAATTCTTGTGGTCGGTGATAATGTTAACAGGGAACTGTGATCCCACCAAAAGTTACCTCCATTCTGAATGGCTAGTTTTATAACTAGGAGCTCCTTATCTCTGATTGCATATTTCTTTTCTGCTGGTTGAAATTTACGGGAAAAAAGGCACAAGGATGGGATTTTTTCTCAGGCGGAAAATACTGTGAAAGCACTGCTCCCACTAGAACGGTTGAAGCATCAACCTCTACAAATAAGGGTAAAGATGTGTTGGGTTGTTTGAGAATAGGAGCTATAGAGAAAGCTTTTTGAGGATGTTAAATTCTTCTATAGCCTCCGGAGACCAAGATTTAGTTTCAGCTCCTTTATGAGTGAGTGCCGTAATGGGGACCACAATGGTGGAATATCCTCGAATAAATTGTCTGTAATAGTTGGCGATACCCAGAAAGCGTTGGATGGCTTTGAGTCCAGTCAGAAGGGGCAAATCCATGATGTGACAGGATGGACTGCCTATGTCACCCTGTCTGTTGCTGCTGGGGACCAGCTGGGCTTACTTTGCCATTGTTTCCTTTTGTCATCCCAAATGCACCCTCTTGCCATAGTAGGAGGGGCTTAGAAATGCTGCCACCACTGGACTCCTTACAGGCATCCAGAACCAAGTTTATTCTGGGTAACTGATGCTGTGAGTGTACCCAGTTACTGGTGTACATGGGCTGGTACCCCTGACCTCTTCCTATGGATCAGGGCTGCTGTGGATGGATCCCGCCTGTCCTATCACACTGGCTGGGTAGCTGGCAGAGTGGTGGTACTGGATGCTGGGTCCAAATCTCAGAACAGCCAGGAAAGGATTAGAGTTGGGTCTAATCTGTTGGTCACAGGAATCAGAATAAAGAAGTTTTCAAGCAGGTCTTTGAAGCAAGTGATGTTTATTTGCTCTTACACTGATTAAAGGTACCAGTGATCAGGTCAAATGAGACAAAAAGACCAACTTTTAATGCAAAACAGAGCTTTTTTTTATACACATCTGGAGACTAGTCTTAGCAGAAGGTAATCCATCCTCCTGTCCCTTTAACCAATCTGGGTTGATTCATGCAGCCTGCATGTGAATGAAACCAGAGAGGTTTAACACCTTTAACATTGCTACTAGTGGCAGGGGGGTATACTTCCCACCTGTCCATGAGCTGCCAGGGAGAGGGGGGACTCAACCCACTCTCCTCCCCTGTTGCCTCTCTGTCTGGGATTTATCTTTTAAACCTCCCAAACTTACTTACAAGGACCCTGTTCCGGGGTCTGGCTCTGCTCCCTGGCAGTATTCTTTGGACCGATATACAGGAGAAACTGTAGACAGTCTGCAAATAATTGCCACTTGGACAGTGAAGATGACACACAGGGTGTGATAGTCTGTGGACCGATATGCAGGAGACACACTAGGCTGGATGCAAACAGAAGCCAAGGTACAGGACATATGAATGAGAGAAGAGACCTGAAGATCTGGCAACATACAAGTGCAGGAGGTGTGCTAAATAGGAGAAGCTACCAGCTGATTTGCTGTAGGGAATGAGTGGGGAAGAATGCTTATTGGCACATGAGCAGACAACCCGGCAAGATGGTGCCCCGTCAGATGAGCCTCGGCATCCGTCCTGGAGGAGAACAACCGCCTGGGAGAAGGTAAGTGAAAGCGTGGAGCCCGCCGATCAGTGTGTCTGATGACTGACAGAAGTATTTGAGTTGGCAGACACAAGGATGCCCTCTGTATTGTGTGGCGGTCACAAGGTTGCCCTCTGTATTGTGTGGTCGGCACAAGGCTGCTCTCTGTATTGTGTGGTGGACACAAGAGTGTGCTCTCTTTATTCCCTGCATTCTCTCTGGTCACTTATTGCTCAGCTTTCCATATTGCATGTACCTATATGTTTTCCAAACAGGCCCCAACATTCCAGGATCCAGACAAGAAACCAGCAGCAGGTGTAAAAGCTTCAGGTAAGGTAAGAGGGAGGTGTGAAAGTTAACAGGTAGGACAGAACAACACAATTCATTACCAACCTTGTCATTTAGCCCTCCTAATTTTGCTTTTCCTCTTATTCTCCATTGCTGTCCTCTATCTCTCACCTTCCTCATTCTCCTGTCCAACCTGCGATGTATTGACCTTCCATGTTACTCACCTTCGCCAAATTACTTTACCCTTCCTTCACTCCACCTATCATACCCTATTTGCATAGTGGGGTGTGCTGAGCAGGAGAATTATCTCTCCTCTTTGAGGACAAGAAGAGAAGATTGCATAATTATTGATAATTTTGAAGTTGCTAACTCTGCCTACTTGTGTTTCCTCTACCTACCAGTGTAATGCTTTGCCTACTTGTGTGTTAGGTCTGCCTATTATTATTATTATTATTATTAATATTATTATTAATAATCTTTTATTTATAGGGCACAGCATAGAGTCCGCAGCGCCATACAGAGGGCAAACAACAAGATAGTACATGGTATAACAGTAAACAAATAACAGTACAACTCCCACCACAGCTACTGGAAAAAAGTTATAGGTAATGGGAACAGAAGATAAGAAGACTCTGCCCATAGAGCTTACGATCTAAAGGGAAACTTTAGATTAGATGGCTATTGTGACAGGCTCCACCTACTGTGGCAATCTCCTCCTTGCATTGCTGTGACTTCACCTACCATTGCATATGGCATTTTCCTCATATACCACCAATAATGGTGTGCTAACCCAATGGCTAACCTAATGGCTAACCCTGCCTACTTTTCAGTTTTGTTTTCAAGGCCACTTTTAGTTCCGAATCCGCCCCTATCTATTTGATTGCAGATAGACCCTGTCAGCTGGCTGCTAACTATGGAACAAGAGTCTTTTTAATCACTTCAAAATCTGTAAATGAAACTACTCTATTCTATTATTTTGTCAGGAATATGTCCTCCTGTTTATCTTTAAACTAGGTGCACCTCTGTATAAGTGTGTAATGTCTGCAGCCTGTCATCTGAATATCTAATTTCTCTTTTAGTTGTCTGTGGCAAACTACTCCCTTTACCACATAAACCTCTGTGACAAAACTGAACTGAAGACTTTTATTCATCACCCGTTTCTCACAGTTTAATGTACTTTTTAATCCTTGGCCCAGTCTAAGTATATATATGAGAGCATCAGTGTATTGTGTGTATTGTTATTTCATGTTATTAGGTACATTTTGCCCTTGCTATTGCCTGCAATATTGTATGTATTAGAAATGTACAGACTGTTTCAGACAGGACAGACAGCAGAAGCCATTTTACTTTTATTACCTAAGGTAATTACCATTTTTCTCAAATATGTTATGAGGTGCAGCTTAGATCTGGCTATAAGTCATGTAATCATAACAATGTCAGAGTGATTGCTAGCTGGCAGCCCAAGGTAATTATCTAAGTCAACAGGTAATCTGGGAAGTAATTAGTTTAGAACTTCCATATACTGTGCAACACAGTACTATACTCTGTCATGGTCACAAGCGATAAGCAGGTCTTTACGATGCGAATCCTAGGGTTCGTACAGTTTAGCGCTACTCCAACAGGGCGCGGAGTCTACTGAGTAGACAGTGTTCACCAGGAACTGCCGCAAAGCAGTATGGTCTTAGCTGCATCTACTCGCAGGTTGCGGCCCCTGCTAGAGTACTGAGCGAGACTCTCTTGGGAAGTCAGGAGACAAGGGACAGTCAATAGCGATGAAAAGTAGATGAAATACTGGAATAGCTGAAGGAGCGTCAGCTCTGTAGACAAGAGGATGGATCTGCCGGTATTAGTTGGAGCGTCAGCTCTGTAGATAAGTAGAATAGCAGCTATTTGGTTGGAGCGTCAGCTCTGCAGACAAGTAGAACAGCAGGTACTTGGTTGGAGCGTCAGCTCTGCAGACAAGTAGAATTGCAGGTACTTGGTTGAAACGTCAGCTCTGCAGACAAGTAGAATAGCAGGTACTTGGTTGGAGCGTCAGCTCTGCAGACAAGTAGAATAGCAGGTACTTGGTTGGAGCGTCAGCTCTGCAGACAAGTAGAATAGCAGGTACTTGGTTGGAACGTCAGCTCTGCAGACAAGTAGAATTGCAGGTACTTGGTTGGAGCGTCAGCTCTGCAGACAAGTAGAATAGCAGGTACTTGGTTGGAGCGTCAGCTCTGCAGACAAGTAGGATAGCAGGTACTTGGTTGGAGCATCAGCTCTGCACACAAGTAGGATAGCAGGTTCTTGGTTGGAGTGTCAGCTCTGCAGACAAGTAGGATAGCAGGTACTTGGTTGGAGTGTCAGCTCTGCAGACAAAATAGACAGGATAGAGAGCAGCCACGTCTAGGCACCAAAAGGCAACTGAGGAACAGGCACTGAGTGTATAGAGCAGGTGCCTTTTGTATTTGGAGCCAAAATTGCCTGACCAATGAGAAAGCAGCCAGAGGTTTTATGAATCGCATGCGCAGTCCCGAATCCAAGATGGTGGCGCCCGGGATGAAGCGGAGCTCCAGAGAGAGGTAAGTTTGCCGGGGGTCGCGTGAGCTGCCCGATACCCCGGCTGGTGACAGTACCCCCCCTTTAAAGACAGACACCGCACGTCTACTGCGGGGTTTCGTAGGAAATTTTTTATGAAATTTCTCCAACAGGCGAGGGGCGTGAACATCGGAAGCACGAACCCAGGAGCGCTCCTCAGGACCGAAGCCCTTCCAGTCCACCAGGTATTTCAGGCCGCCTTTACAATACTTGGAATCTAGAATTTGTTTAAGTTCAAACTCCTCTTGATGGGCTTTAGGAACGATAGAAGAGGACGCTGAAGAGAATCGATTGATCTTCAGTGGTTTCAACGGTGAGACATGGAAAGAATTGACAATACGGAGAGAAGTTGGTAAGCGTAACCTGAAGCAAACCGGATTGATGATTTGAGAGATAGTGTATGGACCAATAAACCGCGGAGCCAGCTTCATGCAAGGAACTTTGAGGCTTATATTTTTGGTAGAGAGCCACACCGGATCTCCAACCTTAAAGATGGGAAGTACCCGAAGTCTCTTATCAGCAGCCAATTTATAGAGTCTAGAGGACTTATTGAGACATGATCTTACTTGAGTCTATATGGAGAGAAAGTTGCGGTACAGTAGGTTTGCAGCAGGAACCTGGGTGGGTGAGAGGGGTGTGAATTTAGGGAGGGAAAGGTAGTGCCCATAGACCACCAGAAAGGGAGACTTAGAGGGGGATTCATGGAAGACATTGTTGTGAGAAAATTCAGCCCACGGTAGGAGATCTACCCAATTGTCCTGGTTAGCGGAGGAGAAAATTCTGAGATAATTCTCTAAATGCTGGTTCACCCGTTCAGTCTGCCTGTTGGATTCAGGGTAGTAGGCAGAGGATAGATTCAATTTGATTTCTAATAGTTTTCAGAGTGACCTCCAGAATTTGGAAACAAATTGAACGCCTCGGTCCGAAATTATTTCAAGAGGGAAGCCATGCAGACGGAATATCTCCTTAACAAAGTGGAATGCTAAGATGGGAGAGAAAGAAAGACCAGGAAGTGGGATGAAGTGGGCCATCTTAGAAAAGCGATCAACCACAACCCATATGACTGTACATTTCTTGCTTGGTGGAAGATCGGTTATAAAGTCCATACTGATATGAGTCCAAGGTTTCTGAGGGACTGGCAGAGGAAGTAGTTGGCCGGCGGGAAGTTGATGTGAAGACTTGTTTTGTGTACAAGTACTACAGGAAGAGACAAAGTCCTTGATATCGGAGTGTAGTCTTGGCCACCTGTAATTTCTGGATACTAATTCTGTGGTTTTGCGGATGCCCGAGTGACCAGAGAAAATGGTGGAATGGAAGCGTTTCAAGAGCTTGTGATGTAGTCCAGGAGATACAAAGGTTTTCCCCGAAGGAGGAACAGGAGACTTGAGCTGACACCAGATATTTAGGGTCCAGGATAGGATGAGACGGTCCGTCCTCAGAGAGCACGTGCGCAGGAAACGCACGGGAGAGAGCGTCAGCTCTTTTATTTCTGTTCCCAGGCTTGAAGGTCATTTGGAACTCAAAGCGGGAAAAGAACAAGGACCAGCGTGCCTGTCTGGGGTTTAAGCATTGTGCGGTTTGGAGATATAGAAGATTCTTATGGTCGGTAAAGATTGTAACCGGGTGTCTTGCCCCTTCGAGAAGATACCGCCATTCCGTCAGGGCCACTTTGATTGCCAGCAACTCTTTATCCCCTATGGCATAATTCTTCTCTGCTGGAAGGAACTTCCTTGAATAGAAGGCACAAGGATGGAATTGACCTTGGGGAGATTTTTGAGAGAGCACCGCTCCAATGCCTATGTTAGAAGCATCGACCTTTAGAAAGAATGGGGAGGAGGAGTCTGGTTGCCTGATAATAGGTGCAGAAGCAAATGCATTTTTAAGGAAGTCAAAGACCTCCACAGCGGTTGATGGCCAGGATTTAGGGTTGGAACCCTTCCGTGTAAGGGCCACAATGGGTGCTACGATGGTGGAGTAGCCCAGGATGAAGCGGCTGTAATAATTGGCGAAGTCAAGGAATCGCTGGATAGGTTTCAGGCCCAATGAAAGGGGCCATTCCAAGATTGCCTTCACCTTGTCTGGGTCTATTTGTAGTCTAGATCCGGATACGATGTAACCTAAGAATGGTATTTGGTCGAGTTCGAAGGAGCACTTCTCCAATTTACAGAACAAGTGGTTTTGGCATAGCCTGGAGAGAACTTCTGCCACGTGGAGACGATGAGATGTGATGGTAGGAAAAAAGATTAGAATATCATCCAAATACACGACGACACAAACATAGAGCAAATCTCTGAATATTTTATTGACGAAACTTTGGAATACAGCAGGTGCGTTGCACAGACCAAAAGGCATTACAAGATATTCGTAATGACCATCACGTGTATTGAATGCCATCTTTCACTCGTCTCCGGCTCTGATCCGAATAAGATTATAGGCGCCTCTTAGGTCCAGTTTGGTGAAGACTCGAGCACCCTTGATACAATCGAAGAGCTCAGTGATGAGTGGGATGGGATAACGTTTTTTTTTATTGTTATAGCATTCAATCCACGATAGTCAATGCATGGCCTCAAAGATCCGTCTTTTTTTTCACAAAGAAGAAGTCTGCTCCAGCAGGGGATGATGAAGGTCTGATAAAACCGCGTAGAAGGTTCTCCCTAACATACTCTGACATAGAGGAGGTCTCAGGTAATGATAGTGGGTATACTCGACCTCGAGGAGGAATCTTCTTGGGCAGGAGTTCAATGGGACAGTCCCAAGAGCGATGGGGTGGCAGATGTTCAGAGCGAACCATATCAAACACATCCAAGAAGGAATGATATTGCTCGGGTAGAGTCATGGATCTAGATGAAGTAGAGATGGCTCGGAGAGGTTGAACTCGAGTAAAACACTTCTGAAAGCACACAGGACCCCAAGAGAGTAGCTGAGAAGTAGACCAATTTATCTGGGGGGAGTGCTGCTGGAGCCAAGGTAGTCCCAAGATGATGGGAGTCGTGGTAAAGGGGAGCACATGGAAAGTGATTTCTTCACGATGATGCGCTCCTTCTTGCAGGGCGATAGGTTTGGTACAGAGTACCACAGTACCATTAGCAATTTGGGACCCATCTATGGCTGTGATGGAAACTTGAATCCCTAACGACACGGTTTGTATGGAAGCCTGTGAAACCAAAGAAAAATAAAAAAAATTCCCAGCTTCTCCAGAATCCAGGAGGGCAGAGGTAAGAATGGAAACAAAGGTCCCGTGGAGGGTAACAGGAAAGAAACATATATCGGGAGTTTCAATGGAACAAGAGTTTTTGGAAAGCCCTAATCTGACCACTCCGGAGCAGGTTAGGGTCTGGCATTTCCCGACCACTTGGAGCAGGAGTTCAGAATATGTCCTAGATCAGCGCAGTACAGGCACAGTTTGTTTTTGAGTCTCCTGTCACGTTCCTCAGGGGTTAGGTGGGAGCGGCCAATTTGCATGGGCTCCTCCACCAGCACTGGATGGGAAAAGTGAGGTGCAAGTCTAGTCAGGGTACGCCGGGAAGCATCCTTCACAGAAGATCTCTCACGGAAGTGAAAGTCCCCCCAGTTGCAAAGCGAAATCATGGCTTCAAGTGTAGAGGGTAATTCCTGTGAGGCTAAGGTATCTTTGATTTTGTCAGATAGACCCTGCCAAAAGGTAGCCACCAATGCATCATTGCTCCAGCGCAGTTCGGATGATAGCGTTTGAAATTGGATGACAAATTGGGCCACCGAGCGGGAACCTTGATGAAGGCGGAGGATGCTAGATGCTGCTGAGGAGACTCTTCCAGGTTCATAAAATATTCTACGAAACGCTGCTATGAAAGCGGCACTATCAGCCAGGAGTGGATCATCGCGTTCCCACAGAGGAAAAGCCCAGGCTAAAGCCTGGCCTGATAGTAGTGATATTAGATAACCCACCTTAGACCGCTGAGTGGGGAAGTTCTGAGGCTGGAGTTCAAACTGTATAGAACATTGATTCAGGAAATCCCGGCATAATTTGGGGTCCCCGTCGAACTTAGAAGGAGTTGGAATGCGCAAAGTAGAATTGTAGGGAGAAGGTGCGACAGGTTCCGGAGGACTTGCCACCTGGACAACTGGAGGTACTTGAATAGAATCAAAGCAGGCAGCGAGGCTTTGAAACCCTTGTAGAAGCTGCCGCTGAATCATGTCCTTTTGTTCCACTCGGCTGAGCAAATGCTGCAACATGTTTTTTGCAGAGGGTTCCACGTTGGGATCCGACATAGTAAAGAAAAGTTTGGCCTGTTCCTACTGTCACGGTCTCAAGCGATAAGCAGGTCTTTACAATGTGAATCCTAGGTTTCGTACAGTTTAGCGCTACTCCAACAGGGCGCGGAGTCTAACGAGTAGACGTTGTTCACCAGGAACAGCCGCAAAGCAGTATGGGCGGTCCCTGCTAGAGTACTGAGCGAGACTCTCTTGGGAAGTCAGGAAACAAGGGACATTCAATAGAGATGAAAGGTAGATGAAATACCGGAATAGCTGAAGGAGCGTCAGCACTGTAGACAAGAGGATGGATCTGCCGGTATTAGTTGGAGCGTAAGCTCTGTAGACAACCTGACAGGAGAGCGGGTATTTGGTTGGAGCGTAAGCTCTGTATATAAGAAGAATATCAGGTACTTGGTTGGAGCGTCAGCTCTGCAGACAAGTAGAATAGCAGGTACTTGGTTGGAGCGTAAGCTCTGTAGATAAGTAGAATAGCAGGTACTTGGTTGGAGCGTCAGCTCTGCAGACAAGTAGAATAGCAGGTACTTGGTTGGAGCGTCAACTCTGCAGACAAGTCGGATAGCAGGTACTTGGTTGGAGCGTAAGCTCTGTAGATAAGTAGTATAGCAGGTACTTGGTTGGAGCATCAGCTCTGCAGACAAGTAGAATAGCAGGTACTTGGTTGGAGCATAAGCTCTGTAGACAAGCAGACAGGAGAGCGGGTATTTGGTTGGAGCGTAAGCTCTGTAGATAAGTAGAATAGCAGGTACTTGGTTGGAGCGTCAGCTCTGCAGACAAGTAGAATAGCAGGTACTTGGTTGGAGCGTCAACTCTGCAGACAAGTCGGATAGCAGGTACTTGGTTGGAGCGTAAGCTCTGCAGACAAGTAGAATAGCAGATACTTGGTTGGAGCGTAAGCTCTGTAGATAAGTAGAATAACAGGTACTTGGTTGGAGCGTCAGTTCTGCAGACAAGTAGAATAGGAGGTACTTGGTTGGAGCGTCAACTCTGCAGACAAGTCGGATAGCAGGTACTTGGTTGGAGAGTAAGCTCTGCAGACAAGTAGAATAGCAGGTATTTGGTTGGAGCGTCAACTCTGCAGACAAGTCGGATAGCAGGTACTTGGTTGGAGCGTAAGCTCTGCAGACAAGTAGAATAGCAGATACTTGGTTGGAGCGTAAGCTCTGTAGATAAGTAGAATAGCAGGTACTTGGTTGGAGCGTCAGTTCTGCAGACAAGTAGAATAGGAGGTACTTGGTTGGAGCGTCAGCTCTGCAGACAAGTAGAATAGCAGGTACTTGGTTGGAGCGTCAGCTCTGCAGACAAGTAGAATAGCAGGTACTTGGTTGGAGCATCAGCTCAGCAGACAAGTAGAATAGCAGGTACTTGGTTGGAGCGTCAGCTCTGCAGACAAGTAGAATAGCAGGTACTTGGTTGGAGCATCAGCTCTGCAGACAAGTAGGATAGCAGGTACTTGGTTGGAGCATCAGCTCTGCAGACAAGTAGGATAGCAGGTACTTGGTTGGAGCATCAGCTCTCCAGACAAGTAGGATAGCAGGTACTTGGTTGAAGCATCAGCTCTGCAGACAAAATAGACAGGATAGAGCCACGTCTAGGAACCAAAAGGCAACTGAGGAACAGGCACTGAGTGTATAGAAGAGGTGCCTTTTGTATTTGGAGCCAAAATTGCCTGACCAATGAGAAAGCAGACCCGAATCCAAGATGGCGGCGCCCGGGACGAAGCGGAGCGCCAGAGAGAGGTAATTTTGCCGGGGGTCGGGTGAGCTGCCCTATACCCGGGCGAGTGACATACTCGCTCAAATAGCATGGGGAAATGTATTAATATGTATCAATATAAATGTTATTGTTTCGAAATGTATCTCAGATTTAGATCCTGTAACGCTGCAGATACAATATGTCAAATATCTTAATGTTTCACGCTAGTGTAAAATGTCATGTTATTCCCTGATGTAATATTGTAACCCTTTAAGTGTATCCAGCAAAATATCTAATTCAGTTAAACCATTCCATTATATAATCAATGAATCACAGACAGTATGTCTAACAGTTAAACAGTTTACTGATAGACCCCTGCTGAAAGGGGGAGGATTGGAACATCTTGACCCTACTCCCTGAGTAGACAGACAGGAATATAAGGAGAGAAGTATGTCAATAGATTCAATTCTATCATGGAGGATGCTGGTGTACAAGACATCAGCACAAAGAACTATGGGCCAGGACAGGGTCTGTATGAGTCAGTAGACCAGGCTGGAGGATACATGACTGTGTAGAACTTAATACTGCAAGAGACCATCAGGAGTAAAAAATGTGGTTTTTGGCTTGGCTGAGGAAGTAAGGGGAACTTGCCAATACCCCTTTGTCAAGTCAAGAGTAGTCAAGTTGTTGGTACTAGATTTTATATCAGTTCATCCACCCATAGCATAGGGTAGGTATCGAACTGGGATACGCTATTTAACCAACTAAAGTTGTTACAGATGCGAATACTCCCACTGGGGTTTCGTGCAAGGACAAAATTAATGTTCCATTCACTATTGGATTGCTCAATCACCTCTACTTTCCTTTAATACATCCAAGATATTCCTTGGCTGCCTCCTGAACAATAACCCGAAGGAGGCTTAAGCTACGTTACAGATGGCAAACATGGAAAAAGAGTGTTCCAATTTTTTTTTCCTTGCGCCACAGCTTTCCTCAGTATGTGCTTTAACGTGCAAAACTTGGCGCTCCACCAAGCCACCAATTTGGCATATGTCCTTCATCAATTTGGACTTGAATGTTGTGCCCTGCTCCGTAAGAATTTCCTTACAAATTCCCAATTGTGACAACATCTATGGCTATGGTGCTGGACATATGTTCCATAAGGGCACTGCCTCTGGATATCGGGACACATCACTAATTTATATTGGTGCCCATGAGCAGATTTTTCCAGTGGCCTCACAAGATCCCTAGCTACACATTAAAATGACACTTGAACTATTAAAATTGGTATAAGAGGCGCCCTGTACATGGGTTTGGGAGAGGTTCTTTGACAAATAGGACATGACCTGCAAAACTTTTTTACTGCCATGTGTACACCGGGCAAGTAACACCTGAGCAGAACTTGTTCCCATGTTTTATCTTCCCCAGGTGTCCCTCACAGACATGTGTATGTGCTACTTTTAACACTGGAAATACATGAACCTGAGGGAGCATTAACAGTTCTACCTTTTTCCCTGTTTAATGCAGTTCTATGCATTAAATTATTTTTAGCAACATAATATGATATACATTCTGCAGGCTTTTTAGCCTTGTCTACACCATTTACCTCAGGCACATTTTTAAATGCATGTTCCAAAGTGGCATCATTAAGCTGGATGCGAGCAAAGTCCTGCAAATGGAATAAAGCTGTTAATGGGGACGAGACCGTATCCTCACAAGAGGCGGGGAACGCTCATCTGCAACGTCACCAGCCGGCACTGTCTTCGATTGTCTGGGCTTCTTCGTGACAGTTTTGTGCAAGTCCTGCCATGACCCCAGGAAAGCATTTATGGTTGGCAGTTCTCAAAGATCTAGGTTCAGACACTGTTACTTCTTGGGCAGATACTTTAAAACAGGCTTCTGACCGTTGAATAGTTGCAGGCAGGTCCGGCCGGACTTGCTCACAGAAGACCTCTTTAAACAGTGGAAAGTCTCTCTACAGAATATGTGGATACAGCAGCTGAGGTGCTATGAAGGCCACCTCCATGGCAGTTTGGTTTTTAAAGCTTACTGGATGAGAAGTTCTTTCATACTACTCAGTTGTCCGTTGTGTACAAAGACCTTCACCTTGGGCGACTGGATAGTTATAGTTTTGGGGATGGTAGAGCTGGAAACCAACGAAAGCTCACTCTCTGAGTCAACCAAGGCCAGGATAAGATTTTGGTTGATAAGCATAGTCACTTGAACAAACAAGGACTTTCTGATGTAGAGTTCATGGTGCAACAGCTTGGATAAGCAGGTCCAAAATGTGCAACAGAACAGTCCATGGGTTCCTGTAGTCTAGGACACTTGGCCTGAAAGTGGCTTGGCTTACCCCATTCTAAGCTCTTCAGACAAGACAACTTTGTAACTGGTCCTCTGCCAGTAGCAGTTTTACCATTGGGCCCTGTAAGAAGGATTGTCAAACCTGACTTTCGAGGTGGCATCAGTTTTGGCATGAACGCAGGTGCTTCGGTTATTTGCTGTAAAGCACAAAACTTCTCTACTACTGTGGCAAGCTCTTCATAAGTCTGTGGGTCCGATTGCAGCATCCATCTTTCTGACAGCGATCCTGCTACCCGGATACAGTAATCTATCGCCAGAACTTTAATAATCCGAGTAGGCGAAATCTCCTCCGGTTACAGCCATTTTGTTTAATTTTGGAAAGCTCGGCTTCTGACAATGCCCGCACGAGCAAGCTCTTGCTTTACACTTTGCTTTATAGTCTGGATGGTAATGTAAATTGTCAGCATAGAATTCCACACTCCTTCTAGTGACCCTAATGCTAGATAGACAGAAACCAACTCCCTATCAACCGACCACTATCTGGCATCGGTCACAACTGAGCAATGGTCTGCCTCAGTTTACAATTATGAGAATAAACCCTTTTTGTACTTGGTCTGCCTTTGGATTCCCATTCCCTCCACCTTCCCACTTCTCCAAGCATAAGGAAGCAAGAGTAAAAAATATACATACAATTTATTTTCTTGTAGGCATTCACAATTAAGATATGCAGACTTTTCACTAAGCATACAAGCATATAGCCCAATTAAACATTAGCCTCAGTATGGTAAAGGCTTGTTTTTATGCTATAAAAGTTTTTTTGTATGAATTTCTCTTGTGACTAAAGTAAAAGGCTATTTCCACACAAAATGAAAAAAATAGCTTGTGGTGCAATAAAATGGAACATAATAAAATACAAAAGATTGCTTTTTAGAGCCCAACCAATTCAGTATAATAGCAGGTCCCAAAATGCATCTAATGGTCCTGAACAGAAAATCCTCTCTCCTCCTCTTCTCAGGGAGTCTTGTTCACATTAAAACTGAGTTTTCAAGACCCCACCGCCTCACTTACACACTTTTTTTTTACCATTGAGAATTTCAGGGGGGAAGGGAAAGAGAATCGCCTGCTTTGAAACTGTTAGATGCATTAGGGCAGGCCTGGCAACCTGTAGCTCTCCAGGTGTTGTGAAACTATAATTCCCGGCATGCTTTTCCTTCCCAGTTCTCAGCTTGCTATCTACTGGTAAAGCATGCTGGGGCAAATGGCTTCACAACACCTGGAACTCCACAAGTTGCCCATACTTATAATAGGGTAATCAATATCAATAGATAATCAGGGGGTACCTGTAACCATCTGATGTTCAAATACAAAAGCTATTGTATTTACAATAAGACAGGTATACTGCCATGATGGGTCAATTTTGATCTATCTGATTGGATTGACATTTGATTATCTAGGATAATGCAATTAGTGGACAAAACAACGTAGTATAATATTTTAGCTTAAAAAAGATGAGGGTAAAGTTTAAGTACATCAGATGTAGAGCGACAACATGTCAAATAGCCACAAAACTTGGGTAGGGATTGGCATCTTTTGGCATTGATGGGCAAATGCAACCAAGTGGACCAGGCTCTTCTACCAGCAAGTTGCAATGGAAAAATGGGTGTGCCAAATATTGGATGGGTGTGGTTTGTCAAATGTAGATGTGGATTTTTAGAGGCAATACAATTTATAGGATATTGTTTTTTAAAAAATTACTATATATGCATATCTGATACTCTGACACCCTATTGGTGCCAGAGCTGAGTTTACATAGAGGAGGTGGGAGGCTGATAGGCTGAGGAGTGAGAGGGCGGTCAGTGACGACACTGAGAATAACGTCCCATTGATTATCAACGTGATGCGCTGCTGCGCATGCACCCGATGGTGCAACGAAGGCCAAGGAAGCTGCGTCCCTGTTGTCCGGCAACAGGATGCCCCCAGCCGGAATTGACAGACAATCATTTCTGCACCATGAAAGTGATGCAGGGATAGTGCCTGACAGATTTACAATACACTTTGTTCTTTTGGAAGTGCCATCTGGTTTATCAGGTCTTCTCTGTTTCTCCCAAATGAGTCTATGATGCCTTCATATATGTTGAATCAGGTTGGATGTTTCAAGTTTTGTTCTCTAGTGACCTCGATTGACTATTTGGGTACATACAGAGCACAGTGCCATGTTATCCATGTCACTCTGAAAAAAAAAACCTCTCATCTTAAACACATTTTTTTTTCACCTCTATAATACATTTCTTACCCCCACCGCTCCCCTGTAAGACATTTGTCCACCCTCATAACTAACAAATTTCCCTCTCTCCCCCACCTCTGTAAGAATTTATTGTTCCTAACCCCTCCCCTCTAAAACACGTTATGTATTAACAGATATTTAAATAGTGCCTACATATTACACAGTTCTTGACAAAGATGTTGTCATCATTAGCATCAGTCACTGCCCCCAATATGTCCTTAGAGTGTGAGTGTCACGATCTGACTCCCTATAGGATGCTCCTTGCCTTCTGCAGCTCCTGTTTGTTTAGAACTGTGTTAGTCTTGCCGTGGTTGTGTTCCTGGATGCAGTACCTCCTTTCCGCCATCGGTGCTGCTCTCCACTATGGACATTTGCACTCACTAGTAGGAGTTAATCTCTGCTCCTCATTGATGATACACCTGTGTCTCTTATTATTTATGTCTGTTCCTTCCCCTGTACCATGCTAGTCATTTTTGTTGCTATATGTTCCTTGCTGTGCTCCTGGTGCACCTGTTCTCAGGGATTTCTACAAAACTACTTGTTTACCTGCATCAGCCGTGTTCCTGTTATCTGCCTTCTGCATCTCCGTGTAATCCCTGTGCTATATCTACACCATCTGGTCTGTACCTTGCTGCATTTTCTGGAAACATATCTGCAATAAATTTTGTGTATTTCACCACATTCTGGGCTCATTAGCTGTGATTATCTGCATTGAAATGTGACAGAGAGAATAAACTGGAGTACCCAAAGGAAACCCACACAAATACAGAAAGAACATACAAACTCCACACATTTTAGATCTGGGTCAGAATCCCACCCATGACCACCATGCTGCCCGATTTTCTACTCCTTTGTAATAACACATCCCCCCTCAACTCTGGAGTAACATACTCTGTAACACATACCCCCCTGTAACATCCCTCTGTAGTAACACATCCCCTCACCTCTCTAGTAACACTCACTCCGCCACTGTAACATACATCCCTGCACATGAATTACCTGTCATGTTGTCAACAGAAAAAAAAGTCAAGTGGGAAGATTCTGTAGATGGGTGGGAATATTATTAAATCTGTTTTTGAAATATTGAGATTGAGTTGGCGAGAGGACATCCAAGACAATGTGGCAGAAAGACAGTCAGTAATGAGAGACAACACAGATGGTGAGAGATCATGAGAGGATAGATAAATTTGTGTATCATCTGCAAACAGATGATATTGAAGTCCAACGGAGCTTATTAGTTTTCCAAGAGAAGTGGTGTAGATAGAGAACAGCAGAGGACCTAGCACTGAGCCTTGTGGTCTCCAACTGATAAAGGAAGCGGAGCAGAGGTGGATCCAGAGAAATTATCACTGAAAGAGCAATTAGATAGGTAGGATAAGAACCAGGATAGAACAGTGTCTTGAAGACCTAGGGATTGTAGCGTTTGTATTATTATTATTATTATCATTTATTTGCTAGGCGCCACAAGATTTCCGCAGCGCCGTACACAGTACAAACAGTAGACTATACAGGGGGAAATGGTACAGAACAATAGACAAAAATACCAATACTTCAGAAACTCCAGGCAGGCTGCTGCAATAAGCACGGAGCAGAAGAACAGGTGAGGAGACAGGAGGGAAGAGGGCCCTGCTCATTCGAGCTTACATCCTAAGGGAGGGTTGACAGACCAGGCACAAGAGGAGCCGGTTGAGGCAATGGGAGAGAGGGGAGAATGAGCGGAGGAGATAGGGGTTAAGTGGATGGGTGGTAGGCTTTGAGAAAGAGGTGAGTTTTGAGTGCACGTTTGAAGGAGCACAGAGTGGGAGAGAGGCAGATGGAGCAAGGGAGGTCATTCCAGTGAAGGGGGGCTGCACGGGAAAAGTCCTGGATTCTGGAATGGGAAGAGGTGTTCAGAGTGGAGAGTGGATCAGAGTTTGTATGAGGAGAGAGTGGTCAACAGTTTCAAATGCAGCAGAGAGATCCAGGGGAATTAGAAGAGAGTAATGGTTATTATTTTTCACTGTGATCAAATCAGTGACAGCCTTGGTCAGCACAGTCTCTGTGGAGTGTTGGGAGCAAACGCCTGACTGAAGAGGATCCAATAGGTTGTTTGCATAAAATAAGTTTCACAAGATTAGAACACTGGTAGTTGGACACTGGCAGCATGGACGCGCATGCGCACTATAGCCGGACAAGTCACTTCTTGTTGCTAGGTAACCAGGCGGCAATCCCTGAATGGAAGAGGGATGGCGTCTGACAGTACCCTCCCCTTCCTTCTGTCTGAAATGACATTCAAATGTTGATTGTAGAAATTCTTCAATAATCGAGGAGCATGTAAGTCTAGTTTGTCCACCCAAGATCTCTCTTCGGGACCAAAACCCTTCCAATGTACTAGGAATTGTTCACGGCCATGAAATGTATGAGAATCCAGGATCTGACTGATTTTGTATTCATTGAATTTTTTTTTGCAGAACCAATGGTCTTAGTAAAGAAAACATGAAAGGTATAATGGATTTTAAGTATGGGAGGCAGATGGAGTATATTGGAAAGAACAAATAATATTAGAAACAGACACACTACTTAGTGGTCACAGGTATGTATTGCAGCCCCTTCATCAGAGTTTGTACTCTGGAAACGGACGGGATAAAATATAGATCTGATAATTTTACATGTCATTATTTTGGAGGTGTTTGGCAACATGTAGCATTAGAATTAATGGAACCCCTGGATAATGGTAATGTGTTTAATTGCCTAGGGATAAAAAGGGGGATCCTAAGGCACAGGGGTATATGCCACTCAAAAATGGGACATGGAAATTTCCACTTATGTAAGGATACACGGCATCTGATAAATGCCATCAGAACTGTTGTAACATTATATAAGGACTAGGTAGGGAATCACACAATTGTATGTAAACATGGTTAATTAGAGTCAAGGAGAAACCCAGGGCATGAGTATTAGTGCTTGTTGATGACAGACACAAATTTTTAAAAGTTTGTGTTCGTAAATACCCGTAAAACTGAGTTAAATAAAATAAACCCCAGTGAGTAGTAGTTTTAGTCACCAGGATCAGGGGGACTGATATGGATCATATAGTAGATGTAAGCAGTGAGTGTTTACCAACTGTAGTAAAAGTTTTAAAACAAAATGGTGGTTTAGTGATTTTGTTGCATTAATCTTTGCTGGCCAGTAGCGGCAATAACGTGCCTAAATCAGTTTTTTTTAGAGAGTACATCAGTATTGGATATACAGATCCGCTACCCAGTAAAGGTGGTTATGTACAAAATTTCTAATGCTTTTATGTGCTTAAATAGGTTCTTTAGAGGGAAATTTGCATCACCAATATACTAAATGGGTAAATCTCTAAACATCGTGTGTCCTTGGAGATATGATTAGGTAAGATGACGTTATGTGACATAAATGTATTATGTATACTCACATTTCTTTCTGTCTCCACAGGTAACAAAGAACAGGAATCCTTTGTTTCTCCTTCCCAACTGATACATAGATGGAAATGAGAAAAAGGGGGATAATGGTAATCTAAGAAGGGTATAAAATTTCAACATTTTCCCAGGTACAGGGAAACGTTGAAGGAATTTTTATGGTAATGTAATAAGATAAGGCAGTCTACAGATCCCTGGCGCCACCTTGTGGTCGAAACGATGTGAAGTTTGGTCCATAATACTCACAAAGGACAGAAAAATATGTTTGTTTGAGGTTTTTTTTCAATTCCATAATGATAGTAACACCTGGAATAAAATCCGTAAGTCATCAGAGGGGACGGGATAGGATGCTAACCATGCTCGGAAGGGAGAATTCCCAGAAGAGTATTTTGTTTTTCTTCCCATATTAGGAACCAAGAAGTGGACAGCTGCAGAGGATATCAGAATGCTACAAGTGGACTGGACGCAGGAACGACAGATGGGTAGGAAAAAGTAAACATTTCAAAACAACTGATATTTTCTTTTCTTTACTACAAGATGGATGAGAATTAAGATGGTGCCCAGCTGTAGCAGATGATATCCCTGACAGATGACACGAGATCCTGAGACAGTCGTTAAGGACACAGAATGGCAGGACTTGGACACAGATGAGATCCAAACCAGGGGGTAAATGTATGAACATGCGGGTTCTTCAACACCCGCGTGTTCAGCGTGTTCGGCGATTAAATTTCAAGCGGCGCTGCATTGTAAAGGGAAACTTCCCTTTACAATGCAGCGCTGCTTGAAATTTAATCGCCGAACACGCTGAACACGCGGGTGTTGAAGAACCCGCATGTTTATACATTTACCCCCAGATGTCAAAGATGACTGTACCCCACAAGACCCCCCACTGTGTGTGATTGCACTCAGTATGCCACGCTACACGTGGCATACTGCGATCGCACGGTAAAATACACACGCACACACTTGCATTACAACATTTAGTTATTTATATAATTCATATTCATATTTGGTTCCGTTATACAGTGATTTATGAGCAGATAGTATTTAGTTTATTATTAGTTTATATATTAAGATTATATGTACACTTTAGTGTTATTTAAGGTTCAGGTTATAGGAAATGTGTCAAGTCTGATATAATTTTAATCCCCTTGTCGAAGTCAGCAAATTGGATAAAGTCATTTCAATAAAAATCGAGCAAACTTGGTTGTCTTTGTCTGAAAAGATGCGTATGGTACGCTACAGCGTGAAAGGGCGTACGCAGCTACTACACGTGGCAGCAACAGTATTTTGTCTTTTACCATACATTCGCACAAACACGCATACTTGTAAAATAGTACACATTAATGGTAGTTGCAACACATAGTCAGTTATGTCGAAATATAGTAGTATTTATATGTTATATTAAAGTTACATGCATATTAGTGAAATATATGGAACAGGTTGAAGGAATCATATCATATGTGGTATCATAATAAACCTCTTAACATTTGCTACTGTTTGGTTCAATCTGCGAAGGAATCGCAGAGTGCATACACAAGTTATGAATGATAGGGAATTATGAACTACTTAAGACTAAGGAATCTTGGCGGGAAGAGCAGAGCATACCCCCTGGAGAGATGACCCCCTCCTTTGGATTCTTTAGGATGAACTAGCCAATGATGACAACCCCTTGGACCTTTCTGAAACCTGGACCAATAGAAACAAGCTATACCATCTCCATTGTATTACTCTATTTCTGTGTGCATATAAGCAGCAGCTTCTCATCTAGTGTTCAGACATCTTGTCCCCAGACTTCAGGATTGAATGACTGCACACTGGATCCAGAGGGCCTGCGATAAGTAACTGCTGTATTTATTATCACTTTGCTTGAACATATTATACTACTTTTTGCGAATAAATCTTTGTGCGTTGGAAACACAAATCGAGGTTCGACAATCGTTATTGGTTAGCGACAATACGCACTTAACACCCTATACATCAGCAGTTGTCCGGTTCATTCGACGAAAAGATCGCACATTGCATACTCTAGTTAGTGATGTTAGGGAATAAATACTTAAAGTTATACTGACTGTAATGTGTATATAGACTAGCTTAAACTGGTTTCTGGGCGGGAGAATCATCTGGAATGTTGACCCTCAGCCTTAGAGGGGGTTGTTTGAACTAGCCTATGACCTGTTTACATTGGACCCACCTAAAGTCTGGACCTATAGAAGGAAGCCACGTCATCTGCATTGTTGTCTCTGTAACACTGAGTGTATATAATATAGCTGTGCTCCTACTGGTTTTCAGTCATTCTGATCACAGTATTCTGGAGTGAACTACTCTCCACTGGTACCTGTGGGAGCGCATTGTGAGCGCAAGCGAGCGCGGTATGTATTTATCTTTTGGTATTGGCTGTACTGTATTATATTATAATCATGTATTGAACTGTTAAACTTTGCATCTGCTAAAATAATTTACTTTGTGTCTTGGAAACACAATACAATCGCTTGGGCAATGCTTATTTGCAAACGATAGAATTACTTTAATAACACCATCCTTCCCTCACTGGGAAAAATGACACCAGATGATCAGATTGTTAAATGTAACGTTTTGTTGTACTGTTGGTTCAAAGGGAAAGGAGTGCAGATTGATCTGGTTGTAACCTTGTGTTTAAAAATGTCCGTTGGACTTGAGTGAGGTGTGCATGCTTGTCTGTATGGATTCTCCCCTCCCCCTTCACTACACAATGCATTCACATACATATAGCTTAATACACACACACACACACACACACACACCTTTAGATAAGAGTTAGTCAACACACACACAATTACATATATATGTATATTACAGGCAATAAGAATGATGTATGACACAAAATCTATATTTTGTGTAAAATATTGTTACGCTGTTCATTGTTCTATAATATAATACAACACACTTTAAATGAAGCTATATCTTGTTGTGCTTATTCTTGAAGTCTCTCGATATAAGGGAATATAAGAATGATGCTTCTTGGGTTAATTTAGAAATACCTTTTGCGAGGAGTTGGTTGACGGTAATAGTCATATATATATAACGGTATTAAATGGTCATACATACATTTGCCAGAATATTAAGGAGATTGAAACCCATAAGGAGGTGAAAATCCTTCAATAAGGGCCAATAAAGCAGGTAGTGTTTTTTTTATCTTCAATAATTTTTATTAAAGTTTTCAAAATTATATGGGGTACAGAAATTCAGAAAGGGGACGACAAATACACTTAAAGGGGAAAAACAAAGAGGAATACCAAGGGATTTCTAGAGGTTGTCTCCACCCAGTGTCTAATTCGCAGATATTTAAATAACTCTGATGAAGACAGATTATATCTATCCCTAAGCAAAGCAAAGGGGACAAAAAGGGTCTGGGCAAACATCTTGGACAAGGAGGCTATCCCTCTATCTCTCCATATAGTAATGTTCAGATCCAGAATAAGTTTTGACAGTGCTTGGAGAGAGAGAGATTACGGGAGGGAAGTGCAAACTTTGTATGGGACCCAATGACTCTGTCCCATACCCGCAAGGCGTCCAAGATAGAGAGTAATTTATAGACGACTGAGGGGCGGTCGGATTTGGAAGTCCAGAGAAGATCTGGCAAGGGATAATTTGCGCACAAGGCCCTCTCAATATCAAGCCATGGCTTAGCAGCATGAGGTAGCGACCAATCTCGTAAATGATTCAATATAGAAGCATCCTGATAATATGTTAAATTAGGAAGCAATAAGCCACCCCGCGACTTCGGTAGGAACATGCGCTTGTGAGTGAGAAGGGGGCGTTTCTGTCTCCATATATATATATGCCATAATCAGAGTGTGGAACCGAACCATCATTCATTTTGGTACAATGTATGGAATAGTTCGGAAAATATACATAAGTTTTGGTAACAACATCATTTTAAATGCCGCTATAGGGCCCAAACAGGACACCTCGAAGTCAATCCAATTTTTAGCTCGAACACCATAGATAAAGAGGGGGGAATATGATGCCTAAATATGGCAAAGAGACTCGTTAACCCACACAAAAGGAGATTTCTTTTGTAGGTTCAGAAGTGAGGTTGGCGGTATGTTAATAGAAAGGGCCTCAGATTTAGTAATGTTCAGTTTATAAAATGAGGCCGTGCTGTAGCGGTTTAAGATATGCTTCGAGGTTAACAACGAGGTCCATGGGTTGGTTACAAACAGGAAGACATCATCAGCAAATAAAGATTCCTTATGTCTATATGAGTGGATAGTGATACCTGGAAAATCAACAGCTTGCCGAATTGTATGGGCCAGGGGTTCCATGACCAGGACATACATTAAGGGGGAGAGAGGGCACCCCTGCCTGATACCATTAGTGATGGGGAATGATGTGGATAAAAACCATTGCTAATTACTTTTGCAGAGGATCCCTGATATAAGGCTAATATAGAATGTAGGACCCTTCCTTGTAAGCCAAACTTAAGCAATACTTCCCTCATATACTTCCAATGGAGTCTGTCAAAAGCCTTCTCTGCATCTAACGAAAACAGAACAACTTCCTCTTGAAACCCAGACATTAAATCAACGTCATTTAGTATGTGACGCGTATTATCAGAAGCCTGATGGCCTAGGTACAGAGCCTACCTGGTCTGGATGGATCAACTGTGGTAGAAGGGGATTCAGGCTGTCAGCAAGAAGTCTGGCGTAAATTTTCAAGTCAGTGTTAAGCAACGCTATAGGTCTGTAATTTTTGCAATTAGAGTGATCTTTACCGGACTTTGGTATAGTTATAATCTGTGCTTCCACAGAAAGCTGCCCCCCCCGTAACACTATTAAACAAAATAGTGAGAAGTGGGCCATCCTCCGCCCCAAACGTGGTGTAGAATGCGTTAGAGAAACAATCCGTGCCAGGAGCCTTGTCTTATGGGAGACGTTTAATAATGTCTTCAACCTCCCGCTGGGACCAAGGAAGACTAAGCGACTCTAAACTGTCCGCATCTAACGAGGGAAGATTTAGATGGTGTAGCAATGCAGAAATGGAGGCATCTGTTGGCTTAATAATGTCACTATAACCCCTTAGGTTATAAAGCTTAGCATAGTAATTGGCAAAATGGTTAGCTATGGTCGCAGGATTATATATCTTAGTACCTCTGGAGCCATAAAGGACTTTAATTTGATTCCTAGCTTGCTTGCCCCTTAATTTTCGGGGTAGGAGACGACTGGCTCTATTACCCATTGTATAGAATTTTTGGCGCAGATTAGTCAAGGATGATATCATGCAAGATATGAAAATAGTATTTAACCGTTTCCTCAAATTATTTATTTCTTTTTGAAGAGATTTAGAGGGGCTTGTTTGATTTTGAAGCTCTAACATAGCCAGGTCAGACTCAAATGTTCGTTGGCGTAGAAGATATTGTTTTATTAAACGGGTTTCTATTTAAATAACTACTCCTCTAAGGACTGCCTTCAATGCACACCAATGAGTTGAAAGGGAAGTATCATCTGGGTTATTTGTCTGTGTGTATTGTGACAATGCATCCGAGAGGGCGACCCTGGACTCCAATGAAGTAGGTAAGTAGGCTGGCATACGCCAAGGTCTTGGAGTTACTCTAGTGAGTTGCAGATTCCAGGACCACTCTATCTGGACATGATCAGACCATGTTATAGGGAGGATATTGATGGAATCATTATGCTGAAGTGTCCATTTGTCTGACAGAACCATGTCTATCCTAGAATATGTATTATGAACTATAGAATAATAGGTGTATTCCCGTGCACCCGGAGATTGCACCCGCCAGAAGTTATGTTCCACTAACAGCTTACAAAAAGCATCATCATCAACATTTATTTATATAGCGCCAGCAAATTCCGCAGCACTTTACAATTGGGAACAAACATTATTAATAAAACAATACTGGGTAATACATACAGACAGAGAGGTAAGAGAACCCTGCTCGCAAGCTTACAATCTATGGGGAAGCAGTAGAAGGACCATGGGTAGGATCAGGGCCAGTCAACCTCTGGGTTCTGTATTTATCTAGTCTAGGGTCCAAAGTCAAAATGAAATCTCCCATCATCACTAAATGACCCTTTCGAAAAAAGGTAGTGTTTTTGACAGTAATGGAGATGGGATGAGTTGAGGGGGGAAAGACTAAGATTTCAGTCGTAGGAATATTAAATTTAAGAAAGTGCTTGGACATCCAAGACGAGATGGCCTAGAGGCAGCAGGATACATAAGCGATGAGAGAAGGATAGAGGTCAGTGGAGGGATAGAGGATAGGAGAGGAACGATACATTTGGGTTTCATCAGCATATGGTGGTCCTGGAGGCCAAAGAAGTTTTTCAGATCACCAATGGAGCAGCTGTACAGGGAGAAGGACGGGCGGCCAAGAACAGATCATTTGGGAACACAGACAAGAAAGGGAAGAGGGAGTGAGAGGTGCAGTCGAATGTATAAAACAAAAAGGAGCAGTTGGTGAGAAAGTGGAATACCAGGTAAGGACAGTGATGTGAAGGCCTGTAGATTGGAGAATTTGCAAAAGCATGGGGTGGTCAATGGTATGCAGCACAGGGGTCAAAAAGGATGAGAAGGGACACATTTTGCTTCGATTTAACTGAGAGAAGGTTGATAGCAACTTTAGTGGGGGTGGTTTCGAAGATTGGAGGGAGTAAAATCCAGATTGAAGTGTAATAGGGGATCAAATAGGGGCTCAAAGGAGAAAATAGAGGTGAGAACAACGTACACAACCTATTTGAGAAGTTTAGCGGGAAAGGGAAGGAGGGACATAACAAAAGTCTAGTGTGTGGAAAGAGGGATTCCAATGACACCACTTGTTGGGCTCCCGATCTGGGTATGTGGGAAGCCCAAGAGAAAGAGAAAAGTGAGAGAGGTGGAGTCATCAGGTTTCACTGATGGCAAGCCGAGGGATGGAGGTCGGTTAGTTATATACTCACCTGGCATTCCAGAGAGCACAGGATAAAAGGAGAGAGGGAAGAAGAGAGATGTGGATGAGGATGCTTGGACTGATGGATTGCGAGAGTGGACAGAATTATCAGTGAGGGGGTGAGAGTTAGGAATGGGAGAATTGGACGAGATAGAAAACTAAGAGGGGGCCCTAGTGTGAGCCCCCCCCCCCCCCCCTCCTAGAGGTCTGGGTCCAATGCTAAATAGCAAAGTCCAATCACAAGGATGGGAAAGGTTTAACATCTTGCCATTATGTTTTCTATCTTACCTGTCACAACCTCATATTTGTTTGGGGTGTTTACCTTTGGCTGGTTATCTTGCGGTTATGTAATCACAGGTTAATGTATCCAATGCTCTCTATTTTTTTTCTATTAAAACAATCTTGATGGCAATTTACAAAGGGTCGCTTTGAAAAACTGTGTTTTTGCTAAAACATTTTATTGGTTTGGCGTTGAGAAATTCAGCAATTGTTAAATCAAACAACATCATGCCAAAAATCATTGATTTACACAAATCGCTGTTTCATAAAATTCCCCTCCTGTGTCCAATTATATATTTAGCTTGTTTATTCTTTCACTTGTATAGTTTTTGTAATAATTCTGCAGAAGAAAAAAAATATCCCTTAAATCAAAATATTTTCACACATAACAGATTTTACATACAATACAAAAATGACCCATTTTGTTTTGTTTTTTTAAATCCCTTTCTGACTCTATCTTTCATCTCAGAAAAATAATTCATATTTTTATATTACTTCACTCAGTTTACAATCTCATAGAAACCTTATGAGACTAAATCCCATAGGGGAGAGAAATCCTCATTAAAATATGTTTATAAAAAGGATCTCCGCAGCTGTGGAGATAACACTGTGTTCATATATCTCAGTGTGCACAGACACTGCAGAATCCTTTATCCCACAGAGACTGAAGTTTTCTTTCAGTCACATAACACTTGATGAATTGGGCATAACATGATAGTAATTATGTCCCTGCTGGAATATGAGGCAGATATGAAGATGGAAAATCTGTCTAGAATCAGCACTTCTTTTGTGTTTATTGGTCTCTTGGAAATGGAGAAATATAGATACCTGTATTCTGTCTTATCTCTCAACCTGTATATAATGCCAATGTTATTATGCTGTCTGATTGTCTATGTTATTTGGGCTGAAGAAAGTCTGCACCAACCAATGTATATTTTCATAAGTAACCTGCTTCTCAATGGAGTTTTTGGAAACACAGTTATTTTCCCTCAGTTTATAATTGACTTGATGTTGGGATCCTCAACTATTTCTCTTAACGGATGTCTCACACAGATATTCTGTGTCCAGAGTTATTTTGCAACTGATTTATTCACTTTCACCACCATGGCGTATGACCGCTATTTGGCTGTGGGTCACCCTTTGAGATACCCCTCCATGATGACAAACAGAAAGGCTCTGATATATATAATTATAATTTGGGTTGCTGCCTTTATAGCTGTCCTGATTCCTGTGATAATGACAGCAAACCTCCAGTTTTGTGGGGTAAATATTAATAACATTTACTGTGACAATATGTCCCTGATCAGACTGGCATGTGGTGATTCCTCAGTAAATAATATCTTTGGACTTATTGGAACATTTATTATTGTTTTGTTGACTCTTCCAATTATTATGTATTCCTACATAAGGACAGTGTTGATCTGCCTGAAGATCTCCAGATCCGCATCTCTGAAAGCTTTCCATACGCTGGTATCCCACATAATCACATTCTCTGTGTTTACAGCTACAACTCTTTTTGTTTTCCTAAGGTACAGGCTGAATGGTGGATCCATGTCTGTCACTGTTCATGTTACACTTTCCATCACTGGTTATCTCACTTCCTTCATTGTGAATCCAATTGTGTACGGAATAAGGACAGAAGCTTTAAAGATTAAAATACTACATCGCCTGCAGAAAATACATCTATTAAAGAGACTTTCTGAATTGAAATAACGTAATATTTGTATTAAAAAATACTGCAATAAATGCAACATCATTATAATGAACATACTGCTTATTTCAGGGCTGTTCTGGTGACACAGTGGTCAGCATTGCTGCCTCATAGCACTGGGACCTTAATGACTTACATTCTGAACACACCACTATCTGTGTAAAATTTGTATAGGATTCCACCAACAGTCCACAATCATACTGGTAGGTTAGTAGGCTTCTGACAACATGGAGCCTAGTGTATGTGTGCGCTACATAGCGAAGACTGTAAGCTCAATAGGTGATGTTATTAATTCAATATTCTCTGTGTAACATGCAGTTGCTATACAAATAAATAATAATTATTGACTGTGAGCAGAACACCCAAAAATATATATCTATTTCTTGCTTTTATATTCCAAATTGTTTAAATCTAAATTCAATTGTGTGAGTGGCAGTATCACAGTATCAGTGACAAATTAACTATTTAGTGGACAAAAATGCAGGGTGCTCTTTGACTGTAAGGAGCACAACCCCAAAAATATATGTATTTCTTGCTTGTAAATTCCAAAGTGTTTCAATTTAAATACAATTGTGTGAGGGGCTTTATCTGTGACATCTCTACTACTCAGGGGGCAAAAAACAGGGTCCTCATTGACTGAGCAGCACCCCCCCCCCTCACCCAAAAAAAGTTATAAAAATGTTTTTCTTGGTTTTAAAATCCAAAGTGTTTCAATGTGAATGAATTGTGTGAGGAGCAGTATCAGTGACAAATTAACTATTTAGTGTACAAAAACACGGGTGCTCTTTAAATGTAAGCAGCACCATCTCCAAAAAATATTTAGGGATTTTAAAATACAAAGCTTTTCAGTCTGAATGCAATTTTGTGAGTGCCAGTATCACAGTATCAGTGACAAATTAACTACTTAGTGGACAAAAAAATACGTCTGAGTTTTAAAATCCAAAGTGTTTCAATGTGAATGAATTGTGTGAGGAGCAGTAGCAGTGACATCTATAGTTAGCAGCTACTAAACAAAGGGCCTCATTCATAAAGGAGCATATCTGGCGATTTTATATGTGTAATACGCACAATTACTCTGAGCAGGTCCAGAACCGGACCATACACCACAGAACGCAGCAGCGTCTGCTTTGCAACAGACAGATAACACTGCTTGCCATTTCGGAGAGGGGATGGAAGAGAAAGTGCCGGGTGCACATAGATAGTGTCCATTAAAGGCGTTTCCCTACAGATGTGTCGGATTCCATCTCTGAGGCACAAATAAATATACTGCTTGTCAGACATATAGCCAGTACCTGCTCGGGATCTAGTCTAACTCATGGTGATGATCAATCACAGTATTCACAACCTCGCCATCTATTGGGAGAACAGATTATTCACCTGCACACACTCATCTCGTTATAAGTCTGCCAGAGGGAGATTATTATGGTGCCATACTTGTGCAAATGTTGAAATTGTTTCAGATTTTCATTTATTTTTTTCTATACATTTTTGACAATTTTAACACAAGTCTGGACATTTCCAATGCTTGTCTGATTTCAAATGATGTGTGTTGTATGTTGTATAGTTCCTACATGCTTGCATACATGTGCATTATGGTTGTGTGCATTAAAAGATTTTTCATAGTTTTTCTATCATCAGCAGCTATTTATATAGCGCTACTGATTCCGCAGCGCTGTACAGAGAACTCACTCACATCAGTCCCTGCCCCATTGGGGATTACAGTCTAAATTCCCTAATGTACACTCACAGAGACAGACTAGGTTAAATTTTGATAGCAGCCAATTAACCTACTAGTATGTTTTCGGAATGTGGGAGGAAGCCAGAGCACTCATAGGAAACCTACGCAAACACAGGGATAACATACAAACTCCTCACAGATCATGGTTGGGAATCGAACTCTTAACTGCAGTGCTATGAGGCAGAAGTGCTAACCACTAGGCCACTGTGCTGCCTGCCTTTCTATGTCATATACTATGTCTGCCTATGTACCAACTTTTGTTTATCTTTCTTCTTACTCTTTATAGAAATCCTAAGACTGATCTGGCTGCAAAAAATGTGGGAATTCATCATACTTTACATGTAAACACCTTTTGGCCTTTACTTCAAATGGGCAGTGGGGCAGCAGAGGGTATTTGGGCAGTAGAAGACATTTGGGAAATAGAGGACATTTGGGCAGCAGAGGGCCTTGGGGCTGGAGAGGGCAGTGGGGCAGCAAAGGACAGTGGGAAAATAGGGATTTTGGGCAGCGAGTGCATTTGGCAAGAAGAGGGCAGTGAGGCAGGAGAGAGCATCGAGGAAGCAGGGTAAAGTTGGGGAGGATATTAAAAAATCTTGGGGAGAATAAGGAGGATAAAGTTGGGGAGGATAAAGATTGAAATATTGTGGTATAAAGGCTTGGCACAGGAAATTTGGCAGAGGGCCAGGAGTGAGGGAAAGTGCTATAAGGAAAGGAGAGGAACCATGTGCCAAAGGGTCAGTAGGGAGACATATGGCATTGAGGCAAGTGGTTTAATGGTGAAGAATTGTCCAAAAAAGTCGGTGAGACGTGTTAGGATAGTGTCAATCTTTTGGAAATGTGTGATGGATATGGGTTAGTATTATGCTTATGTCCTGAGTGGTGAGGGGGGGGGGGGGGTGCCGCGAGTTGGGGATGGGGGGGTCAGGTGCCTTGAGTCGGGGGAGGGGCCACACGGAGCTAGTGTGGTGGCTGGTCTCCTCCCTCTGTGTCACATGGGACATGCACCACATGACAGGTGCCGTCCCATGTGTGAAGGGGATGAAGACTCCACAGCTCCTAGATGGCAAAAAGGTAAGTTGGGGGAGGGGTAGGGTAGTATATTAATAGTGCGTGTATTATGTGTTTGTGAGGGGCCACTTCATATGTGTATTATGTGTGTGTGAGGGGCCACTGCGTGCGTGTATTATGTGTGTGTGAGGGGCCACTGTGTGTGCGAGGGGCCACTGAGTGTGTGAGAGGCCAATGTGTGTGTGAAGGGGGGCCAAACTGATATCTTGCCTAGGGCCCCATGAGGTGTAAATCCGGCTCTGGCCAGGTCCTCCTCTTCTGCATCCTCACCTGTTTTACAAATGCCCTCTTAATTCTCTGTCTGTATAACCCAGTATTGTCTATTATTATATTTGCCCCAGTTGTAAAGTGCTACGGAATTTGCTGACACAATATAAATAAATGATGATGATGATGATGATGATGACGACAGTGGAAGGATAAAAAAGAAAAATAAACCTTTATGTTTTTCTCATTAATAACCATTTATTGCATCACATTAGTAGATTTCATAACATTTTTTTCTTTTCTCTTTTATTTTAAAATCCGGTGTTTATATGTGGGGTCTTTTCTACCAAATTGTTAAAAATGTAGTAACATACAGGGCCTGATTTATGAGGGCACGCACACTGAGTGCAACATGTGTTTGTTTTAAAACACATGTACATCGCGTCTACTTACGTCCGAATTCAACAAGAAGCGGATCTGAATATATGCTGCTTGATGACAACGGTTGCAATGTGACATAGAAATTGGCGTGCATATAAATGGGTCTTTCTGTGAACCGCTAGCTAACATATATAGATATATACAGATAGATAGATAGATAGCATTAAAGTAATTTCATCGTTTTCCAATAAGCATTGTCTATGCAATTTGAGTGGTTCCAAAGCACAAGCAATTTATTTAGCAAAAGCAAAAGCTTAGCAGTTCAATAAATAAGTACAGTATAGCCGATACCTGACACATACATACATGCACTGTGCCCGCTGCGCTCTCTGCTGGATCCAGCTCGACAGTCCTTCAGTCCAGAAGACTGTGGTCAGTGTGACTGTTTAGCTGGTTCCAGGGAGCTGTATATATACATTTAGTGATACAGTGAAGACAATAAAGGTGACTTGGCAAGTTTCCATAGGTTCAGGCTCCAGGAAGGTCCAGTGTAAAGCAGTCCATAGGTCAGTTCAAACAACCCCCTCCAAGGGTGGGGGTCAACATTCCAAGGGTGGGAGTCTGCTCTCCAGATGATGCATACTTAGTTTTCCTACCAAGAACTGGTTCAAACTGGTCTATTGCATTACACAGACAATATCATTCTGATCATTTATTCCCTATCATCGATAACTAGCGCATGCAATGTGCGATCCTTTCGGCGAATGAACCAGACAACTTCGGATAATTAGGGTATTAGAATGATACCAAATATGACATGCTTCCCGTGACCTGAACTTTATCACTGAAGTGTACATATAAACTTATAATATATAACTATAAACCAAATAACATCTGCTCATAAACAACTGTGGAATGGAACCATTATAAATATGAAATATATATATATAAGTGAATGTGAACGTGCGAGTGTATGCGTGTGTGCTTTATCGTGCGATTGCACCATGCCACGTAACACGTGGTGTACTGACCGCAAACGCATGGTTAAACAATATTAATCAATATACTTTCTTTCATCCAATTATACAACTTTGACAACTCGACCCTTTGATATTACACTAAACTATCACTTAAAAGATTTTATATGCAGGATCTCAGTACCACGTTTCTTGCTCTGTAATGTAAGTCCCCCTTTGTGTATGACCACACTGTCTGTAGATCTCAGTCAGGTTACCAGAAAAGAGAATCATACTCCTTGAAACAATTTTTTTCTTTTACTATAGAACATATACCTTTGGAGCTTGGAGATAACCTTTTCTATGCCCTTCAAGAGGGCGATAGAGCATGTATCATCAATATAGAATATTCTACAACAGTTCTTCATGCCTATCATGTTCATCTGTCCAACGCATGTCTTTTAGCTCAGACAACATTTAAATAATGCATGTTCACCAATCATCCTATGTCTATCAACAATGTCAAATACGATCTCCTTCAGCTTGTGTTAGTATATACCCTCTAATAATGTCAACAGTTCTTTTCATCAACACTTGTGGGGCGTGCTATTGTCTGTTCGGTCTTCCCAGTCTCCCAATACTCAAGTTCCTTTGTAAATGAAACAGTGATTGGCCTGCTGAATATTGGGAGACTCCAAATTAAGGGACCTAGCTGTCCTACTTTTCCACTAGTGAGCTCCCACCCCATAATTAGAGTACCTCAAGAATATTTAGATGAAAGAGAACTAGTCCTACTTGATATAATCTCTGAGGCACGTGAGAGCACACCCAGCACTTAGTTTGGTCTAAAACCTTACCCACCCAAGAATGATAATCATTCTCAAAGATGCCTGCTCAATTCTGAATATTACTGGATTGGCATGGCTGAATGTACCTCTCTTCAACTATGGGGTCAATGTACTTACGGACGTAATACTCCTCAGACAATAGCCCCTCGCACTTTCTCCAAGCTCCAAGGTTTCCAAATTTACCTTCTACCCCTGAATTGAATACAGTAATTGGCTGGACTGATTGTGCTAACACCTTTTCCTTCATCCCCAACTCCTCAATATCACTACCTGAACTAGCCTCAGTCCCCTGTTCACAACTGAAAGAATTTGCTTTTCCTTTCAAGGTCTAGTACAGTCTCTCCGTTACAAACTCATCACAAGAAAAAGTCAAAAACATTTCAAAAGATAACAGGTTAAAAGGCAAAGTGATTTTGATAGTATGGCGGACTAGTGGCCAAAGCTACCAGCACCTCCAATGAAGTTTCAACCCTCAATCTAGTACCATTACTTTATTTTCCCACTGGTTTGTGGATAATCAAAAGTATGTAACTCACTATCACTGCTCATACATTATACAGTTATTACCAATAACATGAATACCCCTAGCACCTTTTATAATTCTAGGGATACCACATCTAATAACAAAAGCCCTGAGTATGACACAGCAATATATTAGAAACATTTCAGAACACCTTTACCCAGATATATTTTATCAGTACACTAGTGCATACTTGAGGATCCTGCAAGGTGGTAATTGGATGACGTGGATTTGTTTTACCTGGAGAAAGTCCATCTGTAGGAGGGGTATGGGATGGCTCTATTGGTATTGTCTTCCTGACACTCTTATAATCAAGACAGTACATTGCCTTCCTACTAGCTTGAGAAGAAACATCTGGTACACCCCAATATAGTCTTACCAGCTTGCACATACCTTCTGTACCCAGCTGAGCCAGACCATGTGCTGCCTTTGCCAGGTCTGGAAGATACTCTCTGGGAGCTACTGGTCTACCTTGTCCATCTTTCCAGGGTCCAGAAGACTCCTGACCAGCTCCCTTCACCTTTCAGACTGTTTATTCTTCTAACACAAATCTCATATATTAACTAATTTGTGTGTGTGTGTGTGTGTGTGTGTACACAATTAAAACATTACAACGAAAAACAAAACATAAATTTGTCAGCTGTCACGTTAAACTCTCATGTCCGCCCTGGTGTGACAGTCATGTACAGTCATGTGTGTAAGTGTGGACTTAACTGACAGCTACTTCAGTTAGTAACTGTGTCACTGTCACTAGTCCTCCATGTAATGTCCTACTCATGTACTGCCATTGTTATAAAAAGTTCTTCAGTCACATCAACATCGCCCTCTATACTAGAAAAATACTGAAGACCAATGTATGTCAATTAATTTTCCCTCTGCCAACTCACATGCCAATTTCAATCCCACATATTCAGCTACTTGGCTAAGTGAGAAGGGCAAATGGGTCTATCTTTATAACACTGTCTTCAAATATAACAGTATCCAGTACATGTCTGTCTAACAGTGAAAAAATATAAAGTATGAAAATTTTACATTTTCTAGGGTTTCACATTATGTCAGGTCTTGTGCCAATAATCCGACTCCAATTTTCTACACAGAGATGCATATCTGTATGACTACTTAATTTACTTTCAGCTGTTCCCCTGTCTCCCACCCTTTTTGCATATATATAAAGGCACACTTTGCACAGGAGACAAAAAGGCAGATATGCAATCTATAAAACATGAATCCTATTTCCACAACAAAAACCTCTCTGCTTAAAATCATCAGCTTCTATACACGTAAAAACAAACCCCTAGCTGCTTCTGTGACTTATGTCAAACTAGTGTGTGTATCCCTGACTCTGTCTGTCTGATGTCACAAATGTCTTAGCCTCAAGAATGAGACCATGCCTACGTGTTTCTGTATCTCTTTACAAGAAAGGACTGAGACATTGATAAGGGATGTAAAGACTGTGAAATAGGAAAGCAAATAAATAATAAGAATACAAGGATTTGAAAACAAGCAGAAAAGCAGAAAAGGAGATTTTACAGCAAACATGACAGCTGGATTGGACACTATGGGAAAATGGCTCTACTTATTCCACTAATCTTCTTAGCTATTCACTAAACTATGAAACCTCCCCATACTTAACTGGGGTTGGTTACGTCACCCATCCAATCCAGTGTCATCCATCGTTAGCTCATATGGAACTCGGTATCACAATAACTATATACCTTTGCGACAGACTTTCTGACTAAAATAGAGAAGTGCAAAATTAACCCTTAATTACGCATACTATGTATCTCACATGTGTTTCTACCTGAAATATATAAAACTGTCACTCACCGGACTGTGAGTGCCAGTTCTCCTGTGTTCAGGAACTGTGGCCGTCCGCCATCCTGAGGGTCTGCGCATGTGCAGTCCTTATTAAACCTTCAGTACCTGTTGCTTTTAATTGATTGGATGATCAGGCAACCCTCCCTATTTAAACCACCTGTGATCATTACCTGGTTGCCTGATCTTGGAGTCTCATTCCCCATGAGCCTCTGAAGGTGTTCCTGTGTTTCCTCGTGTATTCAGCTCCAGCTGATTCCCGTCTACTACGTTTGTGGTTTCCAGACCACTTCAACTCTCCTGTGTTCATCGTGCCTGCACTCAGCTGATTCCTATCTGCTACTGCTGCCGGATTCCAGTCCGCCTCAACTCTCCAGTGTTCATCGTGCCTGCACTCAGCTGATTCCTATCTGCTACTGCTGCCGGATTCCTGTCTGCCTCAACTCTCCTGTGTTCATCGTGTCAGCTCTCCACTGATTCCTATCTGTTTCTACTACCGGATTCCAGACCGTCTCTACTCTCCCGTGTTCAACGTGTCATCCCTCCGCTGCCTCCGCTACTACTGCTGGATACCAGACAGCCTCAACTCTCCCGTGTTCATCATGTTTCCAGTTTTACTTACTACTGCTTCCTGAGTATTGCTCCGTTGATACTGGTTACCTGCCGTGCGCTGCACCAACCTGATTACAGCTTCCATCCTCCAGTGGTTTCTCCTCCTGCCGGCGTTCAGCCTTTCAGGTATCCCTGCACGTCTCACTGCCAGCCTGCTCTCCTGAACCGCGGTATGCATACCTTCCATTGACTTTGCTTTTGTATTGCATATCCGTCTGGACTGTGTTGTGTTCATCTCCGGAGTCTTCTATCTACTGAAGCTATTGTGACTATTGACTTTGTGTCCTATTACCTGGATCGCTCTAGTGACTTTGTATACTTCAAGTAGCGCTTGTCAGTTATTATTGTATTGTGGATATCATCGTGGGATCAAGTTCCGTGTGCCCCATGTATCCTCTGCATTACATTCATCTCCTCGTGTCCCTCCTCACATATATATAGCAGTGGTACAACTTGCTGACGCAGACTACTGACTCCTGTTTCACTGTGACACCTGTTTCTAGTATCCTCTCACATAAGCAGTGGTACAACTTGCTATATGCAGAACACTGACTTCCCCGTTACCTACTTGCACCTGGAATCCATTCCTTCACTATAGACAGTGGTACAACTTGCTATACGCAGACCACTGACTCTCACTACCTCCTCGCTACTCCTGGACATTCCTCCTCACTATAGCAGTGGTACAACTTGCTGTACGCAGACCACTGACTCTCCTCACGTTTACTTGTCCATCTGGTTCCTCGTGTACATTCATCTACTCATTACCAGTTGCTGCTAGTCATAGACTTTCTTCGAGCATTCTCTCACCATCTGCTGATTCTCCTGTTCCGTTGTCACCCTGCTACCAGAGAACCATAGTACCAGCTATATTACTCTGGTAAGTACATCATCTGGTGATATCCTGGGCAAAGACTCCTAGTGCCCGTGACAGTAAGATCAGGCCATGACAGACCCAGGAGCGGAACCTACAGCTAAAGAGATGCTGCAGTATCTGGTTACCTGTATTGAACAACAGGATGTTCGCCAACAACAATTGCTGCAATGTTGCCAGGCGTTAGTCTCCCAAAGAACGTCTGCGCAAAATATCACAGCTACTGTTGATGCTCCTGTGCCTTCCTCTGTTTCCCCAGTGCCATCCCAGGTGTCTACTGCTTCCACGCTACACCTGCCTACTCCTTCAAAGTATGATGGAGACCCCAAAACATGCAGGGGTTTTCTAAATCAATGCTCAGTTCATTTTGAGCATCAACCTCACAATTTCTCTACTCATCGTTTAAGAGTGGCATATCTCATTTCCTTGTTTTCCGGATAAGCTCTCGCATGGGCTTCCCCTCTGTGGGAAAGAAATGATCCATTATTACAAGATAGTGCCAAATTTATTTCCACGTTTCGAAGTGTATTTAATGAACCTGGTCGTGTTATTTCCGCTGCATCCAGCATCCTCCGTCTACGTCAGGGTTCTCGTACTGTAGGCCAGTACGTCATTCAATTTCGGATATTAGCCTCTGAACTTTAGTGGAACACTGAAGCGTTAATTGCCGCCTTCTGGCAGGGGCTTTCTGATAAAATTAAAGATGCACTGACTACTCAAGAGTTACCTACTTCTCTAGAAGATTTGATTTCTCTTTGCCACCGTGTAGACATGAGATTTCGTGAAAGAGAGTCTGAAAAAACAACTTCATTTAAAGCACCTCTTCGCTCAAGTCCTCAAGTTCGCCCAGTTTCATCTCCGGTGATACCCATGGAGATAGGTCGCTCCAAATTAACTTGAGAGGAGAGGGACCGAAGAGTAAAAAATAGACTTTGTATCTATTGTGCTGATTCTACTCATATGCTCAATTCATGCCCTAAAAAATCGGGAAATGCCAGGCCCTAACCAGTTCTGGAGAGGTGAAGTTAGGGTCCCTGGAGTCCTCTCCATGTTCTACGAAATAAAAATTTTGTGCTTTTGATGTTACTGTTTCCTTTGCTACCAAATCGTTCAAGTCCCAAGCACTTATTGACTCTGGAGCTGCAGGAAATTTTATTTCTAAATCCCTCGTGAATCAATGGTCACTACCAATGATTACTTTGAAAATACCTATTACTGTGACTGCTATCGATGGATCACGCATTATTAATGGTCTCATCACCCAGAGTACGTCTCCAGTAACCCTTCAAATTGGTGTATAACATCAGGAAGAAATTTCATTTTTAATTCTTCTGGTTACTACCAGTCCGATTGTATTAGGCCTTCCATGGCTTCAACATCATTCTCCCCAGATTGACTGGCACACTCCTCAAGTTACGTCTTGGGGGCCTGAATTTCATCATCGTTGCCTCTCTCAAGTCGTTCCTCTCAAAATACAGCAATCCTCCATTTCACCTTGTTCACCGGGACTTCCTCCTCAGTATGCTTCTTTTGCAGATGTATTTGATAAAATTCAGTCGGAACGTCTTCCTCCTCATCGTTCGTGGGACTGTCCGATTGATCTTCAACCTGGCAAGACTCCTCCCAGGGGTCGTGTATATCCACTTTCGTTACCTGAAACTCAAGCTACATCTGAATACATCAAAGAGAATCTCCAGCGAGGATTTATTCGACCTTCTACCTCTCCCGCTAGAGCGGGGTTTTTCTTCGTAAAAAAGAAGGATGGGTCATTACGTCCTTGCATAGATTTTCGTGGACTTAACGCCATAACTATCAAAAATCGGTATCCCATTCCATTAATTACTGAGTTATTTGATCGTATCAAGGGAGCCCGGATCTTTACCAAGTTGGATCTTCGTGGTGCCTACAATTTAATTCGAATCAGGTCCGGTGACGAATGGAAGACAGCTTTCAACACCAGAGACGGGCATTATGAATATTTAGTAATGCCCTTCGGGTTATGTAACGCCCCCGCTGTTATCCAGGGTTTCATTAATGAGATCTTCCGGGACTTGTTATATGTTTGTGTCGTTGTCTATCTGGACGACATATTGATCTTTTCGCAGGACCTGCCTTCTCATCATCAACATGTGGCAGAGGTCCTTTCCAGACTCCGGAAAAATTCATTATTCTGCAAGCTAGAAAAATGTTCATTCGAGTTGCCCCAGATTCCACTTCTGGGATATATTGTTTCCGGAGTTGGTCTTCAGATAGATCCAGAAAAGGTGAATGCTGTATTACATTGGCCTCAGCCAACAACTCTTCGTGCAATTCAGCGTTTTTTAGGTTTTGCCAATTACTATAGACGCTTCATTCAAGATTTTTCCTCGATTGCATCTCCTATTGTGGCCCTAACTCGTAAAGGGGCCAATACTAAACAATGGTCCTCTGAGGCCCTTCAAGCCTTCCAGTTTCTCAAAGAGTCCTTCTCCTCCGCTCCTGTACTTCGACAGCCTGATGTGACGCTTCCCTTCTTCCTAGAGGTAGATGCCTCTAATGTTGGTTTAGGAGCCATTCTCTCCCAAAGATCGGAGCAACAAAAATTCCATCCTTGTGCCTTTTACTCTCGGGGTCTTCTGCCTGCGGAGAAGAATTATACCATCGGGGACAAGGAGTTGCTGGCTATAAAAGTAGCATTAGAGGAATGGAGATATTTGTTGGAAGGAGCTCGTCATCCTGTGACAATTTTTACTGATCATAAAAATTTGTCATATTTACAGTCTGCTCAATGTTTGAATCCTCGTCAAGCAAGATGGTCTCTTTTCTTTTCTCGTTTTGAACTAATCATAACCTTCAAACCAGCTGCGAAAAATAAAAAAGCAGACGCCCTATCTCAAGCTTTTGTGACGTCCTCAGACGTTGAAGATGGTCCCAACCACTCTATATTAGACCCCAAATGTGTTTCTCTGGCTGCTTCTTCCACTAAGGTGCTACCATTTGGGAGAACCCTCGTGCCTCCTGCTCTTAGGAAGAAAATCCTTTCTTGGTTTCACTCTTCTCGTTTTTCTGGACATTCTGGTGAACGCAAGACTTTTGAAATTCTTTCTCGAAGTTACTGGTGGCCTTCTATGAGGAGAGATGTCAAAGATTTTGTGGCTGCTTGTGAATTGTGTTCCCAGTTTAAGACTCCCCGCAGAACTCCAGCGGGTTTGCTTCAACCACTACCCATTCCTTCCAAGCCGTGGACTCATATTAGTCTGGACTTTGTTACTGACCTTCCTCCTAGTAAAAAGTGCAATACTATTTGGGTAGTGGTGGACAGATTTTCGAAGATGGCACATTTCGTTCCTTTGACCGGTTTACCTTCTTCATCTACTCTGGCTGATTATTTCATCAAATAAATCTTCCGTATTCTTGGATGTCCTTCCGAGATTGTTTCAGATAGAGGAGTACAATTCGTTTCCAGATTCTGGCGGGCCCTCTGTAAGATCTTGGGTATCTGATTATCACGCTCATCCTCCTACCATCCTCAATCAAACGGACAAACCGAAAGGGTCAATCAAGATCTTGAGACTTTTATAAGGATGTTCTCTTCAGTCAACCAAGACAACTGGGTAGATTTGCTTCCATGGGCTGAATTCGCTCATAACAACATGTATCATGAATCATCTTCTAAAACTCCATTCTTTGTGGTTTACGGTCACCATCCGTCTTTTCCGGAATTTCCTGCCCTCCCTCCCACCCAAGTTCCTGCTGTAGAGACTGTTTGTCAGACCTTCAAAAATATTTGGTCTCAGGTTAAAACCTGTTTAAAGAAGACATCTGCCAGATATAAGTCTTTTGCAGATAAAAAGAGATGGGCTATTCCTCCACTTAAAATCGGAGATCGTGTATGGTTATCAACCAAAAATATTCGTTTGAAGGTCCCATCTATGAAGTTCGCTCCTCGTTTTATTGGTCCATATAGGATCATTCAAGTGATAAATCCAGTTTGTTTCAAACTTCTACTACCTAAGAACCTTCGTATTTCCAATGCCTTCCATGTGTCTTTGCTCAAACCCCTTATCATCAACCGTCTCTCGGTCCCTCCTTCAGCACCTCGGCCAGTTCAAGTTCATCAAGAGGAGGACTTTGAGATTGCTCACATATTGGATGCAAAAATTTCGCGAGGAGTTCTTCGTTTCCTCGTTAATTGGAAGGGCTTTGGTCCTGAAGAGCGGTCATGGATTAAAGCAGAAGATCTCAACGCTCCAGCTCTTCTTAAGAAGTTTTATTCCAAGTTTCCGGACAAACCCGGTTCCAGATGTTCTGTGCCCACCTTTAAAAGGGGGGGTACTGTCACTCACAGGACTGTGAGTGCCAGTTCTCCTGTGTTCAGGAACCGTGGCCGTCCGCCATCCTGAGGGTCTGCGCATGTGCAGTCCTTATTAAACCTTCAGTACCTGTTGCTTTTAATTGATTGGATGATCAGGCAACCCTCCCTATTTAAACCACCTGTGATCATTACCTAGTTGCCTGATCTTGGAGTCTCATTCCCCATGAGCCTCTGAAGGTGTTCCTGTGTTTCCTCGTGTATTCAGCTCCAGCTGATTCCCGTCTACTACGTTTGAGGTTTCCAGACCACTTCAACTCTCCTGTGTTCATCGTGCCTGCACTCAGCTGATTCCTATCTGCTACTGCTGCCAGATTCCAGTCCACCTCAACTCTCCTGTGTTCATCATGCCTGCACTCAGCTGATTCCTATCTGCTACTGCTGCCGGATTCCTGTCCGCCTCAACTCTCCTTTGTTCATCGTGTCAGCTCTCCACTGATTCCTATCTGCTTCTACTACCGGATTCCAGACCATCTCTACTCTCCCGTGTTCAGCGTGTCTTCCCTCTGCTGCCTCCGCTACTACTGCCGGATACCAGACAGCCTCAACTCTCCCGTGTTCATCATGTTTCCAGTTTTACTTACTACTGCTTCCTGAGTATTGCTCAGTTGATACTGGTTACCTGCCGTGCGCTGCACCAACCTGATTACCGCTTCCGTCCTCCAGTGGTTTCTCCTCCTGCCGGCGTTCAGCCGTTCAGGTATCCCTGCACGTCCCACTGACAGCCTGCTCTCCTGAACCGCGGTATGTATACCTTCCATTGACTTTACTTTTGTATTGCATATCCGTCTGGACTGTGTTGTGTTCATCTCCGGAGTCTTCTATCTACTGAAGCTATTGTGACTATTGACTTTGTGTCCTATTACCTGGATCGCTCTAGTGACTTTGTATACTTCAAGTAGCGCTTGTCAGTTATTATTGTATTGTGGATATCATCGTGGGATCAAGTTCCGTGTGCCCCATGTATCCTCTGCATTACATTCATCTCCTCGTGTCCCTCCTCACATATATATAGCAGTGGTACAACTTGCTGACGCAGACTACTGACTCCTGTTTCCCTGTGACACCTGTTTCTAGTATCCTCTCACATAAGCAGTGGTACAACTTGCTATACGCAGACCACTGACTCTCACTACCTCTTCGCTACTCCTGGACATTCCTTCTCACTATAGCAGTGGTACAACTTGCTGTACGCAGACCACTGACTCTCCTCACGTTTACTTGTCCATCTGGTTCCTCGTGTACATTCATCTACTCATTACCAGTTGCTGCTAGTCATAGACTTTCTGCGAGCATTCTCTCAGCATCTGCTGATTCTCCTGTTCCGTTGTCACCCTGCTACCAGAGAACCATAGTACCAGCTATATTACTCTGGTAAGTACATCATCTGGTGATATCCTGGGCAAAGACTCCTAGTGCCCGTGATAAAAAACAACATTAGAGCCAAGTATGTACATACTTTATTTTAAATAATGAATCTCAACCAAATAAATTATCATGAGCCATTGCAATTAAAGAAGAGTTACAATGATCCATTGTTAATTTGTCTTTCAAGATAAATTTTTGTACTTCTCTATCAATCCCCTTAATCACTAAGCAAATATCTCTATTGTTTGTCCTTATCTATGGAAAAAGAAGAACCAGATAGTTATTTTCAAACAACAAAGAAAAACAAATATTTTTTTTCCTTACCATCGGCCAGTGATCAGGAAAGTAAATGCAAGACAACATAAAACAAGCAAGCAATAACAAGAAAGTATACTTTTAAGTCAATTTCTTTCTAAACCTTGTCAAAGTCGTATAATTGGATGAAAGAAAGTATATTGATTAATATTGTTTCACCGATCGATTGCCTTCAGTACACCACATGTCATGACGCAATTGCATGATAAATAATGCACGTATACACTCGCACTTACACATTCACTTATATATATAATTCAAATTTATTAAGGTTCCAATCTAAATTCATTTGTTAATTAAATGTATTAGATTGTTTATTTATGCATACTGTAGTAAAGTTTTTTATGGTTCAGGTGTTTTAAAAGATAAAGAGTTTGGTCTCATATTTAAGCTTTTTTCTCCAGTATTAACCCAGTGTGGACGTAATAGTGATCGCATCTAGCGATCGCAAGATACAAGCAATATGAGATTAATGCTCAAAAATACTTTTTTGTGGGTCAGTTTGAACTGGTCATTCAGAGTCAAATCATGGGAAAAATAGGGTGGGGCAAGTTTCCCCTCACCTTTTGTAAGGATCAAATGAACTGACCTATATCTTGCAAGGAACTGGAATACCATTAACCCTGGACCAATGAAGACCTCACTAAGTGTTATCTGGACAAGTATATACAAGCATTCTTGCATTTGTTCTAGCTCTCTCTGAACCTGGCTACATGTGAGCATGGCTGTGTTCCATGGACCTCGGTGAAGCTCTATAAGGAAAATGTAATGTATTCGGTGTTTTATACTTTCCTGCTTTAATGTAACATCTTTAATATGTATCATGTATTGGCTATATTGTACTGTATTGTACTTATTTATTGAACTGCTAAACTTTTGCTTTTGCTTAATAAATTGCTTGTGCTTCGGAACCATACAAATCGCTTAGACAATGCTTATTGGAAAACGATAAAATTACTTTAATAACCTGCACAATGATACTTACCACTGATTAGCATTTGCCTTGCCTGGTCCTAATCTCCTGGATTTCACCGTAATTCGTTCTTTACAATCTTTCCTCAAGTGTCCCTTCTTAAGACAGTTAAAACACTTCAAAGATTTCTGTTTCTTTCATCCCTTATAGTGGGTTTTATCAGTCTGAGGTTGTGAATGTAATATTTGTAAGTCCTGGACACTCACCATCATTAGCCTATCACTCTGTGCTTTTTCCCTTTTACATATGTTTTTATCATGTTCCACGGCAGACTATCTAATTGCATCTACCGTGAGGTCTCTCCAATAAGGCAACGAGGTTTGTACCCTGGTCATTAGATCCTCCCTGAGACCATCCATTATTACTGTAACAGCTACTTCCCTATGTTCCACATTTTATATCTGGTATCCCTGTGTACTTAGTCATAGTTGCCAGAGCCCTAGCAAAATAGTCAGCTGCAATCTCACTACCTCTTTGTTTGATAGTGAAAAAATGTTTCTGCAGTCCACTATCACTGGAAAATATATGGCCAAATGTCAAATTATATATCTAATATGTTCCTAGTTAATCATACTCGGTTAAGAATCTATCCTCCTCCAACATACAATCCTTAATGAACTTTTGTATATTAATATCGAGAGGAAGACAGGCCTTCAAAACTACTCACCAATCTCTATCAGTTGGCTCATGTGCATTACCTAAATGTCTAATACATTTCTGACAATCAGCCAAATCTTTTCTAGGATCCGGGAAATCAGACACAATTGAAAACAGTTCAGTCCTAGTCCATGGACAATGCATTGCTATATGTTTTATGGGAACTACACCATCTTTGTCCGCCTTCCCATTGGGAACTGCAGTTGGGCGGACTGGATGTAAACCTACTAAATCACTACATTCTGGACTACTTTCTGGAATTACTGTTGCAGTACAATGAATGTCCCTCCTTCTATTAATTTCTATATTATTCTCAATTTCAGATGCTGCCCCTGCTGGAGGGACCGTTTCGTTTCCTTGTCCGTGTGATGCCTCTTGCATGTTACTGGCATGGGCAATGGCTGAAATGACGGTGGGTTCATTTTCTTCTTCTGAATCACTACTCTTATCATAATTTAATACATCATACAAATTACTCTACATTTTTAACATTATTGGTATCGGCTGTAATTACCACCCCAACCGCATTTTTCAGCGGGGGCTCGCTTGCGCTCAGTTCTCCACGCTTTGCAATGCTCACTTCTGTTGTGTGTGCACTTTGCGCCACGCCTACTTCCGCTGAGCACGCGCTCCCTTGCCACGTGTACCCTTCTCGTTGCCACAATTTTAAACAGTCATCATGTTCAATTCTCGTTTTTGTTGATTTAATCAACAGCACTTTATCTCTAACATTAATTAACAACTCTGAATTGAAACTACCGATATTTGGGAAAGGTCTCACACACTCCCGGGTCATTTTGACCTATTTGTCGCAGTACGCAGTTGCATACGCACCATATTTATTATGCATAATATACCTTGCCGAACCAATCGGCCATTCCTTAGGCAGCACACAATTGGCCAACTCTTATTGGTCGTGGACGATTTCAACAGGTACGTCCCCTCAACTCCACATCACTTAGTACCACTGAACAATAACACGCGATTGTCAAAGTACTCAATGGAGAAACAACCCAACACAACTGGGATCAGACAAGTACCAACTCCGCAATACCCTGCCTTTCCTAGTTTGAGTACTTTACAACTGTTAGCATCTGATATTTATCAGAATATCAGTGGTTGCAGCGTATTTCCTCCCACATCTCCCAAGTCACAATCACGGCTGCACAATCAACTATGCGGTCTGATCGCACCGCTTACATATACTAACTATCATAAAGCTTTGCAATTACTATTGGGAATGCTGCGAAAACCAGCTATTTATCCCATCTTCTCTCTTAGAACAGAACGCCACTCACACAAAGGTTTCTTTATATCCTGTTATACTTTCAAACAGAACCTTTGTTTTCAGGTCACCATTTTGCCATGTTTCGTCAAACACACCTGAACAACACCTCTGTCTCTTTTCAACAGTAAATAAACTCTTCTCTTATCTGTCTCTTTTTAACAGTAAATAAAACTTTTCTCCTTATAATCATACAATTCACATACACATACACCTTTGTTTTCTGCGCAGAAAATAAATTTCCCAAACAATAGTAATATCTTTTCAGAGACTTTAGCAAGTCATTATACTATACCTATAACAAACTATCAAAATGACTGTTTAAACATGTGGCAACAACACCGGAAGTACACAAACGCTATGCAATGCAGTACATTTAAAACGCAAAACGACAATAAAAAGAAAAAGAAAAGTTTTATTTCTTGTCCCTAGATTGAAGTTAGCGCTCCTTAGATTATGCAAAAATGGACATTCGGTTTCACAACACAGAATGACAAACAGGTTTTGAACACATTGCTTTCTTACCCGTATATGACGCGTCACTCCACCCTTTGTTGAGGAACCGAAATCCGTAGGCTTTGCGTATCGCCCGGTAGCTTATCTTCCAGCTGCAAGCCCCCAAATTATTAAAGAAATTTCATCTTTTTCCAATCAGCATTGTCTATGTGATTTGTGTGGTTCCAAAGCACAAGCAATTTATTTAGCAAAAGTAAGTTTAGCAGTTTAATAAATAAGTACAGTACAGCCGATACCTGACACATACATACATGCGCTGCGCCCGCTGCGCTCTCTGCTGGATCCAGCTAGACAGTCCTTCAGTCCAGAAGACTGTGGTCCGTGTGACTGTTTAGCTGGTTCCAGGGGGCTGTATATATACATTTAGTGATACAGTGAAGACAATAAAGGTGACTTGGCAAGTTTTAATAGGTTCAGGCTCCAGGAAGGTCCAGTGTAAAGCAGTCCATAGGTCAGTTCAAACAACCCCCTCCAAGGGTGGGGGGTCAACATTCCAAGGGTGGGACTCTGCTCTCCAGATGATGCATACTTAGTTTTCCCACCAAGAACTGGTTCAAACTGGTCTATTAGCATTACACAGACAATATCATTCTGAACATTTATTCAGTATCATCGATAACTAGCGCACGCAATGTGCGATCCTTTTCTGCGAATGAACCAGAAAACTTCGGATAATAGGGGATTAGAATGATACCAAACATGATATGCTTCCCATGACCTGAACTTTAAATATCACTAAAGTGTACATATAACCTTATAATATATAATTATAAACCAAATAACATTTGTTCATAAACGACTGTGGAATGGAACCATTATAAATATGAAATATATATACTGTATAAGTGAATGTGAAAGTGCGAGTGTATACGTGCGTGTTTTATCGTGCGATTGCGCCATGACACGTAACACGTGGTGTACTGATCGCAATCGCACGGTAAAACACTATTAATCAATATACTTTCTTTTATCCAATTATACGACTTTGACAATAGATAGATAGATAGACAGTATATATGTTTTTGGGGGCCTGGAACCTGGGACTAGAGGGATGTGAGCTGGAGCTGGAGCTGAAGTGTGGGGGATCTCTTTATCAGCTAGAAAAAAAACATTACAAATATTGCTCTCTTGCTACATTAATAAACCATATGCTAGCTCTATGGGCGTACATTGCTCATACATTTTCCAAGCTCAGCAGAGTTCAGAAGTGGTATATTAAATGAAAATCATTGTTATGAGCCGTGGCCTGAGGCACCGCCGCGACTCATAACAATGCCCTGTACTTTTGTATATTAAACCTATAATTTAATATGTTGCATGCTTGATACTCTAACAAATCCATTAGCCTGTGAAGAAGAGAGATCGACCAAGTTAACTCTTGGAATGCCAGTGTGTGATTTGTTGATACATTTGATTAACAAGCTGTGTGTGCTTGTATTTACATGTGTGTAACAGTCTGAAGGTGTGAAGAGTTAACCCTGTGCTTGTTGGTGGGAGTCTTACTAGTCTGTGGATAGCTAGAAGCCTGTGTGCCAGTGCGGGACAGTAAATTTGGTTCCTATTGCCCGTACCCAATAGGTGGTGGCTGTACCTTGAAGTGTCTGGGGGTGCGAGAGCGCTGTGATTGGGGGCGATTCCGTAGGTCTAGAACCTGTGTGATAGGTGAGAGACTGCGGGCTGAAATAGTGTGTGACCTCATACAGCGAACACCCCAAAGTCACGGCAGCTGGGAGCGTGTTCTTGACACGGGCGAATGTAGGAGTCATCATGTTTGCAGGTGAATGAGACTTTCAACATGAAACACAGGGATTGGCTCTCAGCGCAATTATGGGCGTAGGCATGTCACTCGTGGATCCCTTCCATATCATTTGTAAAATGGCTGACTCAATTTTTTCACAATTATCAATAGTATATAGGCAACTGGGGCCATGACACGCTGCCTAGTTATACACAGGCAATAGCAGGTGAACGCACCTGCATGCCCTATATAAGAACTGGAGTGACATTCATTCAGCCCTGCCATTTTCTGAATTCTGTTTACTTGTTCTAGAAAGGGTTGAAAGGTACTAAAGTCTTTTTTTCAAATAATGGGTGAGTACCTTGCCCTGGGGATGTGAATCACTTGAAATGTCCTTTAAGTATTGTTCCTGGGAACTGTCTTTTTCTATCTCCTTAGAACAATGTCTGACCACAAACAGGCAGGCCCGGGTCAGGCTTCAGACTCCTCCGCTTCAGCCTTGAAGCGGAGGCAGACAAATTTTACATGACAGGAGGTGGAGACTTTGGTCCAGCTTGTGGCAGAGAGGCAGCACTCCACCACCCGGCAGCTCTCCGCCCCAGCTAAATCACGTGCATGGGAGGAGATTACCAAAAAAGGTAAAGTATTTATTGTGGTCTACTAATTCATATATTGTGCTCTGCAACCTGAGTACAGGTCAAGTTATTATTCAATGAAGTAATAGTATAAATGTATATAGGACTGGCGCTTTTCAATAAGAGGATGTTGACTTCACAATAATATATACATGCAAAAACCCATCAGAGGGATTAACACCATACTTCACTATTATTGGGATTGCAATACATTTACATGTCCATAAATAAAGTCAAATAAAAGGGAATTCTTCTTAATCAAATCCTCCGTATATATATATCTTCCAATATCGAAATTCAGAAGCGGTGATTACTTTCTCTGACCAACCCAATATATGAGATGAATACAAAGTTCATGTAAAAATTATAAACAAAATCATAGCGCAGACTGATATAACCAAGACATGTTAAACACCCAAAAAGTGTTTTTCTAGCATGCAGCACCAACAGACACCAATGTGGTCATCCACCACCAAAATAGGAGATTCCCCTTATGGGTATACACTTGCCAGAAGGCAGATGTATACAGCATGTAATATAAATTCCTTAGGGGTTAATCACTCCTGCTGACACGCCTTTCACTACACAAATGAATGAAGCTTCACCGTGGAAGAGTATCCGCCTGTTAAATATTTCCTTGTAGTTCGTCCCTTCTATTCGTTTAAGTTTTAATAGGAAGATTTTCATTCGACCATATGTGGAATAAAACTCTCACAGTGTGTCATACTTATAACATTTTTATTGACACACTAACATATAACAAAAACCAATATAAAACCAATAAAAAACAATCAAAACTTCCTACACACAATGTACTCTGGATGGCCTCTTACCCTGACTCTGATGGGAAAACGCATATAGAATCTAATGATGGAGAGTCGGCTTTCTCTGTGTATGCCGTGAGTGGGAAATAGCGTAACCTCAAAGGACCCTGTGTGCAGTCCAGCCTCCAACACGTTTCAATTATGTGTTAATCTTTTTCAAAACTCCCGGGACTATACAACCCTCCCTTACTTAAAGCGGAAGTGGCCAATCATCACAGGGTAATTAATTATTCATCTTTGTTACTCCCGTCATTCATAAACACTGCCGTCATTATTGAAAAATTACCTCAGTGCTTCATAAAATGAATTATAAGGTCTTCTTAAATAGAAATTGTTCCCATGTAACTACTATTTATAGGAAAACCCTTTATCATAACTTATATGAAGTGTATATCACACTACAAATAGGTAACGGACGCGATCTTTAATGTGTCAATTAAGAGTGCTGCATCGCACTCAGACCCAAGATGTAATTTAACAAACAAAGTGCCCTAATGTTGGAGCTATACATGTGTTTAACCTTTTATTCCCATCTCTCATACAAAAAGGTTAATCTACTCCGAATACATTTATCATAATAATTAACCTTAAAGGAGAACTTAACAATATTGAAATTCGATATCTCCACTTAAAAACATTTACATTAATAACAATTTATCATATGTATAATTTCACCCTTAGCTGACAACTATGCATACAATAATCTATGAAAAACAAAAAGCAAACATCTAACACTTTTTACCCCTTAATACGGGACAAAGAGGAACCTATTAATAAAGTGTATACCATAGATAAACCATAGATAAACCATAGATAAACCATAGATGATAATGTATGCATGATCACTAATATAAAATTCCCTTTATGGAGAGTTGCCCGGAATTTTGACAAACACGAACTATAATAATATCACATTAAAAACCATTTGGTCTCGAAATCATTTTTGAGACCTCTGGGAGATAAGGTGTCCATGGAGAAAATTATTTTCATCTCCGCCTGGGCTAATACAACATTTGAACTTTTTTTTCTCCAATCACCATTAATTTTTTGTAAGCCAGAAAAAAATACAATATCTTTAATATCACTATTATGTACTTTTTTAGGAATGTAATTCATATCCTTTTTTTTATTGCGGATATGCTGGCTCCACCTTTCCCTTAATTTCCTCAATGTTCTACCTATATATTGATAACTACAAGAACATTGAACTACATATGTGCAATTCATGGAGTGGCTGGTCATAAAGTTATTGATCTTAAAGGTTTTATCATAATCATCATCATCAACATTTATTTATATAGCGCCAGCAAATTCCGTAGCGCTTTACAATTGGGAACAAACATTAATAAGACAATACTGGGTAATACATACAGACAGAGAGGTAAGAGAACCCTGCTCGAAAGTTTACAATCTATAGGACAATGGGAGTTAGAAACACAAGGGCATGTGCTACATCATATTGCACAATGGACCAGCCAGACTGCAAAGGTAAAAGTATTGAGTGGGGTGTGTGTGTTGCAATGTTGGTCAGAAGGTTGTTGTTTTGCGTTAGCAGTGTAGAGGATGGCAATAGGGTAATCTAGGGAAATTAAGATGATGGTTGAGGAATATCATAACCTTGTCTGAAGAGGTGGGTTTTCAGTAAACGCTTGAAGGTTTGAAGACTAGAGGAAAGTCTTACTGTGCGAGGGAGGGAATTCCACAAAGTAGGTGCAGGCCGGAAAAAAATCCTGTAACCGAGAATGGGAGGATGTGATGAGAGTGGAGGAGAGACGTAGATCTTGTGCAGAATGGAGGTGTCGAGTAGGGAGATATTTCGAGACAAGTGAGGAAATGTATGTCGGGGCAATTTTGTTGATGGCCTTGTATGTTAGTAGAAGAATTTTATATTTGATTTGTTGAAATACAGGCAGCCAATGTAGAGACTGACAGAGTGGCTCAGCAGAGGAATAACGGTTTGTAAGGAAAATCAGTCTAGCCGCTGCATGCAAATTAGATTGTAGGGGTTCAAGTCTGACTTTGGGAAGACCAGTAAGGAGGGAATTGCAATAGTCGATGCGGGAGATGATGAGTGCATGAATTAATGTTTTTGCGGTGTCTTGTGTCAGATATGTGCGTTTTCTGGAAATGTTCTTTAGGTGTATGTAACATGATTTAGATATAGAGTTGATGTGGGGAATAAACGACAGTTGTGAATCAAGGATTACACCTAGGCAACGAGCTTGCGGGGTGGGATTTATGATCATGTTATCGACAGAAATAGAAATGTCAGGCAGGAAGCTTCTGTTCTTGGATGGGAATATTATTAATTCAGTTTTTGAAAGATTGAGTTTGAGTTGGCGAGAAGACATCCAAGATGAAATGGCAGAAAGACAGTCAGTAACGCGAGACAACACAGATGGTGAAAGATCAGGAGAGGATAAATTTGTGTATCATCCGCATAGAGATGATACTGAAATCCAAAGGAGCTTATTAGTTTTCCAAGAGAAGTGGTGTAGATAGAGAATAGCAGAGGACCTAGGACTGAGCCTTGTGGAACTCCAACTGATAAAGGAAGCGGAGCAGAGGTGGATCCAGAGAAATTAACACTGAAAGAGCGATTAGAGAGGTAGGATGATAACCAGGATAGGACAGTGCCTTCAAGACCTAGGGATTGCAGCGTTTGTATGAGGAGAGAGTGGTCAACAGTGTCAAATGTAGCAGAGAGATCCAGGAGAATTAGAAGAGAGTATTGGTTATTATTTTTTGCTGTGATCAAATCATTGACAACTTTGGTCAGCGCAGTCTCTGTGGAGTGTTGAGAGCGAAAGCCTGACTGAAGAGGATCCAATAAGTTGTTTGCTGTAAGAAAGTGTGTGAGGCGTGTGTAGGCAATTCTCTCGAGAAGCTTGGAGGGGCATGGGAGCTGGGAGATGGGGCGTTAATTTATGAGAGAGTTAGGGTAAGAATTCAGTTTTTTTAAAATGGGAGTAATCACTGCATGCTTGAATATAGATGGAAAAATACCAGTAGAAAGAGATAGATTACAGATTTTAGTTAGAGGGGGAATGAGCACAGGAGACAGGGACATACTCATTTGTGAGGGAATGGGATCAAGAGGACAGGAGGTAGAGTAGGAAGATGAGAAGAGAGTAGAAACTTCCTCTTCATTTGTGGGATCAAATGAAGAGAGAGTGTCAGAGGGTGCTACAAAGGAATTGAGCAGATTGCTTGTCAAGGGAGATACCATTTCAAGCCTGATCTTATCTATTTTGTCCTTGAAATAGGAAGCAAGATCCTGTGCACTGATGTTAGTTGGAGGATTTGGGGCGGGAGGATTCAGAAGAGAGTTAAATTTGTTAAAGAGGCGTTTGGGGTTAGAAGCCTGAGCATAGATGAGAGATCGGTAATATGCTTGTTTAGCAGTGTCCAGAGCATTTCTGTAGGAGTGGTAGATATCAGTATATGTGATGAAATCATTAGAGGCACAAGATTTACGCCAGTGACGTTCTGCTTTACGAGAAAGTTTTTTTAGAGTTCGTGTTACTGTAGTGTGCCATGGTTGGCAACGAATTCTACGCGAAGTATGTAGTGTCGCTGGAGCCACTTGATCCAGAGCAGTTGCTAAGGTTTGATGAAAATGGAGTACTGCCCGATCAGGGGAGGAGAATGTAGAAATTGGGGAGAGAAGGTGTTGGAGAGAGGTGGAAAACTGTTGAAAATCAATAGCGTTGATATTCCTGCTGGTACGAGGAGGCTTGGAAGAGTTAGACACTAGGGAGGGTAAAGAACTGGGGGTGAGCGCGTAGCTAATAAGGTAATGATCCGAGAGGGGGAAAGGAGTGTTAAGGAAATTAGAAACTGAGCATAGTCTAGAGAAAACAAGATCAAGACAGTTGCCATCCTGATGAGTAGAAGATTCAATCCACTGGGAGAGGTCAAGTGAGGACGTTAGAGAGAGTAGTTTGGAAGCAGCATTGGAACGTGGATTAGAAATAGGGATCTTGAAATCACCCATGATGATGGTGGGGATATCAGTAGATAAGAAGTGAGGGAGCCATGCAGAGAAGTGTTCAAGAAATTGTTGGTGTGGACCAGGGAGGGGTGCGATAGATGACAGCAACACGCATAGAGAATGGGTTAAAAATCCTTACAGCATGTACTTCAAAAGATGTGAATGTGAGTGAAGGGATACTTGGTAGAACTGTGAATGTGCACTGTGGGGAGAGAAGTAGTCCAACCCCCCCTCCTTGTCTGCCTCCTGGTCTGGGGGTGTGGGTGAAATGGAGATCACCATGTGAAAGGGCTGCAGGTGAGGCAGTGTCTGAATGCGTGAGCCATGTTTCTGTTATTGCTAGAATGTTGAGGTTGCATGAGAGGAATTAGATGTAGATTTAACTTCAAATCTTTTAGTAACCTCCTTTCAAGTATTCCTACAACTATGCAGGAACCACATCTAAAAAAATCTTGTCATTTTATTTTCTCTTATTGGATTTTTAAGATGACTTTTTACCAATTGCTGCTTTAAAGTAGGAGCCCTCCTATATATAAATTTAGGCTGTTCTGTAATATAATCTTGCAATAAAACATATTTTTTTCAAAATATCCCAATATTTCTTAATAATTTTCTCTACATCTTTACAACAAGAGTTGTATTGGGTAATAAAAGGTATATTTGGTCCTCCCTTCTCCTCCCCAAATGATGGACCTTGTAATTGACAGGGTCGGCTGCCTCAAGGACTTCATATGAATCTTGCCAATGGGCAAAAGTTTGATTTCCTGGGTCGGGACTAATAATAGGACCATGTCGCCAGGGTTGAAAATTTGAACTACAGAAGTTTTATCCTAACTTCTCTTTTGCCGCTCCTGAACCTCTTCGATATGTTGCCCTATCCTTTCCTGTCTCTCATATTTTTGGGACACAAATTGCACCAGAATTGGCACTTTGGGGCTTTTCTACCCACATCCTTCCCTTAATGTATCCAAGATACCCCTTGGCTGCTTCCTGAAGGGACTAAAACCCTATGGAGGCTTGAGATACCTCACAGATGGCAAACATTAAATATTAAATAAGCGTGTTCCAATCTTTTTTTTTCCTGCTCCACAGCTTTCCTCAGGATGTGCTTTAACATGCAGTAAAAGTGCTCAACCATGCCACCTGTTTGTGTATGGTACAAGGAGGTATGAAGTATAAGGAGTACAAGGAGGTATGAAGTACCCCTGTAACAGGATTAATTATTTTGCTAATCTTGTTTGTACCAATGAACTTGGGTCCTAATTTGAAAGACATTTTGTGAATATAAATGTTCCTAGAGGACAACCAGATATAATCTCCTTTATGAAACTTAGTGTCTATGATGCTGATCAAAGAAACTTTTGGCTCCAATTATAGCTTGTGAACCTTGCTGCAAACAGTTTTCAGAATTTTCACAATATCAAAAACTTTAGAAGAAAGAGTTTGAACAGGAGTGAATGATGAATGAGCTTTAGAATGTAAGCCAAAAATGTAATATAAAGTTGAGATTCCAGATGCAGAATGTGAAGAGTTTTTGTTGGCCAATTCTGCCCATTGTAGGGATCCACCCAATCTTCCTACAAGTTTGAGGTATAGCATCTCAAATACTGCTCCAGTATCTGATTTACTCATTCTCTCTGAACGCTAGTTGTGGGTGGTATACTAATGAGAAGCTGAGGTTGATGCCAATAAATTACAAAAGTCTCTGAGCTGTAAATTTTACTGCTCTATCTGAAATAATAGATATGTCGGATAATCAAGGAGGCCAACATCTTAGCAGTTGGAAGTTGATAGAGTGGTATGAAATGAGACATCTTGCTGAATCGGTCTACCACCACTTAAATAATAGTGAAGCCTTTGGAGGCCCCAATAAAGTCCATGGATATGTGTGTCAAAATGTGTTTAAGAAAAGGTGTTTGGATTAAATAAACCATAAAGAATGTTCTGAGGAATCTTATTGTAGGAACAAGTCAAGACAGTTCATAATCTTGTATGTTCTGCCTCCAGGTTGGCCACCAATGCAATGTCAAAAGGTCCTTTGTCATCTTCCTAATACAGGGATGCCCAGAATATTTATTATAATGATGATTAAACAGCATCTGTTGCCAAAAGGAATTAGGAACAGATTTTTTGGAGTTTCCGTGGGAGCTAAACTTTGGTGCTGTCTTAAATTGACGGTGAGATCTGAACTGAGTTGCAAGAATCATTGAAGCTGAAAGAATAGGTGTGTCATCAGGAATATTATTCTGGTTATGCAGGAAATTTCTACAGAAAACATTAAATTTAAGATTCTTCGAACCCAGATAAGAGTAAACAGTAAATAACAAAATGAAACCTGGTGAAGAAAAGATTCCATCATGTTAGCCTCTTGGCGGATCCAGTAAATTCTAAACTTTTATGGTTGATAAGAATGGTTATTGTCTGTCTTGCACCTTTTAATCAATGGAACCCATTTTAAAGACTGCAATACTCTGTATTGAATCATATGTCTTATTTTCAGCAGGAGAAAATTTCTTTGAGAAAAAGCACAAGGATGTAGTCTCTGGGTAACAGGAACAGTCTGGAATATTACTGTCAATTACCAACGTTAGAAACATCTACTGCTACAAAGAACAGCACCTGACAATCTGGATGGTACAAAACTGGACCGGAAACAAAACATTATTTTAAAAACTTAAAAGCTTGAAGTGCCTGTGGTGACTACAGGGATGAGTTTGCACTTCTTGGTTAAAGCCATAATAGGAGCAACTATAGATTATTAAAGTTATTTTATCGCTTACCAATTATCATTGTCCACTGCGATTTGTGTGGTTCCAACTCACAATGCAATTTATTATCAAAAGCAAAAGAATAACAGTTCAATAAATAAGTACAGCCGATACATACGCCGCACCCTGTTGCGTACAGTCATTCAATCCTGAAGTCTGTGGTCAAAGAGACTGTAAGCTGATTCCAGAGAACAATATATATATACATTTGGTGTTACAGTAAATACAATACAGATGACTTGGCATGTTTCCATAGGTTCAGGCTCCAGGACAATCCAGTATAATGTAGTTCATAGGTCAGTTCAAACGATGCACTCCAAGGGTGGGGGTCAGCTCTCCAATCTGATGCATACTAATCTTCCCACCGAAAGCTAGTTCAAACGGATCTATTTGCGTTACACACACAATATGTTCTGATCACTAGTTCCCTATATTCCATAACTAGCAAACGCGAGGTGCGACCTCTTAGCCGATGGAACCAAATCACTGAGGATAAATAGGGGATTAGAATGACACAAAACATGATATATTTCCTGTAACCTAAACTTTAGATCTCTATAAAGTGCTTATCATATTTATCATATTTAACTATAAATTCAATAACATTTGTTCACAAACGACTATGGGTTGGAACTATTATAAAAAATGAAATATATACAAGTGAAGGTGTAAGGGTAAGTGTATGTGTGTGCAATTTATAGTGCGATTGTGTCATAACACGTGGCGTACTGATCGCAAACAATATTAATCAATATAGCTTTTTTCATCCAATTATTTGACTTTGACAGCTCCACCCTTTGAGAGTACACCTAACACTCTCACCCTAAAAGTTTTATTGTAGGATCTCAATAGTATGTTTCATTGTTCTGTAATGTATGTCCCCCTTTACGCATGACCACACTGTCTGTAGATATCAGTCAGGTTACCATAAAAGAGAGTCACAATTCTAGAAACAATTTTCTTTTTCTATGGAACATATACCTTTGGAGCTCAGGGATAACCTTTTGTATGCCCTTCACCCACACATGTAATACATTATCTGGAAGGATACAGGATACAATAGAACATGTATCAACAATATAGAATATTCTAAAACAGTTCTTCCTGCCTAACATGTTCATCTGTCCTAAGCAGGTCTTTTAGCTTAGACAACATTTAAATAATGCATGTTCACCAATAACATCATCTTATGTCTATCAACAATGTCCTTTACGATCTCCTTCAACCTGAGTTAGTATATACAGTCTAGTTATATTAACAGTTTTTTTCATCATAACTTGTGGGACAGGCTATTGTCTGTTCGTTCTTCCCAGTCTCCCAATACTCAAGTTTCTTTGTACGTGAAGCGGTGATCAGCCTGCTGAATATTGTGAGACTCCAAACTAAGAGACCTAGCTGTATTACCTTTCCCCTACTGACTTCCCACCCCATAAATCGGGTACCTCAGGAATATTTAGTGGAAAGATCTTTTAGTGGAAAAATCTCATGTGAGCTTTAGGATGTAAGCTCACATGAGCAGGGCCCTCTTCCCTCCTGTCTCCTCACCTGTTCTTCTGCTCCATGCTTATTGCATCAGCCTGCCTGGAGTTTCTGAAGTATTGTTATTTTTGTTTATTGTTCTGTTCTGTTTCACCCTGTATAGTCTACTGTTTGTACTGTATACGGCGCTGCGGAAATCTTGTGGCGCCTAACAAACAAATGATAATAATAATAGTTCTACTTGATATAATCTCTGAGGCATGTGAGAGCACACCCAGCACTCAGTTTGGTCTAAAACCTTACCCACCCAAGAATGATAATCATTCTCAAGGATGCCCACTCAAGTCTGATTTATTACTGGACTGGCATTGCTGGATGCACTTCTCTTCAACTATGGGGTCAAAAGTACTTACAGACATAATACTCCTCAGACGATAGCCACTCACACTGTCTCCGAGCTCCAAGGTTAGCACATTTTCTTTTACCCCTAGTGATGGCTGCTTAGTTAGTGTGTATAGCTCTAAGTGTGTATAGATACAAGTGTGAAACAAAAAATTTAAACAGCATACTTCGGAGTTAAACCGGAGTTACACAGGAGGAAACAGGAGAAGAACATTCTGCCTATTAACACAGTTTACAAGGACAACTGTCAGTATTCACCTGAAACTCCATATTCTACCTCTGATGTTTTAAACTCACCCTGGCTACAAGCTACATGCAACATGAGGACTGTTTTGGACTCTGATCTCATTTTCCTCTCATCTCATGAAAGTTTGTTTTATTTATCTGTTTGTTTTCAATGCAAAATCCACTCTGTTTAATCAGACTGCTGTACTACTTGCTCAACCACTCCCTACCCATGCTACAGTTATTTCAGTCCCCTATCTCAGCACTGTACTTCAATTCTATTTAAGCTTTGTCTCCCCTTACAAATAGGAAGACATTATACTGTCTTTCAACCACTCTCCTCTCTCATGACTCTGCAAAATCTCAGCTATTCAATTACCTGCTCTTTATTACTCTCCATTCAACACTTCCACCCACTCCCCCACATGGCTCCCCACATCATTACTTTATACTATCCAGACATCCAGGAATACACTACATTTGCTGCATCCTAGCTCTGCACTACTTATCTGATTACGCTGGACATTGCAATTAGGCAATTCTTTTAATTCCTCTTTTTTGCTATTTGACTAATAGTCCCAATGCTTGCCAAAATATTTTTCTTTATCTCTTTTCATGGCATTATCTTTAGGACTATATCATCCCTCACCCATCCTGCAACACACACCTCTGTCCACATTGCTCCTTCATTACTTCACTCACCTCTAGTGAACACTCATGAACTCTTTTCCTATTTAAATTCAATAACTTTAACAGCCTCATCCTGCCGCCAGAAACTAAAAGTACCCACATCTTACAATCATATTTCCTACCTTTCTTCCTCCATGCTTCTATTAGCTGGTGATATATCACCTAATCCAGGTCCCCCTCACTTCTCCCACACACATATATCTGAACACTACAGAAATCTGGCAAACCTCAAACACATAACCTGTCTCCCCTCTCTTCCAAAGTCCTTTAAATGTGCCCTTTGGAATGCACGCTCTGTTTGTAACAAACTTACCTCCGTACATGATCTCTTCCTCTCATACAACCTCAACCTTCTAGCAATAACAGAAACATGGCTCACGCATTCAGACACTGCCTCACCTGCAGCCCTTTCACATGGTGGTCTCCATTTCACCTGTCGAAGTCAGCAAATTGGATAAAGTCATTTCAATTAAAGTCTAGCAAACTTGGTTGTCTTTGTCTGAAAAGATGCGTATGGTACGCTACGGCGTACCAGGGCACGCTACGGCGTGAAAAGGCGTGCACATCCACTACACGTGGCAGCAACAGTAATCTGTCTTTTACCACACATTCGCACAAACACGCATACTTATAAAATAGTACACATTAATGGTAGTTGCAACACATAGTCAGTTATGTCGAAATATAGTTGTATTTATATGTTATATCAGAGTTACATGCATATTAGTGAAATACACGGAATGGGTTGAAGGAATAACATCATGAGTGGTATCATAATGAACCTTGTCACATATCCTACTGTTTGGTTCATTCTGCGAGGGAATCGCAGAATGCATACACAAGTTATGAATGATAGGGAATTATGAACTACTTAAGACTAAGGAATCTTGGCGGGAAGAGCAGAGCATACCCCCTGCTGAGATGACCCCCTCCTTTGGATTCCTTTGTATGAACTGGCCAATGATGACGACCCCTTGGACCTTCCTGAGACCTGGACCAATAGATGCAAGCTATTCCATCTTCATTGTATTACTGTATGTGATTGTGTATATAAGCAGCAGCTTGTGATCCAGAGTGCAGACATCTTGTCCCCAGACTTCAGGATTGAATGACTCCACTGGATCCAGAGCGCTTGCGATAAGTAACGGCTGTATTTACTATTACTTCGCTTGAGCATATTATTCTACTTATTGCGAAAAAAACTTTGTGCTTTGGAAACACAAATCGAGGTTCGACAATCGTTATTGGTTAGCGACAATACGCACATAACAATTTGGGCGCTCGTGAGCTTTGGAGGTTTCGTTGCCGATGATACGCAAGACCAACGGATTTCGGTTCCTCAACAAAGGGTGGAGACGCGTCATAAACGGGTAAGAACGCATGGTGTTCAAAACCTGAATTTTACTCTGTGTTGCGAAACCGAATGTCCGTTTTGCATTATCTAGGGCACGCTAACTAGAACCTAGGGACAAAAGAGAAAACTATTTCTTTTTTTTCTGTCATTGTGCGTTTTAACTGTATTGCATTGCTTAGCGTATGTGTATATCCTGCTGTGCGTACGCGAACTTCCGGTAGACTTGCCACGTGGTTAAACAATCGTTTTGATAGTTATTATATGTGCATAGTATAATTACTTGTGAAAGCCTCTGAGATATTATTACTGTTGTTGGGAACTTTTGATTTTCTGCGCAGAAAAGGTGTATAGTGTGTGATGTTGTAACGTAGATACACTGTTCATTATTCATTGTATTCAGTTGCTGTCTGATGAGGCGGATTGCCCAACTGAAGGACGGTATACAGGGCAGGTATACTGAATGCGAAAACGTGTTTTTCGCAAAAGCGCTACCAAGAGATCGCAAGGTTTGCTAATAATTAGTATTGGTAGGCAGTGCGATCTAACCGCATCTTGAGTGCGGATTGGTGAAGCAGCTAGGAGGAATTATATTGGAAAGGCTGGTTGATTGTATTGATTTTGTTCTCCCAGTTATAATAAACTCAGCAGATTTTGTGGTTGAGCCAGGGTATCGAGGAGCTGATAGCCCTTGGGGCCCACAGTGATATTTCTGTATTAGGGATCCTCTCCGGGTGCGAGAAAAGCGAGTGAACGCGGCTAAAGGAAATACGTTCACCGAGCATTAGAGATCTCAAGCTGTGATTGTAGCAACAAAGTTGGTATATTGTTCAACATGGGTGCTAAGCATACGCTAGAGATGGCCAGTGTACTGCCTAAGGAAGGCCCTATTGGTTCAGCTAGGTTTCTCATGTGTAAGAAATATGGTGCATACGCAACTGTGTATTGTGACACGTGGGTCGAGATGACCAAAACTTGTGATAGGCCTTTCCCAACAATAGGAAGTTTTAATGCAGAGGTACTAAATACTGTAAAAGATAAAGTATGGTTGATTACCTCAACGAAAGTGAGGAATAAACATAATGATTGTTTAAAATTGTGGCAAATGGAAGGTAACACGTGGCAGAGCAGCGAATGCAAACCGGAAGTAGGCGTGACGAAAAGTGCGCGCAAGGCGGATGTAACCGTTGCGAAGCATGGCGAACTCAGCGCAAGCGCGCCCCCGCCACCTTATGTGGCGGGAGGGGTAAGTACAGCCGTTGTTAAAACTGAAAATAGAAAAATTGCTAAGTTGTATCCGGTTTTAAACCAGTTTCAATCAAGTGTATCTGAAAATGAAGATGAACCCACTGTGATTTCAGCCATTGCCCATGCTGTTAGTGTACTAGAGGCTCAGCGCAAGTATGAGAAAATGGCTGAGATAGGTGAGAGTAGCGTGATCACTAGGAGTGAGAGCGTTCTAAATCTAGAACCAGCAAATCCTGTAGTGTCCCCTGAAGTCAGTGTACCAGAGGGTGCATTCCCAGTCCGCACAATATCAGTTCCCAATGGGAAACCGGATAAGGATGGTGTAGTTCCTTTAAGAAATGTTACAATGCATTGTCCCTGGACTAGATCAGAATTACGTTCCATTATGACTGAATTCCCAGACCCTAGAAAAGAGTTGGCTAAGTTTTAGAAATTTGTTAAAGACTTAGGGAATGCCCACGAACCAACCAATAAGGATTGGCGTGTAGTGTTGAGGGCGTGTCTTCCTCCCAATTCTAACATACAAAAATTAATTAAAGATTGTTTGTTGGATCAAGATGACACCTTGACTGATGAGATTAACCAAAAGAATATAGAACAGATTGTCAAACACTTAGCAATCTATTTTCCAGTAGTAGTAAATTGGAGTAAGATTTTCACCATTAAACAAAAGGATAGTGAAACAGCAGCAGATTACTTCACTAGAGCTATAGCTGCGATAACACGGTTTACTGGGATATCCAACATAAGTGAGGACCCACATCACAGAGAGGTAGCTGTAGGGGTACTGATGGATGGCCTTAGAGAAAATTTAAAGACGAGAGTACAAACCACATTACCTAATTGGAGAGGCGTCACGGTAGACTCTCTTAGGGAGTCTGCTGTGGAGCATGACAAAAACCTTTTTAGAAAAAGGGAGGAGAAAGGTTAATGACGGTAAGTATACAGGCTCTAGAAAGGGTGCATACACGACCACCAGCATACAACCCATATAACAAGAAACCTAAAGTGATCAGGTGTTTCAACTGTAACAAGGAAGGACATTACATGAGAGATTGTAAAAAGGAAAGACTCAATACACAGAGGGGTGGGTCACATAGATATCCTCCAAGGAGGGATTCACATAGACTAGAAGACTCACATCTACCCGCGCATATTACGGCAGCAAATGCTGCGCGGGAAATCAATAGTCAGCGCTAGGGGTCAGGTCATACCTGTAGTCTACAGCCAGTGAGGTTAACTGAGAGTCAGAGTGAAGAACCAACAATGATAGTTGACAGAGCTGGTAGGAAACAAACTTTTCTTGTAGATACAGGGGCGGCCCGATCTGTGATAACCTCTCCTTTCAATCTACAGGTGACCAGTAAAACCATTCCAGCTATGGGGGTGACGGGAAAAGTGTTACATTATCCTATAACTAAACCCGCTGAAGTTACTATAGGCCCTCTGCATACTAAGCATTCGTTCCTCTTAGCTGCAGCGGCTCCTACTAACTTGCTAGGGAGAGACTTGTTATGTAAAATGGGATGTGTCATATACTGTACTTCAGATGGTGTGTTCCTAGATATACCCGAGAAGGTTGCACATGAGGTACAGGACATATTGGACACCCCTCAAAGGTTAATGTTACACTCTCCGGTTATAGAACAAAGTCCATCTCAAGTAAAGGGGATGTTGCTGGAAATACCAGGTTCCCTATGGACCAGAGATGGACAGGACACTGGACTGATGGCAAACGTGGCCCCTGTCATGGTCAATCTAAAAAGTGGTAGGATAGCTCCAAAAATCCCACAGTATCCATTAAAACCAGAGGTGGAACTAGGGGTATATCCTGTTATTGAGAGGCTGATACAACAAGGGATTTTAATCCGTACAGCCAGTACAGCAAATAGTCCCATCTTCCCTGTGAAGAAGAGTGGGGGGAGGGGCTATAGATTAGTCCAGGACTTAAGGGGAATTAACAAAGTTGTTGAGAGCCAATTCCCCGTAGTGCCAAATCCAGCTGTCATCCTCATGCAGATTCCACCGTCTGCCAGTCATTTTACTGTCATTGATCTATGTTCTGCTTTCTTCTCAGTCCCTCTTCACCCTGACTGCCAATACCTTTTTGCATTCTCCTACAGGGGAGTGCAATATACATGGACCAGACTACCCCAGGGGTTCATTGACAGCCCCAGTATTTTCTCCCAAGCCTTACATGACTGTTTGCAATCCTTTCAACCCCACAATGGGTCTGTTCTAATTCAATATGTGGACGATTTGTTGTTGTGCTCTGATTCTTTTATGTCATGTTTGCATGATACTAAATTGTTGTTGCTTCATCTTTCACAAACAGGGCACAAGGTGGCAAAGGATAAATTACAGCCATGTCAGACTAAGGTCAAATACTTAGGACATTGCCTCACTAAGCGGCTAAGACACCTGGCAACCGACAGAATTGAGGCCATATAACACATGACTCTGCCGCAGAGCCAGAAGCAGATTCGTACTTTCTTGGGGATGTGTGGATACTGTAGATCCTGGATCCCAGGTTTTTCTATTCTGGCATTACCATTGCAGGAGCTAGTCTCTTTCTCAAAACCAGAACGTGTTGTACACACAGAAGAGTCAGAGCAAGCGTTCTTTAATCTTAAAGATAGTCTGACTAAAGCACCTGCATTGGGAATACCCGATTATGAAAAGCCTTTTGAGCTATTTTGTACAGAAGCTGATGGCTGTGCAGCAGGTGTCCTCGCACAGAAACATGGTGACGCTAGCAGACCGGTAGCATACTACAGTGCACAATTAGACAATGTGGCAAGATCACTCCCAACATGTCTCAGAAGTGTAGCAGTAACGGCCCTTCTAGTAAGTAAGAGCGAGGATGTAGTATTAGGACATAATTCAACCATCTATACACCCCATGCTGTATCAGCTCTGTTAAATTCAACCCAAACCAGACATGTTTCTTCAGCTAGATTCACAAAATGGGAACTAGCCCTGATGGCACCCTCAAACATCACCATCAAACGATGTAACACCTTAAATCCAGCTACATACATTCCGTATGTGTCTCAAGAGACACAAAGGGTGGGAGGTGAGGAGACCCTGGTTGATGATGAGTTAGGCAAGAATACTGACACGCATGACTGTATGGAACACCTGAATCAGACCTTTACTGCAAGGCCCGACATACGTGACACCCCCTTAGAAAATGTAGATTTTACGTTTTATACAGACGGAAGTTGCCATAGACAGACAGGAGAGCTATGTACTGGTTACGCTGTTGTAGACGATCAGGATGTGGTAGAAGCTGAACCCCTTGGCCCACCTCACTCAGCCCAGGTGGCGGAACTAGTAGCACTAAGGAGAGCGTGTGAATTGGCAGAGGGTAAATCAGCCAATATATATACTGACTCTAGGTACGCCTTCGGGGTAGTGCACGATTTTGGGGCCCTTTGGCGTCTTAGAAACTTTACGACAGCAGCAGGTACACCAGTGGCACACTCACAACACATAAAAGGACTTCTGACAGCGATACAGTTACCCAGAACAGTAGCCGTCATAAAGTGCAAAGCCCATACCTTTGAAGAAGACCCAGTGTCACTGGGCAACAACAGGGCAGACGAAGCGGCTAAATGGGCAGCAGGGCAACCGATGACTGTATCGACCGAGACTATGATGGTTTTTCAGACATTAGACATGCTGAAATTAATTGAAATGCAAGATTTGTGTTCCCTGCAGGAAAAGGCGGTCTGGAAGGCGAAGGGATGTGGTCAAGAGTCCTCAGGACTCTGGAGGGATGGAGAAGGTAAGCCTGTAGCTCCCCGAACATACTATCCAAGCCTGGCTGAAGCAGCACACGGCCTGACTCACCTGGGTAAAGAAGGTATGTGCAAACTTGTGAGAGCATACTGGTGTGCTCCCGGATTTTCCTCTCAAGCTGGTAAGAAAGCAATGTCATGTCTTACTTGTTTGAGGAAAAATGTTGGGAAAACTATTCCAACTGAGCCATCCCACATCCCTCCTACAGACGGACCTTTTCAGGTAATACAAATTGACTATATCCAATTACCACCGTGCAGGAATCTAAAGTATGTGTTAGTATGTGTTGATGTGTTTTCCGGTTGGGTAGAAGCATATCCGGCAGCCACTAATACTGCTGTGGTCACTGCAAAGAAAATTGTACAAGACTTTGTGTGTAGGTTCGGTATCCCTAGAATCATTGAAAGTGATAGGGGTACCCATTTTACTGGTGATATCTTCCAAAATATGTGTAAACTCATGGGAATCAGTAGCAAACTTCACACCCCTTACCGACCACAAGCCAGTGGTAAGGTGGAGAGAGTAAACGGTACTATCAAGAAGAAACTGGGTAAGATAATGGCTGAAACTGGGTTGGCATGGCCTGAGGCTTTGCCGTTGGTCCTCCATAGCATTCGAACCACTCCTAGACCTCCTCTTAATCTGTCCCCCTTTGAGATACTGTTCGGACGACAACCACATTTGATCGTGAGTCCACAAGACGACTTAAAGTGTAATAATGAAGTGACTGTACAATATCTTATAAGAATGAGTAGACAGCTGAAACAACAACAACAAAAACTAAAAATGCTGTCACCTGGTATGCCAGAGACGAACTGTCATGATGTTGAACCTGGAGACTATGTTATGATCCGCAATTTCTTACGTTCAGGTTGTTTAACAGACCGTTGGAAAGGCCCGTACCAAGTGCTGCTGACCAGTACTACATCACTTAAGGTTGCAGAGAGAGACACTTGGGTCCATTCCACCCACTGCAGGAGAGTCCATAATCCGGAGAAAGTGCAAGACAAAACTCAGACCGACGACATAGAACTGTCACTTGTGAGCCTGTTCCGGGAGACCTAAAGCCTGCAGTTGAGACACCTGAACCAGAGACGTTGCCTCAGAACTATCATTCCAGCGATGGAGTGGCGGTTTTTGTTTTTCTTTTGTTCCAGGATTTTCCTTGTTTTTACTTTTTCTAGGACATTTTATTTTTGTGAAGGAGGATGGAGGATGGAGGAGAGTTCTGGGAGTGATACGGATGAAATGGAGGCCTAAGAAAAGTTAATAGGATACTCTGAACAGCCCATTATCAAACTTGGTCCAGGGGTTATGAAAAGGTCTGCTAGCTCAGGAACTCGGAGGCAGTGTGAGGGGCTATTGTCTGATGAGTATTGTATCTGCAAGTTCTGCGACTCCCTAGTTGAAGAGAGATGCATCCAACGATGCCAGTCCCCCAGTACTCTGAATATAGGCGGGCATCCTTTGGAGGATTATCACTCCCTGGTGGGTAAGGTGTGCTCTCACGTGCCTCAAGGGCAGCATAACATAGGACTAGTGCCATTCCCCCTAAACATATCCGAAGTACTCGAATTGAGGGGTGGGAGGCCCATAGAAGGGAGGTACAATAACACTAGGTCCCCTAGTCTGACACTTCGACAATACTCCATAGGCAGATCTTTGCTGTGCCTAAACATATCTCATGCAAAGCGCCTGGAGAATTGGGAGGCTGACCTATCAGATCAGACAATGGCTCGCCACACTCATTTTAGAGGAAGACTCACAAGGTCACTACTAGGCAGGAATGTTGATGGAAGTCACAAGTTAGGGCGTATAACCAAACATAAGAAGGTATCCATTGGAAAAGTCTCTACAGATAAATGTGAAAATGTCATTAATGCCCACACGTGTCTAGAGCAGATGGAGACATTAGGCATGGGTAGTTTTATCAAAACTCTGTGTGATATAATTCATGGGCATACTGTTCCTTATGTTCTACCTGAGGATGTGTATTTTGTTTGTGGGAGAAAAGCTTATTCCTGGGTGACTCCGAGTTCCAAGGGCTTGTGTTTCCTAGCTAAACTGGTTCCTGAAATCATGACTATTACTCATGAAGAAATGGTTGATATTCACAAGACTACATCACCACCATACATACACACACAGTATGAACACCGTGGCAAGAGAAATATGATTCCTGGTGAGGAACCCATAGCTACAAAATTGATTAGTGAAACTGCTGGTTTCCAAGTTATGGTTGCTCTAGATCTCACCAGGACTGCTCGGGGAACATTAAACTTTAAATATATCCAAGACCTAGCCAAATTAATAGATAATATCACCGAGATGTATGATGACACTTTCAGGTATACTGGAAGGGAGCTACAAGCGTACAAGAAAGAGTTGGTGCAACATAGACTGGTACTAAATTATCTCACCTCTATTACTGGTGGGTACTGTGTGACACTGGCCACCCAGTTCGGTGTCAAATGTTGCACGTACATTACTAATAATATGGATGACCCTAAAGAGGTTATAGACCGGAAGATGGATGAAATTTTGCAGCTGAAATGGGAATTTCGAAAGAGCTATAATTCTTCGTTATATGAGGTCGGGGAAAAGGTGGCGGGTTGGTTCTCATGGTTGAACCCAGCAAAATGGTTCTCCGGTCTGGGGGAGTGGGTACAGGAAATGATTGCGAGTGTAGGTAATCTCCTTCTCCTTATACTGGGTGTCATCTTAGCAATTGGTTTAGTTGTCAAATGTGTTCCTACTGTGTTGAAGTGTGGAAAATGGTCTCATAGGAGTCACACTGAGAAAGAGACTGAAAGGGTGGTACCAGATACCGAGATCATGGTCTGTGAAGAAGTATTGTATAATCCTGAGCTTGAAACGGTGATTGGGTGATAGTTTATTACACTATCAAAGGGTGGAGCTGTCGAAGTCAGCAAATTGGATAAAGTCATTTCAATTAAAGTCTAGCAAACTTGGTTGTCTTTGTCTGAAAAGATGCGTATGGTACGCTACGGCGTACCAGGGCACGCTACGGCGTGAAAAGGCGTGCGCATCCACTACACGTGGCAGCAACAGTAATCGGTCTGTTACCACACATTCGCACAAACACGCATACTTATAAAATAGTACACATTAATGGTAGTTGCAACACATAGTCAGTTATGTCGAAATATAGTTGTATTTATATGTTATATCAGAGTTACATGCATATTAGTGAAATACACGGAATGGGTTGAAGGAATAACATCATGAGTGGTATCATAATGAACCTTGTCACATATCCTACTGTTTGGTTCATTCTGCGAGGGAATCGCAGAATGCATACACAAGTTATGAATGATAGGGAATTATGAACTACTTAAGACTAAGGAATCTTGGCGGGAAGAGCAGAGCATACCCCCTGCTGAGATGACCCCCTCCTTTGGATTCCTTTGTATGAACTGGCCGATGATGACGACCCCTTGGACCTTCCTGAGACTTGGACCAATAGATGCAAGCTATTCCATCTTCATTGTATTACTGTATGTGATTGTGTATATAAGCAACAGCTTGTGATCCAGAGTGCAGACATCTTGTCCCCAGACTTCAGGATTGAATGACTGCACTGGATCCAGAGCGCTTGCGATAAGTAACGGCTGTATTTACTATTACTTCGCTTGAGCATATTATTCTACTTATTGCGAATAAATCTTTGTGCTTTGGAAACACAAATCGAGGTTCGACAATCGTTATTGGTTAGCGACAATACGCACATAACACACCCACACCCCAAGAACAGGAGGCAGACAAGGAGGGGGAGTTGGACTACTTCTCTTCCCACAGTGCACATTCAGAGTTCTACCAAGTGTCCCATCACTCACATTCACATCTTTTGAAGTACATGCTCTTAGGATTTTTAACCCATTCTCTATGCGTGTTGCTGTCATCTATCGCACCCCTCCCTGGTCCACACCAACAATTTCTTGAACACTTCTCTGCATGGCTCCCTCCCTTCTTATCTACTGATATCCCCACCATCATCATGGGTGATTTCAACATCCCTATTTCTAATCCATGTTCCAATGCTGCTTCCAAACTACTCTTTCTAACCTCCACACTTGACCTCCCCCAGTGGCTTAAATCATCTACTCATCAGGATGGCCACTGTCTTGATCTTGTTTTCTCTAGACTATGCTGAGTTTCTGATTTCCTAACACTCCTTTCCCCCTCTCGGATCATCACCTTATTAGCTACGCGCTCACCCCCAGTTCTTTACCCTCCCTGGTGTCAAACTCTTCCAAGCCTCCTCGTACCCGCAGGTATATCAACGCTATTGATTTTCAACAGTTTTCCACCTCTCTCCAACACCTTCTATCCCCAATTTCTACATTCTCCTCCTCTGATCGGGCAGTACTCCATTTTCATCAAACCCTAGCAACTGCCCTGGATCAAGTGGCTCCAGCGACACTACATACTTCACGTAGAATTCGTTGCCAACCGTGGCACACTACAGTAACACGAACTCTAAAAAAACTCTCATAAAGCAGAACGTCACTGGCGTAAATCTTTTGCCTCGACACTGCTAAACAAGCATACTACCAATCTCTCATCTATGCTCAGGCTTCTAACCCCAAACGCCTCTTTAACAAATTTAACTCTCTTCTGAATCCTCCTGCCCCAAATCCTCCAACTAACATCAGTGCACAGGATCTTGCTTCCTATTTCAAGGACAAAATTGATAAGATCAGGCTTGAAATGGTATCTCCCTTGACAAGCAATCTGCTCAATTCCTTTGTAGCACCCTCTGACACTCTATCTTCATTTGATCCCACAAATGAAGAGGAAGTTTTTACTCTCTTCTCATCTTCCTACTCTACCTCCTGTCCTCCTACCACCCATTCCCTCACAAATTCGTATGTCCCTGTCTCCTGTGCTCATTCCCCCTCTAACTGAAATCTGTAATCTATCTCTTTCTACTGGTATTTTCCATCACTATTCAAGCATTAATATTATTATTATTTATTTATAAGGCGCCACAAGGTTTCCGTAGCGCTGAACACAGTAAAGACAATGGACAGTACAGGGAATAACAGTACAGAACAATAAACAGCTAGTACCAAAACTTCAGAGGCTCCAGGCAAAGCAGATGTAATGGAGTAGGAGCAGAAGAGAAGGTAGAGAGACAGGAGGGAGAAGGGCCCTGCTCATAAGAGCTTACATCCTTAAGGGAGGGGAAACAGACGGCCGGCACAAAGGGAGTCAGAGGGGGGGAGCAACTGTGCACCCCAACAGAGGAGGAACAAGGGGATGGGAGCGAGCATGGAGAGAGGGTTAGGTGGAAGGCTGGTAGGCTTTAAGGAAGAGATGGGTTTTGAGTGCCCGTTTGAAGGAGCACAAGTTAGTGGACAAACGGATGGAGCATGTGAGGTCATTCCAGTGGAGGGGGCAGCTCGGGAGAAGTCTTGAATTCTAGAGTGGGATGAGGTGATTAGAGTGGACAAGAGGCGACGATCATTGGCCGAGCGCAGGGACCGGGCGGGAGTGTGGATGGAGAGAAGGTTGGAGATATAGGGGGCAGTAGAGTGAGGGAGGGCCTTGTAGGTGAGGGTAAGAAGTTTGAAAAGGATATGGTAGGGGAAGGGGAGTCATTGAAGGGCAAGGCAGAGAGGTGAGGCAGAAGAGGAGCGGCGACAAAGGAAGATGAACCTCGCAGCTGCATTGAGCATAGAACGGAGGGGGCGAGGTGAGAGCGGGGGAGGCCAGTGAGGAGAAGGTTGCAGTAGTCCAGCCTGGAGATGATAAGCGCATTAATGCGGGCGATATTGCGAAGTTGGAAGCGACAGGATTTGGCAAGTAATTGGATGTGGGGGGCAAAAGAGAGCGAGGAGTCAAGGGTGACGCCCAGGCAGCGGAGTTGGGGAACAGAGAAGATGGTGGAGTTATTAACAGTTATGGAGAGATCCAGATGGGGTGAGGATTTAGATGGAGGGAAAACAATGAGTTCGGTTTTAGCGATGTTAATTTTAAGAAAACGTGAGGACATCCAAGAAGAGATGGCAGAGAGGCAGTCAGAGAGGCAGTCAGATACACGAGAGAGGAGGGGGGAGGAAAGATCAGGAGAAGAGATGTAAAGTTGAATATCATCAGCATATAGGTGATATTGAAAGCCGAATGAGTTGATGAGAGCACCGAGGGAGGAAGTGTAAAGTGAGACGTGTAGAGGGCCAAGAACAGAGCCCTGAGGGACTCCAATTGGGAGAGCAGAGGGGGGGGTATGAGCCGGAAATGGATACAGAAAAACAACGGTTGGCGAGGTATGAGGTGAACCATGTAAGGACAGAACCAGAGAGGCCGAGAGAGTGAAGGGTCTGCAAGAGGAGGGGGTGGTCTACAGTGTCAAAGGCTGCAGATAGGTCTAGGAGGATGAGCAGGGAGAGGTGACCCCTGGATTTAGCAGAGAGGAGATCATTAGTTACAGTGGTCAGGGCGGTTTCAGTAGAGTAGAGGGGGCGGAAACCAGATTGGAGGGGGTCAAGGAGTGAATAGTCAGAGAGGTGACGGGTGAGGTGACTGCAAACAATTCGCTCGAGAAGTTTGGAGGCGTAGGGGGGAAGAGAAATGGGGCGGTAGTTGGCGAGTGAGGTGGGGTCAAGATTGGGTTTTTTGAGAATAGGAGAGATAAGGGCATGTTTGAAGGAGGAGGGGACAGTGCCAGTGGAGAGAGACAGGTTGAAGAGGTGAACTAAGTAGTTGCAGACAGTGGGGGAGAGGGAGCAAAGAAGGTGAGATGGGATGGGATCGAGGTGGCAGGTAGACGGGGAGAGGAAAGAATGAGGGAGTGTGGCAAAAAGGTGGCGGGGGTTAGAGAAATGGGAAGAAATGAGGGACTTAAAGAAAGATTGTTTGGCAAGGGAGAGGGCGGAGCAGTAGGAAGAGAGGATGAATTTCAAGTGAAGGAAGTCAGCCAGGGAGCGAGATTTCCTCCAGAGGCGTTCAGCAGCACGGGTGCACTTCTGAAGGAAGCGGGTGAAATTGGAGTGCCAGGGTTGGGGAATTAGGCGGCGGCGACGGACTGAAGAGGCAGGGGCTATCGCGTCCAGGGCAGTGGTGAGAGAGTGGTTATAGAGAGAGGCGGCTTGGTCAGTACAGATCAGGGAGGGAAGAGGGGATAGAAGAGTTTCAAGAGAGGAGGAAAAGGAAGTGGGGTCGACAGCATCAAGATTGCGCCTAGTGAGGGTAGTTTTAGGGAGAGGGGAAGCAGGGGAACGGGAAAGATTGAAGGAGAGTAGATGGTGATCAGAGAGTGGAAAGGGAGAGTTGGAGAAGTCAGAGAGATCACATAGGTGAGAGAAGACAAGGTCAAGGGAGTGACCAAGGCAATGGGTGGGGGAGGAGGTACACTGAGTGAGGCCAAGGGAGGAAGAAAGGGCGAGAAGTTTAATGGAGGCGGGGTCGGAGGGGAGATCGATAGGGATGTTAAAGTCACCCAGTATAATGGAGGGGAGGTCAGAGGAGAGGTAGTGGGGAAGCCAGGCAGCAAAGTTGTCCAGAAAGAGGGAAGTGGAGCGGTAAAGTACAGAGACACGGAGGTGAATGGGGGAGAAGAGGCGGATAGAATGGACCTCGACGGAGGAGAAAGAGAGGGAAGGTTCAGGGGGAATAACCCGAAAGGTGCAGTTAGGGGAAAGGAGGAGACCCACTCCCCCACCTGGATGATCATCCGGTCTGGTGGAGTGGGTGAATGAAAGGCCACCATAGGAGAGAGCGGTGGGGGAAGCAGAGTCAGCAGCGGAGAGCCAGGTTTCGGTGATAGCAAGGAGGTTAAGAGAGTTGGAGATGAAGAGGTCATGGATAGCTGGCAGTTTGGTGCGGACGGATCTGGAGTTCCAGAGGGCACAGGAGAAGGGGAGGGAGGGAAGAGGAGTGATGTGGAGGAGATTGGCAGGGTTGATGGAGCGAGGGGGAGTACTTGGGAAGGGGCGGGAAGGGGGGCTAGGAGAGAGGATGGGAATATGACAAGAGCGCGGAGGCATGGTTGGAGACAGGTGACAAGGGGAGTGGAGGGGGAGAGAAAAGAGGTAGGAGGAGTCAGAGGTGGTGACAACAATAGGCAATCGATGGTGCAGCAGGCTTGAAGTACAATGAATAAAAGTGCAGCAGGCTTGAAGTACAATGAATAAAAGTAATGGTAATAAAATGGTAATAGAATGAGTAACAGTAAAAGTAAAATAAAAGAAAAAATTGCTGCAGAGAGATCCAGGAGAATTAGAAGAGAGTATTGGTGATTACTCCCATTTTAAAAAAACAGAATTCTTACCCTAACTCTCTCGTAAATTACTGCCCCATTTCCCAGCTCCCATGCCCCTCCAAGCTTCTTGAGAGAATTGCCTACACCAATCTCACACACTTTCTTACAGCAAACAACCTATTGGATCCTCTTCAGTCAGGCTTTCGCTCTCAACACTCCACAGAGACTGCGCTGACCAAAGTTTTCAATGATTTGATCACAGCAAAAAATAATAAACAATACTCTCTTCTAATTCTCCTGGATCTCTCTGCTGCATTTGACACGGTTGACCACTCTCTCCTCATACAAACGCTGCAATCCCTAGGTCTTGAAGGCACTGTCCTATCCTGGTTCTCATCCTACCTATCTAATCGCTCTTTCAGTGTTAATTTCTCTGGATCCACCTCTGCTCCGCTTCCTTTATAAGTTGGAGTTCCACAAGGCTCAGTCCTAGGTCCTCTGCTATTCTCTATCTACACCACTTCTCTTGAAAAACTAATAAGCTCCTTTGGATTTCAGTATCATCTCTATGTGGATGTTGCACAAATTTATCTATCCTCTCCTGATCTTTCACCATCTGTGTTGTCTCGCGTTACTGACTATCTTTCTGCCATTTCATCTTGGATGTCTTCTCGCCAACTCAAACTTAATCTTTCAAAAACTGAATTAATAATATTCCCACCCAAAAACCGAAGCTTCCTGCCTCACATTTCTATTTCTGTTTATAACATGACCATAAATCCCACCCCGCAAGCTCCTTGCCTAGGTGTAATCCTTGATTCACAACTGTCGTTTATTCCCCACATCAACTCTATATCTAAATCATGTTACATATACCTAAAGAACATTTCCAGAATACGCACATATATGACACAAGACACCGCAAAAACATTAATTCATGCACTCATCTCCCGCATCGACTATTGCAATTCCCTCCTTACTGGTCTTCCCAAAGTCAGGCTTGAACCCCTACAATCTATTTTGCATGCAGCGAATAGATTGATTTTCCTTACAAACCGTTATTCCTCTGCTGAGCCACTCTGTCAGTCTCTACATTGGCTGCCTGTATTTCAACGAATCCAATATAAAATTCTTCTACTAACATGCAAGGCCATCAACAAAATTGCACCGACATACATTTCCTCACTTGTCTTAAAATATCTCCCTACTCAACACCTCCGTTCTGCACAAGAATACGTCTCTCCTCCACTCTCATCACATCCTCCCATTCTCGGTTACAGGATTTTTTCCGGGCTGCACCTATTTTGTGGAATTCCCTCCCTCGCACAGTAAGACTTTCCTCTAGTCTTCAAACCTTCAAGCGTTCACTGAAAACCCACCTCTTCAGACAAGGTTATGATATTCCTCAACCATCATCTTAATTTCCCTAGATTACCCTATTGCCACCCTCTACACTGCTAACGCAAGACAACAACCCTCTGACCAACATTGCAACACACATAGCCCACTCATTACTTTTACCTTTGCATTCTGGCTGGTCCATTGTGCAATATGATGTAGCACATGCCCTTGTGTTTCTAACTCCTATTGTCCTATAGATTGTAAACTTTCAAGCAGGGTTCTCTTACCTCTCTGACTGTATGTATTACCCAGTATTGTCTTATTAATGTTTGTTCCCAATTGTAAAGTGCTACGGAATTTGCCGGCGCTATATAAATAAATGTTGATGATGATTGAATATAGTAATTGTCTGAACCGATTCTGCTAACAACTTCTCCTTCATCCCCAACTCCTCAATATCTCTACCTGAACCAGCCTCAGTCACATCTTCACAATTGAAAGAATTGACTGTTCTGAAAATAGAATGAGGTGAGAGAAACACTGGACAGGGTAACAAAACAAAAAAAACTGCTGCCCCATGCTGAATAACAGTCTTTGCAAAGTCCTTGGCTCAGGTGTTGTTAACTGCGATCTTGGGTCTCCCGGAACAGATTCACAAGTGTAATTGGAAACTTCTCCAGGTGCTGACTCCTCTGTAGTGGATGGAATGAGTACCAGTATCTCTCTGCCACACCTAGGGATGTGATGCTGGTCGTCAACACTTGGTACCTGTCTGTCAAACAACTTGAGCGTAGGAAATTACAGTCCACAGCATTCTCTCCCAGTCCAACATCATAACAGTGATTGTAAATCAGGAGACAGTGCTTTGAACGTCCATTGTTGCTGTCTCACTATTTGCTTTTCTTTTCAAGAGCCTGAACAGTCTTTCCGTTACAAACTCATCACAGGAAAAGTCAAAAGTTTTTCAAAAAAGGACAGCCAGTTTAGGAGTAAGTTTGATCGTGGGGAGAACTAGTGCCCAAAGCTACCAGCCACTCCAATTGAGTTTCAACCATCATTCTATACAATTCGATTTAGTTAGTACCGTTTATTCTTTTTTCACACTGGTTTGTGGCTGATCAAAAGTATGTAACTTACTATCACTGCTCATACGTTGCAAAGTTATTACCAATAATATGTATACCCCTATCACTTTTTATAACTCTAGGGATATCACATCTACTAACAAAAACCCTGAGTATGACACAGCAATATAAGAAACATTTCAGTAAACCTTTACCCAGATATATTTAATCAGTACACCAGTACATACTTGAGAATCTGGCAAAGTGGCAATTGGATTAAGTTGATTTGTTTTATCTGTAGAAAGTTCATCTGACATTTTCTCTCAATCAAGTAAGACAGTACATTGCCTTCCAACTACCTTGAGAAGAAACGTTTCATGCACATCAATATGCTCTTACCACCTTGCACATACCTTCTGTACCCACCTGAGTCAGACAATGTGCTGCTTCAGCCAGGCCTGGAAGATACACTCTGGGAGCCACAGGCTTACCTTGTCCATCTCTCCAGGGTCCAGAGGACTCCTGACCACATCCCTTCACCTCCCAGACCGCTTTTCTTCAGGTAACACAAATCTCATATATTAACTAATTCATGTGTGTTTACAATTTAAAACAATACAAAAAAACACACAAAACAAAACATTGATTTGTAAAACCCTGCTGCCCACTTGACAGCTCTGTCCGCTCTGTCATTAAAGTCATGTACAGTTATGTGTGTAAGCTTCAACTTAAATAACAGCTACTTCAGTTAGTAACTGTGTCACTCTCACATGTCCTTCATGTAATGTGAATGTTCTAATTATGTGCTGCCGTTGTCATAAAATTTTCTCAGTCCCCTCAACGTCCCCCCTATCCTAGGAAAATACTGAAAACTAATGTATATCAATTGATTTACCCTCTGCCAACTCACATACCATTCTCAATCCCACAAATTCAGCTACCTGGCTAAGTGGGGAGGGCAAAGGGGTAAATTTTTATAGCCCCTTCATCAATTATAACAATATCCAGTACATGTCTGTCTGACTATGAAAAATATAAAACATGAAAATTTTACATTTTCTAAAGGGTTTCACTTATATTTGTGTCTTGTGGCAAAAAAATCTTACTTCAATGTTCTACACAGAGATGCATATCTGTATGTCTACCTAATTTACAAAAAGGCAGATACCACATGCAATCTATAAAATATGAATCATATTTCCACACCAAAACCCCTACTTAAAATCAACAGCTTCTATAAACATAAACACAAACCCTTAGCTACTTCCTTGACTATGTCAGTTTAGTGTGTGTACCCTTGATTCTGTCCGATGTCACAAATGTCTTAGCCCCATGAGTGAGACCATGTCTACATGTCTACGTGTTTTTGTATCTCTTTATAAGAAAAGAATGAGAAACTGACAGAGATGTAAAGGATGAGAGATAGGACAGCAAAGAATAATAATAATTAAAGGATTTGCAGACAAACAGAAAAGCAGAGAAGGAGATTTTACAGCAGAATGACAGCTGGATTGGACACTATGGGAAAATGGCTCTACTATTCCACTAATCTATGACCCCTCCCCCATTCTTATTAAATAATGAATCTCAGCCAAATATGCTATCATAGGCTTCTGCACCTATAAGAAAGAGTGTTACAATGACCCATTGTTAATTTGTCTTTCAAGGGAAATTTTGTACTTCTCCTGTAATCCACCTAATTACTAAGTATATATATTTCTTTGTCTGTCCTATCTACAGAAGAGGGGAACAAAACAAAGTTAGTTTCAAATAACAAAAGAAAAGCAAACTTTTTCATTCCTTATCATCGACCAGCGACAGGAAAGTAAACACCAGACAACAGAACAGCAAAAAGAAAATATACATTTAAGTTACTTATCTTTAAACTTGAACAATTACACTTACCACAGATTAACATTTACCCTAGCTGGGTGTAGAATTACAGGTATGACTTGACCCCTAGTGTTGGCTATTTTTCACCCTCAAAGCATTTGCTGCTATGATGTGTGCAGGTAACTGTTGTTAATTTTCTAAATCTTGTGTTCTTGCAGAACACGCGGGTGTTGAAGAACCCGCACGTTAATACATTTACCCCTGGGTGTCCTCGATCTTTTCATTCTACAGTTCTTCCTCGTGTCTCCCTCTTTAAGGCAGTTAAAACACTTCAATGAATTATGCTTCTTTCGTTCCTTATAATGTGCGTTATGAGTCTGAGGTTGTGAATGTAGTCCTTCTAAAGCCTGGATACTTACCATCATTAACCTATCACTTTGCACCTCTTTAATCCTACCTATATTTTAGTCATGCTCCACCGCAGACTCTCTAAGAGCATATCGTGATTCCCCTCCAATTAGGTAAAGAGGTTTGTACACTAGCCTTTAGATTCTCCCTGAGACCATCCATTAGTACAGTAAAAACTACTTCCCTGTGGTGCATATTATCCTTTATATCTGATATCCCAGTGTACTTGGTCATTGCTGACAGAGCTCTGGCAAAATAATCTGCTACAGTCTCACTTTCTTTTTGTTTGATAGTGAAAATTTTGCTCCAGTTCACTATCACTGGAAAATATATGGCCAACTGTGACATTATACGTTTAATATTTTCCTGATTATCATCACCTGTTAAGGACTTATCTTCCTCTAATATACAATCCTTAATAAACTTTTGTATATCAGTATTGAGAGGAAGACAGGCCCTAAACACCACTCTCCAATCTTTATTAGTTGGCTCATGTGCATTACCTAAATGTCTAATAAATTTCTGATTTGGGCAAATCTTTTCTAGGATCAGGGAAATCAGACATATGTGAATACAGCTCAGACCTAGTCCATGGACAATGCATTACTACATATTTTATGGGAACTACACCATATTTATCCGCCTTCCCATTGGGCACTGCTATTGTGCAGGCAGGATGTAAACCTACCAAATCACTACATTCTGGACTAATTGCTGGAATTGCTGTTGCAGTATAATGAATGTTCCCCCTCCTACTAATTTCTACATTATTCTCACCAATTTCAGCCACTGCCCCTGCTGGTGGGACTGTTGCTTTTCTTTGTCTGTGTGGTGCCTCTTGCATGTTACTAGCATGGCCAATGACTGAAATGACGGTGGGTTCATCATGTTCTTCTGAAACATTACCTTTAACATGACTTAATACAGGATATAAAAATTACTGGTTTCATCTTTTAACATTTTTGGTATCGACTGTACTTACCACCCCAATCTTTTAACCATTGGAACTGGATCACTGAGGATAAATAGGGGATTAGAATGACAAAAAACATTATATATTTCCTGTAACCTAAACCTTAAATCTCAATAAAGGGCTTCTAACTGTCAGGAACCCAAACAGCCAGCAAAACAAAACCCGGAGTCTACTTAGAAGTCTGGTTTTCGCTGGAGCCCCTAGTGGTGGGGACAGACTTGGCCGCAGACAGCTGAGGGTCGTGAGTTATGCGCTGACTGGGGAGAACCCAGCGATAGCGTAAATGAGCAACTAGCAGAGTGAAGTCCAGGCAAGGGTCGAGGGGCGGCAGCAGACAGAATATCCAGTACACAGAACCGAGGTCAGAGGTCACAGGCAAATCAGCAGCAAAGGAGTCCAGGCAAAAGGTCTAGGAGCACAGGCAATTAAACGAAGTCAGGAATCAGGCAAAGGTCAGCAACAAATAATCAAATTCACAGGAGCAAGAAATATAGCAGGCTAGTAACAGCAAAGCAGGAACTATAACCGGCAGGAAGATCTAGAGACTTTCATAAGAATTTTTTCTTCAGCCAACCAGGACAATTGGGTAGATTTGCTTCCATGGGCCGAATTCGCCCATAATAATATGTATCATGAGTCATCTTCTAAAACACCATTTTTCGTTGTATACGGTCACCATCCATCTCTCCCAGAATTTCCTGCCCTCCCACCCACCCAAGTTCCTGCTGTGGAGGGTTTATGTCAAAAGTTTAAATCCATTTGGGCTCAGGTTAAATTCTCTTTGAAAAAGGCATCTTCAAGATATACATTTTTTGCTGATAAAAAGAGGCGGGTAATTCCAGCACTTAAAATTGGAGATCGTGTATGGCTTTCTACCAAGAATATTCGCCTTAAGGTTCCTTCCATGAAGTTTGCTCCACGTTTTATTGGTCCTTATAAAATCGTTCAAGTGATAAATCCTGTTTGTTTTAAGCTGTCTTTACCGAAGAACCTTCGTATCTCCAATTCCTTCCACGTTTCATTACTCAAACCTCTCATCATCAACCGATTTTCTGTTCCTTCTTCAGTATCTCGCCCAGTTCAAGCTCAACAAGAGGTGGAGTTTGAGATTACTCATATACTTGATGCTAAAATCTCTAGGGGAGTCCTTTGCTTCTTAGTGCATTGGAAAGGTTTTGGTCCAGAGGAGCGCTCTTTGATCCGTGCAGATGATCTTAATGCTCCAGCTCTTCTGAAAAAGTTTTATTCCAAGTATCTGGGCAAACCTGGTTCTAAGTGTTCTGTGCCCACCTTTAAAAGGGGGGGTACTGTCACTCACTGGACTGTTAGTGCCTCTAGGTTGGGACATGGGTCTCTCTCGCTCCTGCCGACGCCTCTCCTGAGCCGCGGCCGTCCGCCATCTTGACTAAGATTGCACATGTGCAGAAACCCTGAACTGTTAATACTTCGCCTCTAGTCTCATTGGGTAATTAATCACCTCTCAGTACTTAAGGCACCTGTTGCCCTATTACCTTTGCCCATTCTTGGTTCTCATTCCTTGAGACTCTGAGGTGTTTCCTGTTTCTGCTCGTGTTATCCGTTTGCTCTGGACAAGTCTCCTTTCCACATCGGTAGTAGAACTTACCCGCTGCAGACTACTCTCACTAGCTCCGTTACCTGCCTGCTTCTGGACAAGTCTTCTCTCCACATCGGTAGTAGAACTTATCCGCTGCAGACTACTCTCGCTACCTCCGTCACCTGCCTGCTTCTGGACAAGTCTCCTCCCCCCATCGGTAGTAGAACTTACCTGCTGCAGACTACTCTCGCTACCTCCGTTACCTGCCTGCTCCTGGACAAGTCTCCTCTCCACATCGGTAGTACAACTTGCCTATTGCAGACCACTCACGTTGCTCCGTTACATGCCTGCACCGGGACAAGTCTTCCCTTCACATCAGTGGTACAACTGGCCTATTGCAGACCACTCACGTGACTCTGTTCCACGCCTGCACCTGGACAAGTCTTTCCTTCACATCAGTGGTACAACTTGCCTATTGCAGACCACTCACGTTACTCTGTTCCACGCCTGCACCTGGACAAGTCTTCCCTTCACATCAGTGGTACAACTTGCCTATTGCAGACTACTCACGTTACTCCGTTCCACGCCTGCACCTGGACAAGTCTTCTCTACACATCAGTGGTAAAAATTGCCTATTGCAGACAACTCACGTTACTCCGTTCTATGCCTGCGCCTGGACAAGTCTTCTCTACATATCCGTGGTGAAACTTATCAGCTGTAGACCATTCATGTTTCCTTGTGATATAGCTACTACTCTGTATGGTACCTATTAGCTGGACTAAATCTACAAGTGCCTCAGTATTGTAGCTGCAAGTCGCTGACTCTTCTACTATATTGTTGATTGGTCTTTGCCTAACGTTATCCAGTTATCAAGTACTGGCCTGCTATATGCTACCTGCGTGCTAAGGCACTTGGACTCTTTCCTCATTTTATTCTGTTTACTAAACTGCTGTACCATCACAATTCCACGGTGCCAAGACTCAGCATTTATACTATTGACATTCCTTTCCTCTATTCTTCTGTATGGTTCCACTGATTCACCACACTACCCAGAGGTCTGCACTTCTGGTAAGTGTAGCTACACCTGGTGAATTCTGGGTAAAACTCCTAGTGCCCGTGACATTAGAACTCGGTAGATGGCTAATGAAATCCATAGTTATGTGAGTCCATGGACAGGAAGGAATCAGCAGGGGTAGTAGCAAACCAGCTGGAGGTTGCCTGAAACTCTTATGTTGGGCACACTTAGAACATGCTGCGACAAACAGTTTAACATCTTTAAGAAGAGTAGGCCACCAATAACTCCTTTGTATAAGAGCATGAGTTTTCCACACACCAGCATGTCCTGCAAATTTAGAACAATGCGCCCAGTGGAGAAGTGTTTTGCGTAGAGGTTCAGCCACATAAGTTTTGCCATGAGGAGGAGTTGGCTCTGGTTTGGTGGCTGCAACGCACGTAGGACTGATAATAGGTCGTGGTTCAGAAAGATTGGGATCCTCATTCTCTACTTTTGACCGTGACAGGGCATCTGCCTTACAGTTCTTAGAGCCCAGACGGTAGGTAACATGAATGTTGAACCGAGAGAAGAACAGCGCCCAGCGAGACTTACGAGGCTTCATACACTGTGCAGTCTTCAGATACAATAAGTTCTTATGATCTGTATAAACTGTCACTGGATAACGAGCCCCTTCCAGCAAATATCGCCATTCTTCTAGAGCCAACTTAATGGTGAGCAATTTTTTGTCTCCAATGGAATAAATCCACTCAGCAGGGAGAAATTTCTTAGAGAAGAATCCACACGGATGCCATTGTTCATCATGAGACTTCTGGGAAAGTACGGCCCCCACAACAACCGAGGAAGCATCAACCTCCAGATAGAATGGGTAGTTAATGTCAGGTAGCGAGAAGATAGGAGCCAAAATAAATGCTTGTTTTAATTGCTAAAAAGCTGTCTGTGCTTCAAGAGACCACTTAGTAGGGTTGGAACCTTTTCGGGTTAAAGCGGTAATAGGTGCTACTACCGTAGAGTAGCCTCGAATGAATTCCGGAAATAATTAGCGGAACCAAGTAAACAATGTATTGCTCTCAAGGTAGTAAGTTGAGGCCAATTTATAATGGCTTGCACCTTTTCTGGATCCATGCGTTGACCGCTTCCTGAGATGATGTAACCCAGGAAAGGAATGGAGTTAACCTCATAGGTGCATTATTCCAGCTTACAGTACAGCTTGTTCTTACGGAGACGTTGAAGGACCTCCTTCACATGGGTTCTATGAGACTTGATATCTGAAAAGAAAATAAGAATATCATCCAAGCAAACTACTAGATTGTTGTACAAGAGATCTCGGAAAATTTCATTTATGAAGCCTTGAAAGACCGCAGGAGCATTACTGAGTCCAAAGGGCATAACGAGATACTGATACACTCTGAACCAATTTTCTCTAAATTTCTTTCTCGGAACTTAAGATCTATCCGATTGCACAACGTGATCAGTTCTTCCAGGTTGGTGGGCAAGTCTTGTGTGACCAACACTTCCTTAATGCGGTCAGAGAGACCTTGCCAAAAGACTGTCACTAGTGCATCATTATTTCATGAGAGTTCAGAAGAAAGGGTTCTGAATTGGACTACGTATTGTCCTACAGATGATTGGCCCTGTTGCAACCACAGAATATCAGCAGCGGCAGATGATGATCTCCCAGGCTCATCAAATATTCCTCGGAATAGGGTTAGGAACTCCTTGATGTTGGACAGAATGGGATCAGACATCTCCCAGAGGAGAGGTGCCCAGGGTAATGCTTGCCCTGATAGAAGGGAGTCTTAGTTCGATCTGTAGGAAAATTAGCCGGCTGTAGCTCAAAGTGAATACTGCATTGGTTCAGGAACCATCTACAGTTCTTTGGGTCTCTTTGGCTGGCATAGGAAGAACCAACCGAGATGGTGGACCTGGTACAACAATGCCACTGGTACTCTCTGAAGGGATCTGTGTTGGTGTCCGTGTCAATGCAGTCTGTAGTTTTGCCATACAAGCAGATAGCTCTTGCAAATATCTCATCACATGCTCCTGAGTAGTTTCCTGTTTTTCCATGCATTCAACTAGACTTCGGATGAAGTCTGCCCTTGGGGTATGTTTCCCTGCCGGATCCATTCGGCCAGTGCAAACTGTCACGGCAATAGGGTTTCTGGAATCCATCTTGGGACTCCAGGGACTAGCTGTGGCAAGAGTGTAGTGGTAACTGGGGGGCCGGATGAAAATCTTGCTCATAGAGCTTGCTTGAGTCCTGTATAGAGGATGGTAGTAGAAGTAACCATACAGAAAACAAATGGTTAATGGTTTGCAGTTCATTTAACAGCAACAAGATGAAGTTGAACTCACACAGAAAAGTCCATAACACAGCTGCAGGATGTGGCTGAATTCCCACAGAGGATAAATAGTGGAGATCTTAATACAGCAGAAGGATTGAAGTAGCAGCCAGGAAGAAGCTGAATTCACATGAAGGGTTGACATCTGTATACAGCAGGAAGATAGAAACAGCAAAACAACAGCAATTGTGGAGATCTGGAACCAGGAACTAGCAAAGTGTTGCACTGGCAATTTGATGAATGTAGGAGGAGACTCTTATAGTCTGCAAACGATGCCAATTGGTGAATGAAATCAGGTGTTCAGACTCAGCAGGAAGTTTAGCAAATGTCTCACCCAAGATGGCAGCCTCCAGTACTGCAAACAGAAATCATGCTTGTCCAAGGATAGAATGCTGCAATAGACCAGTAGGGAGATGTACAGTGATATGGTACCGCCGAGTGGTGTAAACAGGACTAAGACCCCGATACGTGACATTTACAATCTATGGTACACTGGGAGTTGTATACATGAGGTTAAGTTTACATATTGAATTTAGGTCTAGCCAGGTTGCGAAGCTAAAAATTGATTCATATACCATATGATCCAGTCACACAGCAATGTTGGTCGGGGTCAGAGGTTTGTTGTTTTGTGTGAATGGTGTAAACTGTGGTAATAGGGTAAATCTAGTGAGGTTAAGAGGGTGGTTTAGGAATATTATAAGTTTGCCTGAACAGGTGGGTTTTCAGAGAATGGTTGCAGGTTTCTAGACCAGAGGAAATTCTCATTGTGAGAGGCAGGAATTACATAGATTGGGTGCAGCTCAAAAATAGTCCTGCGACCGGGAATGAGGGAATGTAAAGAGAGTGGAAGAGAGACGCAGATCTTGTGTAGAAAGGAGTTGTTGAGTTTGAGGAGATTTTGAAACAAATGCATTTTTGCTGATGGCTTTGTAGGTTAGTAGAAGTATTTTATATTGTTTTCTGTAAAAAGCGGACAACCAATGTAGACACTGACAGAGTGGTTCAGCAGTGGAAGAATGATTTGCAAAATAGATTGTAGGTGTAATAGTTTCATTTTGGGAAAACCAGTAAGGAGGGAATTCTAATAGTCATGTATGCAACATGATTTAAATATAGAGTCCATATGAGGATCAAAGATAGTACTGAGTCGAGGATCACACCTGGCAGGGAGCTTGCAGGGTGGGATTTATGGTCATGTTGTCAACAGAAATAGAAATGTCAGGCAGGAAGCTTCTGCTTGTGGGTAGGACTATTATTAACCCTGTTTTTGAAAGATTGAGTTTGAGTTGTCGAAAGGACATCCAAGACAAAATGGCATAAAGACAGTCAGGAACGGAGGACAACACAGATGGAGGATGGTCAGGACAGGATGGATAAATTTGGATATCATCGACATAGAGAAGACACTGAAATCCAAAGGAGCTTATTAGTTTTCCTAGAGAAGTGGTAAAGGTAGAGAACAGCAGAGGACCTAGTTCTGAGCTGTGTGCTACTCCAACTGATAAAGTAAGCGGAGTGGAGGTGGATCCAGAGAAAATAACACTGAAAGAGTGATTAGAAAGGTAGGATGAGAACCAGGAGGGTGTCTTGAAGACCTCAGAATTGTTGCATTTGTAGGAGAAGAGGGTGGTCAACAGTGTGAAATGCAGCAGAGAGATGAAGGAGAGTTAGAAGAGAGTAATGGCCTTTAGTTTTAGCAGTGATGAAATCATTGACAACCTTAGTCAATGTAGTCACTGTAAAATGCTGTTAATGAAAGTCTGACTGAGTAGGAACCAATAAGTTGTTTGCAAAAGGAAACATGCGAGGCGAGTGTAGAGAAATCTCTCTAGAAATTTGGATGGCCATGGGAACTGAGAGATGGGGCAGTAATTTTAGAAAGAGATTGTGTCAGTAATTTGTTTTTTCAGAATAGGAGTAATCACTGCGTGCTTGTATAATGATGCAAAGTTACCGGAAGAAAGAGATTACAATAATTAGTTAGAGGTGGAATTAGAATAGGAGACAGCGATCTACCGATTTGTGAAGGTATGTGATCAAGAGGTCAGGAGGAAGAGTAGGAAGATAAGAAGAGAGTAAATATTCCATCTTCTTTTATAGGATCAAATGAAGAATGGATGTCAGAGGATGCTGGGAAGGAATAGAGCTGATTGCTTGTCGAGGAAGATGATACCATTTCTAGTCTGATGTTAGCAAACTTGTCTTTGAAAAAGGAAGCAAGATCCTGGGCACTGGTAGTAGTCAGACAATTTTGGGTAAAAGGGTTGAGCAAAGATTTAAATCTGCAAAAAAAGGCATTTGGGGATAGAAGCCTGAGCAGAGATGAGTGATTGGAAGCATGCTTGCTTCGCAGTGTTCAGAACATTTCGATAGGATTGGTAGATAGAAGTTTAGGTGAAGAAATCATTAGAGGTAAGAGATTTACACCAGTGACTTTCTGCTTTATGGGAAAGTTTTTGAAGATTTCGTATTATTTTAGTGTTCCATGGTTGACATCGAAATCGACATGGAATATGAATATTCACTGGAGCCACTTGATCAAGGACTGTAACTAGGGCTTTGTGAAAATGAGGTACTGCCATATGAAGGGCTGAGAATGCATAGATTGGGGAGATAAGGTGTTGGTGAGAGGTGGAAAATTGTTGAAAATGAATAGAGTTAAGATTTCTGCGGGTATGAGGAGTCTTGGTAGAGTTGGACAGCAGAGAGGTTAAAGTAGTGGGGTGAACATGTAGCTGATAAGGTGATGATCTGGGAGTGGAAAAGACGTGTTTAGTTTGGTGAAAATGAGGTACTGACTGATCAGGGGAGGAGAATGTAGAAATTGGGGAGAGAAGGTGTTGGAGAGAGGTGGAAAACTATTGAAGATCAATAGAGTTGATATTCCTGTGGTTGTGAGGAGGTTTGAAAAGGTTTGACACTAGGGAGGGTAAAGAACTGGGGGTGAGCGAGTAGCTAATAAAGTAATGATCCGAGAGGGGAAAAGGAATGTCAAGGAAATCAGAAACTGAGCATAGTCTAGAGAAAACAAGATCAAGGCAATGGTCATCACAATGAGCAGAGGATTCAACCCACTGGAAGAGGCTGAGGAAGGAGATTAGAGAGAGCTTGCTTAGTTTTGAAGCAGCATTAGAAAGTTGATTAGCAATGGGGATATTGAAATCACCCAGGATGATGGTGGGTATGTCAGAAGATAACAAGCCAGGTAGCCATGCAAAAAAATCTTTAAAAAATTGCTGGTGCAATCCAGGCGGACCATAGATCATAGCAACATGCATAGAGAATGGATTAAATATCCGAATAGCAAGTACATCAAAAGATGTGAATGTAATTGGGCATTTGGTAGAACTGTGAATGTGCACTGTGGGGAAAGAAGTAGTCCAATCCCACCTCATTTAACTAAACAAGTACAAAACGTCCCAAGAAATCACAAAGGATATACTTTATTAGATCCTGGATGACTGTGAGGACTTTACAAATCCCACAAAGTATTTCAATCTATTCAGCAAAGTCATCTTACAAGCTAAATACTCTACTGCTTTAACTGAGGGAACCAACTACACTAGTCTGCGACCTGGGTTTTCACTAAGCGAAATCCATGAACTCTTGCGGAGATCCCTGGTGGAGTCTGGTGAGGGTCTTAGACTCCAATGCCAGTATATTTGATTGTGCCAAAACTCCATTGCACATTACAAAATCCCAAGACTTTGGTATACTCAGCTGTACTCTCAGCATTTTGCCTATAGTGTGAAACACCTCAGCGTATTCCAGTAGGACAACCTCTCATTTCTATCACAATTTCTGGTATTTTCCCCCATAGATACAAAATCCAAAGTTTTCCTAAAATCCCTGATGGTTCTAGGACTAGATGAAGCTTAACATTTTGTGTTTGAGGAGTTTAAAGATCTGAGATGGTATACATATGAGAAGGGTTTGGAAGAAATAAAACAGTCTCAGTAGAATAAGAAAATTTACATGAACCTATCCAGGGTATTAGTAGTGTATTCCGTGAGCTCAAATATTTTTTGATAGTCAGTATAATGCATGGTTGATTTGCTTAGTATATTTGATAGTCTTTGGAGATGTCCACTCCTAGAGAACTAAGTTTATGTTGTTGCCACTTGATGTTGAAATTGAATGCAATTAGCATTTTCATGGTAGGAGGAATATGTAAATCCGATACTTAAGTATTTTGGACACTCATTTTGTAACCTGATAAAGCACTGTGCTGCACAATGTGATTAGGACTATTATCATTTTTATTATCATTATATTCATAGGGCACCACAAAAGTCCACAAATTAATAGTGGTATATAATAAACAGACAGCAACAATCCATAATACATTAAATAATATATTATAAAACTAAACATATTTATACAAACACCATAAATCTACTAATTAACAGATTATAAAAGGATAATATAGTAATGCAGATCAATTTATTTATTGGTCAGTGAGTGAGAGTGATTTTAATGTCCAATGTGAAGTAGGCGTGGGGGTTATTTAATAAAATGCGGGTTTGAAAAAGTGGAGATGTTGTCTATAGCAACCAATCAGATTCTAGCTTTCATTTATTTAGTGCATTCTACAAAATGACAGCTAGAATCTGATCAGTTGCTATAGGCAACATCTCCACTTTTTTAAACCCACAGTTTAGTAAATATACCCCTTGGTCTCTAAAAAATGGGGCTTTGGAAGGAGACATTACGGTACATAAGATGTAGCAATAGTAGCAGGAAAACACAAGGAAATAGGGCCCTGCTTGTGTGAGCAACATCATAAAATGAAGGAGAGAACACAAATAGGCTGTCACCAAGTGGGGAAGTTGAGGTGGTAACAAAGGCAAAGGAGTATTTTGGCAGACTGATGGGCTTAAATAAAGAAATTAGTTTTAAGGAGAGGCTTGAAGCTCTGGAGAGTCATGGTCAAAAGTTTTGAGAATGACACGAGTATTGGTTTTCACAAAGTTTGCTGCTTCACTGTTTTTAGACCTTTTTTGCCAGATGTTGCTATGGTATATTGAAGTAACATTACAAGCATTTCATAAGTGTCAAAGGCTTTTATTGACAATTATATTAAGTTTATGCAAAGTTTCAATATTTGCAGTGTTGACCCTTCCTTTTGAAGACCTCTGCAATTCGCCCTGGCAGCTGTCAATCACCTTCTGGGCCACATACTGACTGGTGGCCGCCCATTCTTGCCTAATCAAAGCTTGGAGTTTGTCAGAATTTGTGGGTTTTCGTTTGTCCACCCACCTCTTGAGGATTGACCGCAAGTTCTCAATGGGATTAAGGTCTGTGGAGTTTCCTGACCATGAACTCAAAATTTTGATGTTTTGATCCACAAGCCACTTAATTATCACTTTTGCCTTATGGCAAGTTGCTCCATCATGCTGGAAAATACATTGTTCATCACCAAACTGTTCTTGGATGGTTGGGAGAAGTTGCTCTTGGAGGATGTTTTGGTACCATCATCATCATCATCATCATCAACATTTATTTATATAGCGCCAGCTAATTCTGTAGCGCTTTACAATTGGGAACAAACATTAATAAGACAATACTGGGTAATACATACAGACAGAGAGGTAAGAGAACCCTGCTCGAAAGCTTACAATCTATAGGACAATGGGAGTTAGAAACTCAAGGGCATGTGCTACATCATATTGCACAATGGACCAGCCAGACTGCAAAGGTAAAAGTACTGAGTGTGCTGTGTGTGTTGCAATGTTGGTCAGAAGGTTGTTGTCTTGCGTTAGCAGTGTAGAGGATGGCAATAGGGTAATCTAGGGAAATTAAGATGATGGTTGAGGAATATCATAACCTTGTCTGAAGAGGTGGGTTTTCAGTGAACGCTTGAAGGTTTGAAGACTAGAGGAAAGTCTTACTGTGCGAGGGAGGGAATTCCACAAAATAGGTGCAGCCCGGAAAAAATCCTGTAACCGAGAATGGGAGGATGTGATGAGAGTGGAGGAGAGACGTAGATCTTGTGCAGAACAGAGGTGTCGAGTAGGGAGATATTTCGAGACAAGTGAGGAAATGTATGTCGGTGCAATTGTGTTGATGGCCTTGTATGTTAGTAGAAGAATTTTATATTGGATTCGTTGAAATACAGGCAGCCAATGTAGAGACTGACAGAGTGGCTCAGCAGAGGAATAACGGTTTGTAAGGAAAATCAGTCTAGCCTCTGCGTGCAAAATAGATTGTAGGGGTTCAAGTCTGCCTTTGGGAAGACCAGTAAGGAGGGAATTGCAATAGTCAATGCGGGAGATGATGAGTGCATGAATTAAATGTTTTTGCGGTGTCTTGTGTCAGATATGTGCGTACCATTCTTTATTCATGGCTGCGTTCTTAGGCAAAAATGTTAGTGAGCCCACGCTCTTGGCTGAGAAGCAACCCCACACATGAATGGTCTTAGGATACTTTACTTTTGGCATGACACAGGTCTGATGGTAGCACTCAGCCTTCCTTCTCCGGAGATGTGTTGTTCCAGATGCCCCAAACAATCTGAAAGGGGATTTATCAGAGAAATTGACTTTACCCCAATCCTCAGCAGTCCAATCCCTGTAATTTTTGCAGACTTTAAGTCTGTCCCTGGTGTTTTTCCTGAAGAGAAGTGGCTTCTTTGCTGGCCTACATGACACCAGGCCATTCTCCAAAAGTCTTCACCTCACTGTGCATGCAGATGCATGCACACCTGCCTGCTGCCATTCCTGAGCAAGCTCTGCACTGCAGCTGAATCATCTTTAGGAGACCGTCCTGGCATTTGCTGGACGTTCTTGGGCGCCCTGAAGCCTTCTTCACAACTATTGAATCTCTCTCCTTGAAGATCATGATGATCCGATAAATGGTAGATTTAGGTGCAATCTTTCTAGCAGCAAAGCAATGATGACTGCAAATGTTTCCTTGCAGGTAACCATGGTTAACAGAGGAAGAACAATGATTTCAAGCACCACTTTCCTTTTAAAGCTTCCAGTCTGTTATTCTAACTCAATCATCATGACAGAGTGATCTCCAGCCTTGTCTTCATCAACACTCTCACCTGTGTTAATGAGAGAATCACTGACCTGATGTCAGCTGGTCCTTTTGTGGCAGGGGTGAAATGCAGTGGAAATGTTGTTTCTGGGATAAAGTTCATTGTCATGGCAAAAAGGGGCTTTGAAATTATTTTGCAATTCATCTGATCACTCTTCATGAAATTTTGGCGTATATGCAAATTTGCCATCATAAAACTGAGGCAGCAAAATTTGTAAAAAATAATATTTGTGCCATTCTCAAAACTTTTGGCCATGACTGTAGAGGTTTATCTGGGAGAGTGTGGGAGATCATTCCATATGGGAGCAGCCCGGGCAAAGTCTTTGAGGCAGGAAAGGCAAGAGTTAAGTAGTGTGGTAGTGAGGAGGTGGTTTTTTGGCAGAGTGGAGGTGGCAGGCACGAGTGTGTGCAAAGATGAGGTTGGAATGTAGGGGGTTAAGATTGGTAGAGAACTTTTTGTTGAGAATGAAGAGTTTAACTTTAATTCTGTAAAAGAGCCAGCAAAGGGACTGACAGAGGAAGACAGCACAGATAGAGTGGTGGGAGAGAAATACAGTATAAAGCAAGCATTGAGGATAATCTGAAGAGGGGCAAGTTTGGATTTGGCTAGGACAGAGAGGAGAGGATTACAGTATTCAAGGCAAAAGAGTTTGAAAAAGCTTTTTGGTAGCTTTTATGCAGAGAAAGGGACAGATTTTAAATATTTTCCGGAGGTGGAAGTGGCAGGCACTGAGTGTGAAGATTGAAGGAGAGGGAGAAGTTGAAGGTAACCCCATGGCAGTGGTTTTGAAAAACAATGAAGAGGATAGGTTTTTTTTTTTTAACAGAAATGGAGAGGGGATGAGGTGAGGGACGAAAGACTAAGATTTCAGTCTTAGAGAAATTACATTTAAGAAAGTGCTTTGACATCCAAGATGAGATGGCCTACAGACAGAACGATACATAAGCGATGAGAGAAGGATAAAGGTCAGGGAAGGGATAGAGGTTAGGGGAAGAAAGATAAATTTTGGTTTTCTTGACATATGGTGGTACTGAAGGTCAAATGAATTTCTTAGATCACCAACGGAGGAGGTGTAGAGGGAAAAGGGCTGGTGGCCAAGAACAAACCATTTAGGAACTTCGACAAGTAAGGGAAGAGGGTGTGGGAGGTGGAGTCGAATATATAAATCAAAAAGGAGCAGTTGGTAAGAAAGTGGGAAACCAGGTAAGACCAGTGTTATAAAGGCTTGTAGATTGGAGAGTTTGCAAAATAATGGGGTGGGCAATGGTATGCAGAAAATAGGTAAAAAATGGATGAAAAGGGAAAAGTTATGCTTAGATTTAGCTTAGAGAAGATTCATGGGAACTTTAGTGAGGGTGGTATCGTAGAGTGGAAGGAGCAAAATCCAGATTGGAGTGGATCAAATAGGGGTGAAAGGAGAAAAGAGGTGACGTTTAGAGAGAAATGGAAGGAGGGAGGTGCCACCACCTTGCTGGGCTCCAGATCTGGGTATGTGGGAAGACAGCCCTAGAAAGAGAGAAAAGTAAGAGAGGCGGTGTCATCAGGTTTCAGTGATGTCAAGCTGATTTTAGGATCTAGAGATAATGACATCAATGATTTCTGCTACAGTTAGTTACATACTCACCTGGCATTCCAGAGAGCATAGGATAGAGAGAGAGAGAGAAGAAAAGAGATGTGGATGAGGTTGTTTGAGTTGATGGATTGCAGGATTTTCAGTGAGGGGTGTGTGAGGTAGAAAGGAGGAAATTGGACAACAAAAAATGAAAAATAGAAGAGGGCCCCCCATGGGCTCACCCACCTATAGGTCTGGGACCAATGCTAAATAGCAAAGCCCAGTCTGATGGATAGGAGCAGTTTACCATCTCCCCATTTTGCTTTTCTTATCTGTCACAACCTCCTTTTTGGGGGTGTTATCTTGCGGTTTATGTAATCACAGGTTAATGTGTCCAATGCTCTCTATTTTTTTTACATTAAAACAATCTAGATGGCTAGTTACAAAGGGTCGCTTTGAAAAATTGTGTTTTTGCTAATAAAATGTATTGGTTTGGCGTTGAGAGACCATGCCAAAAAGCATTGATATGCAGAAATCGCCATTTGATAAAACTCCCCTCCCGTGTCCAGTCATATATTTAGATTGTTTATTCTTATACCTGCATGGTTTTTTAACAATACTGCAGAAGAAACAAAATGTCCTTTAAATCATCATTTTCACACATAGCAGATTTTGCATTTACAAGAAAAAGGACTTTTTTGATTTTTTTTTTAAATCCCTTTCTAACTCTCTTTTTGCTCAGCAGAATTAATACATATTTTTATATTACTTCACTCATTTTACAAACTCATAGAAACCTTATGAGACTAAATCCCAGAGAGGAGAAAAATCCTCATTAATGAAATGTTTATAAAAGGATCTCCGCAGCTGTGGAGATAACACTGTGTTCATATATCTCAGTGTGCACAGACACTGCAGAATCCTTTATCCCACAGAGACTGAAGTTTTCTTTCAGTCACATAACACTTGATGAATTGGGCATAACATGATAGTAATTATGTCCCTGCTGGAATATGAGGCAGATATGAAGATGGAAAATCTGTCTAGAATCAGCACCTCTTTTGTGTTTCTTGGTCTCTTGGAAATGGAGAAATATAGATACCTGTATTCTGTCTTATCTCTCAACCTGTATATGATGCCAATGTTATTATGCTGTCTGATTGTCTATGTTATTTGGGCTGAAGAAAGTCTCCACAAACCGATGTATATTTTCATAAGTAACCTGCTTCTCAATGGAGTTTTTGGAAACACAGTTATTTTCCCTCTGTTTATAATTGACTTGATGTTGGGATCCTCAACTATTTCTCTTCCTGGATGTCTCACACAGATATTGTGTGTCCAGAGTTATTTTACAATTGATTTATTCACTTTCACCACCATGGCGTATGACCGCTATTTGGCTGTGGGTCACCCTTTGAGATACCCCTCCATGATGACAAACAGAAAGGCTCTGATATATATAATTATAATGTGGGTTGTTGCCTTTATATCTGTCCTGATTCCTGTGATAATGACAGCAAACCTCCAGTTTTGTGGGGTAAATATTAATAACATTTACTGTGAAAATATGTCCCTGATCAGACTGGCTTGTGGTGATTCCTCAGTAAATAATATCTTTGGACTTATTAGAACATTTATTATTGTTTTGTTGACTCTTCCAATTATTACATACTGCTACATAAGGACATTGCTGATCTGCCTGAAGATCTCCAGATCCGCCTCTCTGAAAGCTTTCCATACGCTGGTATCCCACATAATCACATACTCTGTTTTTATGACTGCAACTCTATTCGTTTTCCTAAGGTACAGGCTGAATGGTGGATCCATGTCTGTTACTGTTCATGTTACACTTTCCATCACTGGTCTTCTCTGTTCCTTCATTGTGAATCCAATTGTGTACGGAATAAGGACAGAAGCTTTAAAGATTAAAATACTACATCACCTGCAGAGAATACATCTATCAAAAAGACTGTCTGAATTAATATTATGCAATATCTATTTAAAAAAAAATACTGCAATAAATGCAATATCATTGTAATGAATGTATGGTTTATTTCAGAGCTGTGCTAGTGGCACAGTGGTCAGCACTGTGATGAAGTAATTTTTAACTAAAACCCTATATTACCAATTAATTCAATAGAATGAACAAATTAACTTGAATTTTGTTTCTGTACTTTTAAGAGAACGGAAAAAAACACATATTATATAACAAGAGACATATTTTTAGTAAATTTCCATTATTGCACAATTCATGAACAAAACAGGTTATATAATTGTCATGTGACTGTATTTAAAAATATCGCTGGATATGGCCAAAGAAATAAGGGTCAAGATGGCCCGTCCAAAAGAACATGTCACATTGCCAGCAGTGATGTAAGCTGTGAAGGTGTGTTTTGAAGTAATAAAGAGTTTCATCTCTATAAATGTATGAGTTAATCAGATATAGAGGGTCAATTGGCATTTGAGACCCTGGGCGTATGTCTGCTTCATCCAGTATGGCTGTATCTATGTATAATACCTTTTTAATAAACTATAGAAATATTATATTTTGGAAACCTGCTCATCTCATTTATTATTTAAAAGGGAAAATCTTATACAAACTGGGGGCTTTCGTCCTATGGCTATCACATACCACAACTTACTCTCTTCATGCCTGATTCAACAAGGGGGAGACGATGATCTACACTCTGATCTGCACTGGTGAGTATCAGATGTGTTAAATATATCTGTGCTCCGAAGTGTATTGAGGTACCGAAGCAGTGAGTGAAGAGAGGGTGGGGGTGGATGCTGATATGTAAAGTAACCTAGGACCTTATTGCTAAATGTGTAGTAGTTAATTTAATATTTTTCTGTAGAGACTTAGAAATTTAGAAACTTGATAAAATATTGTTAGTTTAAATGTTACTAAAATGTGCTTTTCTTCAGTATGGACTGGCCACCCATAACTGGCAAAAGACATTTTAGTGTTTTAACACTGTGTATAGCTGTTTGCAAAGTTAAGAGATGTGACTTGCAAAGTTAATGTGTTAAATGAACTGCTTTTGCAGTATAGGCTGATAACCTATATCTGGCAGAAAGTGTTGTGATGTTTTATGATCTACTCGGTAGACTTATTTGGGAAAAAAATAAAAGTTATAATATATGAGTAGAAATGCCGGTCTCATGATGGACGCATCCCTTAGATAAATAGAGACCCTATGGGTCTGCTGTTTTTAAGGAGAGAAAGGGCGTGGCTCCCCGGGCAAGTAAGTGTGTGCCTATAAAGTTTTAATCCTGATTGCATGAAAACTCTAAACAGGGGATGCAAGGAAAAATAACAAAGAACTTATAACATGTGTTTTTTTTTATGTGGAATTTTTAATTTTGAACCTAGAAGTAACGAGAGATGAAATTCTCTTATAAGAGTAAAGTAAAAAAATAAGACAGTTAAGATGTTATTTAATTGTTAGATGTTAATAGGTGATATGAGCAGACAAAATGGCATAAATTTTAAACAGCAGAAATAAATATATAATGATGCAGCCTGCGCAGCGTATAGTATTATCATGTTTCATTTCTCCCTGAAAAAAAACCTGAATGGTTTGAGGTTTTTTTTTTTATATTATCCTGATGGTTTGCAAATGTGTCTATCGTGAAAATACATTGCATATTGTACATTGTAACTTGAGATGTTGGAAACATATCGAGCTAAGCTTTCAGAGTACGGGTCTGGTAAGAAAGCTAATAACTGTCCTATGTGTAAAATACTTCATCTGTTTTTAGAATTGCAAACCTTATTTAAGCTGTGTTAATATTATTGATCAGTGAATTGTTTATTCCATATATTATAAAATGATATGGTATATCTCTCTCGTACTTTTGTCATTCTGGGGCTATTCACTCAGCTCTATTGCAGTAAATGCTGGACATTTAATTTCTTTTTCCCCTTGGAGACAGAGGTGTAAATAAGTTTGTTTTGTGAAGACAGTAGACTAAAGATAGTCTGATTTTTTTTGTAGTGCCTGTTAAGACTTGTGTAACAATCAAATGTGGTTTTAAAGCATAGATAAATGTGCCGGTGCAAGTTAGTGTTAATCTTGTGAACGCGAATTCCAGAGTTTTTTTTGTGTGTGCGATTTCAGTGAAACATCTGGTTTTAATAATTTGTAAGAAACAGTTGTTGTACATCATTAGAAAATATGCTGGTTTTATGAATATGGAAGATGTACAGATTAAATTTAAGATTTAAAGAACTTCTATGGAGATATTAAGTAAATAAATAGTATTTGTCAGTTTTACTGCGAGCAACTACAAGACAGGGTCACACCCAGATTGAAATTTCTGTGTTGGCAGACATGAGATGAATATTTAAATAAGGTCTTTATTGTGTTAAATAGTAATTTTGCAGATGAAATGTATGTTAAAATATTTTTAGAGCAATTGCATAATATTTTTGGCATGTAGTGTGAATCAAATCTTCGATCACAGAACACAATGTGTGTGTGTTTAAACTTTGAGAAGTCTTTGTTGTTTTGAATTAGAATAATTGTTATTTGAAATCCGGCAACAAAACCTTTGGTATGTTAGCTTTAATTAATTGAATTGAAAGATAGTGGTTTGCTTTGAAAATAGCATATGTGTAGTGGTTTACATAGAGAGATTTGTAACTGGGTTTCTTGAAGTTTCGCCATTTTACAAAGATGTCTCTCCTCCCATCTCCCTCGTCTTATGGAATGAGGTGGATGTTTTATTCCCATGCCAAGAGGAAGAGTTCAGTACATGGAATATTTCCTGTGTTATGAGCGTGAACACAGTTTTGTACCATAGAACGGACAAATGACTAGACCCCGCCCTGCATACCAATGCAGATCTCAGTCATAGATTGTGCAGCGTTGATTTTTAATGCTAATAAGAATTATTCAGAATATTGTTGTTTGCTGTTACCAACAGGGGGGTTCAATCTTTATAAAGTTTTATAGACAGTTCTAATTATTGGTTATAATGTGTGCAGAATAATTTGCAATCTTGTGTACCCACAGGAGACCAGAAACCAGAATATGTGAATGATGTTCTGCTGTAAAGATACTAAATAATTATTGTGTTTTCTTTCAGAAGTATCCAAGAAGGAGAAAATTCATTTATCTATTAACAAGGTTAAATTGTTTGACACCTGGCCAGAGATATTTAGATTTCCTAAAGGGTGGTACTGATATTTGAATACCCTCTACCTCAGAATAATGAAAAAAAGAAAGAAAGAAAAAGAAATAAAAGCAGTACATTTATTTCTTGATATATCACAATTCTGTAGCCAGTGAATACTAGGATTTTCAGCCACAGCTGTTTGCTAGATAAGTTGAAACAGTCCTGAATTCATTGAGGCATTTGAAGAGATTAAAAGACTCTAGTCTTTACCCCAGATTTAGGCATCTACAATTATAAGAAATGTTTTCTATTGTACTGATAATACTGTTTTAGGATATTTAAAAGATAATTAATGTACAATTAGATAGGTAGCAAAAGCATTAACTTCATGTTTAAGGTTTATAGCCATAGCAGCTATTATTGTGGAAAAGACACAGGATATTGTGTTGCAGCGTGAGTTACATTTGTTTGTTCCTCGTGTTGTCACACAACTCCTGAATAATGCACAGACTTATAGCAAGGTTTATACAATGGGAAATTAAAATTAAATTAAATTCCATTAATTCTTCTAACATTACAATATGCAAATGTCAGAATCTCAATTTTTCTACATCAGTGCCTTAGAAACCTCACATGACAAGGAAGACAATGAGCATGATTGAATTAAGTAAATGTGTAAGTTTTTCTGTATTACCAGACATTTCTGAGACTACATTGAAGAATCTAGATTAAAGTTTCTTTACTGATGAAATTTTTTATAAATAAACGCATGATAGCTCACTAGTGACAGTGACGGATGTGCAATCACTATACATAATGAGATAACAGCACTCATCAGAGCATGTCGGCTAGGTAAAGAAAAATATATAAACATTTACACAGATTTTCATTAGGCGTAGTAACACGCCGTAGTTTATGATTTTGGAACTATTTGAAAACATAGGGGTTATCATGAAAAGAACAAACACACAGAGAGATCTCCAAGCACACTGCTATAGCCAGCAACAGATCTGCCAGAAAACAAACTAGCAGACTCAGCAGCTCCAGAAGCAGCTTCAGAAAGGCAGCCACATAACCAATTGATGATTTTTCATGATATCACATTTGAGAACTTACTACAAAGTCAGTAAAAAGCTATATTGAATGAAATTAATATTGGAAATTGAAACAATGTTATAAAACAAAGGATGAAATTTGGGTAGATATAGAAAAATAAACCAGTGGCATTAAAAATGTTGTTGCTAGCTTTGCAGAAAGTGCTCATGGGTTGGTCTACATGGGAGCAGATAACAAAATTAGAAGTGTTATATCTTGTTGGAATGCCCAGAAATTACTACAGTTGCTAAGTTTAAATGTGAAATATGTATAATTTGTCTTAATAACAATGAAGGAAAGATAGTACCTATTAAGGTCAGACAGTTGCCTAATATAACCTTTTCAGAGGTTACAAATTAGTTTATTAATTTTATTTAATTAAGAGAAAAAAAGTTAACAGGGTTGCAGTAGGTGTTAATTGGTATTAATACGTGTTGGTGGGATGAGGCATATCTAACTGCCCCAGACATACTGCAACTTAATTGCTAAGAAGATTTTGCCAGAATTTGTATGCAGATGTAGTTCACCCAGAGAGTGAAATCATTTCAGAGAAAAAGTGTTTCAAAGAATGTGTAATATGATGGTAATATATTCAAACGTTATACACTATATCATTCTCAAGCTTCAGAGAAAGTTGAAATAATAAATGGAGTAATTAAATAATAACTAAGCTTATTAAAGAAACAGGAATGGCACTTCTTTAGTTTATCATGGTATTAGATTCACTTCTAAACCTCGTCTCAATCTCTCTCCATATGAACTGTTATTGGACTTCAGCCAAGATACGTTATTAATCCACAGACTGACTTGAAGCTGCATCATGATCTAACTGCTCAATATGTCATACAGTTGTCTAAACAGTTACAGAAGCTTCAGAGGGCCCAGAAGAACACTTGAAAGAAGGATATTCAAACAGAAGCAGCTCATGGGCCTGCACACAGAAGATACAACCTAGAGACTATGTTATGGTGAGAAATCTCTCACACTCTGGTTCCCTTACAGATCGATGGGATGGTCCTTCTAAAACCAGGTTCTATAACGACTGATACTGCCGTAAAGGTTGCAGAGAAAGACATTTGGATTCATAGTTCCCATTGCAAACAGGTGAAAGACCCAAGCTTAAAGGAACCAAAGGACTCAGAACTGAACACAGATAAAGAGACTGAGTTATGTTTAAAAGAACTCTTCAATCAAGATGGAAGTGATGATGTATAATCAGCTACAAGGTTATCGACTTATGACACAAAGAAATTCCACCTTGTCGCCTGTCTTATAGGAACAACGATAGTTGAAGCCTCAACATGTTTTTTCTATATTTTGGAAAGGAATTGAGGAGAAGTTGTTAAGGTGATAGCCCATCTGAAATATTAGATGAGGATGATTTTAATAAGACCATTTCTGCTTCTTTTCTAAACAGGAAAGCCAGGAAATTCAGAAATTGTAGAGGATTACCACCAATTCCAAAATGTATTTGTGAGTATTGTGGTACTCCACCAAAAGAAAGGTGGTTAATATGGTGGTCTGATAATAATGAATATTGCTAGAGAGAATATCCAGTTGACCGATAGCATGTTATGTTAAGTGAAATGTTAGGAGTTACAAATTGTTGGGTATGTACTAAAATTCCTTTAATGAGTAAAAATATGCCAATGTTCCCATTTCCAGTACCTTATGAGGAATGACAAACATTAGTCCTGATATAATATGTCAAGAACAAAAGTGAGATCTTGATTATGGTCGAATTGCTGAAAGTATATGTAACTTGACTAAACTTCCGGTTATAGGTTTAGCACCACATATAACTGAATACATTTATTTTATGTTTAATAAAGCAATAAATAAGGTTAAACCGATAACACCTCAGATAAAGGACAGCATCAGGTATATACATTGCTGCCGTAAAACAATAAGTAGTTCAAGTTGTAAGAATTAGCATGAATAATTGTAATACAGTAGCTACAGTGCCCAAAACATATGGGCCAGAATGTAAAGAACCTTGTACGTTTGATATAGACAGAGATTTATAAATTACATAAAATGAGAAAGCTAAATTAAAGATAGAACTTCAAACAGATGTAACTAAGTTTGAAGGTTATAACACCGAAGCACTAAAGAGTAAAATATGTACACAATGCACTTTGTATTAGTATAATCAACTTTTTAAGCATACACTACCAGAACCAGACTTAGGCGAAGAGAAAACGATACTAGATAAAAAAAAATGTCACGTGGGTATGATAATCTCAACCATGGCGTTAGAATATTGGGATTCATTTCTTTTACCAGGAAACATTTATTATATAAATATATATTGAAAATATGCATTTAAATGGTTATTAATTATGAATTATGCTGTTTAGGAAGAGTGGTTCCTCAGTTTTATACAGTGTTGTACAATGAGTTGAAAGAGATATTATTAATAAAAATATGTTCTACTCATTAATAAGTCAGTAAAACATAAAGTGGGTATAAATATTGATAATATGTTTACTTATGGAAATTATGGGTTTATGAAATTAAACGTTTGTCAGGATTTAATTAATAATGCGACTTAAATTTATCATGATACCTTTCATTATGTTGATCTTGAATTACAGGTATTTAAATATAAAGTTTTACAACATTGAGTAGTTTTGGACTATTTAACAGCTCAAACAGGAGGATAAAGTTTAATCCTTGAGACTGAACTTGGAATCCATTGTTTATTACCTAATCAACGACACTTCCGATCCAGAAGCTATAATTACACGTTATATAAACAACGCCCATTATATGAAGACGGATTTTGATGACAAAATTATTATAAAAACTTTTAAAATGATTCATCATGGACATGTTTAAATCCAAGCATATGGTTCTTTGGACTTGGAAAGTGGATATCTAACCTAATGTATATTTACATGAAATTTATAATATTTGTGGCAATATTGTTTCTGTATACTTGTTTAAAATATGATTTGTATTGTATACAAATATTTGCAAGAGTCAAACCAATCCGAAAACATCAGAGCTGACAGAAATATATACTCCCATTCAATTAATTATAGTCACATAAAAAAGTACCTTTTTATGTGTATACAAATGTGTGGAAACTGTAGAAGTAATGATTAACAAAAACCCTATATTACCAATTAGTTCAATAAAATGAACAAATTAACTTGAATTTTGTTTCTGTACTTTTAAGAGAACGTAAAAAAAAAACACATATTATATAACAAGAGACATGTTTTTAGTAAATTTTCATTATTGCACAATTCATGAACAAAACAGCTTATATAATTGTCATGTGATTGTATTTCACAATATTGCCGGATATGGCCAAAGAAATAAGGGTCAAGATGGCCCGTCCAAAAGAACATGTCACATTGCCAGCAGTGATGTAAGCTGGGAAGGTGTATTTTGAAGTAATAAGGAGTTTTATGTCTATAAATGTATGAGTTAATCAGATATAGAGGGTCAATTGGCATTTGAGACCCTGGGCGTATGTCTGCTTCATCCAGTATGGCTGTATCTATGTATAATACCTTTTTAATAAACTATAGAAATATTATATTTTGGAAACCTGCTCATCTCATTTATTATTTAAAGAGACGGAAAGAGAAAATCTTATGCACTCTTATACACTTAATCTTATAATCTCACAGCACTGGCTTAAATTCTGACCACTCCACTATCTGTCTGGTCAGAAATCATACTGGTAGGTTAGTAAGCAAAAATGGAGCCTAGCGAATGTGTGCACTACACATTGAAGACTAATCTGAAGAGCTGATATCATTAATTGAACATTCTCTGTGCAACATGCAGTTGATATACAAATAAAGAATAATATATATATATATATTTACTACTCAGCAGCCAAAAAACAGGGTGCTCATTGACTCTGAGCAGCACCCCCCAAAAATTTTTTTTTATTGCTTTTAAATCCAAAGTGAATTGTGTGAGTGGCAGTATCACAGTATCAGTGACATATTTACTACTCAGCGAGCAAAAAACTGTGAGTAGCAATCCCTCCCCCCCAAAAAAAAATATATAAATAAATATATATTTCTTGATTTTAAAATTGTGTGAGGAGCAGTAGCAGTGACATATTTAGTTAGCAGATACTAAACAAAGGGCCTCATTCGCAAAGGAGCATATGTGGTGATTTAATATGTGTAATACGCACAATTACTCTGAGCAGGTCCAGAACCAGACCATACGCCACAGAACGCAGCTGCGTCCAATTCGCAATGAACACCAGCCATGACAATCCCCGTGTTATAACTAGGACCATTGATGCTTAAAAGCTCACTTAAAGCTGCAGAGCTCTTTTAGGAGCTAGTTTTCTATCGTCAGACAGGGTTTTTAATTTAGCAAAGAATCCAGGGATGTGTTATAGGTGTAGACACTGGATCTAGGTGGTCCAATAAATATGGTAAATGAGGTTTGGGTAGTTGTTTTTATTTCAAATAAAATTATGTTTATCCTTATGTCTTTTTTTTTTTGCTGCAGATTAGAGCATACTGACACTTGTAGCTCTCCTTTTGCTAGTCCCACTAGGGTTGGTCAAGCTGTTTGGGGGGGAGGGAACCTTTTTTTTTCATTTTAACATGTTGACTTTTAACTTTAATACATATTTTCTTAACAGTCATCACACACAATTTTTAAACAAGTAGAATTTTTGCAAACACTGATCATAAATGTGAAAAATAATATTTTCTGAGCAAGTGTAATAAATACGATAGTTAGATATAAATATTTTTTTCTAATTTAATTTTGGACAATGTAACCGGGGTGGTTGGGAGTTGGTAGTGGGGCTGTGGGCTGGGGGAATACTTTGTATTGGGGTCTGAAACCTGGGACTGGAGGGATGTGAACTGGAGCTGGGGGGCTTGAAGTGTGGGGATCTCTTCATCAGCTAGAAAAAATAAATAAAAATATTGCTCTTGCTACATTAATAAAGCAGATGCTAGCGCTATGGGTGTAATTTGCTCAAGTATTTTCCAAGCTCAGCAGAGCTCAGATGTGATGTATTAAATGAAAATCTGGGCACTGGTTAATGTTATGCTGAACACAATTGTAACCAGAGGAAGATTACTTATTGATGCACATACATATTTGTTGTGTGTGTGTGGTGGGAGTTTAAAAAAAAATATATATATATATATTTTCCATAGACAAAAAAAAAACCTTATGGTTTAACATGTGCGATTAAGGTTCCTTACACACCATCTAAAATGTAAGAAAACTATTGAAACTCTTCCACTCAAACTCCAAAAAGCAAATTCCAAATTCACCACTGCTTGGCAGCAAGATCTGGGAGAGCAGGTCCGTGAAGCAGACTGGTTAGCCATTTTTGAGACCACACATGCTTGTTCTGCTAGTGTTTCTATAATAGAAACTAATTACAAGGTTCTAACAAGATGGTATAGGTGCCCAGCCCAACTAGCAAACTTTTGCCAGGGTGTTTCTGACTCCTGTTGGAGATGCCAGAATGCCCAGGGCACTACTATGCATATCTGGTGGGATTGTGAGATACTCAGACCTTTCTGGTCCAAGGTCATGGAGGTCTCTGCTGAAATATTAGGAGATGATGTTCCTGATAGTCCCGCCTTCTGGCTTCTCAACAAGATCGACGTTCCAATTTCCAGGTTTAAAAAAAACATTTTACGTTATCTGATTTCGGCTGCGAAAGCAGTGATTCCAACCCATTGGAGATCTACTAACCCCCCAACCATCCGGGAGTGGTTCCAGAGATTGGAGTTTTATAGAGTTATGGATGAGCTTTTACTTTCATCTGCTGATAAAGTTACTGAATATTACTCCATTTGGAGCCCATGGCTCGAATTCCAGGACTCCGATAAATTTAATCATTTAAACAAACCAGTTCTCTCACCTACTCTCCTTGCTAGGACTTGAATTGTTTATTTACATAATCTGTACTAGGAAACATTGCTCCCCCCCCTTACCTATCCCCGTCTCTGTCTTTTCCTTTTTCTCTCTTTCTTCTTCTTCTATTATAACATTTATTTGAATATGTTATTATGACATTTTGTATTAATGAGGTGGTTTTGTTACCCACTTATCTGTTCTTGTGAATCTCTGTTGAAACTGCCTTAAAAACTTCAATAAAGATAAATATTATAAAAAACTCCAAAAACCAATGAAATTACGACGATTAAGGCAGGAAACTTAATGGATGTGTTACTTGCGCAATACTTGTGCTGTCACTCACACAATGGTGGAGCTGCTAATTGACAGATCTGTGTGATCACTGGAATACACACATGCAGTCTATGCAACTGAAGGTCTGAGCAGCCATGTAGGAGAAAAGATAATACCAACATGCATCCCACTCAGTAGTGATTTATGTAAACTTACATGCAAATTTGCAGATACATACTGGAGCCTGGTTTGTGAATGTTTTGGCTGAACAATACCCCATATTGAGGATTTAATATTAGTACTCTCCTTATTAACTTAGGATTTAAAAAACTGTCTGGTTAATTTTGCTATTAGACCTTATCCTATGAAGGATCTTTCCCTTCACCAGAAAGGGACTAATTTTCTCTGAGCATTTATAACATACTTGCCAACTCTCCCGGAATGTCCAGGAGACTCTTATATAGCATCAGCAAATCCTGTAGCGCTTTACAATTGGGGACAATCATAGCAAGAAAACAATGCTGGTTAATATAGACAAAAAAGGTAAGAAGGCCCTGCTTGCAAGCTTACTGTCACAGCAATAGGATTTCTGGAATCCGTCTCGGGACCCCAGGGACTAGCTGTGGCAAGAGTGTAGTGGAAACTGGTGGGGCCAGATGAATATCTTTGTCACGGGCACTAGGAGTCTTTACCCAGTATCACCCGCTGATGGTCTTATCAGAGCAGTAGAGTTGGTATATGATACTCTGGTGGCAGGGTGATAATGGAACTGGAAACAGCAGATGGTTAGAGAATGCTCAGAAAGTCTCTGACTAGTAGCACTGGTAAACAATAGGTAACTGAACACGAGGATCTGGATGGACAAGGACACGTGAGAGTAGTCAGTGGTCTGCGCACGGCAAGTTGTACCACTGCTATAGTGAGAAGAATGTCCAGGAGTAATAAGGAGGTGGAAGTCAGCGGTCTGCGTATAGCAAGTTGTACCGCTGTCTGTAGTGAAGGAATGGAATCCAGGTGAAGGTAACGGGGAAGTCAGTGGTCTGTGTGTAGCAAGTTGTACCACTGCTTATGTGAGAGGATATATGCAACTGGTGACACAGGGAAACAGGAATCAGTGGTTTGCCTCTAGCAAGTTGTACCACTGAATATATATGTGAGGAAGGACACGAGGAGATAAATGCAATGCAGAACCTACACGGGTACACTGAACTTGATCCCACGTTGAACTGCAGACAATAATAATGAATGAACAGCACTGCACAGATAAACAAACTCACTAGAATAGTCCAGCAAAAGGAAACACAGTCAATAATAGCAATAGTCTCAGAGGATGGAAACTCCGGAGGAGAACAACTCAGTCCAGATGGATATGCAATACACCAGCACAGTCAATGAGAAGTATGCATACCGTGGTTCAGATGAGCAGGCTGTTAGAGATAGCTGCAGGGATACCTGAGCGGCAGGGAACTGACGAGATGAGAAGTCCTTGCAGAATGGAAGCGGCAGGTAGGTGCAGCGCACTGTAGGTAGGCCAGAAAGGACGACAAAATACTCAGGAAGCAGTAGTATATCGAATTGAACAGCAGGAGACCACGGGAGAGCTGAAGCTTTGTAGCAGAGCTGGAAGCCGAGGAGCGTAGACTCGATGCTAACAGGCAAGTTGACACAAATTGACACACTGTAGAAGCAGTAGGCAGCGGGTCAGCTGACGGCAGGTGAAATGCAGACTGGAGCGCTGAGACGAGCAGGACTCTGTAGACACGCTGAAGTAGCTAACAGGAATCAGCTGGAACAGTAGCTATGTAACACAGGAGAGTTGGAGAGATCTGTAACTTGTTAGACACACGGAGGCAGCGGATAGGAATCAGCTGCTGGAGTCACGATGAAACACAGGAGAGTTTGCAGTAATCTGTAACTGTAGATACACGGAGGCAGCGGATAGGAATCAGCTGCTGGAGTCACGATGAAACACAGGAGAGTTTGCAGTAATCTGTAACTGTAGATATACGGAGGCAGCGGATAGGAATCAGCTGCTGAAGTCACTAGGAACACGAGGAGTAGAAGTGGTCTGGAAACCACAAACGGCAAACAGGAATCAGCATAAGCTGAACACACGAGGAGGCACTGGAACACCTTCAGAGACTCATGAGGAATGAGACTCCAAGATCAGGCAACGTGGTATTGACCACAGGTGCTTAATATAGGGAGTGTTGCCTGATCAGCCAATTAAGTTAAAGGAACAGAACTGAAGGTTAAAAGGGACTGCACATGCGCAGTACCTCATTATAATGGACGGACACGGTTCCTAGCTACCTTAGAAGTAGCACTCACAGTCCGGTGAGTGACAGTACCCCCCCTTTTAAAGGTGGGCACAGAACACCTGGAACCGGGTTTGTCCGGAAATTTGGTATAGAACTTTTTCAAGAGGGCTTGAGCGTTGAGATCTTCAGCTTTGATCCATGAACGCTCCTCAGGACCAAAGCCTTTCCAATGCACGAGGAAACAAAGAACTCCTCGCAAAATTTTAGCATCCAAAACCTGAGTAATCTCAAAGTCTTCCTCCTGATGAACTTGAAGTGGCCGAGGTGCTGAAGGAGGGACCGAGAAACGGTTGATGATGAGAGGTTTGAGCAAGGAAACATGGAAGGCGTTGGAAATACGAAGACTCTTGGGAAGTAAAAGTTTGAAGCAAACTGGATTTATAACTTGAATGATCCTATATGGACCAATAAAACGGGGAGCAAATTTCATGGATGGAACCTTCAAACGAATATTCTTAGTAGATAGCCACACCCGGTCTCCGACTTTCAATGGTGGAATAGCCCGTCTCTTTTTGTGCGCAAAAGACTTATATCTGGCAGATGTCTTCTTTAAACAGGTTTTTACCTGAGCCCAAATATTTTTGAAGGTTTGACACAAAGTCTCAACAGCAGGAACTTGGGTGGGCGGGAGGGCAGGAAATTCCGGGAAAGACGGATGGTGACCGTAAACCACAAAAAATGGAGTTTTAGATGATGACTCATGGTACATGTTGTTATGAGCGAATTCAGCCCAAGGAAGTAATTCTACCCAGTTGTCTTGATTGGCTGACGAGAACATCCTTAAGAAAGTCTCAAGATCTTGGTTGACTCTTTCAGTTTGTCCGTTCGATTGGGGATGGTAGGAAGATGAGAGTGCTAATCGTATGCCCAAGGTCTTGCAAAGGGCCCGCCAGAATCTGGAAATGAATTGTACTCCTCTATCTGATACGATCTCGGACGGACATCCATGGATACGGAAAATTTCTCTAATGAAATGTTCAGCCAGGGTAGAAGAAGAAGGTAAACCAGACAAGGGAACGAAATGCGCCATCTTCGAAAATCTATCCACCACTACCCAAATGGTGTTGCAATTCTTACTAGGAGGAAGCTCAGTAACAAAGTCCATACTAATATGGGTCCAAGGCTTAGATGGAATGGGTAGTTGTTGAAGCAACCCCGCTGGAGTTCTGCGGGGGGTCTTGAACTGGGAGCATAAATCGCATGCCGTGATAAACTCTTTGACATCTCTCCTCATAGAAGGCCACAAATAACTTCGAGAGAGGATTTCAAACGTCTTGCGTTCACCAGCGTGTCCAGAGAAACGAGAAGAGTGAAACCATGAAAGGATTTTTTTCCTAAGAGCAGGAGGCACGAGGGTCTTCCCAAATGGTAGCACTTTAGTGGAAGAAGCAGCCAGAGAAACACATTTGGGGTCTAATATAAAGTGGTTAGGACTCTCTTCAACGTCTGAGGACGCCACAAAGGCTCGAGATAGAGCGTCTGCTTTTTTATTCTTTACAGCTAGTTTGAAGGTTATGATTAGATCAAAATGGGAAAAGAAAAGAGACCATCTTGCTTGACGAGGATTTAAACATTGAGCAGACTGTAGGTATGACAAATTTTTATGATCCGTAAAAATTGTCACCGGATGACGAGCTCCTTCTAACAAATATCTCCACTCCTCCAATGCTACATTAATAGCCAGCAACTCCCTGTCCCCGATGGTGTAATTCTTCTCCGCAGGCAGAAGACCCCGAGAGTAAAAGGCACAAGGATGGAATTTTTGTTGCTCCGATTTCTGGGAGAGAATGGCTCCTAAACCAACATTAGAGGCGTCTACTTCTAGGAAGAAGGGAAGCGTCACATCAGGCTGTCGAAGGATGGGAGCAGAGGAGAAGGACTCTTTAAGAAATTGAAAGGCTTGGAGAGCCTCAGATGACCATTGCTTAGTATTGGCCCCTTTGCGAGTTAGAGCCACAATGGGAGATGCAATTGAAGAGAAGTCTTGAATGAAGCGTCTATAATAGTTGGCGAAGCCTAAAAAACGCTGAATGGCACGAAGAGTAGTTGGCTGAGGCCAAAGTAACACAGCATTCACCTTTTCTGGATCCATTTGTAGACCAACTCCGGAAACAATATAACCCAAAAATGGAATCTGGGGCAACTCAAATGAACATTTTTCTAATTTACAGAATAATGAATTTTTCCGGAGTCTGGAAAGAACTTCGGCCACTTATTGGTGATGTGAAGGCAGGTCTTGGGAAAAGATGAGTATGTCGTCCAGATATACTACGACACATACATATAACAAGTCCCGAAAGATCTCATTAATGAAGCCCTGGAAAACAGCAGGGGCATTACATAACCCGAAGGGCATTACTAAGTATTCATAATGCCCATCTCTGGTGTTAAAAGCTGTTTTCCATTCGTCACCGGACCTGATCCTAATCAAGTTGTAGGCACCACGAAGATCCAACTTAGTAAAAATCCGGGCTCCCTTGATCCGATCAAACAACTCAGTAATCAGAGGAATGGGATACCGATTTTTGATAGTGATAGCATTAAGTCCACGAAAATCTATGCAGGGGCGTAATGATCCATCTTTCTTCTTCAGGAAGAAGAACCCAGCTCCAGCGGGAGAAGTAGAAGGTCGAATAAATCCTCGCTGGAGATTCTCTTGGATGTATTCAGCAGTAGCCTGAGTCTCAGGTAATAAAAGTGGATAAACACGACCCCTAGGTGGAGTCTTGCCAGGTAACAGGTCAATCGGACAATCCCATGAACGATGAGGGGGAAGACGTTCAGACTGAGCTTTATCAAAGACGTCGGCAAATGAAGCATACTGAGGAGGAAGTCCCGGTGAGGAAGGTGAAATGGAGGTTTGCTGTATTTTACGAGGAACAACACGAGAAAGACAATGTTGGTGACATTCAGGTCCCCAAGACGTAACTTTAGGAGTGCGCCAGTCAATCTGGGGAGAATGACATTGAAGCCATGGAAGGCTTAAAACAATCGGACTTGTAGTAACAGGAAGGATTAGAAACGAAATTTCTTCTCGTTGTAGGACACCAATCTGAAGGGTCACTGAAGACATACTTTGGGTGATGAGACCGTTGATAATACGTGATCCATCGATAGCAGTCACCGTAATAGGAGTCTTCAGGGTAATCACTGGTAGGGACCATTGATTTACAAGGGATTCAGAAATGAAATTTCCCCCAGCTCCTGAATCAATCAGAGCTTGGGACTCAAAAGACTTAGTAGCAAATGAAATGGTAACGTCAAATGCACAGATTTTTGATTTCGTAGAAGATGGAGAGGACTCCAGGGACCCTAACTTCACCTCTCCAGAACTAGTTAGGGCCTGGCATTTCCCGATTTTTTGGGGCATGACTGGAGCATATGTGTGGCATCAGCACAATAGATACAAAGTCTGTTCTTAATTCTTCGATTCCTCTCTGCAGAGGTTAGTTTGGAACGTCCAATCTCCATCGGTATTACCGGAGGTGAAGCAGGACGAATTTGAGAAGTGGGACGAAGAGATGTTTTAGCTGAAGTAGTTCTCTCAGAGTCCCTCTCACGAAATCTGAGATCCACATGATGACAAAGAGAAATCAAATCTTCTAAAGACGTAGGGAGTTCTTGAGTAGTCAGTGCATCTTTAATTTTGTCCGAGAGCCCCTGCCAGAAGGCGGCAATTAACGCTTCAGTGTTCCACTGAAGCTCAGAGGCTAAGATCCTAAATTGAATGACGTACTGTCCTACTGTACGAGAACCCTGTCGTAAACGAAGAATGCTGGAGGCAGCGGAAATAACACGACCTGGTTCATCGAATACATTACAAAACATGGAAATAAATTTGGCACTATCCTGTAACAACGGATCATTTCTTTCCCACAGAGGGGAAGCCCATGCGAGAGCTTGTCCGGAGAATAATGAGATGAGATAGGCCACTCTGGAACGTAGAGTCGAAAAGTTTTGAGGTTGGAGCTCAAAATGTACTGAGCATTGGTTGAGGAAACCTCTACATGTTTTGGGATCTCCATCATACTTTGACGGAGTTGGCAGGTGAAGCGTGGAAGCCGTAGACACCTGGGATGGCACTGGGGAAACGGAGGAAAGCACAGGAGCATCAACAGAAGCTGTAATATTCTGCCCAGACGTTCATTGGGAGACTAACGTCTGGTAACATTGTAGTAATAGTTGTTGACGAACATCCTATTGTTCCACACGGGTGACCAGATGCTGCAGCATCTCTTTAGCTGTGGGTTCCGAATCTGGGTCTGTCATGGCCTGATCTTACTGTCACGGGCACTAGGAGTCTTTACCCAGTATCACCCGCTGATGGTCTTATTAGAGCAGTAGAGTTCGTATATGATACTCTGATGGCAGGGTGATAATGGAACTGGAAACAGCAGATGGTTAGAGAATGCTCAGAAAGTCTATGACTAGCAGCACAGGTAAACAATAGGTAACTGAACACGAGGATCTGGATGGAAAAGGACACGTGAGGGTAGTCAGTGGTCTGCGCACGGCAAGTTGTACCACTGCTATAGTGAGAAGAATGTCCAGGAGTAATAAGGAGGTGGAAGTCAGCGGTCTGCGTATAGCAAGTTGTACCGCTGTCTGTAGTGAAGGAATGGAATCCAGGTGAAGGTAACGGGGAAGTCAGTGGTCTGCGTGTAGCAAGTTGTACCACTGCTTATGTGAGAGGATATATGCAACTGGTGACACAGGGAAACAGGAATCAGTGGTTTGCCTCTAGCAAGTTGTACCACTGAATATATATGTGAGGAAGGACACGAGGAGATAAATGCAATGCAGAATCTACACGGGTACACTGAACTTGATCCCACGTTGAACTGCACACAATAATAATAATGAATGAACAGCACTGCACAGATAAACAAAGTCACTAGAATAGTCCAGCAAAAGGAAACACAGTCAATAATAGCAATAGTCTCAGAGGATGGAAACTCCGGAGGAGAACAACTCAGTCCAGATGGATATGCAATACACCAGCACAGTCAATGAGAAGTATGCATACCGTGGTTCAGATGAGCAGGCTGTTAGAGATAGCTGCAGGGATACCTGAGCGGCAGGGAACTGACGAGATGAGAAGTCCTTGCAGAATGGAAGCGGCAGGTAGGTGCAGCGCACTGTAGGTAGACCAGCAAGGACGACAAAATACTCAGGAAGCAGTAGTATATCAAATTGAACAGCAGGAGACCACGGGAGAGCTGAAGCTTTGTAGCAGAGCTGGAAGCCGAGGAGCGTAGACTCGATGCTAACAGGCAAGTTGACACAAATGGACACACTGTAGAAGCAGTAGGCAGCGGGTCAGCTGACGGCAGGTGGAATGCAGACTGGAGCGCTGAGACGAGCAGGACTCTGTAGACACGCTGAAGTAGCTAACAGGAATCAGCTGGAACAGTAGCGATGTAACACAGGAGAGTTGGAGAGATCTGTAACTTGTTAGACACACGGAGGCAGCGGATAGGAATCAGCTGCTGGAGTCACGATGAAACACAGGAGAGTTTGCAGTAATCTGTAACTGTAGATACACCAGGGCAGCGGATAGGAATCAGCTGCTGGAGTCACGATGAAACACAGGAGAGTTTGCAGTAATCTGTAACTGTAGATATACGGAGGCAGCGGATAGGAATCAGCTGCTGAAGTCACTAGGAACACGAGGAGTAGAAGTGGTCTGGAAACCACAAACGGCAAACAGGAATCAGCATAAGCTGAACACACGAGGAGGCACTGGAACACCTTCAGAGACTCATGAGGAATGAGACTCCAAGATCAGGCAACGTGGTATTGACCACAGGTGCTTAATATAGGGAGTGTTGCCTGATCAGCCAATTAAGTTAAAGGAACAGAACTGAAGGTTAAAAGGGACTGCACATGCGCAGTACCTCATTATAATGGACGGACACGGTTCCTAGCTACCTTAGAAGTAGCACTCACAGTCCGGTGAGTGACAATCTTGCACATAGATTTTGCTGGAGTCCTGTATACAGGATGGTAGTAGAAGGAACCATACAGAAGACAACCGCTGGAATCAGTACACAAGCAGGTGCAATGAAGGTGAATCCATATGAGGAATAGATAACCAAGGTATTTATTTCAGCAGATAGAACGAAGCTGAATGCACACAAATGATTAATGGTTTGCAGTTCATATAACAGTAACTAGATGAAGTTGAACTCACACAGAAAAGTCCATAACACAGCTGCAGGATGTGGCTGAATTCCCACAGAGGATAAATGGTGGAGATCTGTATACAGCAGAAGGATTGAAGTAGCAGCCAGGTAGAGGCTGAATTCACATGAAGGCTTGAAATCTGTATACAGCAGGAAGCTAGAAACAGCAAAACAACAGCAATCGTGGAGATCTGGAACCAGGAACTAGCAAAGTGTTGCACTGGCAATTTGTTGAGTGTAGGAGGAGACTCTTATAGTCTGCAGATGAAGTCAATTTGTGAATGAAAATCAGGTGTCTCACCCAAGCTGGCAGCCTCCAGTACTGCAGACAGAAGTCACACTTGTCCCAGGATAGAATGGTGCAATTGACCAGGAGGGAGATGTATGTTGATATAGTACCGCCGAGTGGTGTAAACAGGACTAAGACCCCGACACGTGACAGTACCCCCTACCTCGAAGGGTGGCCACTGGACACCTAACATGGGGCTAAGCAGGAAATTTCTGAGGGAATTTTTTGACTAAGGCGAGAGCATGAACATCAGATGCTATGATCCAAGACCTCTCCTCAGTGCCACAGTCCTTCCAATTGACCAGATATTGTAGATGATTATGTCGATAGCGAGAGTTCACAATGGCCTTTATCTCGTATTCCTTGCCTTGTTCAGTCAGAATGGGGAGTGAACCAGCTTTTGGAGAATAAAATCTGTTCAACACCAGTGGTTTTAGAAGGGAAATGTGAAAGATGTTTGGTACCTTGAGATACTCTGGCAACTGAAGTTTGTAGGAAACAGGGTTTATTACTTTGGAGATTTTGAATGAACAGATGAAGTGAGGAGCGAACTTCATGGTACTCTGAGGCGGAGATTGCGGGTAGATAGCCTAACTCTTTTTTTCAGGTCAGGAATGGCCCTACATTTCTTATTCGCTTGAATCTTATAGTTATGAGAGGCTTTGAGTAAGGACTCACAGACCTGCCGTCAGTTGTCTGCAAATTTTCTCAGGGCTGTTTCAGAGGCTGGAACAGAAGTTGTAGGTAACAGGGAAAATACTGGTACTCGAGGGTGAAGTCCATAAACCGTGAAAAGTGGAGTAGAAGAAATAACTCATGATAGTGAGAGTTGTGAGCGAATTCTGCCATGGGAAGCAGAGTTGACCAATCATCCTGAGAGGAGGATACATTGAGCCTGATAAAAGTTTCTACATCCTGGTTGACTCTTTTTGTCTGACCATTGGACTGTGGATGGTATGAGGAAGAGAAGTTCAGTTTAACTTGGAGGGCTTTACACAAAGAACGCCAGAATTTAGCTATAAACTGAACTCCTTGGTCAGACACAATTTCCTCAGGATATCCATGTAAGCGGAAAATCTCTTTGCTGAAAACGTGGTCAAGTATAAGAGCAGCTGGAAGACCTTGGAGTGGGATAAAGTGAGCCAATTTTGAAAATCTGTCAACCACTAACCATATAGCATTAAAAATGTTGTAACTCGGTAGATGGCTAATGAAATCCATGGATATGTGAGTCCATGGACAGGAAGGAATCGGCAGGGGTAGTAGCAGACCAGCTGGAGGTTGCCTGAAACTCTTATGTTGGGCACACTTAGAACATGCTGCGACAAACAGTTCAACATCTTTGAGAAGAGTAGGCCACCAATAACTTCTTTGTATAAGAGCATGAGTTTTCCACACACCAGCATGTCCTGCAAATTTAGAACAATGCGCCCAGTGGAGAAGTGTTTTGCGTAGAGGTTCAGCCACATAAGTTTTGCCATGAGGAGAAGTTGGCTCTGGTTTGGTGGCTGCAATGCACGTAGGACTGATAATAGGTCGTGGCTCAGAAAGATTGGGATCCTCATTCTCTACTATTAACCATGACAGGGAATCTGCTTTACAGTTCTTAGAGCCCAGACGGTAGGTAACATGAATGTCGAACCGAGAGAAGAACAGCGCCCAGCGAGACTTACGAAGGTTCATACACTGTGCAGGCTTCAGATACAATAAGTTCTTATGATCTGTATAAACTGTCACTGGATAACAAACCTCTTCCAGCAATATCGCCATTCTTCTAGAGCCAACTTAATGGCGAAAAAATTCTTTGTCTCCAATGGAATAATTCTGCTCTGCAGGGAGAAATTTCTTAGAGAAGAATCCACACGGATGCCATTGTTCATCATGAGACTTCTGGGAAAGTACGGTCCCCACACCAACCGAGGAAGCATCAACCTCCAGATAGAATGGGTAGTTAATGTCAGGTAGCGAGAGGATAGGAGCCAAAAAAAATGCTTGTTTCAATTGCTGAAAAGCTGTCTGTGCTTCAAGAGACCACTTAGTAGGGTTGGAACCTTTTCGGGTTAAAGCGGTAATAGATGCTACTACCGTAGAGTAGCCTCAAATGAATTTCTGGTAATAATTAGCAAACCCAAGTAAACGTTGTATTTCTCTCAAGGTAGTAGGTTGAGGCCAATTTATAATGGCTTGCACCTTTTCTGGATCCATGCGTTAACCGTTTCCTGAGATGATGTAACCCAGGAAAGGAATGGAGTTAACCTCAAAGGTGCATTTTTCCAGCTTACAGTACAGCTTGTCTTACAAAGACGTTAAAGAACCTCCTTGACATGGGTTCTATGAGTCTTGATATCTGGAGAGAAAATAAGAATATCATCCAAGCAAACTACTAGGGTGTTGTACAAGAGATCTCGGAAAATTTCATTCATGAAGCCTTGACAGACCGCAGGAGCATTACTGAGTCCGAAGGGCATAACGAGATACTCATAATGTTCATCCATGGTGTTAAATGCTGTCTTCCACTCATCACCATGTCTAATCCGGATCAAATTATAGGCGCCATGGAGATCAAGTTTGGTAAAGATGGTAGTTCCCTTGACCCGATCAAAGAGTTCTGTGATGAGAGGCAGCGGGTATCTATTTTTTACAATGATGTCATTAAGTCCCCGATAGTCTATACAGGGGCGAAGACCGCCATCCTTCTTTTTAACAAATTAAAATCCGGCCACAGCAGGTGAAGAAAATGGGTGAATGAAGCCCCTTTCTAAATCCTCCTTGATATTTTCAGACATAGCCTGTGTCTCAGGAATAGAGAGAGGGTAAATCTGTCCACGGGGTGGAATCTTAACTGGTATCAAGTCTATGGGGCAGTCCCAGATCCGGTGAGATGGCAAAGTCTCTGCAGCCCATTTACTAAAGACATCTATGTAGTCACGGTAGGGCACAGAAATAACAGGAGTCTCTTTATTGGATGTATTGCCATGAGGAATTATCTTCTGAAGACAAGTTTTAGTGCATTCTGGGCCCCAGGAGAGCACTTGGGGAGAAGACCAGTCGATATGGAAGTTGTGGCACTGGAGCCACGGGTAACCAAGAACAAGGGAATTGGTGGCCTCAGGAATCACTAGGAATTGAATGATCTCAGAATGCAGGACCCCTACCTGCAAGGTGACTGGAGATGTAAGGCAGAAGATGGTGCCATCAGGGAAACGACTCCCATCTACAGCTGTGAGAAAGATGGGTGGAGACATCTGGAGAAATGACTAACTGCCTGGCTAACTGAGCTGACATGAAGTTTCCTGCAGCTCCTGAGTCCAAGAGAGCAGAGATGTACACAGACTTTTGAGACAGTCTCAAAGTCACAGAGAGAACACAGGGCCTGATTCATTAAGGATCTTAACTTGAGAAACTTCTTATTTCAGTCTCCTGGACAAAACCATTTTTCAATGCAAGGGGTGCAAATTAGTATTCTGTTTTGCACATAAGTTAAATACTGACTGTTTTCTCATGTAGCACACACATATCAAATTTAAATTTCAGTGTACAAATAAGCTATCAAGTATTTGTGTGTTACATGAAAAAACAGGCAGTATTTAATTTAATGTGCAAAATAGAATACTAATTTGCACCCTTTGCATTGTAACATGGTTTTGTCCAGGAGACTGAAATAAGAAGTTTCTCAAGTTAAGATCCTTAATGAATCAGGCCCACAGTCTCTAGCTTGAGGAGAACGAACAGTAACTCCTAACCCAACCTCCTCACTCTTGGTTAGGAGTTGGCGTTTCCCGACCTCTGGGGGCAAGATTTCAGATAGTGGCCGGAAGCACCACAGTAGATGCAGAGTTTGACCCTCTGCTCACGCTCAGTGGACAAGGGTCGGGCCCTGCCCATTTGCATGGACTCTTCTTGAGGGGGAAAAGGAGACAGGATTTGAGGTGTCTGACGTGGCTTGATACACTCTGAACCCATTTTCTCTAAGATTCTTTCTTGGAACCTAAGATCTATCTGATTTCATAACGTTCATCCAGGTTGGTGTGACCACAACATCCTTAATGCGGTCAGAGAGACCGTGCCAAAAGACTGTCACTAGTGCATCATTATTTCATGAGAGTTCAGAAGAAAGGGTTCTGAATTGGAATACGTATTGTCCTACAGATGATTGGCCCTGTCACAACCACAGGATGTCAGCAGCGGCAGATGATGATCTCCCAGGCTCATCAAATATTTTCCGGAATAGGGTTAGGAACTCCTTGATGTTGGACAGAATGGGATCAGACATCTCCCAGAGGGGAGATGCCCAGGCTAAGGCTTGCCCTGATAGAAGGGAAATTATATAGACAGTCTTAGTTCGATCTGTAGGAAAATTAGACGGCTGTAGCTCAAAGTGAATACTGCATTGGTTCAGGAACCATCTACAGTTCTTTGGGTCTCCATCATATTTGGCTGGCATAGGAAGAACCAACTGAGATGGTGGACCTGGTACAACAATGCCACTGGTACTCTCTGAAGGGATCTGTGTTGGTGTCCGTGTCAATGCAGTCTGTAGGTTTGCCATACAAGCAGATAGCTCTTATATATATCTCATCACATGCTCCTGAGTAGTTTCCTGTTTTTCAATGCATTCATTTAGACTTCGGACGGAGTCCGCCCTTGGGGTATGTTCCCCTGCCGGATCCATTGGGCCAGTGCAAACTGTCACAGCAATAGGGTTTCTGGAAACCATCTCGGGACCCCAGGGACTAGCTGTGGCAAGAGTATAGTGGAAACTGGGTAGCCGGATGAAAATCTTGCTCATAGAGCTTGTTTGAGTCCTGTATACAGGATGGTAGTAGAAGGAACCATACAGAAGACAACCGCTGGAATCAGTACACAAGCAGGTGCAATGAAGGTGAATCCACACGAGGAATAGATAACCAAGGTATTTATTTCAGCAGGTAGAATGATGGCAGCCTCCAGTACTGCAGACAGAAGTCATGCTTGTCCCAGGATAGAATTCTGCAATAGACCAGTAGGGAGATGTACAGTGATATGGTACCGCCGAATGATGTAAACAGGACTAAGACCCCGATATGTGATACTTGCAATCTATGGTACAGTAGGAGTTGTATACATGAGGTTAAGTTTAAATATTGAATTTAGGTCTAGCCAGTTTGCGAAGCTAAAAATTGATTCATATGCTATATGATCCAGTCACACAGCAATGTTGGTCATGGTCAGAGGTTTGTTGTCTTGTGTGAATGGTGTAAACGGTGGTAATAGGGTAATCTAGTGAGGTTAAGAGGGTGGTTTAGGAATATTATAAGCTTGCCTCACTGGGTGGGTTTTCAGATAATGGTTGAAGGTTTGTAGATCAGAGGAAAGTCTCATTGTGTGCAGCTCGATTGGGTGCAGCTCGAAAGTAGTCCTGCGACTGGGAATGAGAGTATGTAAAGAAAGACGCAGATCTTGTGCAGAAAGGAGTTGTTGAGTTTGAGGATATTTTAAAACAAATGCAGTTTTGTTGATGGCTTTGTAGGTTAGTAGAAGTATTTTATATTGTATTTTGTAAAAAGCAGACAACCAATGTAGAAACTGACAGAGTGGTTCAGCAGAGGAAGAATGATTTGCAAAATAGAACTATCTGTAAATGATCAATTGTGCAAATATTGTAGTTATATGGTATGGTTACCCTCTATTTGTTTGTTTAAGAATTTTATTACTTTGTTTGTAGTGTGTGATTAGTGGGGGTTAATTCATGAAAGTGGTCACATGGCTATTTGAACCTATTTAAACAGCAGTATTAGGCTATTTAAGCCTATGAGGCTGTTAGCTAGTGACAATTCTTCTAAGTGAGATTCTTAAAAGTATATTAACTAGTACAGTTAGAGATATACAAGAGAGGAACAAGAGGAGAACAGGAGGGGAACCTTTTTCCTGCAAACACTGATACATGAGGACATCATTCAACAATCAGCCCTGAGCTCTGATATCCTCCACCACCTGGATTACTAACTGCCTGGACTCTCCCTGCTGAACTGTTTCTCACACTTATTCAGGCTGCTGCTGTATTATCACTTGGTGATTCCTCTTATGCTGCTTGGATTCCCACTTTTAATCCACACTGTTGCTCCACTTAGCTTGAACTTTGCACTGGTTCCTTTTTGTCCTGTAGACTTGTATAACCAGCTCAGTGCACCTTGTATTATGCCTTATATTATACTATTGCCTTCCAATCATGCTTGATGTCACTGTCTCATCTGTTTTTTCTAAACACACTCACCTGGTATTTTTGCTGTCCTTACTGCTTCCTATTCCCCTCATACTTTACATCTCTTCTTCCTCTTTTCTCTCCTTCTACCTTTGCACTCTTTCATTTTACTCACCTCTTGTGCTCTCACCATTTCCTCACTCCACTTGTTAGCACTTACCATTCTTGATTTCTAAATTCTTTCAACTGTCTATTCCACACCTTCTCTAGCTTTATCATGATTTACTCCTCTTTCACTTCTGTCCTCTTCCTTTATCCCCCTGCTTCCCATGTCCAACCTTTCCATATTCTTCCTCCTCCTCCTCACTCCCCCCTCTCACTTCCCATCCCCCTTCCTATTATACTCCTCTCTTCTCTTCTGTGCCTCTGAGCCCCTGATCTAACACACTGCCCCCTCTTCCATCTTTTCCTCTCTCCTCCCTTTCCCCACTCACACCCTTTCCCTCTTGTCCCCTTCGCTGCTCTTCTCTGCTCCTACCTACCACCTCCCTCTCTTCCCCCAGGTAATCTACTCCCTCATGTCACGCCTACCTTTTGCCTCTCCCATTCATAGACCCCCTTATCTGCCCCATCTCCACTCCTCCCCTACCTCTTGTCTCCTGTCTGCTGACAAATCCCCTCTTATTTCTGCTTCTCGTCCAATTCCAACCCTCTCTTCCTATCATTCCCCTCGCTCCATATCATACTCACCCTTGCAGATGAGCAACCCTAACAATCTCATCCCCATCTCCCCTCTTCCCTCTCTTCCACTATCCTGTGGTCTCTGGAATGCCAGATCAGTGTGTTACAAATTGATCTCTATCCATGATCTGTTTATCTCCAGATCCCTCAACCTGCTTGCCATCACTGAAACCTGGCTATCCCCTGAGGCCACTACCTCTCCAGCTGCTCTCACTTTCAGGGGCCAGTAAGGAGGGAATTCTAATAGTCATGTATGCAACATGATTTAAAAATAGAGTCCATATAAGTATCAAAGATAGTACTGAGTCCCTGCAGGGAGCTTGCAGTGTAGGATATATGGTCATGTTGTCAACAGAAATAGAAATGTCAGGCAGGAAGCTTCTGCTTCTGGGTAGGAATATTATTAACCCTGATTTTGAAAGATTGAGATTGAGTTGGAGAAAGGTCATCTAAGACAAAATGGCATAAAGACAGTCAGGAACGGAGGACAACACAGATGGAAGATGGTCAGGACAGGATGGATAAATTTGGATATCATCGACATAGAGAAGACACTGAATTCCAAAGGAGCTTATTAGTTTTCCTAAAGAAGTGGTAAAGATAGAGAACAGCAGAGGACCTAGTTCTGAGCATTGTGGTACTCCAACTGATAAAGTGAGTGCAAGTGGATCCAGAGAAAATAACACTGAAAGAGTGTGTCACGGGCACTAGGAGTCTTTACCCAGGGATCACCAGGTGATAGGCTTACCAGAGCAGTATAGATGGTAATATGGTACTCTGGTAGCAGGGTGATCACGGAACAGGAAATAGCAGATGATGGAGATGCTCAGGAAAGTCTATGACTAGCAGCACTGGTAATATGGATGTAGTAATACACGAGGAACTGTATGGACAAAGGACACGTGAAGGTAGTCAGTGGTCTGCGGTAGCAAGTTGTACCACTGCTATAGTGAGGAGGAATGTCCAACAGAAACGAGGAGGTGATGAGAGTCAGCGGTCTGCGGATAGCAAGTTGTACCGCTGTCTGAGTGAAGGAATAGAATCCAAGTGGAGGTATCCGGGGAGTCAGTGGTCTGCGTTAGCAAGTTGTACCACTGCTGTGTGAGAGGATACTGGAACAGGTGACACTGGAAACAGGGATCAGTGGTCTGCCTCTAGCAAGTTGTACCACTGAATATATATGTGAGGAGGAGCACGGGGAGAGACTGCAATACAGGGGATACACGGGCACCTTAAACTTGATCCACAATAACATGCACAATAGTAATGACTGAACAGCACTGCAATAATAGAAAGTCACTTGAAGTAATCCGGCACAAGATAACACAGTCAATGATGGCAATAGTCTCAGCGGATAGTAAACTCCAGAGGAGAACAAACTCAGTCCAGCAAGATATGCAATACACCAACACAGTCAATGAGAAGTATGCATACCGTGGTTCAGAAGCAGGCTGTCAGACAGGAGTGCAGAGATACCTGAACGGCTGGAGGCCGGCAGGATGCGAAGTCCCTGGAGGGGTGAAGCGGCAATCGAGTAGGTGCAGCGCACAGGTAGGTAGACCAGCAGGGGAACAAATACTCAGGAAGCAGTAGTATGTAGAACTGGACTCCTGGAGGACCCTGAAGAGTAGCGATGGTCTAGATGAGATGAAAGCAGTGAGGCGCAGATCCGATGCAGACTGGCGAGTAGAGACCAGCGGGAACACGGAGAAGCACGGAGAGCGGATCAGCTGTTGTAGGACAAGTAGATCTGAGGAGTAGCAGCAGCAGGACTCTGCAGAAACACGGAGGTAGCGGATAGCAACCAGCAGGTGCAGCAACGATGAAACACGGGAGAGCAGAGCTGAGCTGGAACTGTTGAGCACGGAGAGTAGCGGATAGGAATCAGTTGTAGCAGTCTCGAGGAAACACGGGAGAGATGAGATGAGCTGAAGACTGAAGCGCACGGAGGCAGCGGATAGGAATCAGCCAAACAGTCACGATGAAACACAGGCGAGTTGAAGTAGATTGAAGACTGTAGTGCACGGAGGCAGCGGATAGGAATCAGCTAACAGTCATGATGGCACACAGGTGAGTTGAAGTAGATTGAAGACTGTAGTGCCCGGAGGCAGCGGATAGGAATCAGCTAACAGTCATGATGATACATAGAGGAGTTGAAGTGGTCTGAAGACTGTAGTGCACGGAGGCAGCGGATAGGAATCAGCTAACAGTCACAATGAAACACAGCGGAGTTGAAGTGGTCTGGAAACCACAGGAGTAGAAGTGGTCTGGAAACCACAGGGGTAGAAGTGGTTTGGAAACCACAGGAATCAGCAGCGCTGAATACACGAGGAAACACAGGAACACCTTCAGAGCTCATGGGGAATGAGACTCCAAGATCAGGCAACGTGGTATTGACCACAGGTGCTTAATATAGGGAGTGTTGCCTGATCTGCCAATTAAGTTAAAGGGACAGATACTGAAGGGTTTGAAAGGGCTGCGCATGCGCAGACCCTCAGGATGGAGGACGGCCACGGTTCCTAAATGTACGGGAAGAAGCACTCACAGTCCGGTGAGTGACAGTACCCCCCCTTTTAAAGGTGGGCACAGAACGCCTGGAACCGGGCTTGTCCGGATTTTTGGAATAAAACTTCTTAAGAAGAGCTGGGGCGTTGAGATCTTCAGCTTTGATCCATGAACGCTCCTCAGGACCAAAGCCCTTCCAATGAACGAGGAAACGGAGAACTCCTCGCGAAATTTTTGCGTCCAATACCTGAGTAATCTCGAAATCTTCCTCCTGATGAACTTGAACTGGCTGAGGTGCTGAAGGAGGAGTCGAGAAACGGTTGATGATGAGAGGTTTGAGCAAGGACACATGGAAGGCATTGGAAATACGAAGATTCTTAGGAAGTAGAAGTTTAACACAAACTGGATTTATTACTTGAATGATCCTATATGGACCAATAAAACGAGGAGCGAATTTCATAGATGGGACCTTCAAATGAATATTTTTGGTAGATAACCAGACACGATCTCCAATTTTTAGTCGTGGAATAGCCCGCCTCTTCTTATCTGCGAAAGACTTATATTTGGCAGATGTCTTCTTTAAACAGGTTTTAACCTGAGACCAGATATTTTTGAAGGTCTGACAAACAGTCTCTACAGCAGGAACTTGGGTGGGAGGGAGGGCAGGAAATTCCGGAAAAGACGGATGGTGACCGTAAACCACAAAGAATGGAGTTTTGGACGATGACTCATGGTACATGTTGTTATGGGCGAATTCAGCCCAAGGAAGCAATTCTACCCAGTTGTCTTGATTGGCTGATGAGAACATCCTTATAAAGGTCTCGAGATCTTGATTGACCCGTTCAGTTTGTCCGTTTGATTGCGGATGGTAAGAAGATGAGAGTGCTAATCGTATGCCCAAGGTTTTACAAAGGGCCCGCCAGAATCTGGAAACGAATTGTACTCCTCTATCTGACACAATCTCAGACGGACATCCATGGATACGAAAGATTTCTTTAACGAAATGTTCAGCCAGAGTAGACGAGGAAGGCAAACCAGACAAAGGGACAAAATGAGCCATCTTCGAAAATCTGTCTACCACTACCCAAATAGTATTATAATTTTTACTAGGTGGCAGATCAGTAACAAAGTCCATACTAATATGGGTCCAGGGCTTGGACGGAATGGGTCGTGGTTGCAGCAACCCTGCTGGAGTTCTGCGGGAGGATTTAAACTGAGAACACAACTCACAGGAAGCAATAAACTCTTTGACGTCTCTCCTCATCGAGGGCCACCAGTAACTTCGAGAGAGAATCTCAAAGGTCTTGCGTTCACCAGCGTGTCCAGAAAAACGAGAAGAATGGAACCACGAAAGGATTTTCCTCCTCAGAGTAGGAGGCACGAGGGTCTTCCCAAATGGTAGCATTTTGGTGGAAGAAGCAGCCAGCGAGATACATTTGGGGTCTAGTATAGAATGGTTGGAAACCTCTTCAACGTCAGAGGACGTCACAAAAGCTCGAGATAGAGCGTCAGCTTTCTTGTTCTTGGCAGCTGGTTTGAAGGTTATAATTAATTTGAAACGGGAAAAGAAAAGAGACCATCTTGCTTGACGAGGATTCAAGCATTGAGCAGACTGTAGATATGACAGGTTTTTATGATCCGTGAAAATCGTTACCGGATGACGAGCTCCTTCCAATAAGTATCTCCACTCCTCTAATGCAACTTTGATAGCCAGCAACTCCTTGTCCCCGATCGTATAATTTTTCTCTGCAGGCAGGAGACCCCGAGAGTAAAAGGCACAAGGATGGAATTTTTGTTGCTCCGAGCGTTGGGAGAGAATGGCTCCTAAGCTCACATTAGAGGCATCTACTTCTAGGAAGAAGGGAAGTGTCACATCAGGCTGTCGAAGAATGGGAGCAGAGGAGAAGGACTCTTTAAGAATTTGAAAGGCTTGGAGGGCCTCGGATGACCATTGCTTAGTATTAGCCCCTTTACGAGTCAGGGCTACAATAGGAGATGCAATGGACGAGAAGTCTTGAATGAAGCGTCTATAGTAATTGGCGAAACCTAAAAAACGCTGGATAGCACGAAGAGTAGTTGGCTAGGGCCAATGTAATACAGCGTTCACCTTGTCTGGATCCATCTTCAGGCCAACTCCGGAAACAATATACCCCAGGAATGGAATCTGGGGCAACTCGAATGAACATTTTTCTAGTTTGCAGAATAATGAATTTTTCCGGAGTCTGGAGAGGACCTCTGCCACATGTTGGTGATGAGAAGGCAGGTCCTGTGAAAAGATCAATATGTCGTCCAGGTAGACAACGACACATACATATAATAAGTCCCGAAAGATCTCATTAACGAAGCCTTGGAAAACTGCGGGGGCATTGCACAACCCGAAAGGCATTACTAGATATTCATAATGCCCATCTCTGGTGTTGAACGCTGTCTTCCATTCGTCACCGGGACGGATTCTAATTAAATTATAGGCACCACGAAGATCCAACTTGGTAAAGATCCGAGCTCCCTTGATGCGATCAAATAACTCAGTGATCAACGGAATGGGATACCGATTCTTAATAGTAATGGCGTTGAGTCCACGAAAATCTATGCAGGGGCGTAGTGATCCATCCTTCTTTTTTACGAAGAAGAACCCGGCTCCAGTGGGAGAGGTGGAAGGTCGAATAAACACTCGCTGGAGATTCTCCTGGATGTACTCAGATGTGGCTTGAGTTTCAGGTAACGAAAGTGGATAGACCCGACCCCTGGGAGGAGTCTTGCCAGGTAGAAGATCGATCGGACAATCCCAAGAACGATGAGGAGGAAGACGTTCAGACTGAGCTTTATCAAAAACATCGGCAAATGAAGCATACTGAGGAGGGAGTCCCGGTGAGGAAGATGAGATGGAAGATTGCTGTACTTTAAGAGGAATGACTTGAGAAAGACAACGATGATGACATTCAGCTCCCCAAGACGTAACTTGAGGAGTGCGCCAGTCAATCTGGGGAGAGTGACATTGAAGCCATGGAAGGCCTAAGACAATCGGACTTGTCGTAACTGGAAGAATTAAAAACGAAATTTCTTCATGGTGTAGCACACCAATCTGAAGTGTTACTGGAGACGTACTCTGAGTGATGAGACCATTGATGAGACGTGATCCATCGATAGCAGTCACAGTAATCGGTGTTTTCAAAGTAATCACTGGTAGGGACATTGATTCACTAGGGATTTAGAAATGAAATTTCCTGCTGCTCCAGAATCAATCAATGCCTGTGACTCAAAGGATTTGGTAGCAAAGGAAATCGTAACATCAAAAGCGCAGACTTTTAATTTCATAGAAGATGGAGAGGACTCCAGGGACCCTAACTTCACCTCTCCAGAACTAGTTAGGGCCTGGCATTTCCCGATTTCTTAGGGCAAGAACTGAGCATATGTGTGGAATCAGCACAATAGATACAAAGTCTATTCTTTACTCTTCGTTTCCTCTCTTCTAAAGATAATTTGGAACGTCCTATCTCCATGGGAATCACGGAAGGTGAAGCTGGACGAAACTGAGGGGTTGAGCGAAGAGGTGCTTTAACTGGAATTGTTTTCTCAGATTCTCTTTCACGAAACCTCATGTCTACACGATGGCAAAGAGAGATCAAATCTTCTAGTGACGAAGGAAGCTCTTGGGTAGTCAGTGCATCTTTAATTTTATCGGAGAGCCCCTGCCAGAAGGCGGCAATTAATGCTTCAGTGTTCCACTGAAGCTCAGAGGCTAAGATCCTAAATTGAATGACGTACTGGCCTACTGTATGAGAACCTTGACGTAAACGAAGAATGCTGGAAGCAGCGGAGGTCACACGACCTGGTTCATCGAACACACTTCGGAACATAGAAATGAATTTAGCACTATCTTGTAATACAGGATCGTTCCTTTCCCACAGAGGGGAGGCCCAAGCCAGAGCTTGTCCAGAAAACAATGAGATAAGATAGGCCACTCTGGAACGGTGGGTAGAAAAATTTTGAGGTTGGAGCTCAAAATGAACTGAGCATTGGTTGAGAAAACCCCTACAAGTTTTGGGGTCTCCATCGTACTTGGACGGAGTAGGCAGGTGAAGCGTGGGAGCTGTAGACACCTGGGATGGCACTGGGGAAACGGAGGAAAGCACAGGAGCTTCAACATTAGCTGTAACAGGCTGTCCAGATGGTCCTTGGGAGGCTAACGACTGGTAGCATTGAAGTAACAGCTGTTGGCGAGCATCCTGTTGCTCCACACGGGTGACCAGATGCTGCAGCATCTCTTTGGCTGTAGGTTCCGTATCTGGGTCTGTCATGGCCTGATCTTACTGTCACGGGCACTAGGAGTCTTTACCCAGGGATCACCAGGTGATAGGCTTACCAGAGCAGTATAGATGGTAATATGGTACTCTGGTAGCAGGGTGATCACGGAACAGGAAATAGCAGATGATGGAGATGCTCAGGAAAGTCTATGACTAGCAGCACTGGTAATATGGATGTAGTAATACACGAGGAACTGTATGGACAAAGGACACGTGAAGGTAGTCAGTGGTCTGCGGTAGCAAGTTGTACCACTGCTATAGTGAGGAGGAATGTCCAACAGAAACGAGGAGGTGATGAGAGTCAGCGGTCTGCGGATAGCAAGTTGTACCGCTGTCTGAGTGAAGGAATGGAATCCAAGTGGAGGTATCCGGGGAGTCAGTGGTCTGCGTTAGCAAGTTGTACCACTGCTGTGTGAGAGGATACTGGAACAGGTGACACTGGAAACAGGGATCAGTGGTCTGCCTCTAGCAAGTTGTACCACTGAATATATATGTGAGGAGGAGCACGGGGAGAGACTGCAATACAGGGGATACACGGGCACCTTAAACTTGATCCACAATAACATGCACAATAGTAATGACTGAACAGCACTGCAATAATAGAAAGTCACTTGAAGTAATCCGGCACAAGATAACACAGTCAATGATGGCAATAGTCTCAGCGGATAGTAAACTCCAGAGGAGAACAAACTCAGTCCAGCAAGATATGCAATACACCAACACAGTCAATGAGAAGTATGCATACCGTGGTTCAGAAGCAGGCTGTCAGACAGGAGTGCAGAGATACCTGAACGGCTGGAGGCCGGCAGGATGCGAAGTCCCTGGAGGGGTGAAGCGGCAATCGAGTAGGTGCAGCGCACAGGTAGGTAGACCAGCAGGGGAACAAATACTCAGGAAGCAGTAGTATGTAGAACTGGACTCCTGGAGGACCCTGAAGAGTAGCGATGGTCTAGATGAGATGAAAGCAGTGAGGCGCAGATCCGATGCAGACTGGCGAGTAGAGACCAGCGGGAACACGGAGAAGCACGGAGAGCGGATCAGCTGTTGTAGGACGAGTAGATCTGAGGAGTAGCAGCAGCAGGACTCTGCAGAAACACGGAGGTAGCGGATAGCAACCAGCAGGTGCAGCAACGATGAAACACGGGAGAGCAGAGCTGAGCTGGAACTGTTGAGCACGGAGAGTAGCGGATAGGAATCAGTTGTAGCAGTCTCGAGGAAACACGGGAGAGATGAGATGAGCTGAAGACTGAAGCGCATGGAGGCAGCGGATAGGAATCAGCCAAACAGTCACGATGAAACACAGGCGAGTTGAAGTAGATTGAAGACTGTAGTGCACGGAGGCAGCGGATAGGAATCAGCTAACAGTCATGATGGCACACAGGTGAGTTGAAGTAGATTGAAGACTGTAGTGCCCGGAGGCAGCGGATAGGAATCAGCTAACAGTCACAATGAAACACAGCGGAGTTGAAGTGGTCTGGAAACCACAGGAGTAGAAGTGGTCTGGAAACCACAGGGGTAGAAGTGGTTTGGAAACCACAGGAATCAGCAGCGCTGAATACACGAGGAAACACAGGAACACCTTCAGAGCTCATGGGGAATGAGACTCCAAGATCAGGCAACGTGGTATTGACCACAGGTGCTTAATATAGGGAGTGTTGCCTGATCTGCCAATTAAGTTAAAGGGACAGATACTGAAGGGTTTGAAAGGGCTGCGCATGCGCAGACCCTCAGGATGGAGGACGGCCACGGTTCCTAAATGTACGGGAAGAAGCACTCACAGTCCGGTGAGTGACAGAGTGATTAGAAAGTTAGGATGAGAACCAGGAAAGTGTCTTGAAGACCTCGGGATTGTAGCATTTGTATGAGAAGAGAGTGGTCAACAGTGTGAAATGCAGCAGAGAGATCAAGGAGAGTTAGAAGAGAGTAATGGCGTTTAGTTTTAGCAGTGATCAAATCATTGACAACCTTAGTCAATGTAGTCACTGTGAAATGTTGTTAACGAAAGCTTGACTGAGTAGGAACCAATAAGTTGTTTGCAAAAGGAAACATGCGAGGCGAGTGTAGAGAAATCTTTCTAGAAATTTGGATGGCCATGGGAGCTGAGAGATGGAGCAGTAATTTTAGAAAGAGATTGTGTCAGTAATTTGTTTTTTCAGAATAGGAGTAATCACTGCGTGATTGTATAATGATGCAAAGTTACCAGTAGAGAGAGGTTACAATATTTAGTTAGAGGTGGAATAAGAATAGGAGACAGCGATTTACCGATTTGTGAAGGTATGTGATCAAGAGGTCAGGAGGAAGAGTAGGAAAATAAGAAGAGAGTCAATATTCCATCTACTTTTATGGGATCAAATGAAGAATGGATGTCAGAGGATGCTGGGAAGGAATTGAGTTGATTGCTTGTCGAGCAAGATGATACCACTTCTAGTCTGATGTTATCTTGTTAAACTTGTCTTTGAAAAAGGAAGCAATAGCTTGGGCAATGGTAGTAGTCAGACAATTTTGGGTGAAAGGGTTGAGCAGAGCTTTAAATGTGCAAAAAATGCATTTGGGGATAGAAGCCTGAGCAGAGATGAGTGATTGGAAGCATGCTTGCTTCGCAGTGTTCAGAACATTTCGATAGGATTGGTAGATAGAAGTTTAGGTGAAGAAATCATTAGAGGTAAGAGATTTACACCAGTGACTTTCTGCTTTATGGGAATGTTTTTGAAGATTTTCGTATTATTTTAGTGTTCCATGGTTGACATTGAAATTGACATGGAATATGAATATTCACTGGAGCCACTTAATCAAGGACTGTAACTAGGGCTTTGTGAAAATGAGGTACTGCCCTATGAAGGGCTGAGAACGCATAGATTGGGGAGATAAGGTGTTGGCGAGAGGTGGAAAATTGTTGAAAATAGAGTTAAGATTTCTGCGGGTATGAGGAGTCTTGGTAGAGTTGGACAGCAGAGATGTTAAAGTAGTGGGGGTGAACATGTAGCTGATAAGGTGATGATCTGGGAGTGGGAAAGACATGTTAAGTTTGGTGAAAATGAGGTACTGACTGATCAGGGGAGGAGAATGTAGAAATTGGGGAGAGAAGGTGTTGGAGAGAGGTGGAAAACTATTGAAGATCAATAGAGTTGATATTCCTGTGGTTGTGAGGAGGTTTGAAAAGGTTTGACACTAGGGAGGGTAAAGAACTGGGGGTGAGCAAGTAGCTAATAAGGTGATGATCCGAGAGGGGGAAAGGAATGTTAAGGAAATCAGAACCTGAGCATAGTCTAGAGAAAACAAGATCAAGGCAATGGTCATCCCAATGAGCAGAGGATTCAACCCACTGAAAGAGGCTGAGGAAGGAGATTAGAGAGAGCTTGCTTAGTTTTGAAGCAGCATTAGAAAGTTGATTAGCAATGGGGATATTGAAATCACCCAGGATGATGGTGGGTATGTCAGAAGATAACAAGCCAGGTAGCCATGCAAATAAATCTTTAAGAAATTGCTGGTGCAATCCAGGCAGCCCATAGATCATAGCAACATGCATAGAGAATGGATTAAATATTCGAATAGCAAGTACTTTAAAAGATGTGAATGTAATTGGGCATTTGGTAGAACTGTGAATGTGCACTGTGGGGAAAGAAGTAGTCCAATCCCACCTCATTTAACTAAACAAGTACAAAACGTCCCAAGAAATCACAAAGGATATACTTTATTAGATCCTGGATGACTGTGAGGACTTTACAAATCCCACAAAGCATTTCAAGCTATTCAGCAAAGTCATCTTACTAGCTAAATACTCTACTGCTTTAACTGAGGGAACCAACTACACTAGTCCGCGACCTGGGTCCTCACTAAGCAAAATCCATGAACTCTTGCGGAGATCCCTGGTGGAGTCTGGTGAGGGTCTTAGACTCCAAAACAGTATATTTGATTGTGCCAAAACCTCCTGCTAGTTATTGTCATCTGTGTATGTATACGCCACTTGTCTTGCTGTCAATATGTATACTCAGCTGTACTCTCAGCATTTTGCCTATAGTGTGAAACACCTCAGCAGGGCCGGACTGGGACTAAAAATCAGCTCTGGCATTTAAAGTACACAGGCCAACCTTAGTTCCAGCAGGAAAGTAAACATGTGCCGCTGCGTGACCTCATTGTGTTGTGGGTATGGCCAACATGGGGCATTGATACATATATTATAATAATACATTACATTTATCACGCGCTCTTCCAGCCACATCACGCCATCTCCCCAGGCACATTATGACACCCCCAGCCCACTGTACTTATCTATGCTTCTGGTGGTGCTGACATCCATATGGGTGGGAACTTCCTGTAGAGTGAGCAGGGAAGCTCTTTGTCTCACGAGATTACCAAATCTTGTGCTACATAGAGCTCCTTGGCTTCCTCTGCAGGCTGTGTCCTGTCCGGGAACTGGGAGCAGCTATCAGTTCCCTTTCCCTAACCAGAGCTGTATTAAGGCTCAGGGTATTTATGACATCAGGGGCCCTATTATGTACCATGGTTATCATTTTAGACAAATACACAGGCACTACTGTTACAAGCACACAGCTTTGCCTTCACAAGCAGAACGTTTTGAAGCAGGACATACCTCCCAACTGTCCTTGCAGTCAGACCAAATCCTGACTAAGGGATACAGTCACCCAAATTCAGGACTGCCCCACCAGATTCAGGACAGTTGGCAGACCTGCTCTCTCCTACCTGTCTTGGTCACGTTCACCACTAGTAGTAGCTGGTTTCTTTAGCTCAGTTCATTCTTGTCTTGATTCTGGAAAATTGGATGCCCTATTTTGAAAAAAAGGGGGACATGAGATATAAAAAACTCCAACCAGCCCCAGTGTTAAAACAATAGCACTCACGTTTTATAATTAGTCCTCCCTCCAGTCCCCACAATAATAATATTCACATTTAATAAGTAGACCTATTTCCTTCCAACCAGCCCCAACATTAAATTAACAGTATACTCATTTACTCAAAACATATTTCCCTCCCTCCAAACAGTCCCAGCAATAAATTAAATAGCATTACAGTTTAATAAATATAGCCATTTTCCACAACCATCCCTGACAATAAATAATTCATATTCACATTTAATAAATATCCCTCCTCCCCAAAACCAGCCCCTTATTTAACTGATAGCCCTAAACCACCCCAGCATTAAATTAAAGGGTCCTTCACCTCACCTTAAATAATTAGCCCCCACCTACACTCCACCATTAAATAGCCTACCTCCCACACTATATTAAGATCCTCCCTTCCCTCACATATTATATTAAAATACTGCGCGCACACACGCTATATTTAAAATACTGCACGCGCACAAACACTATATGAACATGGCCAAATCCACACTATAGCAACATGGGGCCACACAGCCACACAATTAGCTGATATAAATCAGTTTTTTAGTCTCAGCCTGGGCTAACTGAAGATTGACAAAATTTCCCTGTTAGAGTGGGTGGCACTGCCAGAAACTTGTATTATAAATGATATGCTCTCCCCTGATTGTCTACTTGTACAGTAAACATGCATGTTAACATGCTTCATATAGCCGTGTTTCCTGGGGTTCAGTGGTTTTTTTCACAGCTCAGACTGAAAACCGCTATCTGCTGCTGTGAAGGGTGTAAGCTGGGGTACCAATCAGAAACCGTAATCAACAAATTGTGGGTCTTCAGCTCATATTCCTCCCTGCACCATTTTAGCATGTAAAAAATAGCTTTGCTGTTTCTATATTTCTTGATATTGCAAAATGTAACTTCTGGATTATTTTCTTATTATCCACAGCTGTTGTGAGATTCAGGGTAAGCCAGGACAATACAGGTCACCTCACACTTCAATATATCAAAATACCATGCTCTCTTTTTAAAGTGCCAGCTTAAAAAGACAGACACAAACTGGCATTATAGTGAGCATGGTGTTTTAGAAAGTGTACCCTATTACATTGTAATCTACTTATGTAGAGAATGTACCTGGTGGTGTGATAGATGGAGCAAAATGTTTTATTGGGGCATTAGTTCAATTGAAAGCTACCTAAACCCATACATTCAATGATTTTAATGTAATTATTCAATACAGGAAAGGAATTGGATCATTTTTACTACATTAATAAACTACACACAAAACTAAATGATATATCCTTTATCTGTAATAAAAAAGAGAAAATGAGATCTTAAATTATACTGATATGTGGATCCGTTACCCTTTTAAAGTCTATAATATAAAGGGACGACTGGCACAGATATAAGGATTACGTCCATTACTTGACTAGAGGGACAAGGTGGTCAAAATAACCTGTTACAATATTTTAATTTCTAATACACGACCTGGGACTGGGCATTAGCCACACACACACACTATTTGCCAAACAGCCACACAGACACACTATTACACACACACAGACACACTATTACACACACACAGACACACTATTACACACACACAGACACTTACCTTTTTAAATCCATACATTCAGCAACACTCTGCGCGCTGCTCGGCGGACGGAGAATCAGTGACTGCCGCCTATGCGAGCAATCACATGAGACCGCACCATGTGATAGGTGCCGTCTCATGTGATAGCTCACGTAGGCGGCAGTCACTCATTCTCCGTCCGCCGAGCAGCGCGCAGAGTGTTGCTGCTCGGCGGGCATGTGGACCGGCCCATCTGGCCATCGGCCCTTCTGGCATTTGCCAGAAGTGCCAGATGGCCAGTCCGGCCCTGCACCTCAGTGTATTCCAGTAGGACAACTTCTCTTTTGTATCACAATTTCTGGTATTTTCCCCCATAGATACAAAATCCAAAGTTTTCATAAAATCCCTAGGGGCTTCCTCAGGGATAGTGTTAAGGTAGTATCCCTGAGGAAGCCCCTATTGGGGTGAAACGCGTAGGATACCATACTTACTACTATTTTGCACATACATCTTACTGCAGTGGAAAAGACCATTCAGTTTATGCGCATGCGCCTACTGTTTCCCTGTTACAGCGGGCCTCGAGGAGAAGCTACTGGCCGAGGCAGGCTGACAGTGATCTATAGAGACTGTCAGCGTGAAACTTTTTCAGATTTGGCTGACCCTGCAGCAGCAATATCCGGACGGAGAACTTGCGACAGGCAGAGAGCGGCAGCGAGCGGGACTCTGACTCACTCAGTTGACTGGAGAACAGGAGATTCGGCTGGATCATCTGGGGAGGAAGGTAAGTGCACTACCTACCCTTCCCAGTCTTGAAAACGGATTTGCACTGTGGATTTAACCTTTGTTTATCTATTTTTCTTGGCACAAGATCTCCTCATGCCAGGTACAGGAGTTTTTTTGCATTAAGATACCTTTGTTTTAGTTTTAGGACACATTTCCATGCGATATTGTGAGCCCATTTTTTTATCAGCTACTTGCATTATATGTCATATGTTTTTAACTTTGTGATCTCTTACTAATACACAATAATTTTACAAAACAAAACTCAGCCTATATTTCTTCTCCTCCACTTTTTCCTTTCTTTCCTCTTTTTGCGCTGGGGATAAAATTATATAAAATCCCTGATGGTTCTAGGACTAGATGAAGCTTAACATTTTGTGTTTGAGGAGTTTAAAGATCTGAGATGGAATACATATGAGAAGGGTTTGGAAGAAATAAAACAGTCTCGGTAGAATAAGGAAACTTACATGAACCTATCCAGGGTATTAGTAGTGTATTCCGTGAGCTCAAATATTTTTTGATAGTCAGTATAATGCATGGGTGATTTGCTTAGTATATTTGATAGTCTTTGGTGATGTCCACTCCTAGAGAACTAAGTTTATGTTGTTGCCACTTGATGTTGAAATTGAATGCAATTAGCATTTTCATGGTAGGAGGAATATGTAAATCCGATACTTAAGTATTTTGGACACTCATTTGGTAGCCTGATAAAGCACTGTGCTGCACAATGTGATTAGGTAAGAGAATGAGGGGATAATTATCAATTTTATTATCATTATATTCATAAGGCACCACAAAAGTCCACAAAATAACAGTGGTATATAATAAACAGACAGCAACAATCCATAATACATTAAATAATATATTATTAAAGTAAACATAATTATACAAACACTATAAATCTACTAATTAACAGATTCTAAAAGGATAATATAGTAATGCAGATTAATTTATTTATTGGTCAGTGAGTGAGAGTGATGGTAATGTCCAATGTGAAGTAGGCTTGGGGGTTATTTAATAAAATGCGGGTTTGAAAAAGTGGAGATGTTGTCTATAGCAACCAATCAGATTCTAGCTTTCATTTATTTAGTGCTTTCTACAAAATGACAGCTAGAATCTGATCAGTTGCTATAGGCAACATCTCCACTTTTTTAAACCCACAGTTTAGTAAATATACACCTTGGTCTCTAGAAAATGGGGCTTTGGAAGGAGACATTACGGTACATAAGATGTAGCAATAGTAGCAGGAAAACACAAGGAAATAGGGCCCCGCTTGTGTGAGCAACATCATAAAATAAAGGAGAGAACACAAATAGGCTGTCACCAAGTGGGGTAGTTAAGGTGGTAACAAAGGCAAAGGAGTATTTTGGCAGACTGATGGGCTTAAATAAAGAAATTAGTTTTAAGGAGAGGCTTGAAGCCCTGGAGAGTCATGGCTAAAAGTTCTGAGAATGACACAAGTATTGGTTTTCACAAAGTTTGCTGCTTCACTGTTTTTAGACCTTTTTTGCCAGATGTTGCTATGTTATACTGAAGTAACATTACCAGCATTTCATAAGTGTCAAAAGCTTTTATTGACAATTACATTAAGTTTATGCAAAGAGTCAATATTTGCAATGTTGACCCTTCTTTTTAAAGACCTTTGCAATTCGCCCTGGCAGCTGTCAATCAACTTCTGGGCCACCTACTGACTGATGGCCGCCCATTCTTGCCTAATCAATGCTTGGAGTTTGTCAGAATTTGTGGGTTTTCGTTTGTCCACCCGCCTCTTGAGGATTTGTTGTAATGGAATTAAGGTCTGGGGAGTTTCCTGACCATGGACTCAAAATTTTGATGTTTTGATCCACGAGCCACTTAATTATCACTTTTGCCTTACGGCAAGTTGCTCCATTATGCTGGAAAATACATTGTTCATCACCAAACTGTTCTTGAATGGTTGGGAGAAGTTGCTCTTGGAAGAAATTTTGGTACCATTCTTTCTCTTTCATCCAGTCTGGGGGACACTGCTTACCATGGGTTGTGGAGGGAGCTTGGGGGAGTTGGCACCTAACTAGTTAAGTTTTAGTACTGCCGACAGACCCCTCCCCTCTACAATCCCCCTGGACTCTTCAGTTTTTTTCAGGTGCCCTGGAGTTGGGCAGCGTTTTTTATAGCTAGTGTAATCTTAAAAAATTTTATTTCTTTCTTTTACTTGTTATTATCCTTCTTACTGGTGACAGTGCTGGAGTGTGTTCTATGAGAGAGAACACACTCACAGCCAGCAGCGCAGGCATTCTCCTGTCAGATGGGAGCCAGAGTCTCTCACTGACAGGGAAACTTTCTGAAAGGGTGCCTAAACTGAGGAGTGACAAGCGGTCTCATGGACCGCTGCACTCCTCCAGCCTCCCCGATAACCGGCGCTGCCATGACAGGCATAGAGTGCCAGTTATCGGATCTGCAAGTAGCGGTGGCCATCTTGGATTTCGGGCCAGCAGCGCTACGGAGAAGAGGAGGAAGGGGGCTATACCACGGTTCCCCCCTCATGCATAGGAGGAGGGCGCCGGGTATGTCGCTGCAGAGACCTCTGTAAAGGGGTCTCCACTACCTGTCACGCTCCATTTTTTTTTTTTCTTTTTTTCAACGATTGGAGCTATTGAAGGGGGGGGAGCTAATACATAGAGTTCCCCCCTCCTTCCACAGAGAGATGGTATATCCCAGTCTTCTGGCGCCAAAGGAAGCCCGGGAAGAGAGATCAGAGCTGAGGGAGCAGACACTGGACAGACTGCCGTGGACTTCTCTCCTTTATGGCCCTGGGCTAAGTATCGCCTTTAAACACACATATTGTTTATTTTCTGTGGAAAAAAAGTAGGCTGTAAGGTTTACATTATAGTCTCCTGCTTGCCTACAAAACAATTGGTGTTTAATTATTGCAAGTACAACTTTTATTATACAGATTAGTTGTTTCTTGTTATACAATTTGTTTTCTGCATACATATCTCTCTCTATTCTCTCTGTTACACAGCTATATTAACCCTTTAATCTGTGTGTTTGGTGTGCCTTCCTTTATAAAAAATGACAGATAAGGGAAAGGGCCCTATTGTAAAATATTTTACTTGCTCAAAATGTCAAGTTAAATTACCGTGTGGGCAGGGGGACCCTAAATTGGCCCTCTGTTCTGCCTGTGATGCAGGGGCTTCCACTGTGTGGACTCATCAGCCCACAGCCCCTCTGACGGAGGAGCCGGCTTGGGTGGCCTCCCTGACACACTCGGTTTCCTCCTTAGCTCAGATGGTATTACAATCTAACCAATTGCTATCTAATATGGCTACTTCGGTGGCTTCTAGTAATAGCACTCAGCTGGGCCTCCCTGTTACCACAGGGTCTATTGGAGCGTCCTTACCAGGACCTTCCTCTTCTTTTTCTGACCAAAACACTATCTCCACAGAAGCGACATAGTCCACAGCTTTCCTTAAAGGTTTAAATAAGCTTAACTTGTTGCTTGAGTCCCCAAACATCCCGTACGCTAAAAGGAAGAGACCTAGATCGAATAACCCTATCATGGTCCTTTCAGATTCTGAGGAATCTTCTGAGGATGAGGGGGCATAGTTCTAGAAACCAATTTGTTAATGATTTGGTTTTTGCAGTTAGACAAGCGTTAGACCTCCCAGAACCGGAGGATCCTACGCCTAGAGACAGAATTCAGTTCAAGAAAGCCAAAAGAAAGGCTTGCCGTTTTCCCCCTTCTAGGAAACTCGTAGATATTGCTGAAGCAGCATGGAAACAACCTGAGAAGAGGTTCTCAGTTCCCAAAAGATTCTCCTCCTTGTACCCCTTACAGGAGGAGGAGGTAATTCGTTGGGAAAGTATCCCAAAAGTAGATGTGCCTATTGCACGTTTAGCAAAACACACCTTACTTCCAGCTCCTGGTTCAGCGTCCCTTCCGGATGCCAATGACCGGAAGGTTGAATCCCAACTGAAGTCTATCTTTGCGGCTGCAGGTTCGTCCTTTAGACCCACATTCGCTTCAGCTTGGGTGGCTAGAGCCATGGAAGTATGGGCAGACCAGCTGGCAGAGGCCTTACAGGGTTCTGAATTACTCCCTTTGGCCTTGCACTTAAAAGAGGCATCGGGGTACATTTATGAGGCGGCTCAAAATTCAGCGGCTGTCTCCTCCTCTATACAGGCTGCATCCGTTTCAGCTAGAAGAACTCTATGGCTGAAATCCTGGGAAGGAGATGCAGAATCAAAAAAATCTGTTGAAATCATTCCTTTTTCAGCAGCAGGTTTGTTTGGACCGGAATTAGATACCTTAATATCCCAGGCTACGGGGGGCAAGAGTACTTCCTTGCCGGTTTTCCCAGGTAGAAGCAAAAAACCCAGGTTCAGCTCCTTCCGTCAGCCCTTTCGAGGATCCTCCTTGTCCAGAGGACAGTCGTTTAGGGGTAAACAGCCAAATGCCCGAGGCTCCTCCTCTAGAGGAAGATCCTCTTTTTCGGCCAGGCGCCAGGCCTCCAGGACTCAGGAGAAGCCTGCGTCCTGACGACCACTTGGTTCCCCGGGGGGAAACCCCACTGGGAGGTCGTCTGTCTCTTTTTCTTCAACAGTGGACAGAGTCCTCCCAGGACCCCTGGAATCGAGGCATTATATCAGGGGGATACAGGATAGACCTGCTGGGTCCCAGACCCCATCTGTTCTTCGTAACCCCCCTACCCCGAGATCCATCCAGAAGACAAGCAATACAGGATTGTGTCGCTTCTCTTCTCTCTCAGAAGGTTATCTGCAGGGTTCCAGAATTCCAAAAGACACAGGGTTTTTATTCAAACCTGTTCCTTGTGAAGAAGCCGGACGGCTCCTTCCGACCCATTTTAAACCTAAAGTCACTCAATGTTCACCTAAGGGTAGACAGATTTCGGATGGAATCTCTGAGGTCGGTCATAAACGGATTGGAGAAGGATCAATTTATGGCTTCCATAGACATAAAAGATGCATACCTCCACATTCCCATTTGGAAGGGCCATCAGTCCCTCCTCAGATTCACTGTAGGACCCTCCCATTATCAGTTCCGGGCCCTCCCCTTCGGCCTCTCCACAGCACCGAGGGTTTTCACAAAAGTCATGTCGGTTATGGCAGCTCGTCTGCACCTTCTGGGCATTCAGGTCATGCCTTATCTGGACGACCTGCTCTTTAAGTCCTCCTCAGAGAGTTGTTTGCATTATCACTTATCCCTTGCCTTGGCGATTCTCAGGAGCCACGGATGGCTCATCAACTTGAAGAAATCTCAGATGGTCCCGTGTCAGCGCATGGTTTTCTTGGGCCTCATGGACACCAGCCAACAAAAGGTGTTCCTGCCTGTCGAAAAGGCCACCTCAATTCAGAGTATAACCTCCCAGGTCTTGTCCTCTCCCAGACCCTCAATCTATTTGTGCATGCGGTTGCTGGGAAAGATGGTGGCATCCTTCGAGACCATTCCCTTTGCTCGAGCCCGCTCTCGCTGTTTTCAGTGGGATCTGTTAACAAAGTGGTCAGGATCCCACCTACGTCTGGACCTACAGAAGATCTCTCTATCCCCGAGGTCCAGGGAATCCCTCCAGTGGTGGCTGATTCAGGATCACTTAACAGTGGGCAGATCCTTCTCTCCGGGGGCGTGGGTCATAGCAACGACAGACGCCAGCCTGAAAGGTTGGGGGGCGGTAATCCTTCACCTCCGGCTTCAAGGCCTTTGGTCGGTTCAGGAATCATCCCTATCCATAAATGTGTTGGAACTGAAGGCTATTCTCCTAGCCCTCAAAGGAGGACAATCCCTCCTCCAGGGCCACCCTGTCAGAATTCAATCCGACAATGCCACGGCTGTAGCATATGTCAACAGACAGGGAGGAACCAGTAGTGCAGCAGCAATGAAAATTGCAGCCCAGATTTTGTCTTGGGCAGAACTTCATGTTCCGGCAATATCGGCTGTATTCATTCCAGGAATACGCAACTGGGAAGCAGACTATCTCAGTCGCAACCAGATGATGCCGGGGGAGTGGTCTCTGCATCCGGAAGTGTTTCAGTCCCTGGTTCAGAGGTGGGGCCTTCCAGACATAGATCTCATGGCCTCCAGACACAACAGGAAGGTTCCGAGGTTTTGCGCAAGGTCAAGAGACCCCTTAGCCGTGGCAATAGACGTCATGACCATGCCATGGGAGTTCAGGATGGGGTACCTATTTCCTCCTATCTCCATGCTTCCTCGCATCCTCAGACGGGTCAGGCAGGGGGGTCTACCAGTAATTCTAGTAGCTCCCTCATGGCCGTGCCGAGTCTGGTACGCGGACATAATCTCCATGGCAGAAGGACCAGGGTTCCGTCTTCCATCTCGAGACGACCTTCTCCTTCAGGGTCCATTCCTACACCAGAATTTACCTCAGCTCAGTTTAACGGCATGGCTGTTGAAGCCAGCCTCTGGAGAGCTAGAGGTTTCTCTCCAGATGTGGTGAACAACCTCATGCGAGCCAGAAAACCAGTTTCAGCTCGCATCTATCACAGGATTTGGAGAGCTTATATTAGATGGTGCGAAAGTAGGACTTGCCACTCATCCTCCTTTCGCCTCACTCGCTTGTTAGCGTTCCTTCAGGATGGCCTGGAGGCAGGTCTCAGGTTAGGTTCCCTAAAAGTCCAGGTATCGGCACTTTCGGTTTTTTTCCATAAGAAATTAGCCGAATTACCGGATATCAGGACTTTTCTCCAGGGAGTACTGCATATTCAGCCTCCCTATGTTCCGCCGACAGCACCATGGGATCTCAATCTGGTACTGGAAATGCTTAAAGGGCCTCCTTTTGAGCCCTTGCGTGTATCAGAATTAAAGTGGTTGACCTGGAAGGTCCTCTTTCTTTTAGCTATTGCTTCTGCTCGAAGAGTTTCAGAATTAGGAGCCTTGTCCTGTCGGGAACCATATTTGGTTTTCCACAAGGACAGAGCGGTCCTAAGAACCCTTCCTTCCTTCGTTCCGAAGGTAGTTTCGGCTTTTCACCTTAACCAAGACATTGTAGTCCCGGCCTTTTCATCCTCTTCCCAATCTGATCTCCAGACTATGGAAAAGTTGGATGTGGTTAGGGCTCTGCGCATCTATGTAAAAAGAACTTCACAAATTAGACGTACAGATTCTTTGTTTGTCCTCTATGATGCTAATAAGAGAGGCTGGCCAGCCTCAAAACAGTCCATCGCTAGATGGATTATGGCAACGATTAGACATGCTTACATAAAGGCTAACCGTACTGTGCCAGAGAGACTTACGGCCCATTCCACCAGATCGGTAGGGGCGTCGTGGGCAGCGAGAAATGGGGCTTCTGCGGACCAGTTTTGCAGAGCAGCCACCTGGTCCTCTGTCCACACGTTTACAAAATTTTACCAATTTAATGTATTTGCATCTACGGATGCAGATTTTGCTCGTAATGCTTTGCGAGCGGAATTTTCAGAGTAGTCCCACCCTTAAGGGGCTGCTTTAGAACGTCCCCATGGTAAGCAGTGTCCCCCAGACTGGATGAAAGAGAAAAGAGGATTTATGTACTTACGTTAAATCCGTTTCTCTGATTCCGTCTGGGGGACACTGTGATCCCTCCCTTCTTCTGTTCTTCTGTGTGCTCTTGTTTGACTGGCCTTACACCTAGGGCTTTTTAATAAACTGAAGAGTCCAGGGGGATTGTAGAGGGGAGGGGTCTGTCGGCAGTACTAAAACTTAACTAGTTAGGTGCCAACTCCCCCAAGCTCCCTGCACAACCCATGGTAAGCAGTGTCCCGCAGACGGAATCAGAGAAACAGATTTAACGTAAGTACATAAATCCTCTTTTATTCATGGCTGCGTTCTTGGCCAAAATTGTGAGTGAGCTCACGCTCTTGGCTGAGAAGCAACCCCACACATGAATGGTCTCCGGATGCTTTACTGTTGGCATGACACAGGACTGATGGTAGCGCTCACCTTTCCTTCTCCGGAGAAGTGTTTTTTCCAGATGCCCCAATCAATCTGAAAGGGGATTCATCAGAGAAATTGACTTTACCCCAATTCTCAGCAGTCCAATCCCTGTAGTTTTGCAGAATATCAGTCTGTCCCTGATGTTTTTCCTGAAGAGAAGTGGCTTCTTTGCTGGCCTACTTGACACCAGGCCATTCTCCAAAAGTCTTCACCTCACTGTGCATGCAGATGCATGCACACCTGCCTGCTGCCATTCCTGAGCAAGCTCTGCACTGCAGCTGAATCATCTTTAGGAGACCGTCCTGGCGCTTGCTGGACATTCTTGGGCGCCCTGAATCTCTCTCCTTGAAGTTCATGATGATCCGATAAATGGTAGATTTAGGTGCAATCTTACTAGCAGCAAAGCAATGATGACTGGACATGTTTCCTTGCAGGTAACCATGGTTAACAGAGGAAGAACAATGATTTCAAGCACCACCCTCCTTTTAAAGCTTCCAGTCTGTTATTCTAACTCAATGAGCATGACAGAGTGATCTCCAGCCTTGTCTTCCTCAATACTCTCACCTTTGTTAACGAAAGAATCACTGACCTGATGTAAGCTGGTCCTTTTGTGGCAGGGCTGAAATGCAGTGGAAATGTCGTTTCTGTGATAAAGTTCATTGTCATGGCAAAAAGGGGCTTTGAAATTATTTTGCAATTCATCTGATCACTCTTCATGACATTTTGGAGTATATGCAAGTTTGCCATCATAAAAACTGAGGTAGCAGAATTTGTGAAAAATAATATTTGTGCCATTCTCAAAACTTTTGGCCATGACTATAGAGGTATAGAGGAGTGGAGGTGGCAGGCACGAGTGTGTGCAAAGATGAGGTTGGAATGTAGGGGGTTAAGATTGGTAGAGAGCTTTTTGTTGAGAATGAAGAGTTTAACTTTAATTCTGTAAAAGAGCCAGCATAGGGACTGACAGAGGAAGACAGCACAGAAAGAGTGGTGGGAGAGAAATACAGTATAAAGCAAGCATTGATGATAATCTGAAAAGTGATACTGAGGATAATCTGAACAGTGGAAAATTTGACATCAAGGATTTCTGCTACAGTTAGTTACATACTCACCTGGCATTCCAGAGAGCATAGGATAGAGGGAGAGAGAGAAGAAAAGAGATGTGGATGAGGTTGTTTGAGTTGATGGATTGCAGGATTTTCAGTGAGGGGTGTGTGAGGTGAAAGGGGGAAATTGGACAAACAAAAAATAAAAAATAGAAGGGGCCCCCCATGGGCTCACCCACCCAGAGGTCTGGGACCAATGCTAAATAGCAAAGCCCAGTCCGATGGATAGGAGCAGTTTATCATCTCCCCATTTTGCTTTTCTTATCTGTCACAGCCTCCTCTTTTTGGGGGGTGTTCTTCTTTGGCAGGTTATCCTGCGGTTTATGTAACCACAGGTTAATGTGTCCAATGCTCTCTATTTTTTTTACATTAAAACAATCTAGATGGCAAATTACAAAGGGTCACTTTGAAAAATTGTGTTTTTGCTAATAAAATGTATTGGTTTGGCATTGAGAGACCATGCCAAAAAGCATTGATTTGCAGAAATCGCCATTTGATAAAACTCCCCTCCCGTGTCCAGTCATATATTTAGATTGTTTATTCTTATACCTGCATGGTTTTTGTAACAATACTGCAGAACAAACAAAATGTCCTTTAAGTCATCATTTTTCACACATAGCAGATTTTGCATTTAACAGAAAAAGGACTTTTTTGATTTTATTTTTTTTAAATCCCTTTCTAACTCTCTATTTGCTCAGCAGAATTAATACAAATTTTTATATTACTTCACTCATTTTACAAACTCATAGAAACCTTATGAGACTAAATCCCAGAGAGGAGAAAAATTCTCATTAATGAAATGTTTATAAAAGGAGCTACACAATTGTGGAGATAACACTGTGTTCATATATCTCAGTGTGTACAGTCACTGCAGAATCCTTCATCCCACAGAGACTGAAGTTTTCTTTCAGTCACATAACACTTGATAATTTGGGGATAACATGATAGTAATTATGTCCCTGCTGGAATATGAGGCAGATATGAAGATGGAAAATCTGTCTAGAATCAGCACCTCTTTTGTGTTTCTTGGACTCTTGGAAATGGAGAAATATAGATACCTGTATTCTGTCTTATCTCTCAACCTGTATATAATGACAATGTTATTATGCTGTCTGATTGTCTATGTTATTTGGGCTGAAGAAAGTCTGCACCAACCGATGTATATTTTCATATGTAACCTGCTTCTCAATGGAGTTTATGGAAACACAGTTATTTTCCCTCAGTTTATAATTGACTTGATGTTGGGATCCTCAACTATTTCTCTTCCTGGATGTCTCACACAGATATTCTGTGTCCAGAGCTTTTTTACAATTGATTTATTCACTTTCACCACCATGGCGTATGACCGCTATTTGGCTGTGGGTCACCCTTTGAGATACCCCTCCATGATGACAAACAGAAAGGCTCTGATATATATATATTTATAATTTGGGTTGCTGCCTTTATATTTGTCCTGATTCCTGTGATAACGACAGCAAACCTCCAGTTTTGTGGGGTAAATATTAATAACATTTACTGTGACAATATGTCCCTGGTCAGACTGGCATGTGGTGATTCCTCAGTAAATAATATCTTTAGACTTGTTGGAACATTTATTATTCTTTTGTTGACTTTTCCAATTATTACATACTGCTACATAAGGACAGTGTTGATCTGCCTAAAGATCTCCAGATCCACGTCTCTGAAAGCTTTCCATACGCTGGTATCCCACATAATCACATACTCTGTTTTTATGACTGCAACTATATTCATTTTCCTAAGGTACAGGCTGAATGGTGGATCCATGTCTGTCACTGTTCATGTTACACTTTCCATCACTGGTCTTCTCTGTTCCTTCATTGTGAATCCAATTGTGTACGGAATAAGGACAGAAGCTTTAAAGATTAAAATACTACATCGCCTGCAGAGAACACATCTATTAAAGAGACTTTCTGAATTAATATTATGCAATATCTGTTTTAAAAAAATTACTGCATTAAATGCAATATCATTGTGATGAACGTATGGTCTATTTCAGAGCTGTGCTAGTGGCACAGTGGTCAGCACTGCTGCCTCACAGCACTGGCTTAAATTCTGACCACACCACTATCTGTCTGGTCCAAAATCATACTGGTAGTAAGCAAAAATGGAGCCTAGCGAATGTGTGCACTACACAATGGAGACTGTAATCTGAATAGCTGATGTCATTAATTGAATATTCTCTGTGCAACATGCAGTTGATATACAAATAAAGAATAATATATATATATAAATATTTACTACAGGGCGCTCATTGACTCTGAGTAGCACTCTCCCCCCAAAAAAAATATTATTTTTTTTTAAAATCCAAAGTGTTTTAATCTGAATGAATTGTGTGAGGAGCAGTATCAGTGACATCTTTAGTTAACATTTACTAAACAAAGGGCCTTTCATAAAGGAGCATATCTGGCGATTTAATATGTGTAATACGCACAATTACTCTGAGCAGGTCCAGAACCGGACCATACACCACAGAACGCAGCTGCGTCCAATTCGTAATGAACACCAGCCATGACAATCCCCGTGCTATAACTAGGACCATTGATGCTTAAGAGCTCACTTAAAGCTGCAGAGCTCTTATAGGAGCTAGTTTTGTATCATCAGACAGGGTTTTTAATTCAGCAAAGAATGCAGGAATGTGTTATAGGTGTAGACACTGGATCTAGGTGGTCCGATAAAGATGGTAAATGAGGGTTGGGTAGTTGTTGTTTTTATTTCAAATAAAATTATGTTTACCCTTATGTCTTTTTTTTTTTGCTGCAGATTCGAGCATACTGACACTTGTGGTTCTCCTTTTGCTAGTCCCACTAGGGTTGGTCAAGCTGTTTGGGGGGGAGGGAACTTTTTTTTTCTTTTAAACATGTTGACTTTTAACTTTAATACACATTTTCTTTACAGTCATCACACACACTTTTTAAACAAGTAAAATTTTTGCAAACACTGATCATAAATGTGAAAAATAATATTTTCTGAGCAAGTGTAATAAATACGATAGATAGATATAAATATTTATTTCTAATTTAATTTTGGACAATGTAACCGGGGTGGTTGGGAGTTGGTAGTGGGGCTGTGGGCTGGGGGAATACTTTGTATTGGGGTCTGGAACCTGGGACTGGAGGGATGTGAACTGGAGCTGGGGGGCTTCAAGTGTGGGGATCTCTTAATCAGCTAGAAAAAATTATTTAAAATATTGCTCTTGCTACATTAATAAAGCAGATGCTGGCTCTATGGGTGTAATTTGCTCAAGTATTTTCCAAGCTCAGCAGAGCTCAGATGTGATGTATTAAATGAAAAATCTGGGCACTGGTTAATGTTATGCTGAACACAATTGTAACCAGAGGAAGATTACTTATTGATGCACATACATATTTGTTGTGTGTGTGTGTTGGGGGGAGTTTTTTTTTTTTAAAATATATATATATATGAAATTTCAGAGCTTTTTGTAAAGTTTAAATATGTACGATATCAAATTCAGAAACGTGAACATAGAAATTTGACGGCAGATAAGAATTACTTGGCCTATCTAGTTTCCACTATTTTTTTAATCCCTAATAAACAAGAATGTTTAAATTACTCTGTTACATTAAACTCTACCACCTCTGTTGGATGTCTATCCCACCTGCCCACTACTATTTTGGTCAAGTAATTTTTCTGCGGCTTTCCTCTAAACCTAGTACCCTCCATTTCCAGTGCATGTCTCTCTCACGAATACCCCACTGCCCACCAGCTGTGTGATCATATGCCACCGCCAACTGCACCAGCTTTGTATTCATGTCACCTACCATGTAAGTCTCTCTCACATGGCACCTCATTCTTATAATCTTTTCTTTACAGTTTACCAAATATGCCCAGCAGATTTTCTGTCATGTGTCATTCCGTATAACCTTTTCTCTTACATGCTAAACTGTATACCCACAACCATATCTTATGTGCTACACTGAATGGTGCAGTATGTATGTATGTTCTGACACTCAGTGGTGGGGTGCAGCATGTATGTATAGTCTGCTAGGCCATGTTGTGATGCAATCTGTATGTATGTATGTTCTGTAGGCAGTGGTGAGATGCAGTATGTATGTACTGGCAGGTAATGGTTGGGTGCAGTATATATCTATGTTGTGGCATTCAAAGGTGGGGTGCAGCATGTATGAATTGTAACAAACGTGGCCTTCTTGTATCACTTCTGACACCTTCTGACAACACTTGAGGTACTTCTGGCACTGACACCCAGCAGACATCAGACACAGACAGCTTTAAATCAAATGGTGCTTTATTGTTTTTGTCACAATAAAGAGCAATACTTAGTCAGGATGACACCAGTGCCACATTGTTTACACCTTCTGGTGACCCTAATGCCATACTTGCCAACATTTTTTATTTTTTTTCCGGGAGATGCCGGCTGGGACGTGGGCGTGCAGGGGGCGGGGCTGCGAAATCGCGTCATTTTGGCCCCGCCCCCGTGACGGAATGACGCAAATCGCGTCATTTTACAGTGGGGGCGGGGCTAAACGCCGCGATTCCGGGTGAATCGCGGCGTTTAAACTAAATTTTTCCCCCTTCCTATCAGGGAGATTGCCACACTCGTCCGGGAGACTCTCGCAAAATGCGGGAGTCTCCCGGACAATCCGGGAGAGTTGGCAAGTATGCCTAATGCTAAGCTAAACACAGTCCAGCTCTCTACTGACTGGCCAGCTCTCCCAGCATCAGTCACCTCTAACAAATGCACAAGTCAAGATTAAATACACAGGTCTCCTCCCTTTGGTCTATTTACTTCATTACTCCACCTGTGTGTATAGGCTAGGAGTCTGACTCTGCAAGGATTTAACCCTGTATGCAGTCTTTACCTGCTGCCTGTTAGATCCATAGCTAACTCCACTCTGAGAGGCATGTGGCAAGCCACTCCCATTGCCACAGTGTGTATGTATGTTCTGGCAAACAGTGATGGGGTGCAGTATATATGTATGAATGTTCTGTCAGGCAATGGTGATGTGCAGTATATATGTATGTATGTATGTATGTATGTATGTATGATCTAGCAGGCAGTGGTGGGGTGCTGTATGTATGTATGTATGTCCACACAGGCAGTTGGACAGAGGCACCCACGGGATTGGGGGAAAGAGGCACACACAGGCAGTGTGGCAGGGGCACATGCGGGTAGGGTGGCAAGGGGACAGAGCACACATGGGCAGGGTGGCAGGGGGACAGAGGCACACATGGGCAGGGTGGCAGGGGGACAGAGGCACACATGGGCAGATTGGCAGGGCTATACATGAGCAAGGGGTCAGAGGCACACAAGGGCAGGGTGGCAGGGGGAAACATGTGCAGGTTGGCAGGGGGACATATGGGCAAAGGGACAGAGACACACATGGGCAGGGTGTCAGTGGGACAGAGGCACACATGGGAATGGGACAGAGGGACACATGGGCAGGAGGACAGGAGCATACATGGGCACACATAGGCATGGTGACACATGGGCAAGGGGACAGAGGCACACATGGGCAGGATGGCAGGGGGAAATATGGCAAGGGGACAGGGGCACACAAGTGCAGGCTGGCAGAAAGACACATGGACAGGGTGTCAGGAGTACACATGGGCAGAGTGACACATGGGCAGGATGGCAGGGGGAAATATGGCAAGGGGACGGGGCACAAGGGATGGGTGGCACATGGGCAGGGTGGCAGGGGGACACATTGGCATTATGACACATTGGCAGGGTGGCAGGGGGACTCATGGGCAGGGTGATAGAGGCACACATGGGCAAGGGGACAAACGCACACACCTACCACCTGAACAGAGGCAGACATAGCCTTTTATTTTAGGGGGAGATTTTGCATAGACACGCACCTTTCACGCTTATTGATTGGCTCCGATTGCCCCTCTTTTTGCCGATAATGGGACCTCTCTCTAGCACTTGAATAGCAGTGAGTGAGGGGTATCAGGAGCACCACAGAGGCCTGGAAATGAGTTGCTTGCAGCACTGGACCTGGGGACTGCTACTATCCTGTGGGTCTGTCATTCTCCACGCCGCCGCAGCCTGCACTGTGGGGATTGTGCGCTATTTGTCTCCTCTCTCTGCACCTAAGTACAGGTGCAGGTGCTTTCCTGGCCACACAGAACAACCATACCTCAGTGTTCCCTGGTATTATTATTATTAATATATATTTATAAGGCGCCACAAGGCATCCGCAGCGCCGTACAGAGACAAACAAAATTACAATACAATGGGAGACAGCACAGTACAGTAAACACAGCAACTCAGTAAGCTCAATGCACAGCTAGAGAGGGCGGGGAAGGGGGAGGGAGGATCCGCAAACGACGGGGCCCAAGAAGGAGGGCGCGGAAGACAGGGAGACCCCCAGGGGGGAGGAGGGAGCGAGAGTGGACGTGGGGTGGAGGACCCTCGAGGAGGAGGGCTAAGTAGCTGGAGAGCAGAGTTAGAAGTGGTGGAAACAGGAGGAGAGATGGCCCTGCTCAGAGGAGCGTACAATCTAAGGGGAGGGGTGGACAGACAGAGAGACGCAGGGGAGAGAGGGAGAGTAGGGGGACAGAGGCAGAAGATAAGGTAGGAAGTTAAGTGGGAGACAGAAAGGCTTTAAGAAAAAGGTGGGTTTTTAGGGCCCGTTTGAAACTGGACAGATTAGGGGAAGTTCTGATGGAGGGATGGAGCTTGTTCTAGTGGAGGGGGGCAGCGCGGGCGAAGTCTTGGATACACACGTAATGAGTAATGAGTGTCCGACAGCTGAGCTCCTCACTTTATCAAAAACTCCGCTCGGTAACTCAGTGTTGAACGGTAATTAATGAATTTATTGTTTGTGATGCTCAGCACGTGTGGGGCATACTTCAGTTTCACCCTTCTAGGGACTATTCAGTCTGACAGTATATAAAAGTAATAATTATTTGTGCGCATTCATTCCTCTTGTGGGTGATGGATAGTAAAATGATGATATCTGTGTGTATATTCTTAGCTAGTTTAAAACGGGCTCTGTTATGCAGCCGCCTCTGGCACCACTCTGAGGAATTAAACTATGAAATGAGAACGGTACCAGGGCTAAAAATGCTAGTGTGTGTCCCCCGCATCCCCAAAACCACAGTCATCCTCCATGTACCCCCCAAATATGGCTAATTTCTCCTGCTCACAGAAGACATTTTCTTAGCGAGAGGGTCAGCCATATTTGTACTCGCAAGTAAGGCCAATCTGAGTACACCCTGCACACACCTCTATCTGACATGCGCAACATTATGAAATTCTCTGAAATCCCCTATCTTTAAAATAGGTCATATTTTATCAAATTGTAAAAGAGCTATAAGTTTCTCAAAGTTGTCACCCACCAAAGGCAATCCTCCACCCTGATAGCTTTCTAACAAAACAAACCCCTTGTCTTAAATTCTCCTGTACTCTGAGTTATGCTCTCCCCAAAAAAAACAGAAAAACTGTGACTTTTGCAAAATAGGAAGTGGAAAAAAAAAGCGAGATTTTGGTCTTTAGATTATTCTTTATAATATATGTATATATTGCGCTCTTACTACATTAATAAAGCTAGCTCTTTGGGTGTACTTTGTACTTTGCTCATACATTATATATATATATATATATATATATATATATATATATTGTAACAAAAGGAGGCATTTAGCTGGCAATATACAGAGAAAGCAGGGAAGTAGAGTAAAACATTTGTGCAGTAATGCACCTAGAGTGAAGACTAATGTATGAAAAGCAATAGTTTAAATTTGGTTAAACTTACATGATCTGAAATCCTTCTTCTCAGCAAACAGACAGGGCGTGTCTGGTTGTGCAAACAGAGGCAGTGATGGGTGTTTTCTTTTAAAGAGAAGGTGGGTGTGTCACCTGTCCATCAAGCTAAGGCTGGGGGAGGAGCATCATGTATAAAAGCTTGTTTGTTTCATTTGTTCGGAGAGACCAATGCTGGGTGTGCTGGCTGGTCCTGAGAGAGAGCTGTACTATGTATAGCTAGTGTTTAGGGTCTCCATGATTGCTGTACAAGTATACGGTGTCAAACATTTACCATCCTGACAATAAAGCACCATAAAAAGGAAGTTGTTGCTCGCGTGTGCTTCTGCAGTAGCAGGCTCTTGCCACACGTGGTGTCAGGAGTGGGATGCTCCGGGAAGCAAGTTTCCGCTACCTAACCCGCACAGACGTCAACATGGAGGAAGTACTGAAAAAACCCTCATGAATGTGGCCGCTGCTCAGCAACAGCAGCAAGCTCAGATGCTACAAGTTGCCGAGGCACAGGTGGAAAACACAAGGCTCTTAAGGGAAGAGTTAAGCCAGGTGAGGCATGACAGAAATAACCCACCTGGTCCTGTTCTCCTGAAAATGTCGCCAGGTGATGACATAGAAGCATATCTGGTGTCCTTTGAGAGACTTGCAAAAAGGGCAAAATGGCCTCCTAAAGATTGGGCTGAGAGACTGGCGCCATATCTGACTGGTGAAGCTCAGCGAGCTTATATGGATCTGGATGAGGAACGGGCCTTTGATTATTTGTGCCAAAAGTCTGAGATATTGGCTCGCGTTGGAGTTTCCGGGCCAGGCTGAGCCCAGCGCTATCACCAATGGCGCTATAATAAAGAAAAAACGGTCAGAGCGCAAGTGGCTGAGCTTTCTAAAATTTTAAAGAAATGGCTGCAGCCTGAGGAGAATTCGCCTTCTCGGATTATTGAAGTTCTGGCAATAGATCACTGCATCCGGGGGCTGAACTGCGATTTGCAAAGGTGGGTGCTGCAATCAGACCCACAAACTTATGAAGAGCTTGTCACCGTGGTAGAAAGGTTTTGTGCGCTACAGCAAATGACTAAAGAACCTGCATTTGTGCCAAAGCCGCTGCCACGCCAAAAGCCAGGTTTGACAATCCTTGCCACAGGGCCCAATGGCAACATTGCTACGGACAGAGGGCCAGGTGCAAAGCTGTCTAATCTGAAGTGTTTTGAATGTGGTGAGCCAGGCCACTTTAAGGCAGAGTGTCCTAAACTACAGGAACCCATGGACTGTTCCGTGGCACATATTGGGCCTGCGTGTCACGGGCACTAGGAGTCTTTACCCAGGGATCACCAGGTGATAGGCTTAGCAGAGCAGTATAGATGGTAATATGGTACTCTGGTAGCAGGGTGATCACGGAACAGGAGATAGCGGATGATAGAGATGCTCAGGAAAGTCTATGACTAGCAGCACTGGTAATATAGATGTAGTAATACACGAGGAACTGTATGGACAAAGGACACGTGAGGGTAGTCAGTGGTCTGCGGTAGCAAGTTGTACCACTGCTATAGTGAGGAGGAATGTCCAACAGAAATGAGGAGGTGATGAGAGTCAGCGGTCTGCGGATAGCAAGTTGTACCGCTGTCTGGGTGAAGGAATGGAATCCAAGTGGAGGTATCCGGGGAGTCAGTGGTCTGCGTTAGCAAGTTGTACCACTGCTATGTGAGAGGATACTGGAACAGGTGACACGGGAAACAGGGATCAGTGGTCTGCCTCTAGCAAGTTGTACCACTGAATATATATGTGAGGAGGAGCACGGGGAGAGACTGCAATACAGAGGATACACGGGCACCTTGAACTTGATCCACAATAACATGCACAATATAGTAATGACTGAACAGCACTGCAATAATAGAAAGTCACTGAAACAATCCGGGCAAAAGATAACACAGTCAATGATGGCAATAGTCTCAGCGGATAGTAAACTCCAGAGGAGAACAAACTCAGTCCAGCAAGATATGCAATACACCAGCACAGTCAATGAGAAGTATGCATACCGTGGTTCAGGAGCAGGCTGTCAGACAGGAGTGCAGAGATACCTGAACGGCTGGAGGCCGGCAGGATGCGAAGTCCCTGGAGGGTGAAGCGGTAATCAAGTAGGTGCAGCGCACAGGTAGGTAGACCAACAGGGGAACAAATACTCAGGAAGCAGTAGTATGTAGGACTGGACTCCTGGAGGACCCTGAAGAGTAGCGATGGTCTAGACGAGATGAAAGCAGTGAGGCGCAGATCCGATGCAGACTGGCGAGTAGAGACCAGCAGGAACACTGAGAAGCACGGAGAGCGGATCAGCTGTTGTAGACACGAGTAGAACTGAGGAGTAGCGGCCAGCAGTACTCTGCAGGTACACGGAGGTAGCGGATAGCAACCAGCAGGTGCAGCCACGATGAAACACGGGAGAGCAGAGCTGAGCTGGAACTGTTGAGCACGGAGAGCAGCGGATAGGAATCAGTTGTAGCAGTCTCGAGGAAACACGGGAGAGATGAGATGAGCTGAAGACTGAAGCGCCCGGAGGCAGCAGAGAGGAATCAGCCAAACAGTCACGATGAAACACAGGCGGGTTGAAGTGGTCTGAGGACTGTAGTGCACGGAGGCAGCGGATAGGAATCAGCTAACAGTCACGATGAAACACGGCAGAGTTGAAGTGGTCTGAAGACTGTAGTGCGCGGAGGCAGCGGATAGGAATCAGCTAACAGTCACGATGAAACACAGGAGAGTTGAAGTGGTCTGAAGACTGTAGTGCACGGAGGCAGCGGATAGGAATCAGCTAACAGTCACGATGAAACACAGGAGGGTTGAAGTGGTCTGGAAACCACAGGAGTAGAAGTGGTCTGGAAACCACAGGAGTAGAAGTGATCTGGAAACCACAGGAATCAGCAGCGCTGAATACACGAGGAAACACAGGAACACCTTCAGAGGCTCATGGGGAATGAGACTCCAAGATCAGGCAACGTGGTATTGACCACAGGTGCTTAATATAGGGAGTGTTGCCTGATCTGCCATTTAAGTTAAAGGAACAGGTACTGAAGGGTTTGAAAGGGCTGCGCATGCGCAGACCCTCAGGATGGTGGACGGCCACTGTTCCTAAACATACGGGAAGAAGCACTCACAGTCCGGTGAGTGACAGTACCCCCCCTTTTAAAGGTGGGCACAGAACGCCTGGAACCGGGCTTGTCCGGATTTTTGGAATAAAACTTCTTAAGAAGAGCTGGGGCGTTGAGATCTTCAGCTTTGATCCATGAACGTTCCTCAGGACCAAAGCCCTTCCAATGAACGAGGAAACGGAGAACTCCTCGCGAAATTTTTGCGTCCAATACCTGAGTAATCTCGAAATCCTCCTCCTGATGAACTTGAACTGGCTGAGGTGCTGAAGGAGGAGCCGAGAAACGGTTGATGATGAGAGGTTTGAGCAAGGACACATGGAAGGCATTGGAAATACGAAGGTTCTTAGGAAGTAGAAGTTTAAAACAAACTGGATTAATCACTTGAATGATCCTATATGGACCAATAAAACGAGGAGCGAATTTCATAGATGGGACCTTCAAACGAATATTTTTGGTAGATAACCAGACGCGATCTCCAATTTTTAGTGGTGGAATAGCCCGCCTCTTCTTATCTGCGAAAGACTTATATTTGGCAGATGTCTTCTTTAAACAGGTTTTGACCTGAGACCAGATATTTTTGAAGGTCTGACAAACAGTCTCTACAGCAGGAACTTGGGTGGGAGGGAGGGCAGGAAATTCTGGAAAAGACGGATGGTGACCGTAAACCACAAAGAATGGAGTTTTGGACGATGACTCATGGTACATGTTGTTATGGGCGAATTCAGCCCAAGGAAGCAATTCTACCCAATTTTCTTGATTGGCTGATGAGAACATCCTTATAAAGGTCTCGAGATCTTGATTGACCCGTTCAGTTTGTCCGTTTGATTGCGGATGGTAAGAAGATGAGAGTGCTAATCGTATGCCCAAGGTTTTACAAAGGGCCCGCCAGAATCTGGAAACGAATTGTACTCCTCTATCTGACACAATCTCAGACGGACATCCATGGATACGAAAGATTTCCTTAACGAAATGTTCAGCCAGAGTAGACGAGGAAGGCAAACCAGACAAAGGGATAAAATGAGCCATCTTCGAAAATCTGTCTACCACTACCCAAATAGTATTATAATTTTTACTAGGTGGCAGATCAGTAACAAAGTCCATACTAATATGGGTCCAGGGCTTGGACGGAATGGGTAGTGGTTGCAGCAACCCTGCTGGAGTTCTGCGGGAGGATTTAAACTGAGAACATAATTCACAAGAAGCAACAAACTCTTTGACGTCTCTCCTCATCGAGGGCCACCAATAACTTCGAGCGAGAATCTCAAAGGTCTTGCGTTCACCAGCATGTCCAGAAAAACGAGAAGAATGGAACCACGAAAGGATTTTCCTCCTAAGAGTAGGAGGCACGAGGGTCTTCCCAAATGGTAGCACTTTGGTGGAAGAAGCAGCCAGCGAGATACATTTGGGGTCTAGTATAGAATGGTTGGAAACCTCTTCAACGTCAGAGGACGTCACAAAAGCTCGAGATAGAGCGTCAGCTTTCTTGTTCTTGGCAGCTGGTTTGAAGGTTATGATTAATTCGAAACGGGAAAAGAAAAGAGACCATCTTGCTTGACGAGGATTCAAGCATTGGGCAGACTGTAGGTATGACAGGTTCTTATGGTCCGTGAAAATCGTCACAGCGTGACGAGCTCCTTCCAATAGGTATCTCCACTCCTCTAATGCAACTTTGATAGCCAGCAACTCCTTGTCCCCGATCGTGTAATTTTTCTCTGCAGGCAGGAGACCCCGAGAGTAAAAGGCACAAGGATGGAATTTTTGTTGCTCCGAACGTTGGGAGAGAATGGCTCCTAAGCCCACATTAGAGGCATCTACTTCTAGGAAGAAGGGACGTGTCACATCAGGCTGTCGAAGAATGGGAGCAGAGGAGAAGGACTCTTTAAGACTTTGAAAGGCTTGGAGGGCCTCGGATGACCATTGCTTAGTATTGGCCCCTTTACGAGTCAGGGCCACAATAGGAGATGCAATGGACGAGAAGTCTTGAATGAAGCGTCTATAGTAATTGGCGAAACCTAAAAAACGCTGGATAGCACGAAGAGTAGTTGGCTGGGGCCAATGTAATACAGCATTCACCTTTTCTGGATCCATTTTTAGGCCAACTCCGGAAAAAATATATACCCCAAAAATGGAATCTGGGGCAACTCGAATGAACATTTTTCTAGTTTGCAGAATAATGAATTTTTCCGGAGTCTGGAAAGGACCTCTGCCACATGTTGGTGATGAGAAGGCAGGTCCTGTGAAAAGATCAATATGTCGTCCAGGTAGACAACGACACATACATTTAACAAGTCCCGAAAGATCTCATTAACGAAGCCTTGGAAAACAGCGGGGGCATTGCACAACCCGAAAGGCATTACTAGATATTCATAATGCCCATCTCTGGTGTTGAACGCTGTCTTCCATTCGTCACCGGACCGGATTCTAATTAAATTGTAGGCACCACGAAGATCCAACTTGGTAAAGATCCGAGCTCCCTTGATGCGATCAAATAACTCAGTGATCAACGGAATGGGATACCGATTCTTAATAGTAATGGCATTGAGTCCACGAAAATCTATGCAGGGGCGTAGTGATCCATCCTTCTTTTTTACGAAGAAGAACCCGGCTCCAGCGGGAGAGGTGGAAGGTCGAATAAACCCTCGCTGGAGATTCTCCTGGATGTACTCAGATGTAGCTTGAGTCTCAGGTAACGAAAGTGGATAGACCCGACCCCTAGGAGGAGTCTTGCCAGGTAGAAGATCGATCGGACAATCCCAAGAACGATGAGGAGGAAGACGTTCAGACTGAGCTTTATCAAAAACATCGGCAAATGAAGCATACTGAGGGGGGAGCCCCGGTGAGGAAGATGAGATGGAAGATTGCTGTACTTTAAGAGGAATGACTTAAGAAAGACAACGATGATGACATTCAGCTCCCCAAGACGTAACTTGAGGAGTGCGCCAGTCAATCTGGGGAGAATGACATTGAAGCCATGGAAGGCCTAAGACAATCGGACTTGTCGTAACAGGAAGAATTAAAAACGAAATCTCTTCATGGTGTAGCACACCAATCTGAAGCGTTACTGGGGACGTACTCTGGGTGATGAGACCATTGATGAGACGTGATCCATCTATAGCAGTCACAGTAATCGGTGTTTTCAAAGTAATCACTGGTAGGGACCATTGATTCACTAGGGATTTAGAAATGAAATTTCCTGCTGCTCCAGAATCAATCAGTGCCTGAGACTCAAAGGATTTGGTAGCAAAGGAAATCGTAACATCAAAAGCGCAGACTTTTAGTTTCGTAGAAGATGGAGAGGACTCCAGGGACCCTAACTTCACCTCTCCAGAACTAGTTAGGGCCTGGCATTTCCCGATTTCTTAGGGAGAGAACTGAGCATATGTGTGGAATCAGCACAATAGATACAAAGTCTATTCTTTACTCTTCGTTTCCTCTCTTCTAAAGATAATTTGGAACGTCCTATCTCCATGGGAATCACAGAAGGTGAAGCTGGACGAAATTGAGGGGTTGAGCGAAGAGGTGCTTTAACTGAAGTTGTTTTCTCAGCTTCTCTTTCACGAAACCTCATGTCTACACGATGGCAAAGAGAGATCAAATCTTCTAATGACGTAGGAAGCTCTTGGGTAGTCAGTGCATCTTTAATTTTATCGGAGAGCCCCTGCCAGAAGGCGGCAATTAATGCTACAGTGTTCCACTGAAGTTCAGAGGCTAATATCCTAAATTGAATGACGTACTGGCCTACTGTATGAGAACCCTGACGTAAACGAAGAATGCTGGAAGCAGCGGAGGTCACACGACCTGGTTCATCGAACACACTTCGGAACGTAGAGATGAATTTGGCACTATCTTGTAATATAGGATCGTTTCTCTCCCACAGAGGGGAGGCCCAAGCCAGAGCTTGTCCAGAGAACAATGAGATAAGATAGGCCACTCTGGAACGATGGGTAGAAAAATTTTGAGGTTGGAGCTCAAAATGAACTGAGCATTGGTTGAGAAAACCCCTACAAGTTTTGGGGTCTCCATCGTACTTTGACGGAGTAGGCAGGTGAAGCGTGGGAGCTGTAGACACCTGGGATGGCACTGGGGAAACGGAGGAAAGCACAGGAGCTTCAACATTAGCTGTAACAGGCTGTCCAGATGGTCCTTGGGAGGCTAACGACTGGTAGCATTGAAGTAACAGCTGTTGGCGAGCATCCTGTTGCTCCACACGGGTGACCAGATGCTGCAGCATCTCTTTGGCTGTAGGTTCCGTATCTGGGTCTGTCATGGCCTGATCTTACTGTCACGGGCACTAGGAGTCTTTACCCAGGGATCACCAGGTGATAGGCTTACCAGAGCAGTATAGATGGTAATATGGTACTCTGGTAGCAGGGTGATCACGGAACAGGAGATAGCGGATGATAGAGATGCTCAGGAAAGTCTATGACTAGCAGCACTGGTAATATAGATGTAGTAATACACGAGGAACTGTATGGACAAAGGACACGTGAGGGTAGTCAGTGGTCTGCGGTAGCAAGTTGTACCACTGCTATAGTGAGGAGGAATGTCCAACAGAAACGAGGAGGTGATGAGAGTCAGCGGTCTGCGGATAGCAAGTTGTACCGCTGTCTGGGTGAAGGAATGGAATCCAAGTGGAGGTATCCGGGGAGTCAGTGGTCTGCGTTAGCAAGTTGTACCACTGCTATGTGAGAGGATACTGGAACAGGTGACACGGGAAACAGGGATCAGTGGTCTGCCTCTAGCAAGTTGTACCACTGAATATATATGTGAGGAGGAGCACGGGGAGAGACTGCAATACAGAGGATACACGGGCACCTTGAACTTGATCCACAATAACATGCACAATATAGTAATGACTGAACAGCACTGCAATAATAGAGAGTCACTGAAACAATCCGGGCAAAAGATAACACAGTCAATGATGGCAATAGTCTCAGCGGATAGTAAACTCCAGAGGAGAACAAACTCAGTCCAGCAAGATATGCAATACACCAGCACAGTCAATGAGAAGTATGCATACCGTGGTTCAGGAGCAGGCTGTCAGACAGGAGTGCAAAGATACCTGAACGGCTGGAGGCCGGCAGGATGCGAAGTCCCTGGAGGGTGAAGCGGTAATCAAGTAGGTGCAGCGCACAGGTAGGTAGACCAACAGGGGAACAAATACTCAGGAAGCAGTAGTATGTAGGACTGGACTCCTGGAGGACCCTGAAGAGTAGCGATGGTCTAGACGAGATGAAAGCAGTGAGGCGCAGATCCGATGCAGACTGGCGAGTAGAGACCAGCAGGAACACTGAGAAGCACGGAGAGCGGATCAGCTGTTGTAGACACGAGTAGAACTGAGGAGTAGCGGCCAGCAGGACTCTGCAGGTACACGGAGGTAGCGGATAGCAACCAGCAGGTGCAGCCACGATGAAACACGGGAGAGCAGAGCTGAGCTGGAACTGTTGAGCACGGAGAGCAGCGGATAGGAATCAGTTGTAGCAGTCTCGAGGAAACACGGGAGAGATGAGATGAGCTGAAGACTGAAGCGCCCGGAGGCAGCAGAGAGGAATCAGCCAAACAGTCACGATGAAACACAGGCGGGTTGAAGTGGTCTGAGGACTGTAGTGCACGGAGGCAGCGGATAGGAATCAGCTAACAGTCACGATGAAACACGGCAGAGTTGAAGTGGTCTGAAGACTGTAGTGCACGGAGGCAGCGGATAGGAATCAGCTAACAGTCACGATGAAACACAGGAGAGTTGAAGTGGTCTGAAGACTGTAGTGCACGGAGGCAGCGGATAGGAATCAGCTAACAGTCACGATGAAACACAGGAGGGTTGAAGTGGTCTGGAAACCACAGGAGTAGAAGTGATCTGGAAACCACAGGAATCAGCAGCGCTGAATACACGAGGAAACACAGGAACACCTTCAGAGGCTCATGGGGAATGAGACTCCAAGATCAGGCAACGTGGTATTGACTACAGGTGCTTAATATAGGGAGTGTTGCCTGATCTGCCAATTAAGTTAAAGGAACAGGTACTGAAGGGTTTGAAAGGGATGCGCATGCGCAGACCCTCAGGATAGTGGACGGCCACGGTTCCTAAACATACGGGAAGAAGCACTCACAGTCCGGTGAGTGACACTGCGTTTCCAAGCTGTTTTACCATGAGTCCCACATCAGGAAGTCCTTGTTTGTTCCGGGTGACTGTGCAAATCAACCAAAACCTTGTTCTGGCCTTGGTTGACTCGGGGAGTGAACTCTCATTGGTTTCCAGCTCTGCCTTACCCGAAACCATAACTTCTCGGTTGCCCAAAGTGAAGGTTCTTTGCATACATGGCACGACAGAGGAGTGTGAAAGAACAATACTACCAGTCACACTCAAAGACAAAACTGTTATGGTGGTAGCTGCCATAGCACCTAAACTCCCATATCCACTCATTTTGGGGCGAGACTTCCCACTGTTTAATGATGTCCTCGGTGAGCGGATCCGACCGGACATGCCGGCAACTGATGCAACGGTCGGAAGCCCGGTCTTAAAGGAACCGCCTAAGAATCCACAGCATCTGGACATCAATCTTTGGGAACCGCCAAACCGGAATGCCATCCTGGGAGTCATAGCAGGAGTTCCACAAAAGCATCCACCTGCGGGGAAACATGGACAGTCCAAACTAGCATTGGTCGGTGATGTCGCAGATGAGCCCACCCCGCCTGTCAGTGAGGATACGGACTGGTCCGCAATACCAATTTTGTTTCTTCTGCAGGACTTGCTCGAGACCAACTTAATGATGCCACTTTGGAACATGCCTTTAAAAGTGTGACTGAGGTAAATGGGGTAGCGAAAGCCGCCCAGCCTGCAGAAGGTATACCATATTTTATTGTTAAAAATAATTTCCTGTATAGAGTTGCTCCTGTACAGAGGGATAAAGTAGAACAATTAATGGTTCCTCAGGACCATGTAACCCTAGTGTTAAAAGCAGCACATACACATGTCTGTGGGGGACACCTAGGGGAGGATAAAACACGGGAAAGAGTTCTGCTTAGGTTTTACTGGCCCGGTGTACACATGGCAGTGAAAAAGTATTGCCAGTCCTGTCCCATATGTCAGAGAACCTGTCCCAAACCCATGTACAGGGCATCTCTCATTCCGATACCAATAGTACAAATTCCCTTTGAACGGATAGCTATGGACCTTGTGGGGCCACTGGAAAAATCCGCATTAGGGCACTAATATATACTAGTGGTGCTTGACTATGCAACCAGATATCCAGAGGCAATTCCCCTACGAAACATAAAGTCCAGCACCATAGCTAGAGAACTTGTATTGATGTTTACACACTTGGGAATACCCAAAGAAATTCTTACAGATCAGGGTACTCCTTTCATGTCTAAACTGATGAAGGACATGTGCCAGTTGCTAGGGGTTACGGCGCTTCACACCTCTGTATACCATCCACAAACAGATGGCTTGGTGGAACGCTTTAACCGCACATTAAAGCACATGCTCAGGAAAGCAGTGGCTCAAGAGAAAAAAGATTGGGACACTCTTATTCCCTATTTGATGTTTGCCATCTGTGAGGTACCTCAAGCTTCAACAGGGTTTAGTCCCTTTGAGTTATTGTTTGGGAGACAGCCCAGGGGTATCTTGGATATGTTAAAAGAAGGGTGGGAGCAGCAAGGTCCCAGGGAGCCAAATCTGGTACAATTTGTGTCACAAATGTATGAGAGGCTAGGAAAGATAGGGCCCATTGTGCAGCAACATGTAAAAGAGGCTCAGGAACGACAGAGAAAAAGTTATGATAAAAGTGCTGTTGTTCGATCTTTCAAGCCTGGGGACAAGGTCCTAGTCCTGGTTCCCACCCAGAAAAGCAAACTTTTTGCCCATTGGCAAGGTCCATATGAAGTTCTAGAGGCTGTCGGTCCTGTCAATTACAGAGTCCGCCAATTAGGTAGGAGAAGGGAGGAGCAAATATATCATGTCAACCTCCTTAAACCTTGGCATGATGAGGAAACCTCTCCTCATGTAGTGAGTACTGCCATTGAAAAGTCTGAAGTGCCCATAGAGCCAGCTTTGTCCATTCAGCAGAGACAACAGACTGAAGAAATGGTTCGTCGGAACAGGGATGTCTTCTCTTCCATTCCTGGGCGCACTACCTTAATCGAACACGACATTGTGACTGCGCCAGGAGTCATTGTAAAGCAGAAGCCGTATCATATTCCAGAAGCCAGACGGGTGGACATGAGAAAGGAGGTCGAGTAGATGCTCCAGTTAGATGTGATTGAAGAGTCCACTAGTGAATGGAATAGTCCAATGTTAAAAAAAAGTTGTCCAGATAGATTAGCCTGGTCTGATTCTGCAGAAACCACCTGGTCTGATCTTCGGTTAGCTCTTTGTTCCTCCCCAGCTCTACAAGCACCGGATTTTACCCAGAGGTTCTTCCTCCAAACTGATGCTTCTGGTGTTGGTTTAGGTGCAGTCTTGTCACAGGAGAAGAATGGAGTAGAAAATCCTGCCCTGTACCTAAGTCGTAAGTTGCTTCCAAGGGAACAAAAATATGCCACTGTGGAGAAAGAATGTCTCGCCATAAAATGGGATATAGAAGCTCTGCGCTATTATCTCCTAGGCAGAGAGTTCACCTTAATAACAGACCATGCACCATTGAGATGGATGCAGAGCAACCGGGAGGTAAATGCCATGGTAACCCGTTGGTTCTTGGCACTACAACCTTTCAAGTTCTCAGTAGAACATAGACCTGGGATTCTGCACAAGAATGCAGATAACAATAAATGAAGGTCGCGCTGCTAAAAAAGCAAATCAATATTGGCTAAATAAACACCACAGTTTGCGGAGGATCTCCTGTCGAGCAAAATGATTCAATTGACAAATTGCCAGGTAAATAAACCCTATAATCTATTTGATAGACCTAGGAGCACTATCTTAAGTCCAATTGATTGTGGATTACTGACAAGTTTATTAAATGCAGTGTTAAATTTACCTGGCAATTTGTCAATTGAATCATTTTGCTCGACAGGAGATCCTCCGCAAACTGTGGTGTTTATTTAGCCAATATTGATTTGCTTTTTTAGCAGCGCGACCTTCATTTATTGTTGTTTGTGTTACCTATTACTATTTGTGGGATTGAGCTGCCCACTGTTGGTCTGCAGCAGCGAGAAAGTCTGCCTATTATCAGGTTTCTCCATCTTCTATCTCCCTCCAATTTATTACGGTGTAACCCCTATTTTTTCTCCAGTGTGCGCCCTAACCCTTATTGGGATTATCTGACAAGAATGCAGATGCATTGTCACGAAAATATGCGCTCCTCGCGAAGTCCGCGTCCCCCGACTTGGAGATGCTAGGGGGAGGGATATGTAACAAAAGGAGGCATTTAGCTGGCAATATACAGAGAAAGCAGGGAAGTAGAGTAAAACATTTGTGCAGTAATGCACCTAGAGTGAAGACTAATGTATGAAAAGCAATAGTTTAAATTTGGTTAAACTTACATGATCTGAAATCCTTCTTCTCAGCAAACAGACAGGGCGTGTCTGGTTGTGCAAACAGAGGCAGTGATGGGTGTTTTCTTTTAAAGAGAAGGTGGGTGTGTCACCTGTCCATCAAGCTAAGGCTGGGGGAGGAGCATCATGTATAAAAGCTTGTTTGTTTCATTTGTTCGGAGAGACCAATGCTGGGTGTGCTGGCTGGTCCTGAGAGAGAGCTGTACTATGTATAGCTAGTGTTTAGGGTCTCCATGATTGCTGTACAAGTATACGGTGTCAAACATTTACCATCCTGACAATAAAGCACCATAAAAAGGAAGTTGTTGTTCGCGTGTGCTTCTGCAGTAGCGGGCTCTTGCCACAATATATATATATATATATATATATATAAAATGTATGAGCAAAGTGCAAAGTACACCCAAAGAGCTAGCTTTATTAATGTAGTAAGAGGGCAATATTTTTAATGTTTCTTAAATATACAGTATATTTCTTCTGCTTTAATGTGGGGATAATATAACCTGGGGTGGGTTGGGGTCTGGAACCTGGGACTGGAGGGATGTAAACTGGAGCTGGGTGCAGTGCCGTAACTAGACATTTGAGATAGGGCACCGGCGCTCCCCCATCTAAGTGGGAGTGGCATTTGACAAGTGGGTGCAGCCAACCTAATGTGTGGGTGTGGCTAGCACTTTACTGAAAAAAATCTTAGATATATATATATATGCACTTAATTACATAAACTGTAGTGGACATGAATTTAAGGGGGGGGGGTTGAAATCCTTTTAATATTATGAATTTACTTCATGTAATGAGAGAGAGAGACCGAGACGCCAATACATAGCACACACTAAAAACATTCATTCATATACAGTTCTCCCAACACTTTCTGAGCACTGTGAAACATCATAACACAACTACAACCATCCAAAATCATATTAACCGCTCAGTCAAAATAGCCAGAGCAAAGCATCTGTTCAGAAATTTTGCTGAATTCTTTTTTAAGTGTTTTAATGGCATGATTTCTTCATTATGTTATTGCATGAGAGAGAGAGAAATGCCGAACTTCCTGTCAGTGGCACGCACATACGTTCCACTGCGGAACTTATGGGCAGAAGCATCAGACTTTTGTAAGTTACTATATCTCTCTCTCTCTCTCTCTCTCTCTCTTCAGCCCTTAAGCGGAACTTAAGGGCTGAAGGTATGGAGGCAGGTAGCGGGTGGCTGCTGCGCCCCCTTGACCTTGCGCCCTGGGCGATGGCACCGCCCGCACCACCCTCGTTACGGCCCTGGCTGGGTGGCTGGGACAGTGGGGATCTCTTCATCAGCTAGAAAAAAACTGACATTAAACATTAAAATTATTGCGCTCTTACTACCTTAATAAAGCATATGCTAGCTCTATGGACGTACTTTGCTTATGCATTTTCCAAGCTCAGCAGAGTTCAGAGAGTGGTATATTAAATAAAAATCTCTGCAAAGATTCATGTTATTAAGGTTGCATCTAATGAACGACATGCTGCCATTATAAATCTGTGAGAGGGGGGTCATGGTGTTTTAGGGTCTACATTTTAAAATGTATTAAAGGTTTTGAGCTGAAATTTGGCATGCAAATGGAGAACTGTCCACAGGTGCAGCTTGCCAAATTTCAGAAAAAAAAATAAAAATGACAAATTAGGAATAATCTAAACTTCAAAATCTCACCTTTTTTTTCCACTTCCTGTTTTGCAAAAGTCACAGTTTTTCTGTTTTTTTTGGGAGAGAGTAACTTGGTGTACAAGGCGTTTAAAGACTTGGAGTTTGTTTTGTAAGAAAGCTATTAGGGCTGAGTGCATTTGAGGGTTTAAAATTTTGAGAAAGTTACAGTTTATTTTACAATTTGATGCCCAGGGGCGGGCTGGGCTGGGGGGCAGTGGGCAAATGCCCCCGGGCCAGACCCAAAAAAACTATTTTGGGCCGGCCCAATGCTTAATTTCACTTACTCGGTGGCTGGCCCCTTCCCCGGGACCAGCCACCTTTACATTGGCCTGCTGATCCGGCCGAAAGCCCATACTCCCTCCCATTAAATGTGTGGCCGGTTTTTGTTGTGACATGGGATGCGTACCACGTGATAGGTGCCGTCCCATTTCAGAAGACTGCAGAGCAGAGCACACCGCGCGGATAGAACAAGGTAAGTGCGGGGGTGGTATATTAAGTGTGTGTCAGCATATTGTATCTGTGTGTGTATCAGCATATTGTATGTATGTATGTATGTATGTATGTATGTATGTGTGTGTGTGGCAGCATATTGTATGTGTGTGTGTATCAGCATTATGCATGTATGTATGTATGTGTGTGTGTGGCAGCATATTGTATGTGTGGGTGTGCGTGTGTGGCAGCATATTGTATGTCATAGTTGCCTACTCTCCCGGAATGTCCGAGGGACTCCCGAATTTTTGGGAGTACTCCCGGACTCCCAAGAGAGCAGGCAAACATCCCGGATGCAGCTATCTCCGTTATTGAGTAGGGTGGGGGGGGCTAAACGCATAATCGTGTCCCCACCCCCTGCAGCGGTTGCCTGAAATGGTCTAAGATTGATCAGGGGCAGGGCCTAACGGCGCACCTCACATGGCCACGCCCCCTCGACGGACCCCCTCCCGGAATGCTGCCTTCAAAAGTAGGCAAGTTTGTTGTATGTCTATTAGCATATTGTATGTGTGGCAGCATATTGTATGTGTGTGTGTGCGTGTGGCAGCATATTGTATGTGTCAGCATATTGTATATATATGAGTATGGGGCCAGTACATTGTGTGTGTGTGTGTGTGTGTGTGTGAGTGAGGAGCCAGTATATTGTGTGTGCGTCTGTGTGAGTGAGGGGCCAGTATATTGTGTGTGTGTGGGTGAGGAGCCAGTACTTTGTGTGTGTGAGTGTGTGTGAGTGAGCGACCAGTATATTGTGTTTGTGTGTGAGTGAGAGGCCAGTATAGTGTGTGTGTGTGTGAGGGAGGGGCCAGTAAATGAATGCAAAGTGTGTGGGGGCCAGTAAATGAATGTAGTGTGTGGGGGGGGGCAGTAAATGAATGGAGGGGGGGTCTTAATATGATGTGGGAGGTAGGCTATTAATAAAATTGTGGAGTGCAGGTGGGGACTAATTATTGGGTGCTATTTGTGGGGTGATGGTGGGGCAATTTAATTTAATAGTGGGGCCTATGAATTTATAATAGTGTAATAAGACCTTTAATTTAATGCTGGGGGTGGTTTGGGAGCTATTTATTGATTGTGGGCTGTTTGTGGAAAATGAGGTCTATTTATTAAATGTGATTATGTATTATTTAATGCCTGTGATTGTTGTGGGAAATGGTTATATTTGTTAAACGTAAATGCTATTTAAATTATTACTGGGGCTGTTTGGAGGGAGGGAAATAGGCTTATATATGTGTTTGTTATCTAATGTCAGGGTTGGTTAGAGAGAAAGAGATCTATTTAGCAAATGTGAATATTATTTTAATGTTGTGGCTGGAGGGAGGCATAATTATAAAACGTGGGTGCTATTGATTTAACACTGGGACTGGTTGGAGTTTTCTAAATTTTCAAAATAGGGCCTCCAGTTTTCCAGGATCCAGGACTCATACCCCTCCCCCGACTTGCGAAGCCCACGCGACCGCTCTGACGACACCAAAAAAGCAAAAAACAACTGGAACTGGAAACTGTCTGCAACTGCAGATTGCTGAGGACAGTTCCAGTTGAGAAGTGTCGGTATGATATACTGTCTCATACCAGCACACTTCGACCACTGATCTCCTGTCATTTGCTATTGTGGACCGCTAAGTTCAAATACCTGGCAATCTGGTTGACTGTTCAGGCATTTGACTATGTCCGACTTAATATTGATCCAGTAACTCAATATTTAGAAAATAAGATCCACTCTTGGCAAAAAATTACCCTTACAGTCACTGGTAGAATTGACCTTATAAAAATGGTGATTCAGCCAAAATATCTCTACCCACTTCAGCACTCTCCTGTGTATTTAGCAATGCAGGTGTCCCGAGATATCATTATATACCTGACCTCCTTGGTCTGGGTTAGAAAAAGAACGAGGGTTCATTTTAATACACTGTGAAAAAAGCAGGAAATGAGGAATGAATGATATTCAGGTTGCCGGGTGGCAGCCGTGGGGGAGCGGCTTGTGACATGTTGTTTCTCTACGCTTTGTGTTTGCAGAAGAATAAAATGCATGTGGAAAAGATTTAGTGGCCAAAGTGGGATGGGGGTCTCTGAGATGTGTTTCTTGCAAAAAAAAATCAAATCTGGGTTTTGGCGCATAAAATATTGTAATGTCATTGTGCGCTTCTTTAGCGAGTTGAGACCGTTGACATTAAGAGATATTATTTTGAGATTCATAGTGGTTGAAGGTGTGGACAGGAATATGCTTTAGCAATGAGAATGGTGGCTCCATGCAAAGGTAGTAGCGGGTTGTAGGAAGGGCAAAACACATAAAGAAAAAAGGGTGGAAAAGGCAGAGTGGACCTGAGCATCAGGATCTAGAAAAAAGAGATATGGTGAACTGTGTGAACTGAGTCAAAGTGATATAAATAACACAACATAAGCAATAAGTAAATTGAAACTAAAACATTTCAACCATATAAACATTCAGTATATGAACTAGAACATTGAACTGAACGGATTCCGATTAAAAGTAAGAGACTCCAGATCCATTTTAAGCTAATCTAATTTAGCTTAGTTTTATGCCCTACTGAAAAAAGATAAATACATAAATGGATACATTTCTAGTAATAATAATAAAATAAAAACTAAAAAATCTAAAAAACTGGTGTGGGCCTATAAGCTTGCCATAGGTTTTAAGTATGGTAGCATATGCAATGAACCTGTGTAAAGCATTAAACAACAGAAATGCAAACAGTAAGAGTCATAGTTAGTGCTACATGGTTACTCAAACCTATTAGGGAAGTCAAGTGAAAAGAGAAAGAAATCTGGAGTTAAGTTATATATGTTGATCATGCCTGCTGCCAGATTGGCGTCGAGACAGAGGGGTTTTCTGTTGAGATGAAGAAGTTGAAGTGGAAGTCTAAGAGTGCTGTATGAGGTGGAAACGTTTGAGTAAGTCAAGACCTTGAATCGGTGTTTTCCCTGAATGGTTTTGGAAACAATTAATTGGAGGGGGAAGCCCCACTTGTACTTGATGGAATCCTTGCAGAAGACTTTTTGTTATGTTGATGAGATCTCTGCGTTTTTTCAGTGTAGAAGGAGTTAAGTCCAGTACAGTTGAAGATGCGACACAACATATGAAATTGATTGTATGTTTCTAGCAGATTCCACAATTCTCTCTTTAGTTTTGAAGTGATGAAATCGTAGATTATGTCTCAGGGAAGGTTGATCTGGACTTGCTTTTGGGCGCAGCATTCGGTGTTCCCTGTCTAGATGGAGTAGGTATTTCGAGAGATCTGGGTTCATTTGTAGAAATAAACCATCAAGCTAGTTAGGCAGAAATGGATTCTGGTACATTTTTTATCTGGATGTTATTGCGTCTATTGCGGTTTTCTCGATCTTCTTTCTGATCCTTAAAGGTGTTGAGTTCTGCTCGTAGATCAGCAATCTCTGTATCTGTTGTTTGTTGGTGTTTGTAGATTATATATAACTGATTTTCAACATCATCTGGACGGGAACCGAGCTCTGATATTTACGCACAAATTGCTCTGAGACAATTGCTCTCAGTTCTGATTGAATTGTTTTTGCGACTATAGCGATCACATCATTAGGGGTGAGTGAAACCTCAGGTGATGAACTGTCGTCTGAATCGGATCTAGAATCATCCGTGTCAGGCAGTGATTAGCCTTTTCGAGGACTTTAATAATAGTTTGCTATGCTTAGGAGTTTTGCTTATTTTTTGGTTTTTATGAGACATATTGGTGAATAGAGAGTTTCAATAACTGTTTCAAAGTCTATGTATTGATGAAAATCTATGGAGTATTCAGATTATTTGTGGTCATCCGAGTTGGATTGGATCAGAATTGGACCTGAATTTTATTGCATTTGCCACAAGCATACAGATGGGAGCAACTGTATGGAAGTTAAGGTAGTTTGGTGCAGCTCTTGGGACACAATGATTAGAGGTGTATAGGTGTATGATCCTCCTGGTCTCTAAAGCTGAGATGCTAGCTGTAAGAATCTGGGACTAGGTGTCACTTTGTCTGTCAGCGTATTGATTGAGTGTTTGAAGCAATTGTTAAGGTAGCAACCACCTTACCGCCTTACAGCCATGGATCGACAATTAAGGACCGTAGACGAAGACTGCTCTTGACAGGTGATCCAGGTGCTCCATCGGCGTTTGTGGTTATTAGGGGAGCACTGCCGATATCCTCCACCAGGCACTGCACCACCAGGCAGGTCACTGATGGATTTGGGGATGAGCACGGGAGGCCCATTGCAGGATGGGTTAGTTCAGGCCTGCGTCTCCTCTCTCATCCATGGTCCGGAGTGAGCACTCTGCTAGAAGTACACACCGTGGACAACAATGAGCTACCAACACAATTGGCATACATAATTTCAGGTGGGCAGAGTTCCTGAAATCTGTACCCTTTAGGTTCAGCAGTTAGAGAACTCTATTAACATGTGTCCGTCATGAATGCTGGTTAGGCCATGCCTTGATATCTACTATATTCTTATACCTGTTTGCCGTTCTGCTAAAATCCAACTTTGGGGCCTATTGGAGGATTTAGATTCAGATAATTATATTCTACAAATTAGGCTGCAGAATCTGTTACCATGATCCCTTCTCCAAAGGGATGATTCCTCATAAATATTGATGGATTTCTGTTCAGCAAGAACAGACAGCGTGGAGATCGGCACTATTGGAATTGTAGCGAGCGGAATACTGGCAGGTTAGGGTTAGATCGTGGGACATCCCAATTGAATTTGCCAATAGCAGAGAAGTCATCTCACACAGCGAGCATAACCACCCAGTAAGGGCAGAAATATCTGATGTAGCCATAGCAAGAGATAAAATCAGCGAACGGGCCCGGAAAGCATTGGAGACTCTAGTACAGATAATCCAACATGTCACCGCTGAAATGCCATCAACAAGCACAGTTTATATGCTAAAGATAAATTCTCTCAGGCAATCTGCGTAGGGGGTGAGACTCAGTGATATGCCATCACAGCCCACATCCAATAACAAGATCAATGTTCCTGAAAATGTAAATTAAATTGATGGAGAGAATTTTTTTTGGAAAGGGCAGAACCTTTGGAAGTGAAAACAACTTAAATTTGTTGTATCTTAGACATTAACTTTGCCACCTTTATTGAAAATAGAAAATAAGGGCACGTTGTATACTAAGAAGAGGAGGGTGTTGAATTTGAATAACTTGAGGCCTATGAGAATTTGAAAAATCAAATGTATCTATAAAATACAGCTTATGGAAAGTATTTAATGACATATTTCTATCCTAAATTCTTTGTTCTTATCTATTATACTATCTCCCTCTACAGCTGCAGTAAGGAATTGTACTGATGTGACTATCAATCCCGTATGGTTTGTTAGCGGCTGATTTATTTCTTTTTTTTCCAGTTTTAAAGCGGCAATGCCAGGACTCTGTGCTTGACCCTAATGTTAGAACTAATCCTAATCCTAACCCTAATCCTAACCCTAATGGTAACCCAACCCTAACCCTAACTCTAACCCTAACCATTAACCTACACATTAGATTATACTGCGCATGGTCTGTGCATTGCCGCTTTAACCTGCAGAGTTAGCAATAGAGCTAGTGCAGTCAGAAAAATCAGCAAAGGCATCAAGCAAAGACATAACATCATCCTCAGCCATCCGAACATAATCTCCATCAAAGCCAGAAACAGATACTAGACCCTCCACAGCAGTATCCAACAGAAAATGGCCACATGATCAGCGTACCTCTCAGAAGACACATCCCAGACTGCGAGAAGGCCTGGCACACTACACAGGGACCACAGGAACATTTTGATAATTACGTCTCACTCAACTAGAGTGACACGGCATAGCTGCTCCCGGGACCCCTACTGTACCACAGAAGGGACAGACCCAGCACTAGAGGCCACACTGCAGGACCTAGCCAAAGCCCCTCACTTCCAAGAGTCTGAAAGATTAATCATCCCAGCTGGGGCCCCATTTTGATGGGACAGCCACCCTACCCGGACAGAGCCAAAAGGGCCTAGGAATCCTGCTCAACTTTACTGGAAGTGGGAGGTAGGGGCCAAAACATAGCCTTGTCTCCCTACCCTGGTCCTTTCATCATCCCAAGCAGAGCCCCACACACCATTGGTGTCAGGAGAATCTGGGGCAATGCTACTCCCCCAACCCTATCCATGTCCGGGAACCTAGTGCTGCTTATTGCAGCATTTGTGAGAGTGGGGAGCTGGAGGGCCACATTACTCAACGCAGTAGGGACCTGGACCCTATTGCTCCTTATCCTCTGATTGGTGGTAGTGGTGGTAGCTCCTATCGCTCCTTATTCTCTGATTGGTGGTAACCACTTGCATTACTGGAGTCCTGGAAGAGTCGGGGGCCTCCCCCAACAACTCCCTACTGACACAGGTGGCCGCCCAGCCGCTTCTATTCACCAGCAGCGCCGATCATGGCCATCACAGCATGCATAGAAGCGCTGGCTGGGAAGGGGGAACCATGTCAAGGCTGGATTCCATGGCGGTGTCAATTGGGCTCTCCATAGGAGGAAAGGACAATAGTGTATATTAAAATGGGGTAAAAGGGGTTAAAATAATAGGCAGGGAATGCAAAAGGAAATAATAAAATAAACATAAAACACAAAAACTAAATTTCTGCAGGAAAAAGAGGCAATCAATGAAACCAAAAGCCAATGGAATAGCAGTAGAAAGCAAAACAAGGCAAAACCAGGCAACAGAGAAAAACAAAAAGAGCAAAAAATGCAATGAATTAAAAAAAACAGGGACAGTATGGAGGAGCACAGAGTACTGATCCACAACTATTCCTGGATATGAGGCAAAATTTAGTCCTACACCGAGCTTTATAGCCTGCCTCCAAGCTTTCCCCCCAATGATACCAACACTGGACGTACCCAAATCCCTCTACTGTTTCTTAACTCTTTAGTGAGATCCAAATTAGCTATGAACACAAACCTCAGCTTTTAATTTCCCTCAGACTTAATTCAATCCCTTAGTTGTAAATCCCAGCTAATCCACATTTATCCACATTTCTCATATTACACTCCCACTTCGCCTTTAAAAAGCAGTTCTCTGCAGGTGTTCTGTTTGATTGCAGCCTGCTTTGGAAAAATATACTTTTTAATTAAAATACTTCAAAATATGTAAGATAAATTAGAGTCTTTATTATTATTTTGTCACACATATGTCCTCCACCTGTATCTCTCTAAACTAAGTGCAATACTGTACAAATGTGTAATTCTGTTTGCAGCCTTTCTCTGCAGATTGCCAGCAAAATAACTAACTCCTCTCTCAGAAGCCTGTGGAAAACCACACTATCAACCCAATCCACTTGTTATCTTCACTTATACTATTTATCTCTCCTATAACAACCCTATCCTCCCTTAATCTGGCTGGCTTTCTCTATAACAATACACACTTCAGCCCAAGACAACTTCAGTCAGATATGTAATTTTCTCTTACATCCATCTGGTGGACACTCCTTAACCATGGGGTTGAGTCGGGGGGGAGGAGTCTGGCACCCAAAGAGTTAACTTTTTTCAGCTGACAGCATATCACCCCCGCCAATTCCCCACATACCTCAGTTTGAATTGGGTGCCCTTGGAAGAAGGTCGCACCTGAAGAGCTCCAAAAGAGACAGTGAACAGGGTTCACTGGTAATAGGTTTTATCCTTTTCTTTTGCAAGTTTTTTTCTTTTGATAGCAGCGAGAGGCTCCGTGTGCAACGGAGCTGACTCGTGGGAGAAGCGCTGGTCAGGGGGGCTGCCCCGCTGACAGAGCAGGAGAGTGAAACGCTTCTCACAGCGGGAAGCAGTCGGCAAGAGACTCTCCCCGCTGATGCAGGACGGGCGCTGCCATCAGGCAGAAAGCGCCTTTACTGCTGAGGTTCCCCGGAAGCCAGCTGGAGTATACCAAGTTCCTCCTCCCATGGGATGGCAGTGAATTCTTGAGGATGGCACGCTAATGATAGCGTTAGCGGGGAACACATTCTAACAGGTTTTCCCCTAAGATAACAGAAAGGGCAAAATGCTGTTAAAGTAAATAACACAGAAGGAGAGCCAGTGGAAGGGGAATGTGTTTGAGGAACACCGCTTCCCCCCCCTACTGAGTGAGCGAGTGGAAGATCCCTTTTGGCGCCAAGGTTCAAAAGGAGGACAGTTGCAGAAGTCATTTGAAGAGAAGTGCACTTTTGACACATATCTTCCCCGCTGAGTATCACTTTTATTTCTTCTGTGTGTATGTGTGTGCATGTGTAGACATGTATATTATAAGACAATGATGTGTTGAGAGAACTGTTGGTTATAACAAAACTATAAAGTTCTCCAAGCCTGTCTTATTTAAATCAGAAATACTATGATATGTTAAATAACCTAATCTGTATTTTCTGATAATTTGGAGAAGTGTTTGTGAATTTTGAAACGTGATTCAGTTTTTCTTATCTTGTGATGGCAGATAAAAGCAAAACAACACGTACCAAACATAATGTCTGTTCAAAATGTAATGTTAAATTAACAAGTGAATGGCTGGATCCCCCCTGAGCCTGCACAGTGCAGGCTCTGTGTGGCCTGCACTGTGGCTCCTGTGAAACAGCCTATAGACGCCTCCACCATAAAGGTAGATCCTCCTGAGTGGGCGGCTGCCTTAACACAGGGAGTTAATACCCTTGTAAGTCTGTTATCTAAACCAGTTGAGATCCCATCTACATCTGTGGCTTCTCAGGGTATAACAGTAGGAATGACAGATGAGTCATTTTCCCCAGGGGTCGGGTTAATTCCCTCCCCAACCCTACCAGGGGTTTCCCAGATAGGAGAGGTGGGTAGGTCAGCGGTGGCTAAAGGCCTGGACCGGCTTAACCATCTACTGGAGAACCCCAGACACAAGCGTAGTATTAAAAGACGTAGACCAGCTAAAGCGCTGTGGTCAGTGTCAGACTCTGAGAGTTCCTCAGAGGAGGAGGGGGAATTGTTGGACGATTCAGATGTGTCCATTATAGAGTCAGAAGGAAACTCTAAGCACCTGGGTATGGACGATCTGGTAAAAGCAGTTCATTAGACCCTGGGGTTTGTTGAAGTAGAGGAGATGAAGTCCTTGGACCGCTCTCTCTTTAAGAAAGCTTCTAAGCAGGTGGTCAGGTTCCCTCCCTCAGCTGAGTTGAGGGATATTGTAGAGGCCTCTTGGAAATATCCAGATAAGAGGTTCTCTATGCCAAGGAAGTTTGGCGTATTGTATCCCCTTCAGGAGGAGGATATGACCCGTTGGGAACAGGTGGCGAAGGTGGATGCACCTGTGGCGAGACTGGTTCGTCAGACTACACTACCTGTACCCGGGTCAGCGGCCTTACAGGACGCGACTGACAAAAAAAATAGAATCCTTGCTGAAGTCGATCTTCTTGGCCGCTGGTACTAGCCTCAGGCCAGCATTGTCCTCTACCTGGGTAGCTAGGGCCATGGAAGTCTGGGCAGGGCAGTTAGAGTCTGCCTTGCAGGATTCAGATTTACTGCCTCTGGCCATGCAGCTAAGGGAAGCAGCAGACTATGTATAAGAAGCGGCCCATAATTTGGCCTCCATAGCTTCGTCTATTTCAGCTACAGATGTAGTAGCTAGAAGGGCGTTATGGTTAAGGACTTGGAATGCGGATTCAGAGTCTAAAAGATCATTAGAATCCATCCCGTATACGGGTGGGATGCTATTTGGTCCAGAATAAGACTCCTGGATTTTACAGGCTTCAGGGGGCAAGAAGACGTCCTTGCCTGTAAATACTCCAAGACCTAGGGCTAGGCCTAGGTTTAGTTATTTCAGACAGCCTCCTTATGGGGGCGGGTCTGGCAGAGGCCAGACTGCCAATCCAGGGGCCGTGGAATCCAGCAGACAGTCCCTTAGGGGAAGGTCATCCTTTGCCCCTGCGGCGCGGAGAGCTTCTTCCGCCAAGCTGCCGGATAGACCAGCAGCATGACTACCACCCGCCTCTGGTTACAGAGGGTGGGGTGGGAGGACAGCTGCTTGGGTTTGCCCAGCAGTAGACAAGGTCCTCGGTACACGAGTAGGTCCAGGATATCATGGTAGAATTCACGGGGCCAGCTCACCTCAAGATTTGGTTACCTCGCTGGCTTCAGTCAAATCAGAAAGAGCTCAGGGCTGTGGATTTGCTTTGTTTAAACGAAGCTATACAGGCTTAGAATTTCCAGTAAGGGAAAAGGTTTTAGTCACACCCATTCGGGGTGCTAAGGCCAGACGGGTCGTTCAGTCTATGACCGAACTTCTGGAGTCTGAAAGGGTCACAGAGAGTCCCTTGTTTAAGAATGAGTTTCTTGAGAATAGTGAGGGACTTAGTACGCAGCAGAATGTTGTCTCCACAGGACAAGATGAGGTCCTAGATGGAGTGGACAGGCAGGATCCTGTCAGACAAGAGGCTGTCAGTAGCCAGGTCTGTGAAGCTGCTGGGAAAGATGGTGACATCTTTCGCGACCTTACCCTGCGCAGGGTTCCACCCCAGAGGAGCATTCCAGTGTTCGAGGTACCAGTGGAGAAGGTAGGTCCTCAGCTGGTGGTTGCTGGACAAAAACCAAACAAAAGGCAGGAAGGTCCCAGAGTTCTGCGCAAGAACAAGGGATCCACTGGTAGTGGACGTCCTAGCAAGGCCTTGGGGCTGCAGGCAAAAGCTGCCCCACAGGTTCCCGTGGAGAGTCAGTCCGGAGGATCGTCCAGTCTTTCTGGTACTGCCAGTAGGGCTGTGAAGAGATCTGCTGACCCTGGGACAGTTCTTGCGTCAGAGGCTGAACCAGCTGAATTTAATGGCAGAGCCGTAGAATCCAGTCTGTGGAGAGCGAGAGGTTTCTCAGGGGGTGTAATAGGCACTCTCCTGAATGCCAGGAAGCCAGTTTCAGCCAGAATTTACCACCGTATCTGGCATATATATATAAAGTGGTGTAAGAAGAAGTCTTACAATTCTAAAACCTTTGGTCTGGCTAGATTTCTCGCCTTCTTACAGTGTGGTTTAGAGGCGGGGCTTAAACTTGGAACCTTAAAAGTTCAGGTATCTGCTTTGTCAGTGTATTTCCACAGTTGGCTGGCGGAGCTTCCGGATGTTAAGACTTTTATACAGGGAGTGCTTCACATCCAGCCGCCCTACGTACATCCAGCGGAGCCTTGGGATCTTAACCTGGTCCTTAGCATGTTGCAGGAGCCTCCCTTTGAACCTCTACTCTCAGCAGAGTGGCGGTTCTTGACATGGAAGACAGTCTTCCTGCTTGCTATCGCCTTGGCCAGAAGGGTCTCAGAGCTGGGAGCTTTATCCTGCAAAGAACCTTATCTGGTTTTTCATGAGGATAGAGCAGTTTTAAGGACTGTTCCGTCCTTTCTCCCTAAGGTGGTCTCAGGTTTTCATATTAATCAGGATATAGTTGTTCCAGTGTTCAGAGAGGAGCCTCAGACTCCTGGAACAAAGACAAATAAATATTTGGACGTAGTGAGGGCATTACGTATATATGTTAAGAGATCTGCAAAGATACGTAAGACAGATTCTCTATTTGTGTTATTTGATTTTTCCAAGCGGGGATGGCCAGCATCTAAGCAAACTATTGCCAGATGGCTTACCCTGACTATCAGGGAGGCTTATGTCTGTATTAATCTCCCTGTGCCGAAGCGTATTGTTGCCCATTCTAGCCGGTCGGTTGGGGCGACTTGGGCGGCTCGTAATGGAGCCACGGTGGACCAACTGTGCAGGGCAGCCACCTGGTCCTCGGTCCATACCTTTACAAAATTCTACCAATTTAATATATTTGTGTCTGGGGACGCCTCCTTTGGCCGTAGTGTTCTACGTGCAAGGAGATCAGAGGGGTCTCACCCTTCAGAGGGATTGCTTTAGTAAGTCCCCATGGTTAAGGAGTGTCCCCCAGATGGATGTAAGAGAAAATGGGATTTATACTTACGATAAATCTTTTTCTCTGAGTCCATCTGGGGGACACTGCGATCCCCCCCGTCTTTTCGTTGTTTTCTTTTGTCTCCACTTCCCCCTCTGTTGAATGGGGTGTCTTGGTTGATTGGCCTATCATCCTAAGGGCTTTGGTAATAAAACTGAGGTATGTGGGGAATTGGCGGGGGTGATATGCTGTCAGCTGAAAAAAGTTAACTCTTTGGGTGCCAGACTCCTCCCCCCGACTCAACCCCATGGTTAAGGAGTGTCCCCCAGATGGACTCAGAGAAAAAGATTTATCGTAAGTATAAATCCCACTTTTTACTCTTAAACCCACATGTTTTTTTAAAAATAAACCTGCTTAATTAAATAACTTCATTGTATACCACACAGAGTATATATATAAATATATATATATATATATATATATATATATATATATATATATGTATATAAATATGTATATATATATAGATATATATATATATATATATATATATATATGTTTATAATTTTTTTCACATATAAGAGGAGTAAGTAGTGCTTTAAATGTTTCATCTGTATTGTATTAATTTTACAAAAATGCCTTTTTGCAAGCAAAATAGATTAAAAATATTTTAATCTTATTTCAGTCAGTTTACAATGATCATTGAACTCTTATGAGACCAAACCCCAGAGGAAGAATTCCTTATTTAAATATGTTTATAGCAACCAGGTAGTGGAGATTATTAAATATCCAGATATATCAGAGTGTGCAGTCACTGTCAAACCATTCATCCAAGGAGTTATTTATATGGGACTGGCATTTTGTTTCAGTCACATAACACATTATATATTGTAAATAAACCGATTAGTCATTATGACTCTGCTGGAGTCATATGAGGCAGTTCCGAAGATGGAAAATCTGTCTAGAATCAGTATCTCTTTTGTAATTCATAGAGTATCTTACATATATATCTCTGGCACCACACAATGCATTCAAAAAATGACCATAAATCAAGGAAAATATATAAAGGTGTATTCAATTATTGTTTATTCTAAAAATGAGATATATTCATAATGGTATAACCACCATTTGAACATTTATTCATAACTATGAATTCATTAAAAATGATAGACAAGAAAATCTTGAAAAAATAATGTGTGTCGATTTAAAAGTCAATTGCAATGTTCCAAAAACTAAAATATATAAAAAAATATATAAAAAAAACTCCGTATCGTGAGTATTCACGTATCCTGTAGTAGTTAGTGTGATGGATTTCCAAACTTTATAGGTGCATACAAATATCCATGCGTCCGGACAGTTACTTTCGTTTTGTTTAGTTATCTTCCGGCACAGACATGCTGAAGATATTTGCAGTGTTTTTACTTCCTGGTATGTTGGAACGCATATGAACTTCCGGTATTTACGATCCTAAGTGATACAAACACTTTCAACAGCTCATATTTAAAATATACAACTGTCAGTGGTATTTCCTGTAGTTATATATTTGCGCCACTTGTATTGACACTTCTCGTTTAGTGTAACTGTCGTGTTACATGTCCCGTATTTCCGGTTATTTAGCACGACTTCCAGAATGTAAAAAACTCCTATGAAGAGGTCAATTAAGTATAGGATTGTTTCCCATTCAACCCAACGCGTTTCACCTTTGCAGGCTTCCTCAGGGATTGGGAATTACCTATCAAATGACTCTTTAAATGGTTATTGATGAGTGACGTCAATAAACACGCCTCTCTTTATGTTAATAGGTTCCTTCATTAAAACTCGATATTGGGTCTAAAATGCAATGATAAATCAGATGTATAATGGTTCAAATGAAACTACCTAAATCAAAATCTAAATTTAACCCTTTGGGTGCTAAAGTGGAAAGTTCAAAGATCCATTTGGCCTCTTCTTTTGATATTTTCGTTACAAAATCTCCCCCCCTCCCTGATTTGGAGATCTTTTTAATACCAATAAACTTTAGGCTTGAAGGGTCTGAATTATGATATTTAGTGTAATGATCTGACACACTATGTGTGTCCACTTGATTGCGTTTATTTCTGCAATGTTCACTCAGTCTTATTCTCAGACTCCTAGTGGTCCGGCCGATGTACTGCAATCCGCACTGACATTCTAGGAGATAAATATATACTGTATTAGTATTTCTTTTGTGTTTCTTAGTCTCTTGGAAATGGAGAAATATAGATACCTATATCTTGTCTTAGGTCTTATCCTTTATATAATGACAATGGGCTTATGCTGTCTGATTGTCTATGTTATTTGGGCTGAAGAAAGTCTCCACAAACCAATGTATATTTTCATAAGTAACCTGCTTCTCAATGGAGTTTTTGGAAACACAGTTATTTTCCCTCAGTTTATAATTGACTTGATGTTGGGATCCTCAACTATTTCTCTTCCTGGATGTCTCACACAGATATTGTGTGTCCAGAGTTATTTTACAATTGATTTATTCACTTTCACCACCATGGCGTATGACCGCTATTTGGCTGTGGGTCGCCCTTTGAGATACCCCTCCATGATGACAAACAGAAAGGCTCTGATATATATAATTATAATGTGGGTTGTTGCCTTTATATCTGTCCTGATTCCTGTGATAACGACAGCAAACCTCCAGTTTTGTGGGGTAAATATTAATAATATTTTCTGTGACAATATGTCCCTGGTCAGACTGGCTTGTGGTGATTCCTCAGTAAATAATATCTTTGGACTTGTGCAAACATTACTTGTTATATTGTGTATTTTTCTAATTATTACATACTGCTACATAAGGACAGTGTTGATCTGTCTGAAGATCTCCAGATCCGCATCTCTGAAAGCTTTCCATACGCTGGTATCCCACATAATCACATACTCTGTTTTTAGAGCTACAACTCTGTTCGTTTTCCTAAGGTACAGGCTGAATGGTGGATCCATGTCTGTCACTGTTCATGTTACACTTTCCATCACTGGTCTTCTCTGTTCCTTCATTGTGAATCCAGTTGTGTACGGAATAAGGACAGAAACTTTAAAGATAAAAATAATCCATAATATACAGGAAATTTATGTATTAAAGAGATTTTTTGAACCAAAATAAATGCAGAATCTGTAATTCAAAAACCCTTTTCAATTGCTATCTTATTGTAATGAATGTATGGCTTATCAAGATATTCTTTGAGAAGTCTGCAATGAGTATTCTTGGTATTTAAAAATAAATGACAAACATTTTATTGGAGAGATACATGTTCATTATTTGTCAGTTTTGTCTTCTGAAATCTGCTATTAAAACAGAATAATTTACTCAAGTAACCCCTTCAAACCATGTAAGAATTTCACTGTCATTGTGACTCAATGGCTCACACACAAGAATATATATGTCATGTACTCAGGGTTGCCATCAGAAACTGTGGGGCCCAGTACTAATTAATCTGGCAGGGCACCCCCTCCCTCCTCAATGTACATGCCTCTCTCCCTCTTTGCCTTTCCTTATCACAGTACATGCTCCCCCCAGTACATGACCCCCTCCCTATCTTAGTATATCCCCCCTCCCTCATCACAGTGCATGCCCCCCTCCCTCATCACAGTACATGCCCCCCCTCCCTCATCACAGTACATGCCCGCCTCCCTCATCACAGTACATGCCCCCCTCCCTCATCACAGTACATGCCCCCCTCCCTCATCACAGTACATGCCCCCCTCCCTCATCACAGTACATGCCCCCTCCCTCATCACAGTACATGCCACCCTCCCTCATCACAGTACATGCCCCCCTCCCTCATCACAGTACATGCCCCCCTCCCTCATCACAGTACATGCCCCCCCTCCCTCATCACAGTACATGCCCCCCCTCCCTCATCACAGTACATGCCCCCTCCCTCATCACAGTACATGCCCCCCTCCCTCATCACAGTACATGCCCCCCTCCCTCATCACAGTACATGCCCCCCTCCCTCATCACAGTACATGCCCCCCTCCCTCATCACAGTACATGCCCCCCTCCCTCATCACAGTACATGCCCCCTCCCTCATCACAGTACATGCCACCCTCCCTCATCACAGTACATAAACCCCCTCCCTCTGCATGATAGATATATATATATACCCACCGTCTTGATGGTGCACATGGACAACTTCTTGCTTGAAACAAACAGTGCTTTATTGTTCAATCACAATAATCACACATTAATCACAATCACAATAATACATAATAATAATGCACGGGACAACCTAACTCTGACTAGTCCCGTTTTCCCTCTCTGGTCACTGGCAAATTGCTGACATCGGTCCTTTTATTATGTGAAACTCCTACTACAACCCTGGTTTGATGCACAGGTGACACTCCCGCCTTGTCTTTATATCTGGTGCTCTGTAATTACTGTTCATTGCAGACAAATCTTATCAAACTGGTGTAGCAAAGTAACTTTCAAAGCAGGTAAGTTAAATCATATTTTATACTTTTGCTTTGTTACACATGTCCTGTATATCTCTGAATCTAGGTGCACTGCTAAACCTGTGTGTAACCTGATCTGCAGCCTGTCATCTGAGTAGCTGATTCCTCTCTTAGAAGCCTGTGGCATCTGACAAAATCGGACATTGGTGATCCAAGTAAAAGCGATTTGTGACTCTGTTTTTCCCACCAAGCCCAGATCTCAAAGTGAGGCGAAACGTCATTTCCGACGATTTGTTTTTGCAAAACACACCCCAGAAATATATCCTTCCTCCTTTTCTTCAGTGCCATTTTAGAACAGACAGCATGTAGGGAGGAGGTTAGCTGCGGTGCTCAGCTCTGTAGATAGCATTCAGGGTGACATAGAAAACAGTAGAATCCTCTCATAAACTGCTGTAAAGCAGTTCTGTAGAGAATAGTCATCTAGAATACTTAGCTGATCAGTTGCTTTTAATTTCTATTTTAAATACAGTTTACACAGACTAGTGGCTACTGGTTGTTGTTAATGCATATATATATAATAACATCACACAGTATATACAGACTGAGTTAGATAGATATCATTCTGAACTAACTAGTATATTTTTCTTTCTTTGAGAAAAGCAATGTTCTTTTACTGTCAGACTGCTAGCAGTATAATCCCCCCAAAAAACAGATTTCTTTCTTTTAACCTTGAAAGTTTTCCTAGTGAAAGTAATATTGTGTGGGGCAGTGATACCTAAAATAATTGAGAAAAAACTGATGTTTGGGTGTGAGATTCACCAGCAGTTGCACACCCCAAAAATACACTAAGGGCCTGAGTCATTAAGGTGCGTATGTCCGTTTTTGTGCCTACCGTAAGCTTTTCTCTTCTGCACATGCTCGAAATAGAAAGTTCCGTTCGTCAACGAATGCACAAACTTGACGTTCACAAATGCAAATAGCACTTAATACTTGCTGTGATTGTGGGGTGAGAACAGGGAGGTAAAGGGGCATTGTGCCATGCTCAATGCACAATGAGGGCGTTCCCGTGCAGGGACGTCCAAGTCAGGGACATACCAATATAATAGCACGGTTCCTGGCGTATATTATGTCCCTCCTCCAGGTCTAGTTTATCTTCCTTTGGACAACTGCTAGCATACCAACAGTACACCGAGTCAGCATGTCACAATGACATATGCTCCCCAATCACAGTGTCTGCTAATTAAACAGTCTTATTAGAGCATGCGCTGTATGCTGCTATTTCTGCATTGCATGTTTTGGATATTTCAGTTCATTTCTTTGGTGTTGTGTTCTGCTTTTTCAAGCAATTAACAAGGTTTGCTTGGTTTTCAGTATTTAAAAGTGGCTGTTTAATGGTAGCCTCATTTTTTATTTAAATTACTGGTTTTTGTGTTTTGTTTTTATCATACATACATGTATGTGCTAGTTGTTTTTGTTTTTTCTTACTTTGTTTCATGTTATGGCCTAGTGAAGTGGCACAATGCCTAATGGTGTTTCCTGTTTTATTTGTTAATAATATATGTTTTCATTTTTTTACAACCCCATTATGAGTTTGGCCACCTACTTGTAGGTGTAAGTATATTGTAAATCTTTCATGTGAAAACAGGTATGGAATTGTAAAAGTGATGAGATAATGTATTTTTTATCCCCGACATCCTTCTCTCTCAAATATAGCCTTTCTTAGAAATGGCCAAGGCACAGGTGGAAGCGCAGGAGGGCAACCAGCGTTCACACCTCCAAAACCAGCAACTAGTCCATCGTTGCTGGCTTAGGAAGCATGTGGTTTCTTGCCACTTGTCATCCTGTTTGGGATGTCTGATGATGAGTTGGTACATCGTTATCGGCTCCCGCCTCTTGTCATCCTGGACACTCTGCACATTGTTTAGAGAGACCTGGGGCCAATGTACAACAACCCAACAGCAATACCGCCATTGACCAAACTGTTGGCGATATTGCACTTTTGCGCCACAGAGTCATTCCAGACCATTGTTGCGGTAGGGATGTCCCAGAAGTCTTTTAGCCATGTGCTGAAGGTTGTTCTGCGGGCTTTCCTGCCATGGCTCAAGCAATTCATACATGTGGCACTCGATGAGGAGTCCCTTGTGCTCATAAAACGGCAGTTTGCAACCATAACCGTCTTTCCGCGCGTCATAGGGGCAGTAGATGGGACTCATGTAGCCCTGCTCCTGTCAGGTGGGAATGCTGGGATTTATTTGAATCGCAAGTATTTCCACTGAATAAATGTCCAGGCTATATGTGACCCGTCTCTCCAGATTCGTGACCTGGTAGCTATGTGGCCAGGGAGCACAAATGACTCCTTTGTCATCCGGCAATCAGGGACGTGGCAAAGATTGCAACAGAGACAAGGGGGGTGCAAGGCCGAATGGTGACGCGTTGCTATTAGGTACTGAATTATTTATTTATTTTTATTTAAAATATAATATATGTAGTACTTAGAAATGTTAATATTCATGTCATTAGTTTATAGCTAAGCATACTGCAGGTTGTCATGGAGCGTTCAAATATATCTTTCACAGCTAAATTTAAGTGTGTTGTTTAACTAGATATACCACCTGGACATCTCCCCATAAAAAAAAACTCTTTTAACATTTCAAAAGGAGCTACCCTAGTTGTATAAAAATCAATTAACATGTTTGTAATTTGTTGTGGTCTTAAAAGTCGACCTAAGTCACTGTGTAACTTATCTCTGAGGAAATCACCTATATGGGAATGAAACGCGTCAGCTGAGCAGCAGAACCCCACATTACTTTTGCTTGCTAATACTTGAGTGCCGCTATTGCCAGTGTATCACCTCTGGTGACCACTCATTTCTCTATACCACCTGAAGAGTCCCCTATGAGGCGGGGGCGCATCTTTGTGACGTCAGCTACAAGCGGGAATGTGCGCCGGTGTTTGGAGTTTGTGTGGAGAGAACAGAAGCGCTACACGGAGCTCCGTATAAGCATCTTTATTTCCATGAGGGAAGTACTATCTCTGAATAGAGTGCATACATCAAGGTACTGGCCTTATGTTACATCGCCAGGAGTTGGTAAGAGACTTTGTTACCTTTGATATCTTTAATTGGATTTCCATCAGTCTTCACGGAGCTCAACCTCCCTCAATATACCTATAAAGCACCACCATCCATTTGTCACTCACCGGACTGTGAGTGCTTCTTCCCGGACATTTAGGAACCGTGGCCGTCCTCCATCCTGAGGGTCTGCGCATGCGCAGCCCTTTCTAATCCTTCAGTGTAGGTCCCTTTAACTTAATTGGCAGATCAGGCAACACTCCCTATATTAAGCACCTGTGGTCAACACCACGTGGCCTGATCTTGGAGTCTCATTCCCCATGAGTCTCTGAAGGTGTTCCTGTGTTTCCTCGTTTATTCAGCGCTGCTGATTCCTGTGGTTTCCAAACCACTTCTACCTCTGTGGTTTCCAAACCACTTCTATTACTGTGGTTCCCACACCACTTCTACCATCCTGTGTATCATCGTGACTGTTAGCTGATTCCTATCCGCTGCCTCTGTGCACTACAGTCTTCTAAGCCACTTCAACTCTACCATATATCATTGTGACTGTTTGCTGATTCCTATCCGCTGCCTCCGTGCACTACAGCCTTCTCTCCACATCCACTCACCTGTTCTTCATCAAGACTGTGAGCTGATTCCTATCCGCTGCCTCCGTGCACTACAGTCTCCAGCCTGCAACTCGTCTGTGTTTCATCATCGTGACTGTTAGCTGATTCCTATCCGCTGCCTCTGTGCACTTCAGTCTTCAGCTCATCTCATCTCTCCCGTGTTTCCTCGAGACTGCTGCTAGTATTGCCATCCGCTACTCTCCGTGATCAACTGTTCCTGGTCTACTCTGCTCTCCCGTGTTCCATCGCTATTTGCACCTGCTGGTTGCTATTGGTTACCTCCGTGTGTCCGCAGAGTCCTGCTGCTGCTGCCGTCAGCGCTAATCGTCCATCTACTGCTGATCCGCTCTCCACGCCTTCCTGTGTTCCGCTGGTCTCTACCCGCCTGTCAGCATTGGATTCGTGTCTCATCATTTACCCCTCTGCTAGACCATCACCATTCACCTGGGCCCTCCAAGAGTCCAGTTCCACGTTCTACTGATTCCTGTGGATTCGTGTCCCTGTAGGTTTACTTACCTGTGCGCTGCACCTACTAGACCTCTGCTTGATCCATCCAGGGACTTCTCATCCTGCCGGCCTCCTGCCGCTCAGGTATCGCTGCACTCCTGTCTGACTGCCTGCTTCTGAACCACGGTATGCATACTTCTCATTGACTGTGCTGGTGTATTGCATATCTTGCTGGACTGTGTTGGTTCTCCTCTGGAGTCTACTATCCGCTGAGTCTATTGCCATCATTGACTGTATTATCTTGTGCCGGATTACTTCAAGAGACTTTCTATATTTGCAGTGCTGTTCAGTCATTCATATATATATATATATATTGTGCATATTACGGTGGATCGTGTTTAAGGTGCCGTGTATACCCTGTGTTGCAGTCTCTCCCCGTGCACCTCCTCACATATATATATTCAGTGGTACAACTTGCTAGCGGCAGACCACTGATCCCTGTTTCCTGTATCACCTGTTCCAGTATCCTCTCACATAGCAGTGGTACAACTTGCTATCGCAGACCACTGACTCCCCGGATACCTCCACTTGGATTCCATTCCTTCACACAGACAGCGGTACAACTTGCTATCCGCAGACCGCTGACTCTCATCACCTCCTCGTTTCTGTTGGACATTCCTCCTCACTATAGCAGTGGTACAACTTGCTATCGCAGACCACTGACTACCTTCACGTGTCCTTGTCCATACAGTTCCTCGTGTATTATTACCTCCATATTACCAGTGCTGTTAGTCATAGACTTTCCTGAGCATCTCATCATCTGCTATTTCCTGTTCCGTGATCACCCTGCTACCAGAGTACCATATTACCACCTACATTGCTCTGGTAAGCCTACCACCTGGTGATCCCTGGGTAAAGACTCCTAGTGCCGGTGACAGTAAGATCAGGCCATGACAGACCCAGATACGGAACCTACCGCCAAAGAGATGCTGCAGCATCTGGTCAGCCGTGTGGAGCAACAGGATGCCCGCCAACAGCTGTTACTTCAGTGTTATCAATCATTAACCTCCCAAGGAACATCTGGACAGACTGTGACAGCTACTATTGAGGCTCCTGTGCTTTCCTCCGTTTCCCCAGTGCCATCCCAGGTGTCTACAGCTTCCACGCTTCACCTGCCTACTCCGTCAAAGTACGATGGAGACCCCAAAACTTGTAGGGGTTTCCTTAACCAATGTTCAGTCCATTTTGAGCTCCAACCTCAAAATTTTTCTACCCATCGTTCCAGAGTGGCCTATCTTATCTCTTTGTTTTCTGGACAAGCCCTGGCTTGGGCCTCCCCTCTGTGGGAAAGAAACGACCCAATATTACAAGATAGTGCCAAATTCATTTCTACATTCCGAAGTGTGTTCGATGAACCAGGTCGTGTGACCTCCGCTGCTTCCAGCATCCTCCGTTTGCGACAAGGATCTCATACAGTAGGCCAGTACGTCATTCAATTTAGGATCTTAGCCTCTGAACTTCAGTGGAACACTGAAGCCCTAGTTGCCGCCTTCTGGCAGGGGCTTTCCGATAAAATTAAAGATGCACTGACTACCCAGGAGCTTCCTTCGTCACTTGAAGATTTGATCTCTCTTTGCCATCGTGTTGATATGAGATTTCGTGAAAGAGAAGCTGAGAAAACAACTTCTGCTAAAGCACCTCTTCGTTCAAACCCTCAATTTCATCCAGTTTCACCCTCTGTGATTCCCATGGAGATAGGACGTTCCAAATTATCTTCAGAGGAGAGGAAACGTAGAGTAAAGAATAGACTCTGTATCTATTGTGCTGATTCCACACATATGCTCAGCTCTTGCCCTAAGAGATCGGGAAATGCCAGGCCCTAACTAGTTCTGGAGAGGTGAAGTTAGGGTCCCTGGAGTCCTCTCCATCTTCTATGAAATCTAAAGTCTGCGCTTTTGATGTTACGATTTCCTTTGCTACCAAAGCCTTTGAGTCATAGGCATTGATTGATTCCGGAGCAGCAGGAAATTTTATTTCCAAATCATTAGTGAATCAATGGTCTCTACCAGTGATTACGTTAAAAACACCCATTACTGTGACGGCTATAGATGGATCACGTCTCATCAACGGTCTCATCACCCAGAGTACGTCTCCAGTAACACTTCAGATTGGTGTCCTGCACCATGAAGAAATATCGTTTTTAATCCTTCCAGTTACGACAAGTCCGATTGTCTTAGGCCTTCCATGGCTTCAGTGTCACTCTCCCCAGATTGACTGGCGCACTCCTCAAGTTACGTCTTGGGGGTCTGAATGTTACCATCGTTGCCTTTCCCAAGTTATTCCTCTCAAAGTACAGCAATCTTCCATCTCATCTTCCTCACCGGGACTCCCTCCTCAGTATGCTTCATTTGCTGATGTGTTTGATAAAGCTCAGTCTGAACGTCTTCCTCCTCATCGTTCTTGGGATTGTCCGATCGACCTTCTACCTGGCAAGACTCCTCCCAGGGGTCGGGTCTATCCACTCTCGTTACCTGAAACTCAAGCCACATCTGAGTACATACAGGAGAATCTCCAGCGTGGGTTTATTCGACCTTCCACCTCTCCCGCTGGAGCTGGGTTCTTCTTCGTCAAAAAGAAGGATGGATCATTACGCCCTTGCATAGATTTTCGTGGACTCAATGCCATTACTATCAAGAATCGGTATCCCATTCCGCTGATCACTGAGCTATTCGATCGCATCAAGGGAGCCCGTATCTTTACTAAGTTGGATCTTCGTGGTGCCTACAACTTAATTAGAATCCGTTCCGGTGACGAATGGAAGACAGCGTTCAACACCAGAGACGGGCATTACGAATATCTGGTAATGCCTTTCGGGCTGTGTAATGCCCCCGCTGTTTTCCAAGGCTTCATCAATGAGATCTTTCGGGACTTATTATATGTATGTGTCGTTGTCTACCTGGACGACATATTGATCTTTTCACAGGACCTGCCTTCTCATCACCAACATGTGGCAGAAGTCCTCTCCAGGCTACGGAAAAATTCATTGTTCTGTAAATTAGAAAAATGTTCATTCGAATTGCCCCAGATTCCATTCTTGGGGTATATAGTTTCCGGAGTGGGCCTGAAGATGGATCCAGACAAGGTGAATGCTGTACTACATTGGCCCCAGCCAACTACTCTTCGTGCTATCCAGCGTTTTTTAGGTTTTGCCAATTACTATAGACGCTTCATTCAAGACTTTTCTTCCATTGCATCTCCTATTGTGGCCCTGACTCGGAAAGGGGCTAATCCTAAGCAATGGTCATCTGAGGCTCTCCAAGCCTTTCAAATTCTCAAAGAGTCCTTCTCTTCGGCTCCAATTCTTCGACAGCCTGATGTGACACTTCCCTTCTTCCTAGAAGTAGATGCCTCTAATTTGGGCTTGGGAGCCATTCTCTCCCAACGCTCGGAACAGCAAAAATTCCATCCTTGTGCCTTCTATTCTCGGGGTCTTCTGCCCGCAGAGAAGAATTATACTATCGGGGACAAGGAGTTACTGGCTATCAAAGCTGCATTAGAGGAATGGAGATACTTATTGGAAGGAGCTCGCCATCCGGTGACGATCTTCACGGATCATAAGAACTTGTCATATCTCCAGTCTGCCCAATGCTTGAACCCTCGTCAAGCAAGATGGTCTCTTTTCTTTTCCCGTTTTGAATTAATTATAACTTTCAAACCAGCTGCCAAGAACAAAAAAGCTGACGCTTTATCTAGAGCTTTTGTGACGTCCTCTGATGTAGAAGAGGTTTCCAACCATACTATTCTAGACCCCAAATGTATCTCACTGGCTGCTTCATCCACCAAAATGCTACCATTTGGGAAGACCCTCGTGCCTCCTACTCTAAGGAGGAAAATCCTTTCGTGGTTCCATGCCTCTCGTTTTTCCGGACACGCCGGTGAACACAAGACCTTTGAGATTCTCTCTCAAAGTTACTGGTGGCCTTCAATGAGGAGAGACGTCAAAGAGTTCATTGCTTCCTGTGAGTTATGTTCCCAGTTCAAATCCTCCCGCAGAACTCCAGCAGGGTTGCTGCGACCACTACCCATTCCGTCCAAACCTTGGACCCATATTAGTATGGATTTCGTTACTGATTTACCATCTAGTAAGAATCATAATACTATTTGGGTGGTGGTAGACAGATTTTCGAAGATGGCTCATTTCGTCCCTCTGTCTGGTTTGCCTTCCTCGTCTATTCTGGCTGAACATTTCATTAAAGAGATCTTCCGTATCCATGGATGTCCGTCTGAGATTGTGTCAGATAGAGGAGTACAATTCGTTTCCAGATTCTGGCGAGCCCTTTGTAAAACCTTGGGCATACGATTAGCACTCTCATCTTCTTACCATCCGCAATCTAACGGACAAACTGAACGAGTCAATCAAGATCTTGAGACTTTTATAAGGATGTTCTCATCAGCCAATCAAGACAACTGGGTAGAATTGCTTCCTTGGGCTGAATTCGCCCATAACAACATGTACCATGAGTCATCATCCAAAACTCCATTTTTTGTGGTCTACGGTCACCATCCGTCTTTTCCGGAATTTCCTGCCCTCCCGCCCACCCAAGTTCCTGCTGTGGAGACTGCTTGTCAGACCTTCAAAAATATCTGGTCTCAGGTCAAAACCTGTTTAAAGAAGACATCTAACAAATATAAGTCTTTCGCAGATAAGAAGAGGCGGGCTATTCCACCACTAAAAATTGGAGATCGTGTCTGGTTATCTACCAAAAATATTCGTTTGAAGGTTCCATCTATGAAATTCGCCCCTCGTTTTATTGGTCCATATAGGATCATTCAAGTAATCAATCCAGTATGTGTTAAACTTCTTCTTCCTAAGAATCTTCGGATTTCCAATGCCTTCCATGTGTCTTTACTCAAACCTCTTATCATCAACCGTTTCTCAACTCCTCCCTCAGCACCTCAGCCAGTTCAAGTTCATCAGGAGGAGGATTTCGAGATTACTGAGGTATTGGATGCAAAAATTTCGCGAGGAGTCCTCCGTTTCCTCGTTCATTGGAAGGGCTTTGGTCCTGAGGAGCGCTCTTGGATCAAAGCTGAAGATTTTAATGCTCCTGCCCTTTTGAAGAAGTTTTATTCCAAAAATCCGGACAAGCCCGGTTCCAGGCGTTCTGTGCCCACCTTTAAAAGGGGGGGTACTGTCACTCACCGGACTGTGAGTGCTTCTTCCCGGACATTTAGGAACCGTGGCCGTCCTCCATCCTGAGGGTCTGCGCATGCGCAGCCCTTTCTAATCCTTCAGTGTAGGTCCCTTTAACTTAATTGGCAGATCAGGCAACACTCCCTATATTAAGCACCTGTGGTCAACACCACGTGGCCTGATCTTGGAGTCTCATTCCCCATGAGTCTCTGAAGGTGTTCCTGTGTTTCCTCGTTTATTCAGCGCTGCTGATTCCTGTGGTTTCCAAACCACTTCTACCTCTGTGGTTTCCAAACCACTTCTATTACTGTGGTTCCCACACCACTTCTACCATCCTGTGTATCATCGTGACTGTTAGCTGATTCCTATCCGCTGCCTCTGTGCACTACAGTCTTCTAAGCCACTTCAACTCTACCATATATCATTGTGACTGTTTGCTGATTCCTATCCGCTGCCTCCGTGCACTACAGCCTTCTCTCCACATCCACTCACCTGTTCTTCATCAAGACTGTGAGCTGATTCCTATCCGCTGCCTCCGTGCACTACAGTCTCCAGCCTGCAACTCGTCTGTGTTTCATCATCGTGACTGTTAGCTGATTCCTATCCGCTGCCTCCGTGCACTACAGTCTCCAGCCTGCAACTCGTCTGTGTTTCATCATCGTGACTGTTAGCTGATTCCTATCCGCTGCCTCTGTGCACTTCAGTCTTCAGCTCATCTCATCTCTCCCGTGTTTCCTCGAGACTGCTGCTAGTATTGCCATCCGCTACTCTCCGTGATCAACTGTTCCTGGTCTACTCTGCTCTCCCGTGTTCCATCGCTATTTGCACCTGCTGGTTGCTATTGGTTACCTCCGTGTGTCCGCAGAGTCCTGCTGCTGCTGCCGTCAGCGCTAATCGTCCATCTACTGCTGATCCGCTCTCCACGCCTTCCTGTGTTCCGCTGGTCTCTACCCGCCTGTCAGCATTGGATTCGTGTCTCATCATTTACCCCTCTGCTAGACCATCACCATTCACCTGGGCCCTCCAAGAGTCCAGTTCCACGTTCTACTGATTCCTGTGGATTCGTGTCCCTGTAGGTTTACTTACCTGTGCGCTGCACCTACTAGACCTCTGCTTGATCCATCCAGGGACTTCTCATCCTGCCGGCCTCCTGCCGCTCAGGTATCGCTGCACTCCTGTCTGACTGCCTGCTTCTGAACCACGGTATGCATACTTCTCATTGACTGTGCTGGTGTATTGCATATCTTGCTGGACTGTGTTGGTTCTCCTCTGGAGTCTACTATCCGCTGAGTCTATTGCCATCATTGACTGTATTATCTTGTGCCGGATTACTTCAAGAGACTTTCTATATTTGCAGTGCTGTTCAGTCATTCATATATATATATATATATATATTGTGCATATTACGGTGGATCGTGTTTAAGGTGCCGTGTATACCCTGTGTTGCAGTCTCTCCCCGTGCACCTCCTCACATATATATATTCAGTGGTACAACTTGCTAGCGGCAGACCACTGATCCCTGTTTCCTGTATCACCTGTTCCAGTATCCTCTCACATAGCAGTGGTACAACTTGCTATCGCAGACCACTGACTCCCCGGATACCTCCACTTGGATTCCATTCCTTCACACAGACAGCGGTACAACTTGCTATCCGCAGACCGCTGACTCTCATCACCTCCTCGTTTCTGTTGGACATTCCTCCTCACTATAGCAGTGGTACAACTTGCTATCGCAGACCACTGACTACCTTCACGTGTCCTTGTCCATACAATTCCTCGTGTATTATTACCTCCATATTACCAGTGCTGTTAGTCATAGACTTTCCTGAGCATCTCATCATCTGCTATTTCCTGTTCCGTGATCACCCTGCTACCAGAGTACCATATTACCACCTACATTGCTCTGGTAAGCCTACCACCTGGTGATCCCTGGGTAAAGACTCCTAGTGCCCGTGACACCATTATTAGAAGGGAACGATATCTCCCTGAGAAATACATCTTACTCTTTACATCTATAAAGAGGAGCGGTTTTGCACAGTTGTTGGACTGGTTTATATACCATCTTTATAGCGTATAGGGGCATCTACTTCGCTATAGGTTGAATTTGGCACCTATACTAAACACTAATGTGGTTTAATTTGTTACCACCTATTATGGTTTTTATTATGTTTTAATAAATATTTTATAACTGTACACTTTGTGCATGAGTGTTTTTGTGGCAGACTCGGCTATATCATCGCACATCTTGGTTGTTCTTTTTTGTCTCGCCTGTGTCTCATGCATATGTTGTTGTACCAACAGGGTGATCTTCCCCAACCTGTCATACAACTGTTACACAAATTGGACCACATTGGGTTCTTTTGGACTCTGTTGCTTCCAGCCCTCCTTGAGAACATCCAAAATGCCCCTTGCCTGCCTGCCATACAACAATTCGAAGGGGCTGAACTCTGTAGATGGTTGAGGCACCTCCCTCACTTCGTACATTAAATAGGGTAATAACACATCCCATTTCTATTTTTCCTGCGCCACTGCCTTTCTTACCATGTGTTTGAGTGTCCTATTATAACGTTCCACTAACCCGTCAGTCTGCGGGTGATATACTAACATGTGTAATGTTTCTACTCTTAACAACCAGCATAGCTCTTTCATTAGACGGGACATAAAGGGAGTACCCTGATCAGTCAAGATTTCTTTGGGGATACCCAACCTGGTACAATACAGAAGGAGTTCTTTTGCTATTGTACTGGACTTTATATTGCGCAAAAGAATAGCCTCGGGATACCTGGTGGCATAGTCCACTATGACCAATACATACTGATGGCCGCATACCGACTTCTCTAATGGGACTACCAAATCCATACTAATACAGTCAAACGGGATCTGCACCACAGGGATGGGAATTGGCGGGGCCTGATAGTCTGGCTTCGGACATGTTCTCTGAAATACTGGACACGTCCAGTAAAACCTTTTTATTGCCCTGTATTCTCCCGGTCAATAGAATCTGAGCAATATCCGCTCCTGTGTTTTATCTTCCACCAAGTGTCCCCCACACAGATGTGTATATGCAGCTTTGAAAACAAGTGGTGTATGGATTTATGGCACTAGCAATTGCTCTACAGTTCTTGTACAGTAGCAACTCTATACAACAGATCATTCTTTACCATATAATAGGCAATACCTTCTGCAGGCTTGTTAGCCTTCTCTAACCCATTAATCTCAACTACATTCTTATAGACATTAGCTAAGGCAACATCTCCAAGTTGGTCTCGGCCAGAGTCTGTTAGTGGAGACAAGTTAGACAATCCTGGCCAGTCTGAGTCCTCATTGGGAGGCATAGCCACTTCAACGGAGGTCTCGCCAACGAACGAAACCAGGAACCGGTTCTGTGTTGGCACTTGTGCAGCCCTCCATTGTCTATGCTCCAACCTATTAGGAGGTGTATTTTCCTGAACTGTCTGGTTCAGGTTTTGTGGTAGATCATGGCACTTTCCATTTTCTGTTTCCTCAAGCTGCTCCATCAAGGCTGGACTTTCGACCCGTGCTTCAATTGCCGACGTGTCCAGCTGGATTCGCTCCTGTCAGAATCACTAGGTGGAACTGATGATACCTGCCAGCAGTTGACGCTACTGAGTACTGAGGCGCGGAGTCTAACACGCCCCTAGTTTTCACCAGGAACCCCCGCAAGGAGGTATGGACTTCGCTGCAAGGGACGTGAAGGTCGCAGCCCTCAGTATCAGTCAGCTGGCGAGGTAACAATTGAGGCAGTGGTGATAGCCCACCAGGATGCAGGATGGAAGTGTAGTCAGCAAGCCGGGTCAAAACCAGAGGAACGGATATAGCCAAATCAGAAGCAGGAGACTGGTCAGGAAGCCGGGTCAATACCAAATATCACTCTAAGCCAGAATCAGGAACCAAAGGAGAAGTCAGGAACAAGCCGGGATCAGAATCCAAATAACAGCAACACAGGAACATAAGCTGGAGGAAGGCTGAAGACCAAATACTCTGGCACTAGACATGTGTCAGAGGCTGCCTTATATACCCTAAGGTGCCTCCTGATAGGGTTAGGGAGATTTTGGCGGTAAGACATGCTGGCTGCAGACAGGTGAGCAGAGATAGCATCCCGCTGCTAGGCAACAGGACAAGGTTGTTTGGAAGGTGCAGGCGTCCGTCTCCTGCACCAAGTGTCAGTGCGGAGACGGCACCTGACAGGTTCACAGTGGAAAGTCTCTGCAAGGAGTAAAGGGTATGGCAGTTTTGGGGCAAAAGCCGCTGCCACTGTTACTGTCTGTCCATTCACAGTAACAGGCAAAAGAGTCCTGTTATATTCCTCTGCTGTCCCATGGACACAGAGTACCTTCACTTTGGGCAGAATATGCGTCAGTTTCTCTGCTAATATGGAGCTGGAAACCAAGGACAGTTCACTACCCGAATCTACCAGAACCAGTACCAGAATCTGATTCACAAGCACAGTCAAACGGAACAAGCAGGACTTCCCGGTAACCGGACTCATTGTACAGCAGCTCGGATAGGTTGGTTGTATGTGCGCTAGTAAACAATCCATAGATTCTACTAACATTGGGCACCAAGCATTCAAAGGTCCAGGCTCTTTGCACTCAAAACAGATTGGACTTAATGCAGGTTTGGCTGCCTTTTTATCAGGCAATCTCTCCTCACCAACATCTAGCCCACTGTTCCATATGCCAGATTTTGACCGACGCACAAACTTTGGAGCGGGCAACAGAGCTTTGGGCATATGCTGCAAGGAGCTGTATCTCTCCACTACAGCAGCCAATTCCTCATGCGACTGATGGTCCGCCTGCACTGCCCACCTTTGGAGCCCTCGGTCCATACCCCGGATACAATGGTCAATGGCCAGATTTTCGATCATTCTGCCCACAGTGTTCTTTTCTCCCTGCAACTACTTCTTTCATGTTCTACCAAGTTCAGCAAGCTGAGCCCGTACTGGTAAATCTTTGGAGATCTCCAGTCATGATATCATTGGGCCTCCCCTGCTCTGGTGACTCTAACCCTAGCAAAGATGGCGGTTTTCAGCCACTGATAATTGCCAGCCTGGTCCTCATCTAGGTCTATATAAGTGTGCTGTGCATCTCCTGAAAGTTGGGAGCCAGGTGTTCAGACCAAGTCCCAGGTGGCCACTATTAGATATGCTTCCACGTCATCATCAGAAGTTAATTTCTGTAGCATGGGAGTAGCAGGAGCCTCCCTCTCCCATCTCCCCTGAGCGATCTCCTCATGGAGAAGTTGGGTATTTTCCTCCTGCACTGCTGCCACATTCACTAGGGTTCTTAAAATGATTTCCATTCCCACAGGAGTTTGTGCTGGAAAATGAAACCTAACATCTCTCAGCATTCAGGTAAAATACAAAACTTTCTAGACCACACCTAATTCACAAGTAAGTGACCCACATGGTGTGACACTACAATTACCAGAAAATAAATACATTTGTTTTTGTTTTTATTTTAAAGCTGACATGTGCTTTATAAACCTACACTGGTATATAGCAAACCAAAAAATAAATAAATTACATTTTCTTTTTGGGGGACCAAACCCAACTCACGGTTTGAACCTTTAACTAGTGTGGCAGTACAATGACCAGCAGCAACAAAAACAAATGCTAATCAGTTCCCAGTACACAGATTTGTCTCTTCACAGTGGCAACATTTGAAACAAAGCATTGCAACAGTTTGATGCTTTATAGTAGAGATGAGCGCACTCGGATTTCCTGAATCCTAGCCCACGCGAACCTTGCCGATCCGAGTAGGATCCGAGACAGATCCGGGTATTGGCGCCAAATGAAAACTTGAAACCGAGGCTCTGAGTCATAATCCCGCTGTCGGATCTCGCGATACTCGGAACCTATAAATTCCCCGCTAGTCGCCGCCGTCTTTACTCGGGCATTGATCAGGGTAGAGGGAGGGTATGTTAGGTGGTCCTCTGTCCTGGTAGATCTCGTGCTGTGCTGTTTAGTTCTGTGCTGTGCTGTTTAGTTCTGTGCTGTGCTGTGCTGTGTTCTGCAGTATCAGTCCAGTGATACTGATATATTACAAAGTTCACTGATTCAGCAGTATAAGTCCAGTGGTACTGATATATTACAAAGTTCACTGATTCAGCAGTATAAGTCCAGTGGTACTGCTATTACAAAGTTCACTGATTCAGCAGTATAAGTCCAGTGGTACTGCTATTACAAAGTTCACTGATTCAGCAGTATAAGTCCAGTGGTACTGATATATTACAAAGTTCACTGTTTCAGCAGTATAAGTCCAGTGGTACTGATATATTTAAAAGTTCACTGATTCAGCAGTATAAGTCCAGTGGTACTGATATATTACAAAGTTCACTGATTCAGCAGTATAAGTCCAGTGGTACTGCTATTACAAAGTTCACTGATTCAGCAGTATAAGTCCAGTGGTACTGATATATTACAAAGTTCACTGATTCAGCAGTATAAGTCCAGTGGTACTGATATATTACAAAGTTCACTGTTTCAGCAGTATAAGTCCAGTGGTACTGATATATTACAAAGTTCACTGATTCAGCAGTATAAGTCGAGTGGTACTGCTATTACAAAGTTCACTGATTCAGCAGTATAAGTCCAGTGGTACTGATATATTACAAAGTTCACTGATTCAGCAGTATAAGTCCAGTGGTACTGATATATTACAAAGTTCACTTATTCAGCAGTATAAGTCCAGTAGTACTGCTATTACAAAGTTCACTGATTCAGCAGTATAAGTCCAGTGGTACTCTCCTGTGCCGCATATAATTTTTAAAGGCTTTGCCGAGTTTGTGTGGCTTAGGGGTTCGCTCTCTTGTGCTACATATAATGGAAAACCAAAATTTGGAGTATAAAGTAGGGAAAGATCAAGAACCACTTCCTCCTAATGCTGAAGCTGCTGCCACTAGTCATGACATAGACAATGAAATGCCATCAACGTCGTCTGGCAAGCCCGATGCCCAATCTCCTAGTACAGGGCATGTAAAATCCAAAAAGCCCAAGTTCTCAAAAAATAGCAAAAAGAGAAACTTAAAATCATCTGAGGAGAAACATAAAGTTGGCAATATGCCATTTACGACACGTAGTGGCAAGGAACGGCTTAGGCCCTGGCCCGTGTTCATAACTAGTGGTCCAGCTTCACCCAAGGATCTAAGCCCTCCTCCTCCCCCCCCTACAAAAAATTTAAGAGAGTTATGCTGTCAGCAACAACAGCAAAACAGCAAAGAACTCTGCCTTCTAAACAGATGACATCTCAAATCCCCAAGGCGAGTCCAAGGGTGTTGGTGGTTGTGAAGCCTGACCTTCCCATCACTGTACGGGAAGAGGTGACTCCATCCAGCATTTGCAGCACGCCCTCTGCATATACTGGAAGGATCACCCACAGTCCAGTTACAGATTTGGCTAATGAAGGTGTGAATGTTGTACACCGGGAGGAGGATATTGATGTAGCTGGCGCTGAGGAGGATGTTGATGATTATGATGCAGACAGATACCAAATTACCTTTCTCAATTTCTATTTATATTCTAGATTATATAACGGCTGAATAGTTTTCTATTTTACTCCTAGTGGAGAGGGGATCTGATGCAGACAGATACCAATCAGCTTTTGTCCATTTCTTTGTATATTTGAATTTCTAGTTCTACAGTCTATGCAGGCTGCTTTTTTTATATTCAACTACAAGTGTAGGGCGGGGGGGGGGGGGGGGGGGGGCATAGATAGCCACCAAAGTAACGTGGTCCATTTAATTTCACCTTCTAGCTCCACAGTCTGTGCAGCCTGCTTTTTTTTATCTTCAAAGTATTTACAAGCCTTGCAATCTAAATTAACTAGAGGTAGTGACGTGCTAGAACTCCACCCTCTATATGCTGCAGAGGATGGAGGAGCATCAAAAGGCCATTCAAGCCTACACAGCCACCTATGACATAGGAAAAGGAGTGGGGATGCGCCTGAGTCAAGCGAACTGGAGAATGATTTCCGTGTTGTGCAAGGTTCTGCAGCCATTTGAACTTGCCACACGAGAAGTCAGTTCCGACACTGCCAGCTTGAGTCAGGTGATTCCCCTGATCAGGCTTTTGCAGAAGCAGCTGGAGAAAGTGAGGGAGGAGCTAGTAAACCATTGCGATTCCACCAAGCACGTAGCTCTTGTGGATGAAGCTCTTCGTACGTTTTGCCAGGATCCGAGGGTGGTCAGTCTTTTAAAGTCAGAGGAATACATTCTGCCCACCGTTCTCGATCCTCGGTTTAAAACGTATGTTGTGTCTCTGTTTCCGGCTGACACAAGTCTACAGCGGTGCAAAGACCTGCTGGTCAGGAGATTGTCCTATGAAGAGGACCGTGACATGCCAGCAGCTCCACCTTCATTTTCATCACTGTTTGTGCAGTTCCAAAAAAGAGGAACTGCCATTTCTATTGCTACCTTCTTTCTTTCTATATTTTAAAAAAAAAAAATAACTGCCATTTCTAGTACTACCTTCTTTCTTTCTCTATTTAAAAGAAACGAAAGAACTGCCATTTCTATTACTACGTTAATTGTTTGTGCAGTCACAAAAAAGAGGAACTGCGCCCTTAACTGCTATGTTGGTTTTAGATGTCCATCCGGTGTCCGCCATCCGTTCCCTGGAATTCTAACCAGTTGAGGGTGTATTTATTATATTGTGGCCCCGGTATCAAATTGGGTACCGGGGCCACCGCACTACGCAGTCCAGATACTTGTTTGGTGGAATTCTGACCAGTTGAGGGTGTATTAATTATATTGTGGCCCCGGTATCAAATTGGGTACCAGGGCCACCCCACTACGCAGTCCAGATACTTGTTTGGTGGAATTCTGACCAGTTGAGGGTGTATTAATTATATTGTGGCCCCGGTATCAAATTGGGTACCGGGGCCACCCCACTACGCAGTCCAGAATTTTTTTTGGGGGGAATTCAGACTCGTGGAGGGTTTTTTATTAATTATATTGTGGTGACCACTCCTCTACGCAGTCCAGGTACATTTTTTGATGCGATTAAGACCAGTTGACGGTTTTCTTACTATATTGTGGTGACCCACTCCACTACGCAGTCCAGAAAGATACCTCGTTGCAACGTTTTGGACTAATAACTATATTGTGAGGTGTTCAGAATACACGGTAAATTAGTGGAAATGATTGTTATTGAATGTTATTGAGGTTAATAATAGCGTAGGAGTGAAAATAAGCCCAAAAACTTGATTTTTGAACTTTTTATGCTTTTTTAAAAAAAAATCAGAATCCAAAACCTTAAATCCGAACCAAAACCTTTCGGCAGGTGTTTTGCGAAAACAAATCCAAACCCAAAACATCACGGAAATCCGAATCCAAAACACAAAACACGAGACACCAAAAGTCGCTGGTGCACATCCCTACTTTATAGTGGTTTTTAACAGACTCCACTCACCACCTTTACGCCTGGAGGCTGGGAGGACGGCTGTGTTTTAGTTGTCCTACACTTCCCACTCTTGACACCACATGTGATAAAGTACGGCATTCGCTGGAATCTCACACAGGTTTGCTGAAGCATTTCACTGTTCATTAGCAGTTGTCAGGATGGCTAAACAGCTACAGTGATGGTACAGCAGTCATATCCAGCAAAAGTATCACAAAATCTCCCACCAACTACATCTAGCTAAACATCAGTTCCCTGACTAAATACAAGCAGTGTCTGTATCCTCCACTCAAGCACTACAAACAAATCACAGCAAAACAAACCAATTACACCCATGTGGAACACCTGTGTGTATGTGCTGAAAGAGGATCCCAGGGAGAATGTAACCCTTTCTGCATCCTGCTGCTGCAGACTGTTAGAAACCCCAGCAGTCAGCACCACAAAACCCGGAGTCTACTCAGAAGTCTGGTTTTCACTGGAGCCCCTAGTGGTGGGGACAGACTTGGCCGCAGACAGCTGAGGGTCGTGAGATGGGTACTGGCTGCGGAGAACCCAGAAAAGGAGAGTAATGGCAGACCGTTAATCCAGAGAACGGGCCGAGGTCAGGGGTCACTAGCAGAAAAGAATAGTCAACACGCCAAAGGGTCAGGGTCACGAGCAGGTCAGCAGAATCCGTGGTACAGGCTAAACGATCAGGGACACAGGCAAGACAGCAAAATCCAGTAACAGGCAAGGGGTCATACACGGGTAATAAGAAATCCAAGGCAATACACCAGCTGAAATACAGGAGCAGGGTAGACACAGGGGCACTGAGCTATAATCGACAGGGAGGCTAAGCCCTCCCTGCCTTATAAAGCAAAACTGGCCAATGGGAAGCAGATACAATTAGCCCTATGGGCTGCCCACATAGCGCACCTGATGATTGGAGCACGCGCGCCCAGCTGTATCTAATGCCGGGACGCGGCGCTATGCCCTGCAGCGTCCCGACCGTTGCCTAGGCAATGGCCGGGACGAGACCCGGAAGTGACGTCCCGGTCGTCATAGCGACTTTCGGGAAGCGGAAGAGAGGGTCGCGGCGGCTGAGCACCGCCGCGACTCGTAACAAAGACTATACATATATATATATATATATATATATATATATATATACACATACATAAATCACCCTTGCTAGGTCTTAGTGTTGTGTGTGGTAAAGTGTTACCTATGAAGTCTAGGCCATATGTGATTTTTGGTCCAATTATGTCTGTGTGCTGTTGGATATTTCACACAGCAAGCTAACAATATCTCCATAATATTGTGCTTGAGACCAAAAAGAAAATAAATAAAAAAAAATATAACGGGTCATATTTTTCACCATGACGCCAAGGCTTCCCCCACCCACAACACCGCCATGAGGAAGGTCCACACAAGCAGGTGGTGGTCCAGGAGGAGGCAGCAGTTGCCCAGGGAGAAATCTCCCCAGTCCTGTTCGGGAGCCGACCTGAACTTTCTCAGCAGCCACAGGAGCTGGTGGAATAAAGTATGTTCAGGGTTATTGTAATGTTTGTGAGAGCTTTGACAATTTATTGTTCTAGCAGAAACACGTTGACATGAGAAACAGTTTTCCCTTCCCATGATCACACCAGAGGGCATCCTTAGTACCCCCAAAGTGGAACCTGCCCCCCCTACTTCTTGTCTTGCGTGCAGCTGACTGGTACAGCAGTGGCTGTATTGAAATTTGCAGCCTTTGGAGTGAGACTCTGCTTGTCAAAATTTGCAATGAAGGGGAAAAAATTAGGCAAGTACACACAATTGTACTATATACTTCTTCTTATACACTTTCTATATATACTATATTATGTGCTAAGCATAATACAAAACTTTGGCCGGTTATTTTCAAAACATACCATATGTGCACTCTACCAAGCATGCAAAATGCATATAAATACACCCATAGACTTAGCATTTCACCATATCAATGCATTTTCTAAATTTTTGTATTTCTTTTTTTGCAGCTGACGAGGAGTTGATGGGACACACAATAGCGCTTAGTCAAAGGCTAATAAATACAAAAACAAGAAAACAAAATACAAAAATATAAAAAAACAAAAAATGAAAAAAAAAATCTCAAAAAATTAATAAATAAGTTTTATTACGTTTACTTTTATTACTACAATTGTTATTATTATTGTTTTGTAAATAAATGTGTTTATTTAGTTAGAAAAGCTTGTGTGTGTGTGTTTGATTATTTTGGGTATTCAGATTATTTTAAGTAAAGCAGACGGTTAAAAGGAGATAGAGGATGAGACCGGGCATGTCTCTTATTTCATAGGGACAAACCTCAAATTAATGCCAGGCTTAGTGGCAAAGTTTACCAATTATAGAAACAAAAAGCACCTATTCATGGGTGCCAGGGCAATAGGCATGCTGACATTTTGGGATTCACAGAAACCAGTGGTGGTATAGGTGAACAAAGTAGCATTAGATAAAAAGGGTAACATATTTGAATGTACATTACAACCACCAGTACACAACCAACATGACACTGTTTGGTAAATAATTAACAGGTAGTCAGTAATACACAAATTAAGGCTTGAAAGATACCTCAGTTTAGTTAAAGCTACACTTTGACCTTGAACCTTACACCACATACTAATGTTCCATTCGAATGCATAGAGTTTGCAACCGTTAAAACCTTGCAGATTGTTAGGAGCCGCGGCGGTACTCACAGCCGCCGCGGCTCGCTTCTGGTGCCCTCTGAAGTCCCGGTCGTCACCTTGACAACCGGGACGTCATTTCCGGAGCCTACCCGACCGTTGCCAAGGTAACGGTCGGATGCCAGCTGTAGTAGTGCTGCCTCCCGGCGGCTGGGGACAGTCGGCCCGTGCGCAGAAAATATGCATAGCCTGTGCGCTAATTAAGTTTAATATTAAGCAGGGGCTGTGGGTGATTTCAGAGCTAGGCTCTGATTGGCTGACTCTGGTATTTAGGGCAGTGAGGTCTGAAGCCTCACTGCCGGTTATAGCTTTTCTGTCTCAGTCCTGCTGACCTGCTTGCTCCTAGTTCCTGTCCTGTGGATACTCTGTTGGATTTCTCGTGTATGACCCCTTGCTTGGATTTGGACCCTGCCTGTTTTGCTCGTGACCCTGACCTTTCTTGGACCTTGCTACCCTGCCTGTGACCTCTGACCTCGGCTAGTTTATTGGATTCGCTGTCTGCTGCCGGTTCTCGACCCTTGCCTGGACTTCACTCCGCTTTCCTGGGTTCTCCCCAGCTGGTACACATTTCACGACCCTCTGTTAGTCTGCGGCCAAGTCTGTCCCCACCACTAGGGGCTCCAGTGAACACCAGACTTGCAGAGCAGACTCTGGGTTTTGCTGTACCGGCTAGAGGGGTTCCTAACACAGATGAGCGAACACTGTAGTCACACACGAGCACATTCATTTCACGGGCATGTGCATATGTGATAGGAACTGTTAAAGCAGAAGTGATTAAGCTGCGTTTATGACGAAACGCTTCTTGTAGACTTTGATCGTTCACAGCTGCTAGTTACATGCAGTTTCGCATGACCGGTTGCTCTGCTCGGTATGTGTGTATAAATGACTCAGGCCCTATATTTTCTAACCTTTTCTGTTTTTTAGTACTTTGATATTTTGGAAGGGTCAGTCAGTGAAATCTATATTTAAAAAAGTTAGCTTTTGTTAGATGGATTTTTCTGGGCATCTTGGACATTCAGTGACTGCATGTAGATCATTGCAGTGGCTGCAAAAAAATGTAATCTGCCATACCACCAATTGAAGCAAGCCCATTGGATAAATTAAATAACAAAAGAAAATTAGTATAAGGTGCAAGAGCTAAAAATGTTGAAATCCTGCGCACACTACATTAGAAACTTTATACGGGTATTATGCAGAGTGAAGATGCAGCAACTATTGTCATTAGATGGACAGAGGCATCAGTAGATATTTACACAAGTAGATACCCAATTGTAGCTACCTAATTTGCTTCCGCTTTATAAATAAATGAGGATGCTGAGATATAAATGTGGCTTGCACCCTTACTACAATAACTAAAAGATTAGCCACACAATACATTGCCAGAGTATTTGTCGGTTGCCCTGACCATATCTTTCAATACCTTGCTGCTATTTAAATAAATGAGGATGCTGAGTGACAAAGATGTCCTGCACCCATAGTACAACAATTCAAAGATTAACCACACAACACATTGCCAGAGTATTCATCGGTTGCCAAGAACATGGCTTTCAATAACTTGTTTTGCTTCTATGCTCTGTGCCATAATGCTGCCAATCTGAATCAAACCAGGGGACTCGTATATATTATTTATGAGGAAGGTTGAAAAATCATTCCTCCTGGGGTAACAAGGACTGCCTGAGTCTTGTAGCGGATGTGGTCCCACCCATATATGTACATATGGAATGTATATAAATTATATTTATATGTTCTATTAGTGACGTGTAAGAAATATGTAAAAGTGACAGTTCAGATAGGTCTATAGTCTCTCTTCCCACACATGTAAGTATGTATAATATTTACATTGATGCAGATTTGATTGCCCAAAACATGTCTTGACAATGCAAATGAAAGTCCACATTCTGAGAAATTTATAGGACAGATGTTGGACCTTGCAAAGAAAAAATGTGTAGTTGGAGATATGATGGATGAGGATTTATACTATGTGATGGAGTTAGAGAAAAGTATTGTTAATTATTTTTAGAATTGAATTGGAGAAAGCAAATGCACCGGTAGCAGATTTACAAAATCCTTCATTAAGACAACAGTGGACAACTACGTGCAGCGGCGTTAGTAGACATTTAGTAGATGATGAGAGAGCACAATGTTAAATGGTGCAAGTAAAGATGGCATTGCCCTTGGAGTGAGGTAGATCTGTGCCACAATGCTGCCCTTCTGAATCAAACCAGGGGACTTGTAAACACTTATGTGGGAGGGAGGGCAGAAAAATCATTGCCCTATGATACGCTTCAACCAACCCCGGGGTAACGGGTACTGTCTGAGACTTGCGGCAGAGGCCGTCCCCAAGAAGGGGTGTACATATTTAATTACCTTTAAGAGACAATTTAGTTTGAAATTCTCAAACATTTTTCACCATTTCCTTCACACATTAATTTGACAGTGGTAAAACACAGATATCAGCAGAAACATAAATTGCTCATGTTCAGACAAAAAGAGGACACTTCCACTGCAGGGCAACATTCGTATCCTTTACCGGTGGACTGACAACTTTTCATGACATTGAAATGTTAATCTGGAGGTGACACAGCACAAACTGGTAATTTATCTTAGAAATGGTGTGACGCCTGGACATAGAGGAAAGGAGGTGTGAAGTGAAGTGATCTACAAGGCTGACCCAAATTTGGAAGCCACATATGGTGTTTTTCATGCACTGGATAAGGCATGTCAGAAAATGCAGAAATCCCCTCTCAACATTAGCAAGACAGTAGCTATTGCTTGTTATAATTATTATTATTATTATTATTATTATTATTATTATTATTATCCATTATTTATAATGGTCTGCAGTGTTGTACAGTGTAGGTGCAGCAAAGAACAACAACCAGATTACAATCTACAGACAAGTCACAGAACAGAACAATAACAAATCTGGTGGGGGGGAGGGGGGGACAGAAAAACTTCCACTGATACAAGAACAGACAGAAGTTACATAGGGAAAAAAAGGGACAGAAGGGGCCCACCAGCCCTCCTCCTAAACCCCCACTACTACTCCCCCCACTCAGTATATTCCTCTTTTTGTTGGCCCCTCTCCTCAAGAATGTAAATTTTCAAGTTTCTTATGTAATTATATAAGTTTGTGGACTGTAATTACCTAATTGCAGAAAACAAAAAAATAGATGAATGAAAAAAAAGGGCCCCCTTCCCCAAAAGTAAAATCAGCACTAGCGCCATTATCCTAGGCTGGTAAAGGCAGAATCAGGGAGACAAGAACTGTGGGTTCCCCTCAAAAATACCAGTACGACTATTAGGCTAAGCCAGCAAGTATTGACAGCCAGCACTAGGCCGGTGAGCATGGTGCTGAACTCCACAGGGTGATCGGGCCTGCACTTAGGAAAAACCATTCCCACGCTGGACCACTAGGGCTCATTCCACAACTCGGGTGCAGTGGGTGACAGAAAAAGACCAAAATTAATATCATAGTTGTTCATTCTGTCAAAATGCACTACTGGTCCCTGCAAGCCCTAGTCACCTTAAAGTGGTTGGGTATGATGGTGTTTGTAGTACTATATAGGCCAGCATACTCATGGCTGCTTTCATTTGTTGAACTTCAAGAGCCAGCATACCCTGGTGCCCAGGGCCCACTGAGACCTGTAAAACACCATGGCAACCTGCATAATAATGCGCACACTGTGAAAAAAGGCATTTATTATAAATAAACACCCCCCACACTCAACCCATATTAACCATTGCATTTCTCGACTCATTTCTGGGGTACAAGGGAGGCCGCTTCATGGGGTCTACCAGGCATTCCAGGGGTTACAAAAAAAACCTTTTAAAGACCAATACAGCCCCACCACAAATGAGCACTAGATGGCACAACTGACCTCAGAGAGTGGGAGTTTACAAGTCTAAAAAAATGAAGGCAATCCTGTCTAACGCTCAGCAATGTGCTGACCAGCCTAGGGCTGGTTATCAGTACTGCTGGGTGACCTCATTTTTCAAATTACTCTTCTATAGTGTCACCAGCTGGAATGGCCTAATGCTGGTATTAGCATTTTTGTCCCCCCCAATTTTGTCTATACAAGCCTAGGCTAGTGCTATATACAGGCCTATTAAATAGTCCTGTATAGATGACAGATGGGTTGATGATGATGACTGTACCAATTGATTTACTTAAGGCGCATTATATCCTTTTAGCGTATTCTATGCTTTAGGTGTATCTTACTCCAATATGCACATACTATGCTTCCTTGTAGTTATTGTTACATACCTGGGAATCTGTGGTGTGTTAATGGGTTATAAGGTTTATCAAATAAGGTGTTAAAGCAGTTTTTGCAGTTACAATGTGGAGTAACCGTGAACCTCTCCATACCAAGCATTTAATCAAGTTTTTAAACATTTGCAGAATTTTTTTTTTTCCAAACAGTTGCTAAAACTGAAACGAGCAAATTGAATATTATTTATTTAATGACAGCTGATTATCTATATGACCGCTAGCCGTGAAAAAGCACGTCGTGGCCATAGAATAATAACGATTACTTAATAACTAATTCATTGCAATTTGTAAATGGTAATTCAATCATCTTCCTGAACAAGAGGTATAAGACGGCACCTTTATAATAACAAGATCAGATTGGCAAAGATATAAAGTTATTTGTACATAATAATATTTACCCATATTCTACAAAACATTTCTAGAATGACATATTGAATATTGACCATGCTCATAAATGTGATTACTTTTTTCTTTAATAACACGCAAAGGAATATTACATTATAATAGTATGAATATAAAACATTTGTTTCCTATTATGACATAACTGTTAACGAGCAGTAAATAATGTTATTATTAACAAAAGGCACTATCAAGGAAACACCTGCCGCTGCCTCCGCTGGGAGATTTCTTACACAGCACATTCCTGTTATCTTGCTGAATAATTGACTCTCAGTTGATGTAAATATGTTAAGGGTTCATTAATAGCTGCGCACTGGGAGCAAAGAACTGTGACAAAAATAAGAATGATGAGTGAGAATAAAATGACACCTATGTCCTCAGGGAGCAGAGCATCGGGGAACCGCTCACTGGGAACAATACAATTAATGTAACTTAAATATACTACAATATACTACAATGCCTTAGGTGTAAATTCTGCATTTCTGCACTACTTATACTGTTTAGCTATATTAACTATTAAGGGCTAAAAGGCATATCATTTACTAAAAGGAAAAGTCATATTATATTTGTGGACTAATTTGCAGTCTTCTCAATTTTATGTATAGAACTACGGAATACGCTGCCACTATAACTAACAATACAAATGATAATTATAATTTCACACCCAGGGATTACTAAAGACAATTTCTTATATTCTACAAAGGCACCGCACATATATTTTAGATCTATTTACACATATGTTTTAGATATATATTCACACATGTTATACTGAAGAAAGAAATATATTTTCTGTAGTTATTTATTTTAAAATGATATATAGACATAAACATAAAGTTTACATACAAGGTTGTTTTTTTTTAAAAAAAAAACTAAAAGATGCTTTGATCAAAATTTTCTCTCTACAAACTTGTCACCTTCAATGGCATAACCACCCCCCCTGCACCATTTAAATGTGTTGTTTGATTGGCCAGCAGCAGGGTGCACCTAGCTGTAAGGTATGCCACAGGATTGGGTGTGAGACAAGATATCTAGCCAATACGTGACTGGGGATCCAACCCCCTTTAACAAGAACATCCATTACATAGTATTTGTATTTAAAATATTCCTAACAGAATCCATATTTAAGCAACATTGAATAGGCAGTTCTAGAAAAACCTGTAGCCCATTCAGAGCATTAGAACATTGCTAGAGATACAACAACTTGTAGTCAATCAGAGCATTAGAATTTTCACAAGTTACAAAAGTTAACAAAGCCAAATGCAATCGGAAAAACAATAAAATACATGTAGGACCATATCAATAGATAACATCCAAATTCCTTCATTATATTTTAACCCCATTGGACACTATTCTATTTTAGTCAATGGCGGACACTTCATTTTACCCCCTACACCACAAAGAAAATCAAAGCTGCCATTAAAAAAAACAAAATAAGGTTCTCTCTGTAGAATAGTTCATGCCTTTGTGTAGTAATACAGTAATAATCTTAGTTTAAATTAGAATATACAGTATTTTCTCTTTAGATTTATGCACTAAGAAACACACATATACATATATATATATATTTATATATATATATATATATATATATATATATATATATATATATATATATATTAATAGTAGTATTTATTTATAAGGCGCTACAAGGCATCCGCAGCGCCGTACAGAGACAAACAAAATCACAATACAATGGGAGACAGCACAGTACAGTAAACACAGCAACTCAGTACGCTCAATGCACAGCTAGAGAGGGCGGGGAAGGGGGAGGGAGGATCCGAAAACGACGGGGCCCAAGAAGGGGGCGCGGAAGACAGGGAGACCCCCAGGGGGGAGGAGGGAGCGAAAGTGGACGTGGGGTGGAGGACCTTTGAGGAGGAGGGCTAAGTAGCTGGAGAGCAGAGTTAGAAGTGGTGGAAACAGGAGGAGAGATGGCCCTGCTCAGAGGAGCGTACAATCTAAGGGGAGGGGTGGACAGACAGAGAGACGCAGGGGAGAGAGGGAGAGTAGGGGGACAGAGGCAGAAGATAAGGTAGGAAGTTAAGTGGGAGACAGAAAGGCTTTAAGAAAAAGGTGGGTTTTTAGGGCCCGTTTGAAGCTGGACAGATTAGGGGAAGATCTGATGGAGGGAGGGAGCTTGTTCCAGTGGAGGGGGGCAGCGCGGGCGAAGTCTTGGATACGCGCGTGGGAGGAGGTTATAAGGGGGGAAGAGAGGCGACGGTCAGAGGCAGAATGGAGAGGGCGGGATGGAGCATGAATAGAGAGGAGGGTGGAGATGTAGGGCGCAGTGGAGTTGGCGAGGGCCTTGTAGGTGAGTGTGAGGAGCTTAAAGAGGATTCTGAAGGGGAATGGGAGCCAGTGAAGGGCTAGGTAGAGGGGGGAGACAAAAGAGGAGCGGCGAGAGAGGAAAATAAGCCTAGCTGCAGCGTTAAGGACGGATCGAAGGGGATCGAGATGAGAGTGGGGGAGGCCAGTGATGAGGAGGTTGCAGTAGTCCAGGCGGAAGATGATCAGAGAGTGGATAAGGCATTTGGTGGCATCTTGGGAGAGGAAGGGCCGGATGCGAGCGATGTTGCGCAGCTGGAAGCGGCAGGATTTAGCAAGAGAGAGGATGTGGGGGCCAAAGGAGAGAGAGGAGTCGAGGATGACACCAAGGCAGCGAAGTTGGGGGACAGGGGAGATAGAGGTGTTGTCGACAGTGATGGAGAGGTCAGAAGGGGATGGGGTATGAGAGGGAGGAAAAACTATGAGCTCAGTTTTGGCAAGGTTAAGTTTGAGGAATCGAGAGGACATCCAGGAGGAGATGGCAGAGAGGCAGGCGGACACCCTAGAGAGGAGGGAGGGAGAGAGATCAGGAGAGGAGAGGTATAGTTGAGTGTCGTCAGCGTAAAGGTGGTAGCTGAAGCCGAAGGAGCTGATGAGTTCACCCAGGGAGGAGGTGTATAGAGAGAAGAGTAAGGGTCCCAGAACAGAGCCCTGAGGGACCCCGACTGGAAGGGTGGATGGGGGGGAGAGAGACCCAGAGGTGGTGACAGAGAAGGAACGGTGAGTAAGGTAAGAGGTGAACCAGGACAGGACTGGGCCGGAGAGGCCGAAAGACTGGAGGGTGTGAAGGAGGAGGGGGTGGTCAACGGTGTCAAAGGCTGCAGAGAGGTCAAGGAGAATGAGAAGGGAGAAGTGGCCCCTGGCTTTTGCAGAGAGGAGGTCATTGGTGACTTTAGCCAGGGCAGTTTCAGTGGAGTGGAGGGGGCGGAAACCAGACTGGAGAGGATCAAGGAGGGAGTATTCAGAAAGGTAGGAGGTGAGACGGCTGCAGACGAGCCTCTCAAGAATTTTGGAGATATATATATACATATATATATATATACAAGTTAACCCGTGCATGATACTCATGCATTCTAGTCAAATCAAGCTACTTAAGGTCTTAAAAAGGTTCTTGTCATGCATTTGGACCTAGCCCAGGCCTCCTTAGGGGAAGAGCGTTAGTTCCCGACGCAAGCGGCCTTTTTAATGTGTGTTTATGCGGTAAAATTACCTCACGAAAATGAGTTTGACCCCTCAACTCGTAAATTTAGCCTTTACTACACCTCCCACGGGGGGAAGGGGGGATGATGGAAGTTACCTGACTTGACTATTCTAATTTTTTTGTCAAATAATGTCAGTATACCAAATTTCAGGTCAATTGGATGAGCCCTTTCTGAGAAAATAGTTTTTTCCACACACACACTAACGCACGCCTCTACACATGTGTGTTCATGAGGTAAAATTACCTCACGAAAATGAGTTTGAGCCCTACCAAATTTCAGCCCTTTTTGAATTTTTTTTCCCACACACACTAAGAATTTAGTAGGTCAGTGTATAACTCTGCCCAGCAGGTGGCGCTGCAACTTGTTTTTTTTTTCCACACACAGACGCCACTAAGCATTTATATATTAGAATATATATATATATATATATATATATATATATATATATAATATTTTATTATAGGGCAACAAAACACAGGCACATGGCTTATTTGTGATGTTACTATGATTTATTGCCAGGCAATTTGGTGGACAATTCTATAGGGTGTGGGGATTATATAGATGTTCCTGTTATTTTGCAATTTTTGCATAAAAGATGCATTTTTGGACTGTTCATCTACACAAAAAATGCGTACACATGCAGATTCAGTGGCATTCTACACGTATTACTTCTTACACTTGGAGAGTCAGAATGGGGAAGAGTAAGGGTAAGAGTAGGCCGAGTACAGTATCGGTGTGTTCATGTTATTACCACTGCAACGCAGCTAGATATACATCTGTCAGGTGGCGTATCTCTTGTGGGTGCAGGAGCGCTGGTGACGATCAGCAACGCTGCTCACAGCTACTAATTGGCTGATTGTGTACTAACCCCTCCAGGTGATAGTGCTTCATTTATGCACAAGGCTGCTGTATTGTAAGATGTTGCAGCCGTCTGTTCATATTACTTTATGGATATTTCCATTTGGCAGGGAGTGGGAAGAAGATTTAATTCATAAAGACGGAAACAACAGATTCTTGTATGCAAAATAAGTTTATTTGAATAGTATTTGCATTTTGCATTTATGTTTGTATTTAGTTTTATTTTATATGGTCAAAGTAAATCTTACATTTATTAATAACTGTCAAGACACTAATCTCTGTTGTGCAGTTTGTACTGGTTGTGTATATTGTGATGCTCATCATTACATCTAACTTACAGCATTTAGGAACAAACATGAACCAATTAGATCAGTCAATAGTTCTATGAAAATATACTGTACAAATTATAATATTACTAGCACTGGTTTGCAAAAAAATGTTTTTGATTTATTCTTAGGTTTCCATTTGTGTAAATTATGTTTTTTTTTTTTAAACTTGGATAGGAAGAGCATTTATTTAGCTTAGGAAAGTTTCACAGCCTCTGTCAGATATTCACATTACTTAGTACTTAGAATTAGATTACAACTTGGGCTAATATTAGGCTCAGAGTTACAGCTTGGGATAGGGTTAGTGGTAGGACTCGGCCAGTAAAAACTCTGGGCCCAATAAAAAATTGTTATGGGCCTCACTTTGCACTATTATAAATTTGAGCCCATCATGATGTCTGATTCCTCACCCCAGACTCCGGCTAGTGTTAGTACTATGTAGAAGTTACCATTTAACATTTTATTTGCTCCTAGATTTATTATGATGACATTGGCCAAGAAAATTACTTGAAAGATAAGATTTCCTTTTTTGAAATCTATTTATATCCACATTATTCTCCTCATTTGTCATTTGCAGCAACATTTTGCCTATTTTCTGGTGGTATATGGTCTAAAGTGGTCTCAGTCCTACTTCAACTGTTCCACAATTCAGAATGAATTGACCATCATTGTATATTCATAAACTATAACTGTCATGAAATACAATTTTACAAATATGGTGGGAAGTTGTATTCTGTGGCTAGCTGAAGCCAAAGCAGAACTCAGACGATATATCGCTGGACCGTCGCACCTTAGCGAAACAACCACAAAACTTTACTGATAGTCAACTCAAGTAGCAAGTCTAGTAGGGGCTCAATCTTCCTGAGGTAACAGAGCAATTTTATTTCTTCCCAGTTTATTAATACTTTATTAATGTCCCTTCCCTAGACCAGGTATCAATAAAACATACATTGGACAGCCAGCTGAAACACTCAATTTCTGATAAGTCAAATCTATTCAAACAGAAGCTGAGCTGTGCCTATGCTCATGGACCTACCTAAGGCCAGAAATGTGCAAAATTCAGGGGTACCAGGGCTCCATATATATACACACACAAAGTATAAAATAAGATTGAAAGTAAACATTGTCCCCGACATATTCTATACATCACAGTGAAAATTCTGTATATTACATTTACAACTTGGACAAAATAATTGATCCAGACGTGGCTGCTAGAAAATAAAAAAGTAATATAATTATTTTACGGGGATACAACATCTAAGCGGACGTCCTACTAGATTGGATGAGGTCTCACACAGCTAAAGAATTCCAAGTGCATGGGACAAACTTGATGCCATTATGGGACTTTACAGCTAAAGAGAAATACATATTACTGTGTTGTACATTACGTCTCAATGTGAATTTTCCAACGAGACAGAAATCTTCCCATATTATTCTACAAGGATTTCTAAATGAACAGTTGATGTCATCACTTAGGGCTCATTATAATAAAACCTCCTAACAAGCTCAATCTCTGGTGACATCTGTATATGTCAGGCGTGATAGTAGTAGTCATATAGGAATTATCACAACTGCTTTAAAATAATAGTAATAATGCACTTGTATCCACTAGGACTAATTATACCTGTAAGAGCAATTAGGAAACATTAAAGAATAATCTACAGTAATATTGTAAACTACAGACCCTAATTAGTGGTGTCTGACACCTGTTCAAATGAACAACATCATTATGGGAATCAAAACCAGAAAAGAGCAGCTCATTAAACATGTCAAAGGTCTAATTAATCTTGTAATTACTCAGGTAACTTGCAGCTGTGACACAGGAAGAATAATGTATATGAACTGTAAGATTTAATCATATTAATGCAATATCTGCGACTGAGTAAAACATAATGGCCGCAGGTGTACAGCAGTTATGTTGGATATTTGCTTTGGCTTAAACATCATTCTAATTGCTTTCCATCCAATGTAATACAGTTGAGCAGTTACAGTAGAAAAAGCTCTAAAAATATTAAGATAATATATGAATAAATACACAGAGCATTGAAGTTTTGCTTGTGAGGATTTTAGTGTTGTGTAATCAATGTAATAAAATCCAGTTTAGCCCGTTCACAATCTCACAGTGACCTCAGCTAAGATGGGTCTATGCTTCAATGGGAACTGTGAAGATTTGTCATCATTATAAGTTTAGGGGATATATGTATAAAGCATTGGTTTCTGCAAATAGCTGGATATAGGCAAGTTTGCCTTTAAAAGTCATTGTCACATTAGATTTCCCGTGCAAGGTCACCGATGTCCAGCGATTTGCATAAACAGATGTTTCATACTGTTACCACCAGCTGTAAATGAACTCGGATGAACAATGTCCACCATTGGCTTTTTAAACATAAAACTAACAACTACAGGGCTATAACAATAATATTTACAGAAGAGAATCCAGTTAGATAAACCATGGTAACAATACAGACATTGGACCCTGATAACTCCCAGAATAAGGTTCTGCTGTATATATTGGCCACCAGAATGGGCTCTGCTCCTTATACTAGTCATCATAATTGGACTTGGTATTGTATATTTGTTACCACTACAGGATTTTGGTCCTGATTTATCAAGGTACGCATTCTGAGCGTGTGTTTAAATATACACATAAATCATCTCGTGCTCACGAATTCAACAGGGAAGATACGAGCGCTGATGATTTCGGGTGTAGGTCTGTTGTGCTACTACACAGACACTGCAGGATACGTCCAATACCAATGTGGTTGTAAATTTGCAAAATAACTACATTATAGCATAAAAATCTTGGAGTGTGAAGACTGCTCATTGCCCCTTGCTTCCTCTCCTATCTGAGGCTCTTCCACATCATGGTACATAAACCTGTTTTACTCAATAATGTCCATATTATACATCATATTAGTAGATTTCATAACATTTTTTCTTTCTTTCTTTTTTTTTTTAAATGAAAACCGGTGTTGTATAAGTTGGGTAATCTTTTCTACCAAATTGTTAAAAATTTTGTAACATGTAGGGCCTGATTCACCAAGGCACGCATGCTGAGCGCAACGTGTCTGAAGATATGTTGTTTGAATGCGGTTGCAAAGTGACATAGAGATTGGCGTGTATATCAAAGGGTCTTTCAGTGCGCTGATATCTAATTCACTGGCACACATGCATGTGAGTACTCTATGCACTTGTATTATCAGCCATTACAATCCGCTTGTTATAACTAGGATCATTGACACTTAAGGGCTAACGTAGAACTGCAGAGCTCTTTCAGGAGCTAGTTTTGCATCGCTAAACAGGGTTTTTATTTTAGTAAAGAATCCAGGGATGTGTTATAGGTGTAGACCCTGAATGTAGGTGACCAACAAAGATGGTAAATGAGGGTTATGTAGAGGGGCTTTTATTTCAAATAAAGTGATGTTTACACTTATGTCTTCTTTTGCTGCACTACAGGTTCCAGCAGGTCGGGTGACAGGACATGCTGACACTTGTGGCTCTCCTTTTTACTAGTTCCAGTGTAGGTTAGCAGCACTAGGGTTGATTAAGCTGTTTGGGGAGGGACGCACATTTTTTCTTTTAAACATGCTTTATTTTAACCTTAATGCACATTTCCTTTACATTACTCAAACACACAACATTTTTAAACAAATAATCCTTTTTTTAATTAAATAGTTCACTGTGTATGTCCTTCTTCACTGTCACAAGACCTTTACATACTTAACTAACTTATATAAAATAAAGACACTGAGACATAAGTACAGTGGCTAAAGGTCACAGTTTTTTAATTAAATTTAGTGGCGGAGAAAGAGCACTGCGGGACAGATACCAGACTGATACCCAAAACCAAGCATGGACATGGCGAAACGCTGTGAATCCACCTAAGCGTAAAATAGCCCTTAACTGCCTGGCCGGCCCTAACCTGGCGTCAGAGTAACTGCCCCCCTCTAAACTCAAATGTCCTCCCTCACTGAGCCCAGCAAGGACCCTCCCCACCAAAGGGCCAAGAGTTACTGTTGCTTCAAAGGTGATAGAGACCTGTGGCCAATCACGATAGTGCCGTATGTATAAGCCACTGATCGCAGTGCCCTACTCCACGCTGTTGCCCTATGGGCAAAGCAGCCCGTCACCATCCAAACCAATCAAACTCCTCAACTCCGACAATATCCTCTCCATAAACAAATCCAAGTCCTCATCCGAGAGGTGCACACCATCTCTCCTGTAAAAACTCACCCTATCTGCTGTTATAGCAGGGTGATCTATAACAAAAACCCCCAGGGATCTAGTAACCTTCCGGATTGCACTATTCAGCTTTCTCGCAATTGTGAGGATCGTCTTTAATGGAATTACAGACCTCCAGGACAGTCGTGATATCATAGTGGCCCTGCCTATGGTAGTAGAAGCCCATGTTGTACTAATATACTGTAGATCTTCTCTAATACGAATAATCAGGTCAAGAGATTTTCCTCTACCTATATGATTCCCAACTAAATGAATAACTAGAATATCAGAGGCTCCCCATTGCTCTACTTGCCTCTTCAACCATGGCAGGAAATCTACCTTGCCATTTAATATGAACATTACCCAATATCTCAAACTTTGACTTCGACCTAACCTGCTGAGCTGCCCAGAATATATATGAATGCCCGATGATCCAAATGCTCTTGGCAGCGGCTGTATAACCTGTAGGGAGAGATAGAGTGTTAAGCTTTACCACAGGAAAAGGAGCTTGTGATTTCACTGCTTTTTTGATTTAAAGTGCTGTTTTTGTTTAAAGTGTGGAGTTGGTTCCATTAAGGATTGCTGTGCTGTGCTGAGAGAGTGATATAGTTTGGGGAATTATTCTGTGTGTTTATTGAACGGGATTCGTTTTTCTGTGTGTTTATTAAGTGTTTTTTTTTGTTTTTTTTTCCTTCTCTCTGTTAGAGCTAGTGGGTGTGGTTTAATTGCATAGTTGATACAGCTGGTTAGTGCAAGCTCTATTTAACAGGAAGTAGCATGCGATTTCATTGAGCTTGTGATTTCACTGCTTTTTTGATTTAAAGTGCTGTTTTTGTTTAAAGTGTGGAGTTGGTTCCATTAAGGATTGCTGTGCTGTGCTGAGAGAGTGATATAGTTTGGGGAATTATTCTGTGTGTTTATTGAACGGGATTCGTTTTTCTGTGTGTTTATTAAGTGTTTTTTTTTGTTTTTTTTTCCTTCTCTCTGTTAGAGCTAGTGGGTGTGGTTTAATTGCATAGTTGATACAGCTGGTTAGTGCAAGCTCTATTTAACAGGAGGTAGCAAGCGATTTCATTGAGCTTGTGATTTCACTGCTTTTTTGATTTAAAGTGCTGTTTTTGTTTAAAGTGTGGAATTGGTTCCATTAAGGATTGCTGTGCTGAGAGAGTGATATAGTTTGGGGAATTATTCTGTGTGTTTATTGAACGGGATTCGTTTTTCTGTGTGTTTATTAAGTGTTTTTTTTTTTTTTGTTTTTTTTGTTTTTTTTTTTCCTTCTCTCTGTTAGAGCTAGTGGGTGTGGTTTAATTGCATAGTTGATACAGCTGGTTAGTGCAAGCTCTATTTAACAGGAGGTAGCAAGCGATTTCATTGAGCTTGTGATTTCACTGCTTTTTTGATTTAAAGTGCTGTTTTTGTTTAAAGTGTGGAATTGGTTCCATTAAGGATTGCTGTGCTGAGAGAGTGATATAGTTTGGGGAATTATTCTGTGTGTTTATTGAACGGGATTCGTTTTTCTGTGTGTTTATTAAGTGTTTTTTTTTTTTTTGTTTTTTTTGTTTTTTTTTTCCTTCTCTCTGTTAGAGCTAGTGGGTGTGGTTTAATTGCATAGTTGATACAGCTGGTTAGTGCAAGCTCTATTTAACAGGAGGTAGCAAGCGATTTCATTGAGCTTGTGATTTCACTGCTTTTTTGATTTAAAGTGCTGTTTTTGTTTAAAGTGTGGAGTTGGTTCCATTAAGGAGTTGAATCCAGGAAGGGGTTTAATCTGGTAAGTGGCTAGGAAAGGCTAGTACTAAAGTTCACTGTGGGCTATAAGAAGTTAGGTTAGCCATAATAAGATGAGTAGTAGCAGGCTTGATGATCTCACTCAATGCATATCTTGTCATATGTATGCACACTTGGAGCAAGTGTTCCAAGGTTTATACCTCTGTGAGAAATGTGAGCAATTGGTCTCTTTGGAAGCCCAGGTAACTGATCTAAAGCAGACCATTGCAACATTGAGAGACATTGCCAACCTGGAGCAGAGTTTACAGCTCACCGTTGATGCGTTATCTGAGCAGGGTGGAGCAGAGACAGAGGAGGATGCACAGGTAGGCAGCTGGGTAACAGTTACTAGGGGTAGCAGAGGGAGGAAGAGGCAGGCCAGTTCTGAGCTAGGCAATCCCAGCAGATTTGCCAGATTGGATGAAGATACTGTGGAAGGCAGTTCAGAATTGGTAGAGTTGGATGACACTGCTTCCTCTAGCAACCAGGGGAATGGTCTCTCCAGCACAGAGGGGACCAAAGTTACTCAGGGACCCAGGCAGATTGTGGTGGTAGGGGATTCAATTATTAGGAAGGTAGATAGGGCAAACTGTTACCGGGACCGTGCATGCCGAACAGTGTGTTGTCTCCCGGGTGCTCGGGCTCGACATATTGCGGATCGGGTGGACAGATTGTTGGGAGGGGCTGGGAATGACCCAGCGGTTTTGGTGCATGTTGGCACCAATGACCGAGTTAGAGGAAGAAGGGGTGTCCTAAAGAATGATTTCAGGGACATAGGTCGCAAACTTAAGGCAAGGACATCCAAGGTAGTATTTTCGGAAATACTACCTGTGCCACGCGCTAGTCCAGGGAGGCAGCGGGAGATTAGGGAGGTTAATGCGTGGCTAAAAGATTGGTGTAGGAAGGAGGGTTTTGGATTCTTAGAGCACTGGGCTGATTTCTCGGTCAGTTGCCATCTTTATTGTCGTGATGGATTGCACCTGAATGAGGAGGGGGCTGCAGTGCTAGGGGAGAGGATGGTTAGAAGGTTGGAGGAGATTTTAAACTAGGCTCCGGGGGGGAGGGGCAAGCAAGTATTTATGGGATAGACATTGAGAGTAGTAAGGAGGAATTTAACAAGAGTAAAGGGGGTGGAGAGGGGGGAAAGGTAAGCATAGCCGATAAGTAGCGGCCCTTTTTAAAGCAAAAAGAAATACCTAAGGGAGGCAATAGACTTAAGTGTATGCTTGCAAATGCAAGAAGCCTGACAGGTAAAATGGGGGAGTTAGAACTAGTAGCAATGAATGAGCAGTATGATATTATAGGTATTACTGAGACCTGGTGGGATGATACACATGACTGGGCAGTCAACTTGGAAGGCTATTCTCTCTTCAGGAGGGATAGGGTAAATAAAAGGGGAGGAGGAGTATGTCTTTATATTAAGCCAGAATTAAAACCAAGTATTCAGGAAGTTATATACGAGAATATTGGTGATAATATAGAGGCATTGTGGGTGGAAATATCCAGCGGAGGAAAAAGTTCAGAGAAGTTTCTGATAGGGATATGCTATAAACCGCCAGATATTAGTACGATTGAGGAAGCCCAACTTCTACAGCAAATTGAAATGGCTACACAACTAGGTCAAATTTTAATTATGGGGGACTTTAATTATCCGGACATTGATTGGAGTACTGAGACCTGCGGTACAGCTAGGGGAAATAGGTTTCTGAGCACGCTAAAAGACCATTACATGTCCCAATTAGTTGAGGAACCAACTAGGAACCGGACTATACTGGACCTAGTAATAACAAACAATGTAGACGTAATATCAAATATTCAAGTAAAGGAGCACTTGGGAAACAGTGATCATAATATGGTCTCATTTGAAATTAGTTTCCAGAAACAACAGTATAAGGGATCAACTAGGACTTTAAACTCTAAAAAGGCAAATTTTAATATGCTAAAGGAGTCTATAAAGAGCATAGACTGGGACAAAGCCTTTGAAGGAAAAAATACGGAAGAAATGTGGGCTGTCTTTAAAATGTTGTTGGAAACATACACGTATAAGTTCATTCCTATGGGAAATAAATGTAAAAGAATTAAGTCTAAACCAATGTGGCTAAATAAAAAGGTAAGGGAAGAAATGCAAAGGAAGAAGCGTGCATTTAAATTGTTTAAGTCTGAAGGGTCAGAGGAGTCCTTCCATAGGTACAAGGAATGTAATAAAACATGCAAAAAGGAAATTAGATTGGCTAAATTAGAAAATGAAAGGCACGTTGCAAAAGAAAGTAAGACAAACCCCAAAAAGTTTTTTAAGTATATAAATGGCAAAAGGATTAAAAAAGATAATATAGGACCACTAAGAAGTGAGATGGGTGAATTGATAAATGATACTAAGGAAAAAGCAGAGATATTAAACACGTTCTTTTCTTCAGTATTTACCAGAGAGGAACAAATGGCAGGAGTAATACATAAAAATGGAAATGAAACCATGCCATTAATTAATACTTGGTTGTCAGAGGAAGAAGTCCAAAGGCGACTGAAGAATATTAAGATAAATAAAGCTCCAGGTCCAGATGGCATACACCCAAGGGTCCTTATGGAATTAAACTCGGAAATAGATAGACCGCTATTCTTAATTTTCAGAGATTCAATCTCATCAGGCTCAGTACCAAGGGATTGGCGAATAGCAGATGTGGTGCCGTTGTTTAAAAAGGGGATGAGATCACAACCAGAGAATTATAGACCTGTAAGCCTGACATCAATAGTGGGGAAACTACTGGAAGGTATTTTAAGGGACAGTATTCAGGATTACTTGGTACGCAATAAAATTATTAGTGGGAATCAACATGGATTTGTGAGGGATAGGTCATGTCAAACTAATCTAATTAGTTTCTACGAGGAAGTTAGTGGGAACTTAGACATGGGCAGGACAGTAGATGTGGTCTACTTAGATTTTGCAAAGGCCTTTGATACAGTGCCACACAAGAGGTTGGTTTACAAAATAAGGGAACTGGGTCTAGAAATCAAAATTTGGACTTGGATCGAAAACTGGTTAGAGAATAGGGAACAGAGAGTTGTGATAAATGGAACATTTTCTAATTGGTCAAAGGTCTTAAGTGGAGTTCCTCAAGGTTCCGTGCTGGGACCACTCCTTTTTAATATATTTATTAATGACCTTGGTGATGGTTTAGAGAGTAAAGTTTCTATTTTTGCAGATGACACTAAACTCTGTAAGGTAATAAAATCAGAGCAAGATGTAGCTTCTCTACAGAGGGACTTAAATAAACTGGAGGATTGGGCGGCTAAATGGAATATGAGGTTTAACACAGATAAATGTAAGGTTATGCATTCAGGGATCAAAAACAAGAACGCAATCTATAAATTAAATGAAATTAATTTGGGAGAATCTATAATGGAAAAGGATTTGGGAGTGCTCGTAGACAGTAGACTTAGCAATAGTGCTCAATGTCAAGCAGCAGCTGCAAGGGCAAACAAAGTATTGGCATGCATAAAAAGGGGCATAGATGCAAGGGAAGACAGTGTAATTTTGCCACTGTATAAATCATTGGTAAGACCTCATCTTGAATATGCAGTACAGTTCTGGGCACCACTCTATAAAAAAGATAATTTGGAACTAGAAAGGGTTCAGAGAAGGGCGACAAAATTGATAAAGGGTATGGAGTCATTAAGTTATGAGGAAAGGTTAGCCAGTTTAGGCATGTTTACTTTAGAAAAGAGGCGCCTAAGGGGAGATATGATTACTATGTACAAATACATTATGGGTCAATACAGAGAGCTTTCATGGGAACTTTTTACCCCAAGGACCATACACAGGACTCGTGGTCATCCCCTAAGGTTAGAGGAGAGGAAATTTCACAACCAGCAAAGGAAGGGGTTCTTTACAGTAAGGGCAGTCAAGATATGGAATTCATTGCCAGGGAAGGTTGTGATGGCAGATTCAATAGATATGTTTAAGAAAGGGTTAGACAAATTTTTAGCGGAAAGGTGTATCCAGGGATACGACCGTTAATTTAAAATAAAGGATAGTAGTGGATATAGGGTAAAAATTGGATTGCAATATTGAGTCTGGGGGGATTTTCAAAATTGAAACAGATGGGCGGTTGCCTACTCTGGATTAATTTTCAAATATAAGTGCAGGATCGCAGGAGATCCAAAATAGGTTGAACTTGATGGACTGGTGTCTTTTTTCAACCTCATCAACTATGTTACTATGTTACTATGTTACTATGTTACAAGTACCACAGGCATCACACATAATGCACTATAGTGCACATATAGGATGACATAAGCGACCAGTATGTCAAGCATGGAGAATAGCTAGAACTGAGGAAAAGGGGTGGGGGTGTGGTAGGGATGCGGGGCCAGGATAGGTCACCCAAATAAAGGTAAAAACCTGATTTAAACCCTGGAGGCCCATTACTAATCAGTCCTTGATCCAGGGAAATAACGGGAAAAATCCCTTCATGCCCTCGCTTAACGTGACGAGCAGAGGAGCCTTGGGTAACCAGGAAAGGGAAAGAGGGATTCCCCAAACGAGGGGTAGTGGGAGGGGAAAGAAGTTGGGTGTAACAGAAAAGGTGAGGCCTTAGTTAGGTCGAGAACATAAGGTGAAACCAGAAACAAAAGAAGGTAGATTAGTACAACAAACTACAAAGCACTTAAACATTAGGCCTAAGTAAGGCCGACAATTTCCATCTACCCATCGCCTTTATGCCCTCCATACATGATCCTGCTAAGGATGCGGACGTAGCCGACCCAAGCCTAAAGAAGTGGGTACTATATAGTACAGAGTCTAAATCTAAATATTTTACAGACTGTTTCAAAATGGCATTAAATTGATACCTAGTTAACTGTGAACCGTTTCTGTGGACTAAGAAAACTGGGCTGTCAGACCTAAAAAGTGTAAATTGAGTGGAAAGGATAACCGGACATATTTCCTCTACCGGCCTCGTCCATTTTGGACCTAGCTATTTTGCAATTCAACTGATCTTCCCATATAACCAGATTTTTAGTAAGTAAGCCTGTGGAGCTCTGCGTATTAGATTGAACGACCATCTCTGAAATCCTAAAAGCACCTAATAACACCAAAGTAAATGCGGTGCGAGACAAGAGTACCTCATAATCGTACCTAGTGACTGCCGAAAGTTGTGGTTACATTTGTAAAGTAATAGGATGCCTTGGATTTGCTGTGATGGGTCTTTACCTTGTCCAGCCCTTAAGCGCCTTCGATATAATAAACTCCAAGGCAGTGTTCTTGGGTGTCAGGAGAAAGAATGATGTTGTCAACCAAGAGGGTTATATTGGGAGGGATAGCAACATTGGCAGGAGGAAAGATGATGAGCTTGGATTTGAAGATGTTGAGTTTCAGGAAGCGCTGTAACATCCAGGTAGTTACAGCAGAGAGACAGGTAGATACCAGGGTTAGGAAGGCGGGAGAGAGGTCAGACGAGGAAATATAGATTTGCATGTCATTAGCATAGAGGTGGTATTGGAGGCCAAATGGTTGAATGAGTTCACAGAGAGAGATGGGGTAGAGAGAGAAGAGCTGAGGGCCAAGGACAGAGTCTTGTGGGACTCTAATAGAAGAGGGGGGAAGAGTCAGAAGCAGACACACAAAAAGAGTGGCCAGAGAGGTCGGAGGCAAACCAGGAGAGAGCTGTTTCTCAAACACCTAGGGAGTGAACTGTGGTGAGGAGCAGATAATGATAATACACTGTGTGGAGGAAATTATAAATACAGTTCTTAAAACATAAATAAAAAAAGTGTACCCAAAAGGAAAATCAGCACCATCGCTGCAAGCCTGGGCTGGTATAGTCAAAATTGAGTACATGAGAAAATTGGGGTTCTACCAAATGTGCCAATACCAGCAGTAGGCTAAGCCAGTAAGGATTGGTGGCACTATTATAGGGAAACCCACAGTTGGGGTCACCCTGTAATAGTGACAACCAGCACTAGGCCGGTCAGCATGGGGCTGAACTCCATAGGGCGACCGCACCGGCAAACAATGCCTGCCCCATTGGAAAAACCATCCCTGTGCTGAAACCACTTGGGCTTCTTGTACACCCCGGGTACAGTGTGTGTGGGGTAAAGACCAAGTCATATTTATTTTGACAAGTGCACTACTGGTCCCAACAAGCCCTGACCACCTTAAAATGGTTGGGTGTTTGTAGTACTACAAGTGCCAGCATACCCTGGCACCCATGGCCCACTGAGACCTGTACTGCTCCTTGGCAAACTGCAGAAAACAACACACACACCGTGAAAAAATACATTTATTATAAACACACACCTCCAACACACAGCCATTGTTAACCATTGTATTTCTCATCTAATTCCTGGGGTACCCCTGGAATACCCTTTGGACCCCCTTTTGCAGTTACAATGTGGAGTAACCGTGAACCTCTCCATACCAAGCATTTCATAAACTTTTTTCACCAGGCATTCCAATGTTTAAAAAAAATTGTAAAACCTTATTAAAGACCAATAGATCCCCATCACAAATGAGCACTAGATGGAATGCCATTATTTTTTGTAGACTGGGAAACTCCCACCCCCTGACCTCAGAGTGTGGGATTTCCCCAGTCTATAAACATTAATACAATGTTGTCTAATGCTCAGTTCAGAAATGTGCTGACCAGGGCTGGTTATCACTATTTCTTGGTGACCCCAGGCTGCAAGTTTCTCTGCTATAGTGTCACCAGCCCTGGCTGGAATGGCCTAATGCTGGTATTAGCATTTTGTTTGCCCCCCCCCCCACAATTTTCTCCATACTTGTCTAAGCTAGCAGTACACTTCCCCTCCCAATTCATTATGTATTTCATTATTTTAAATTGGCCTATTTAGATGACAGACATTATCATCAGATTGATGATGTCTGTCGTCTGTACCAAATGATACCCTTAAAGCATTTCATAAACTCTTAGCCCAGGGTTTCCCAAACCCAGTCCTCAGGGCTCCCTAACAGTGCAGGTTTTCCATATCTCCTGGCTGGAGCACAGGTGTATTCATTACTGACTGACACATTGTAACAGATCCACAGGTGGTCCTAATTATGTCACATGTGATCCAGAAAACCTGCACTGTTGGGGAGCCCTAAGGACTAGGTTTGGGAAACCCTGTTTTAGCCTATTCTACAGTTTGGGCCTGAGTCATTAAGGAGAGTAAGGCATAAAAATAGAGTAACTTTACACCTGGGTCAACTTTAAATTTCAATGTAAATATAAAGTATGTGTGCGCTACATGAAAATACAGCCTGTATCACCTTATGTGCAAAACAATAAACTAATTTGCACCCCTAGCATTGTAACATGGATTGTCCAGGAGCAAACGTAGTCCTTATTTTTTTTTTCTTGCTTTGCTCTCCTTAATGACTCAGGTCCTTTAAGTGTATCTTACTCCAATACGCAATGTCCATACTGTGCAGCTTTGCAGGTATCATATTCAGCATACTGCGCAAATTGCGTAATTTCATGAATATAATTTGTAGCTACATTTTGGTGTAAATTGCATCCAAGTCTACAATATAAAACCCACCTGTTTCCACCATTTTCATGCTAACAAAATACTAAAGGATATGTGAAAAAAATCACAGGTGTATCGATGTGTTATAAGTTTTATAAAAAGAGGTTTTAAAGCAGTTTTTGCAGTTACAATGTGGAGTAACCGTGAACCTCTCCTTACCAAGCATTTCATAAACTTTTTACACATTTGCATAAACTTAATCAAGCGAATTGAATAGTATTTATTTAATGACAGCTGATTATCTGTATCACCGCTAGCCGTGTACAGCAAACCGTAGCGCAGGTGTCCTAAGGCGAACTCAGGGAGGACAGAAACATCCCGTGGAGAAGAAGGGAATTCAGTCATTGTTTGCTGAACAAGAGGCGTAAGATGGCGCCTTTATAGTAACAGGATCAGACTGTCAAAGATATTAAGTTATTTGTATGTAATAATCTTTACCCATATTCTACAAAACATTTCTAGAATGATAAATTGAATATTGACCATGCTCATAAATATGATTCATTTTCTCAATAAAAACACACACAAATAAATATCACATTTTAGTATTATAAATATAAAATGTCTGCTTCTTATTATGACATAACTGTTAACGAGCGGTAAATAGTGGTCAAGTCAATAGTAGCAAAACACACTAATAAGGAGACACCTGCAGCTGCCTCCGTTGGGAGATTTCTTACACAGCACATTCCTGTTATCTTGCTGAATAATTGACTCTCAGTTGATGTAAATATGTTAAGGGTTCATTAATAGCTGCGCACTGGGAGCAAAGAACTGTGACAAAAATAAGAATGATGAGTGAGAATAAAATGGCACCTATGTCCTCAGGGAGCAGAGCACCGGGGAATCGCTCACTGGGAACAATACAATTAATGTAACTTAAATATACTACAATATACTACAATGCCTTAGGTGTAAATTCTGCATTTCTGCACTACTTATACTGTTTAGCTATATTAACTATTAAGGGCTAAAAGGCATATCATTTACTACGGAATACGCTGCACTATAACTAACAATAACAATGATAATAATAATTTCACACCCAGGGATTACTGAAGACAATTTCTTATATTCTACAAAGGCGCCGCACATATATTTTAGAACTCTTTACACATATGTTTTCGATATATATTCACACATGTTATACTGTTATATTGAAGCAACAATTTTTTTTTTATATTTATTTATATTAAAATGATATGTAGACATACATATAAAGTTTATATACAAAGGTTTCTTTGAAACAAAAGCTAATGGATGCATTGATCAAAGTTATTTTCTCTAGAAACATGTGACCTTAAAGGGAATAGAAAACCCCTGGCATTATTTCAATGTTTTTCAGGATTGGCCAGAAGTTGTGTGCTCAGTGTCGGGCTGGGACATGAAGGGTCCACCTGGGGAACGCAATGGTAGTGCACGGCTAAAGGAGCATTGGTCAGCCACCAAGACAAGTCCCTAGAGGGCGGAATAAAGTCTACTTTTTCTTTTGTAACACTGTAGGCCATCAGCACTGTGCTCTTTCTTCCAATTGAACCATTTTTCCAAATCCTCTGCTGCAGCCTCAAGTCAGGGATAGTGGGGTCCATCAGGGATTCCCTGGAATCCAGGTGGCCAGTCAGACACAGGGTGTGCACCTATCTGACGAGGGTGTCTGAGAATTGGATGTGAGACAAGGCACCTAGCCATTCAGTGGCAGGGGGTTCCTACCCCTTTAACAAGAACACCCATTGCATTGTATTTGTGTTTTAGTATCTTTTAACACAATCAATGTTTAAGCAACATTAAATAGGCAGTGCTAGAAACAACTTGAAGCCAATCAAAGCATTAGAACATTCCCAGACATACAGCAACCTGTAACCAATCGAAACATTGAACATTCCCAGAGATACACCAACCTATAGCCAATCAGAGCATTAGAATGTTCACAGTGACAGACCAGATGTAACCAATCAGAATATTAGAACATTCCCAGAGACGCAACAACCTGTAGCCAATCAGAGCACTAGAACGTTTACAAGTTATAAAAGTTAACAAAACCAACTGAAATATGTAAAACAGTAAAATATATGTAGCACAAGATCAATAGAGAACATACAACTTATTATTTCATTATATTTTAGCCCTATTGGGCACTATTCTATTTTAGTCTATGACTGACACTTCATTTTAACTCGGCACCGCAAAGAATATCAAAGCTGCCATTAATATTATATATATATATAGGAATCTTTTGAGACTCCAGGTTCAGTTGTGATTTAAATAGTAATGGTGCAGCAAAGCACAGACACATGGCTTAATATGAGATGTTACCGTGATTCATTGCCAGGCAATTTGGGGTACAATTTTTACACTAGTATCTTGGTCTAACCGACATTATTATTACTATTATCATTTATTTGTTAGGCGCCACAAGGTTTCCGCACTATAGTGAAAATTGTGGAAAGATATGGTCATTTATGAAGATTAATATTTAAAGGTCGCTGCAAATCTATATGCTATGGGGTTCATGTAGAGTTGGATTAATATCTTTTTTTTGCAATTTTTGCATAAAATATGCATTTTTGTACTGCACATGTGCACCAAAAATGCATACACATTTGTCCGCATGCAGATTTTGTATAATTTTACACTTACGACCAGGGCCATCTCTTCCATTGGGCACGATGGGCAGGTGCCCGGGGGCCCTGCAGGCAAGGGGGGCCCGTCCGAATCTTAAAAAAAAAAAAAAAAAAAGTGTTTTTTTTTTTTTAAATACTTACCTTGCGGTCACATCAGCGGCGATCCGGCTCCCTCCCTGGTCCCCTCTTCCGTGCTGTGCTCACAGTGATGTCACGCCCCCCCAGCAGTCACTGCAACCACAGCACGGAAGAGGGCAGAAGAGACTCAGCGGCGCGGAAAAAAGAAGAGGATCGGACTTAAGGTAAGTTAAGGGGTCCCCTATATATATATTTTTTTTTTACACACACACTATTTATATATATATATATATATATATATATATATATTTATTTATTTTTTAGGGGCCCGGTACACTGCATTGCCCGGGGGCCCAAAAAGTTGTTAAGGTGGCCCTGCTTACGACCTCTTACACTTGGAGAGTCAGAATGGGGGAGAGAAAGGGTAAGAATAGGCCGAGTACAGTAAGGGTGTGTTCATGTTATTGCGACTGTGACGTAGGCACATATACACCTGTCATGTAGCGTATATATTGTTGGTGCAGGAGCGCTGGTGCAACAAGAAGCAATGATGATGACAATCAGCAGCACAAGCTCGCAGCTTCTAATTGGCTGATTGTGTATTGACCCCTCCAGGTGACAGTGCTTCAGTTATGCACAAGGCTGCTGCATTGTATGAAGTCGCAGCCGTCTGTTCGCGTCACTTTATTGATATTTCCATTTGGCAGCGAGTGGGAAGCAGATTACCATTCAATTCATAAAGACAAAAATAACAGATGCTTGTATACAATTTAATTTCATTTGAATAGCATTTCTATTTTGCATTTGTGCTTGTATTTATTTCTATTTTACATGGTCAATGCAAATTTATTAATAATTGTCAAGACACTATTGTCTGTTGTGTTTATTTGTACTGGTTGTGTACATTGTGATGCTCATCATTGCATCTAACTTACAGCATTTAGAAACGACCATGATTAAATTAGAGCTGTCAATAGTTCTATAAAAATATACTGTGCAAACTATAACAATACTAGCTGAGTTTAGCAAAATGTTTATAATTTATTCTTTAGGCTGACATTTGTGCTTTTTAAATCCTGGGTAGGAAGAACATTTATGTGTTAGGACTTTGGAAAGTTTCACAGCTTAAGCCAGTTCTATGAGTTAATTAGTACTTAGAATTAGATTACAACCTGGGCTAATATTGGTTCCAGAGCTACAGCTTGGGATAGGGTTAGTGGTAGGACTAGGCCAGGGGCATAGATAAAAACTCTGGGCCCCATAGAAAAATTGTTATGGGCCTCACTTTGCACTATCATAAATTCGAGCAATCATTATTATTATTATTATTATTATTAATTTTTATTTATAGGGTGCCACAAAGTATCCGTAGCGCCGTACAAGGACAAACAATGGCACAGTACAAGGTGAAACAGCACAGTACAAGTAACAGTAAGCACTATAACTCGGGGGGCTCAGGCACAGCATGAAAGAGAGGGAGAGAGGGGAAAAGTGAGTATAGGCAGGTAACTATGGCCCAAGAGGGTGGGCACGGATGACAGGTTGAGAGTCACTGAGGGGAGCGGAGAGAAGCGAGAGGAGACAGAGGGCAGAGGGACTGAGAGGAGGTGAGCTGAGTAGCTGGAGAGCGCAGTTAAAAGTGATGGAAACAGAAGGTAGGAGAGCCCTGCTCAAATGAGCGAACAATCTAAAGGGAGGGGAAGACAAACAGACACATGGATGAGACGGAGAGACGGGAGAAACTGAGACAGAGTCGAGGAAGGGGGAGAAGGGAAGAAGGGATGAGAAAGAGAGGTAGCCGACCGGTGGGAGTTTAGGCATGAGACTGGAAGGCTTTAAGGAAAAGGTGGGTTTTTAATGTTCGTTTGAAATAGGACAGATTAGGGGAAGTTCTGATGGAGCGGGGGAGCTTGGTCCAATGGAGGGGAGCGGCGCGGGAGAAGTCTTGGATACGTGCGTGAGAGGAGGTAATCAGAGGGGAAGAGAGGCGACGATCGTTGGACGATCGCAGAGAGCGGGAGGGAGTGTGAATAGAGATAAGGTTAGAGATGTAGGGAGCAGTGGAGTTGGCGAGGGCCTTGTAATCATGATGTCCGATTCCTCACCCCAGATTTAGGCTAATGTTAGTACTATGTAGAAGTTACCATTTAACATTTTATTTGCATATAGATTTATTATGATGACATTGGCCAAGAAAATTACTTGAAAGATGAGATCTCCTTATTGAAATCTATTTATATCCACATTATTCTCCTCATTTGTCATTTGCAGCAACATTTTGCCTATTTTCTGGTGCTATACGACTTAAAGTGGTCTCAGTCCTACTTCAAATGTACCACAAACCAGACTTCATTAATGACCATCATTGTTCCATGTATATTCATAAACTATAACTGTCATGAAATACAAATTTATAAATATGGTAGGAAGTTGTATTCTGTGGAAAGCTGAAGCCAAAGCAGAACTCAGATGAAATATCCCTGGACCGTCGCACCTTGGCGGAAAAACAACCACGAAACTTGACTGATACTCATCTCGAGTTTCAAGTCTAGTAGGGGCTCAATCTTCCTGTGGTAACAGGGCAAATTTATGTATTATCCATTTATTCATCCTATATTACTGGCCCTTCCCTAGCCCAGGTACCAAGAAAATATACATTTGTCAGCCAGCTGAAACACTCAATTTCAGTCAAATCCATTCAAACAGAAGCTGAGCTGTGCCTATGCTCATGGACCTAACTAAGGCCAGAAATGTGCAAAATTCAGGGGTACCAGGGCTCCATATAAATACACACACAAAGTATAAAATAAGAGTGAATGTAAAAATGACTGTATTTCATTAGATAGATGCATCTCTAGTGTTGCCCCCTACATACTCTTTACATCACATTGAAAACTCTGTATTTAACATTTACAACTTGTACAAAATAATTGATCCAGCTGTGGCTGATAGAAAATAAAAAAAGTAATATAAATATTTTTTGGGGGGATACAACGTCTAAGCGGACGTCCTACTAGATTGGATGAGGTCTCACACAGTTAAAGAATTCCAAGTGCATGGGACAAACTTGATGCCATTATAGGGCTTTACAGCTAAAAAGATATTCATATTATTGTGTTGTACATTACGTCTCAATGTATATTTTCCAACTAGACAGAATCTTCCCATATTATTCAACAAGGATTTCTAAATGAACAGTTGATGTCATCACTTAGGGATCATTATAATAAAACCTCCTAACAAGCTCAATCTCTGGTGACATCTGTATATGTCAGGCGTGATAGTAATAGTCATATAGGAATTATCACAACTGCTTTAAAATGAAACTAATGTACTTGTATCCACTAGGACTAATTATAACTGTATTTATGTTAATTAAGATAAGAGCAATTAGGAAACATTGAAGAATAGTCTACAGCAATATTGTAAACTACAGACCCTAATTAGTGGCGTCTGACACCTGTTCAAATGAACAACATCATTATGGGAATCAAAACCAGAAAAGAGCAGCTTATTAAACATATCAAAGGACTAATTAATCTTGTAATTACTCAGGTAACTTGCAGCTGTGACACAGGAAGAATAATGTGTATGAACTGTAAGATTGAATAATATTAATGCAATATCTGTGACTGAGTAAAACATAATGGCCGCAGGTGTACAGCAGTTATGTTATTAAGGAAGTTATTTATGTTGAATATTTGCTTTGGCTTAACCATGATTTGAATTGCTTTCCATCCAATGTAATACAGTTGAGCAGTTACAGTAGAAAAACTTCTGACAGTATTAAGATAATATATGAATAAAAACACAGAGCATTGAAGCTTTGCTTGTGAGGATTTTAGTGTTGTGTAATCAATGTAATAAAATCCAGTTTATCCCGTTCACAATCTCACAGTGACCTCAGCTAAGATGGGTCTATGCTTCAATGGGAACTGTGGAGATTTGTCATCATTATAAGTTCAGGGGGTAAATGTATAAAGCATCGGTTTCTGCAACTCACCGGATATAGGCAAGTTTGCCTTTAAAAGCCATTAAATTTCCCCTGCAAGGTCGCCGATATCCAGTGAGTTGCAGAAACAGATGCTTCGTACTTTTACCCCCAGGTGTAAATGAACTCGGATGAACAATGTCCATCATTTGTAACATACAACTAACAACTACAGGGCTATAAATATAACATTTACAAAAGAGAATCCAGTTAGACAAACCATGGTAACAGACATTGAAACCTGATGACTAACTTCCAGAATAAGGTATATATTGGCCACCAGAATGGGCTTTGCTCCTTATACTAGTCATCATAATTGGACCTGGTTTTGTATATTTGTCACCACAACCGGTGTTGTGTAAGTTGAGTAATCTTTTCCACCAAATTATTAAAAGTTTTGTAACATGTAGGGCCTGATTCATCAAGGTACGCATGCTGAGCGCAATGTGACATAGAGATTGGTGTGTATATCAATGCGTCTTTCTGTGCGCCGCTAGCTAATTCACTGGCACACATGCATGTGAGTACTCTATGCACTTGTATTACCAGCCATGACAATCCGCTTGTTATAACTAGGATCATTGACACTTCAGGGCTTAGAACTGCAGAGCTCTTTCAGGAGCTAGTTTTGCATCGCTAGACAGGGTTTTTAATTTAGTAAAGAATCCAGTAATGTGTTATACTGAATGTAGGTGACCAACAAAGATGGTAAATGAAGGTTGTGTAGAGGGGCTTTTATTTCAAATAAAGTGATGTTTACACTTATGTCTTCTTTTGCTGCAGTACAGGTTCCAGCAGGTCGGGTGCCAGGACATGCTGACACTTGTGGCTCTCCATTATACTACTACAAGCCTAGGTTGGCAGCACTAGGGTTGATTAAGCTGTTTGGGAGGGACGCGCCTTTTTTCTTTTAAACATGCTTTATTTTAACCTTAATGCACATTTCCTTTACATTACTCAAACACGCAACATTTTTAAACAAATAATCCTTTTTTGATTAAATAGTCCACTGTGTATGTCCTTCTTCACCTTCACAAGACCTTTACATACTTAACTAACTTATATAAAATAAAGACACAGAGACATAAGTACAGTGGCTAAAGGTCACAGTTTATTAATTAAATTTGGTCTCGGAGAAAGAGCACTGCGGGACAGATACCCAAAACCAAGCATGGACATGCCCAAACGCCGTGAATCCACCTTAACGTAAAATAGCCCTTAACTGCCTGGCCTGCCCATACATGGCATCAGAGTAACTGCACCCCCTCTAAACTCGCATGCCGTCCCTCACTAAGCCCAACAAGGAACCTCCCCACTGAATGGCCAAGAGTTACTGTTGCTTCGAAGTGGACAGAGACCTGTGGCCAAACACGACAGTGCCATATGTATCAGCCGCTGATTGCAGTGCTTCCTACCAACTTGCCTGTTCTGAGGCCAAGGGAAAAAGGTTAAAACAGGCTTAACTATCAAACCCGCACCAGGAGTGGTTGGGTGGGATCTTGCCGAGCAGAATGAGGCAAACAAGGAAATGAGACCCACTATAAAAGAACCCAAGACCCTCCCATCCTCCATTCACTGGTTGGGCCTGAAACAAGGTTAACCCCTTCAGGTAAGTATAAGCTCGAATGCAAAACTGTCACTATTTATTTGCGTTTGTCTATAGGGACTCTCTTGTAATAAAGTTCACTGTGTCTGCCCTTCTTCACCTTCACTAGATCATTACATACTAAACTAAGTTATATAAAATAAAGACGCGGAAACATAAGTAAAGTGGCTAAAGGTCACAGTTTATTAATTAAATTTGGTGGTGGAGAAAGAGCATTGTGAGACAGATACCAGCGAACCCAAAACCACAACAACCACAGCCTGTCTAGTGCTGGTGCTGATTATGGATTTTAGTGGAAGCTACGCTGCCACTTTAGATATTTGTTATGTAACGCGCCTGTGGGGAACAGGACAGACGCACACAGAAGAACTTACTTTGCAAACGATGGCCACCTCCTGTCCGCTTCCGATGTCCCAGCCGCTGTCCGATCCCAGGCCGACCAGCAACCGCAACCCTTGTCACCTCCAATCACGTCCATCTAGGAAAGAGACAGAGATTACGGCCGTGCCTACCAGGAAAGGGCTGTCCGAGAATACGGCAATGAACAAAGACACTCTCAGTCCAAGCTCACTTGCCGTCTCCTCACTTTGCTCTTGCCAAGGCATGGGGGACTACAGGCACTTGAGACCAGGAACAGTCCCGCCTCAAGTACCTGGCACACCTCCCGGTGAGGGCCTAACCAAAAAAGGGGAATCGAGCGTGATACTCACCAGGACACTCCCGCTTCCGGTCCTTCTCTCCTGCACCTCCCCGACACCTGCGGATGACAAGGAATACACAGCCTCCCTCTGAACTCTCAGTGAGACTAAGATGGGCACCCACATCGCTAAACTAACTACAACAGCGACCCGACCCTAACAACGCTCTAATGGTCGGCAATGCAACTAAGTCAAACAACTATGACTAACTAGGTGTGGTGCACTAACGGGAACTGCTCACTAACCACTACGGTGAAACACCAGCCGGTGTTCACGGACTATACCGGAGGGCGGTTCCTAACCCACTCACCCAGGTCGAACCAAGGAGACTGTCTCCTTACTATGGGGTCACCCACGGACCCTAAGGACCGGCTGCACCAGGCCCGGCTGAGGCTCAGTGGAACAGCACACTAACTCGCGGGCCAACTGCCGCACAGAACAGCCGATCGAAACTGAACCGCCCGACTGCCTGTACTCGGGTATCGAACACGTGTCCTTACACCCGGAACCGCCAGAGAACCTGCACAGAACCGGCATTGGGGACCCTCAACCAGAACCACGGGCCGCCCCTGGAACTGCCTCAAGGTGTGCTGCACTGCAACCGACTCATTCAGTTACCCTCTCTGGGAACCAGTGTGACCCCAGGGACCTAAGGGACGGGAAAACTACGTATGTTCTTCCCTGACTATGTGTAAGCTGTTAACTACATTTGTCCCCACAGCACGGGTTAGTAAAGGAAAAAACAGGAAACAAGAGCCTACCTTTAATGGGGGCCTGACGACTTGCCCCTGGAACAAACGGGTAGCACACCACAAAAATACAGTGATACAGACAATTGTCACACCACCAGGGCCTTATGCCCTACACACCATGGGCCTCTGCCTAGCTACATACAGAGCCAGCCTTGTGCTCTGTTTATGGGCCTTAGCCCCCTCTCTAACTCAGGGCTCTGAGCCCACTAACTAGGGCCTTGTGCCCTGCTACCTAGGGGCACTAGCCCCTGCCTACTTAGGCCTTGTGGCCTCTCTATCTAACTAAGGGCCTTGTGCCCTTCAGTCTATGGGCTTTCAGCCCCCTAACCAGGCCCTGTGGCCTCCCCTATGGCCTTTAGGCCACTATAAAAACTAGGGGCCTTGTGCCCTTCCACACCTGGGGCTCTGAGCCCCCCTGCCTGGCTAACTAACGGGTCTTGTGCCCTTCAAGACTTATGGCCTACTGGCCCACTACTTAAAAAGGCCCTCTTGCCCACTTCCCTGGGCCTTGTGCCCCTAATTTGTGCCCGACCGTGGCCACGGGATTAGTGCCCGACTTAACGCTGAGGCTACATACCTGCTCTGCGCAGGAATCTCAGCTTGCCAAGCAGTCTTCCTTCTTCTTTCTTCGGGTCTTCCAGACCCTCCAGCCAGCCGGCGGCGCCTCTTCTCCGGTTCGGCGCTGGTCTTTCTGCTGCTCTCTGGGCAGGGGCGCTCTCAGCCCTTACAAGGGCTCCCCTCCGACGTCTTCGCGGTGAGTGATTAGTGGCAGGGTCGCTCCTAGCCCTTACAAGGGCTCCCTGCCACTTCCGGCGTCCTGTTGCTAGATGTTCTCCTCTGCCGCTCCGGATGTCTGGTCTTCTTCTCCGCCGACGGACTTCTGCAAAATGGCACCGGCCGGCGACTTATATAGTCGCTGGCGCGACGTCAACAGCAGGCATCGCCGCGAGCGCTGGACGGGTGAGTAACCTTCTTTCTTCACCCGCTTGTAGGGCTCAGCCATCCGAGGACTCTTCAGCCCCCCAGGGGCGCCGCAACAGCTGGCATCTTTGCCCTCTTCCCGGGCACCAGCTCCAGGGCTCCCAGGACCACCTTCACAGTTATGTAGTTCCGTATTGATTTGAATATGGTTTTCAGCCCATCCGTAGATTAATAGGAAATCTGGAGCAAACTCAGATCAATTGTTTCAATATAACATCTGGGGACTGAATGCCGACAAGAGTAACTGAGACGTAACACTTTGATGTCCTCTGTGACATGATGTGTTGTACTTCTATAAAGCACCACATTGTGTTACAGGAATAACAGCATGATGCGCCTGGTGGTAAATTAATGTACAACCCTTATTTAAAGTTCAGCCGTTTAAGGTAACGTTGGAAGAAATTTACATGTAGAAGTTAGTCCGTAAAAAGTACACAATTTGCGTAGTATGTGGAGTCGCAGGTAGCTTATCACACCCGTGTGTCTGCATAATGTGCCAGTCTGAGTAAGATACGTTTGAAGCATAGTTTAAAGCGTTGGATATGCATATGACATGCTATAAGAGTAACATTCACTGTGATTCCCTGTATCGTATACAGGCTTCATTACAAACATAGGTAAAAGAGCGTGTGCATCAGGACCGCCAGCTTAGGTGGGTATGTACCAGAATGCTACTAAGGTATTCCAACCAGGGCTGCTGGCTCTGTTGCAGGAAACCAGTGACATCGGACCCCCCTACAATAGTGCCAACCAGCCCTAGCACATAGCTGAATTTGGCGTGCAAAAAAAAAAGTCCATCCCCTACTGAAAACCAATCCAATGCTGAAAGAACTATGTCTATTCCCACAACCCTGGTGCAATGGGTGTGTTAATGTTTACATTTAAAATGACATGTTAACATTTTTACTTGGTGCACTACTGATCCCAGGATGCCCTGTCTGCCTGTAAATATTTGGGTAATCAGGTACTCATAGAGCAACAAGTTCCAGTATGTCCTGATATCCAGGGCCTGCTGGGACCTATAATGCACTTTGAAATTTTATTTAAAATAGACACACAAATGCTGCAATAAAAATATTTTATTCTAATTAAACAAACAACCCTCTTTTAGTGTTTCCTGCACATCTATTTCAGGGGTGCTGCTCGTCCTCTTCTTGGGGTCTGCCAGGCTATTAGTTATTAGACAAGAAGACAAAGAGGCCCAATGCTTCTGACAGTGGCAGTGGCTGTGTATGCATTTATAGACTAGACTACAAATTTCCTACACCCTGAATTCATACTATGAACTCTCAGCACAGAGACCTGTATAACATCATCTTAGCCTCTGCAATACCCTACTACTGGCACTAGAAACACGATTTGTACTCACATCACCACCAGCCCCAGCACAAGAGATCATAGCTGCTAAGGAGGAAGGAGAGAAGAAGGACTGGACTATTGTATTGACTGAATGCACTATAACCACCTGGATTTTGAGATTTGCTGTGTATTAATATCAGGAAGGACCCACAATGGGATTTACTTACAGCGGCCTTCGCTTTTTTGATACACTGGACCTTTCATAGGAGGAGGAATCTCCAGTAAGATAAGGACTGACAATAAAGCAGCTGCAACCCCTGGGATTGTGCGAGTTTTCCATTTAGTCCATTTTCCAAGCAGTGCCTACATTTGAACTCTACATTTGAGGATTAACGTTACAGGACATATGTGAGTCAGTATCAGTCAGAAAGTCACTAAACTCAGATGTACGTTTGTTATTATGTTTTACAATGTATATGATTTTATGGCACAGTGCAAAGCAAATAAGAATATAGCATTAGTATCTGTCTTTTTACCAACACCACCCATATTATCATGGCCATGTACCTAGCTGCAAATAAATAACGTGTGTCAGGGGCCCACCCACAGGGTTTACTTACTGCATTACTCCAGCCAAGTAGAAGTAAAGTAACCTTCACTTCATTTACTGCTCTGCACAGCTTGGATCAGTTATCCTCTCCAGTCTCTTAATACATATTGCAGCTAATCCACAGTTATCATATCAGTCCACCATGCCCCTACTCAAAATATCCGGGGCTACAAAGCGAAATTTAGGGCCCCGGTAAAACAACTTCATGGGGCCCCCCTTATGGTTGAGCATGGCAACACATTTTGGTAGTGGGCGTGTTCATACAATTGGGGGCATGGCTGTGCATCATTGGGGCGTGGCTAGCAGGTGTAAAGTGTAAGGCCACCCTCCTACACAAAAAAACCTTGCATTGTTGTGTACACCATTGGCACAAGGGTGCAGTGCCCGCTCGCCGGAGCGTGACATATGTCCCAGCAATCCTGGGACTCTATAAACTAGCACCATCGTGTAGTTTATAAAGAATGCAGTGTGTACATAAAGCGCTCACAGTCTTAGCATGCCCCTTACATTGGGCAGAACAGTCACTAAAAATTGGGATTGTCCCATTAAAATCACAACATTTCACAGACTGTCCTGCTCTCTCCTACCTGTTCTTGTCACTTTCACCACCTGTGGCTGCTATAGAGCTGTGCACAGCATTTTGTGGCCCTCTGTGTGACTTCATGATGAAATTGATTGAAATCATTTCACAAAAGAATAATTTTCTCCACCATCTCCCCCTCAAAAAGTCCACCCGGTGCCTACATTTGATGAGTATTTAGCCACCACCCCTCTCTTCAGGATTACGCCGCTTCACCTAGCCTTCCTGAATTCATGGCAAGAGCCCGCTACTGCTGAAGCACATGCAGCTTTATTGTCTGGATGGAAAAATTTATTTGACACCATATGAATTTCACAGCAATTATGGAGACCCTACACACTATCTAGACATAGACCAGCTCTCTAAAGACCAGCCAGCTTCCCCAGCATTGGTCTCACTGAACAATGAAACAAGCAGGGTTTTATAACTGACACTCCTCCCACAGGCCTAGCTTGATGGGCAGGTGACACACCCACCTTCCCTTTAAGAGGACGCGCCCATCTGTGCTTCTGTTTTCACTAACAGACACACCCTGTATTTTTGCTGTTAACCAAACTTTAAGCTATTGTTTGTTACACATAAGTCTTTGCCTGGTTTTTCATCAATCTAGGTGCATAACTTCACCAATATTTTACTCTTATATATATATATATATATATTTATTTCCTCATTTGCTCAAGTACCATCTTAGCACAGACAGTGTGTAGGGAGGAGGATAGCTGCAGCGCTCTGCTCATAATAATTCATTCAAGTTTACCCAGTTCTGTAGAGAATAATCAGCTATAATAGTTTGCTAATCAATTGATTCAATCTTAAATACACTTTACACAGAATAGCAGTTACTGGTTGTTGTTAACACATTGCTTTTATTTAATAGTAATAGACAGATTTATTAAGAAAAGTAAAGCAAAAAAAATGAGTAACTTTGCATCTTGGCAAAACCATATTGCATTGGAGGGGGAGGTAAATTTAAAATGTAGGAACAGATTTATTGTTTGGATAGGGCATTTCCTAAATCAAATTTAAATTTCAGTGTAAAAATAAAGCTATCAAGTATTTGTGTGCTACATTACAAAACAGCCAGCAAAATAATAAACTAATATGCACCCCTTGCATTGTAACATGGTTTTATCCAGAATAAAACTTATATACAACCTGTATATACCGACTGAGTTAGACAGATATCATTCTGAACTAACTAGTATATTGTTTGAGTAAAACAGTGTGCTGTATATTAGCAACAAAAAACAGATTTCTTTCTCTTAAATTTGAAAGTTTTTCTATGGAAAGTAATCTTGTGTGGGGCAGTGACAAGTGAAATCATTTTGAAAAAAACTGGGTGGTTGTGTGTGAGATTCAGCAACAGTTGCACACCCCCAAAAAAGACTATATATTTTCTATTTTTTAATACTTGCCTATTTTTGAAATCTATATTTAAAGAAGGCTGTTTGTGAGGGTCGGCACACAGCTGGATTTACTCTAAATTTTCTATTTTTCAATGCGTGTCTATTTTGGAAGGGTCATTCAGTGAAACCTATATTTGAAAAAAGGCTGTTTCTGTGTGAGGGTCAGCAGCAGATACACGCTCAAAAAACGTAAACAGGGTGTTCTTGTCTTTGACTCAGAGCAGCACAATCTCCCAATAAAATATAAAAATTGTTTGTTAGAAGTATAGTTTGGAACAATGTCATAAGAATTGTAAGATAACATTCTTTCCTTTCTTTATCTCATTGGGCATTCCCCTGGTGTGGTGATATCTAGAAGTAACTCCAATCTGTTCAAGTAGCCTTACTCCTCTGGTCAACCATAGATACATGTACAGATCAGGAGCAGCCCAGTACCAGTACTGGCAGTAGTACTACTGTTATGACCTCTACTAGTGAAAAAGGCAATGGAGTAAGAAAGTTGACGAAAGCATCCTCAAAATCCAAATACTATTTGTCAAAATCAATCTCAATCAAAACATCAGCTCTTGATGTAAAGTGGAGGATGAAAAAGGATTTTTCTAATGAATGTGATTCGTCCAAAAAAAAGGAAAATACCTAACATTCCAATACCCACCCGCAGAGGCAAGACGAGCTCAGACTATGTCCACTTTTTGCTATTAAGGGTCCTGCTACTGCTGGTATTGGTATACAATTAGAATGGCCATTCCAAAACAGAGTGTCCAACGTGGTTGTGCATCTTCTTTAACTTCACATGAACCACCTTGTCGCTCACAGTGTACGTCTGTTACTGACACCTCCAAAACAGACAAATCAGTGTCTGAGGATAACACTGAGATTGAAGAGCAACTTGGGCATTCACAGAATCCTGAGGAGAGTCTATGGATGGTATCCATGTGTGCTACTTGTGAGTTTGAGGTTTCAGATTTAGACACTGTAATAATAGAGCAACCTCAGCCATTTAGACATTTGTGGATGGGTAGTAGTAGTAGTATTAGTGTTGATGATGATTTACTCATAGAATTTGAGGAGGTTACTATGGAAGTTGCAAATGTGCAAGAGGATGAGGGGGGTAATTGTGGACCTGAAAATGAATGTGTTGTACATAGATCTGATAATGAGGAAGATGATGATTATTGTGTTGAAGTACGGCAGCCACCAGTTATACCACCAGCAGATGCCCATGATAAACGCACTATAATGCCAGGACAAAAATACGCATTTTATGTTTGAAAATATTTTTATCCAAACCCAAGCAACAATGCCTCTGTAGCCTTTGTAAGACCAAAATAAGTAGAGGTAGGAACGTTGAACATCTAGGCACCTCCTCCCTATTATGACATTTGGAGCAAGTTCGTTCAAGTCGTGTCTCCAAACATGTCGAATTGTGGATAGTAGCAAGCAGTCAAGCATCATTTACCATCCGAATAGATACACTTTCAATCTTCACCGTTGTCTACACCTTCATCATCTTCCTCCTCATTATAAGTCCGTACTAGTCAACCATTCAATTATAAAATTCCAAAAACTCCCCTAATGCAATCCATGATTCCTAAGAAACATCCTTACGGGCTACAGCTATTGCTGTTGCTGCTGATGGAGTGAGCTCAGAAACCAGCTTGTGTCAAGTTATACCCATAATCAAGCTTCTGGAAAATCAGCTGGAGAAGCTGAAGGAGGAGATGAAAGTTATCGATTTGGCAAAGTATGTTGGTCTTCTAGTTCTTTATCCACTTTGCCAGGACCCAAGGATTTGCAGCCTCTTAACATTGGATCACTACAGTTTGGCATCCATGCTTGATCCTAGGTTTAAGTCATATGCCAGGTCTTTCTTTCAGAATGGCCTAAATCTCACAAATGTAAACAGCTCCTTGTGAGCAATCTGTCGGCTCGAGTCACACTCCAAATGCTACTGCCAGAAAAAACTTTCCTTTTCAGATAACCACACTGATTGTGAGTCAACAACACAGCAGCACACCAATGTGGAAGTTTATGACATCTGGTCAGGCTTAAAATAATTGACTAAATGTACTACTGTCACCTCTAGCGTGTCTCAATCGAATACACCTGTCTTAGTAGAATGGTGGAGGATTACGTTAATGATAAAGTAGAATTTAGCATCTCAGACAGTCACTTTGAATTCTGGGAGGGAAAAAAGAAAATTTAGAGCCCCTTGTACAAATTAGCTATGGTGTACTTAAGCAGCCCATCCTCCATTGTGTAGCGCAGACAGGAACATTGTGAGTGATCATCGGAGGAGACTACTTCCCAAAAATGTAGAAAAACTGGTGTTCATCAAAATGAACTACAATGAACTAGAAAATTGTTTGAATACTGTTTTTGCCGCCAACTACCAACAGAATGTGTAAATTCCAGTGAGGATGAATTAATATTGTGTGATGATGATGTTCTTGACATCAGTGATGAGTATGATGATAATGAGGGGATGACATGGTCATGGACATAGAGGATGATTACAACTGTAAGCTAAATGACCAACAGTAATTTGTAAAAAAAAAAAAAAGAAAAGAAAGAAAATCAGTCCCTGTTGCTGGTTTGTTAAACTAATACCTTTTTAACATATGGGTGGGTGAGTCGGCCCAAGTACAATTCCATTTTGCACTATTTTACATTTTGACCTTTATCTATAATGTTGTGTAACAGTTGACAATTCAGGTAGACTATTCGAATATTGGCCCCAACTACAATGCCATCTTGCACAATTTAACTTTGTGCCCTTATTCTCTCATCATCTGTAAAATAATGTCTACTGATGCAGACATTGTCTGTCTAATGAGCTCTAATTCTGCCACTGCTTTCCCCTTTCCAATGCATTTGCTGCAATACTGACCATCTCTAATGTATTTGCTGCTGACCCTCTCCAATCTATTGCTGCTGACCCTTTCCAATGTGTCATACATGCAGTCTAACAGGTACCTAATTGGTGTAATTTCTATATTCAAAGAAAATGTAATTGATGTAGACATCTTCATTGAGAGTAATGATTGGTTACTATGACATGATGGACCTCCTGTCTGTTATGTTGCTGGGGACCGGCAGGGCTTGCCTTGCCACCGTCCCCTTTTTTTTCCAAATGCACCCTCTAACTGCAGTAGGAGGAGCTTTTGCTGCTGCCACTACTAGGCTCCTTAGCGCACCCCGAATCACTTCCTTCTGGGTAACTCTTGCTGCTAGGGTACCCACTTGCTGGTAAACCTGGGCTGGTATACCTGACCTCTTGCCTTCAGATCAGGGTTGCTGGGAATGGTTCCCCCTGGCCTATCGCACTAGCCAGAGCTGCAGGGTAGTGGACAGAGCATTGGTATTGGTACTAGACGCTGGGTTCTAACCTAACAGTCAGATAATGGATCAGATTGGTCTAATCTATAGGTCACAGGAATTAAAGCAGATAAGTAGACATCAAAGCAGGTTCCTTAAGAAGTGATGTTGTTAGCTCAGGATGTCCTAACAAGGAAAGTTACACACTAGTTTGTGGTACTAGTGATATCCCAAAAAATACAGCGGAAAAATGCTTTTCAGGTAAAACAGGCCTCTTTAAATACAATTTTGAACACTATCATGGCAACAGGTAATCCAGTCTCCTGCCTCTTTAACCAATCTGGACTGATACATGCAGCCTGCACATGAAGCAGCTCAGAGGCGTTAACACCTTTTTACTTTGGAGCTACAAGCAGGGGGGAGCGTACTTCCCCCTGTCCACGAGCTGCCAGGGAAAGGGGGGCTCAGCGCATGACCAGTACTGTGAAACAGGCTGTATGTCTTATATGAATATAGTGTGGCAACACTGTCATGTGTTTATAAGCATAAAAGCTCATTCCCTTCTTCAGGGATACCTTAATCCCGGGCTAAACCCAAGAAAATAGGGGCATGGTAAATAATTCCCCACAAACCTTCTTATTGGCTGACGGGGGGAGCGTGGTGTTGCTAAGCAACTGCATATTAGGACTCCTTATCAGTTTCCGTGCACAAATCGTGCTAGAGCATAGTAAAGAGGTAAAATTGTTTCCGTCTTGATGTATAAGTACTCGTTTATCACATTTTCCATGTTTCAACAGGGTAAGGCCACAAATTCTCCAAAAAACATGTAATAGATAAATAGTGTATGTAATGTATAGAATTCAAAATAAAAATAAAATAAAAATTAATAAAATTAGAATAATGATAGATAAAAAAAAAATATAAAGATGGAAATGAGAACAAATAAATGAAAATGTCAGTGTTTTTCTATATATAGGGATCAGCTAAATGTTATTAACCCTAAATATACATTTATAATAGGCCAATATGATTGTGAAGAGGAAGTATTTCATAATGTCTCTTCCTTTTCATAGTGACCTTATGGTGAATAGATTAGGGGGTAAATGTATGAATGTCCGGTTTCTGCAAGTCGCAAGTTTGCCTTTACAAGCCATCGCCCCTTTAAATTTTCACTGCAAAGTCGCCGATTTCCGGCGACTTGCAGAAATCGGACATTCATACATTTACCCCCAGGTGTTTATTAGATATGTGGTCTTTTAAGGACAAAAGATAGACCAAGCTATGTAAAAAAATGTATTTAAATCTCAATTGGTCAACAGAAATGCAAATAACATGATTTCTGTTTGGTAAAATTAGGTTTGTCAATATTGTAAAAATATATAAATATATATGTAAATAAGTTAAGAGAATCTATTACTATTTTGAACATGTTGGAAAATGTGTGTATTCAAGGACTTTCATAGGTCCCTTCATGGCTATAGTGAATCCTTTAAGAGAAGTACTGATAGAATAATATTGTTGCCATTTTGTGCATGTATAGAAGAAATTGTATATTTTAAAACTTTTGTAACTGGAGAAGAGCACAAGGATATTTTATTTATTCATAAAAGAGGCAAGTTCTAAATCCAAATTAAGTAATTTCGGGGCTAGAGATTGCAGCTCGTATATCCATCTTTTCTCTTACTTAGCGATTTTCTTCATATAGCTACTTCCTCGCCATGATTTAGAAAGTTTTTTAGTGCCTAGGAATATTAGAACTGAAGGATTGCTTTAATGTTCCTTTGTAAAGTGCTCCGGGACGCTATGTGTTCCCAAATTCTTATTGATGTTCCGTACGTGTTCTCCAATCCTTGTTTTTAATTTGCTTATCGTGCATCGCACATACTGATATCCACAGGGACATTCCAACAAATAGAAAAGTCCGTTTGTCTCACATGTTATCTTTTCTTTTACAGGAAATACTTCATGTGACATTCGACATAAAGCTTGTTATGGGCAGCACGGTGGGCTCAGTGGTTAGCACTTCTGCCTCGCAGCGCTTGGGTCATGAGTTCAATTCCCGACCATGGCCTTATCTGTGTGGAGTTTGTATGTTCTCCCTGTGTTTGCGTGGGTTTCCTCCAGGTGCTCCGGTTTCCTCCCACACTCCAAAAAAAACAAAAAATACTGGTAGGTTAATTGGCTGCTATCAAAATTGACCCTAGTCTCTGTCTCTCTGTGTGTATGTATGTTAGGGAATTTAGACTGTAAGCTCCAATGGGGCAGGGACTGATGTGAATGAGTTCTCTGTACAGCGCTGCGGAATCAGTGGCGCTATATAAATAAATGGTGATGATGAAATGGTGATGTTATGGGTTTTGTGGTTTTATATTTCATTGTTTTACAGGGCGTACATTTCATACAGTAGTAAAAACTGGGTCAGTGTTCTATCAATCATGACATGAACTATCTTTGTCAGAGTGTTTTAAAGAGTTATTGGTAATGCATTGCTTACTATGGTGCTTCTCAGGGTTTTTGCCTTTTTGTACACATTCTTTGTTTTTGGTGGTAAAATTTCCTTTAATTTTTGATCACCGAACAGAATGTGCCAATGTTTGTTTAAGATCTTTTCAATCTTCTTTAATTGATTGTTGTATTGTTTTATGAATAGCACATTCTCATTCTGGGATTGTTTTTTAATTTAGATTTGAGCAATGAGGATCTATCCAATTTGATTGATTCCATAAATTTTGTTTATATCAATTTATTTTCATGGTTCCTTTTGTAGGAATTTTTGGTTTAAAGTTCTTGCTTGTTCTACATAATCCTTAACATTGGAACAGTTTCTTCATATATGGCAAAATTTCCTCCAGGAATATTACTCAGCCATTTTGGGTGATGATTGCTTGATGCTGGCATAAAAGAATCTTCACTGCTGTTTGCTGTGAACACAAAATTCAGATTGTTAGAGTTGATGTATTTAATAAAGCTAGTTAATCCTATATGGTCCCAACTCCATATAAACCGCACATCATCGATGTACCTTTTCCAGATGACAATATTTTCTCTGAACGGGTTGTCATTCAAAACATACAAATTTTCCCAATGCACGACAAACAAATTTGCATAACTGGGCAGCACAGTGGCGTAGTGGTTAGCACTTCTGCCTCTCAGCACTGGGGTCATGAGTTCGACTCCCCACCATGGCCTTACCTGTGTGGAGTTTGTATGTTGTCCATGTGCTTGCATGGGTTTCCTCCGGGAACTCCGGTTTCCTCCCGCACTCCAAAAACATACTAGTAGGTTAATTGGCTGCTATCAAATTGACCCTAGTCTGTGTTTCTTTCTCTGTCTGTGTGTGTTAAGGAATTTAGACTGTAAGCTCCATTGGGACAGGGACTGATGTGAGTGAGTTCTCTGTACATCGCTGCGGAATTAGTGGCGCTATATAAATAAATGGTGATGATGATGATGATAACTGGGTGCAAATTTGTACCAATTGCAGTTCCCCTGTTTTGTCTTTAATGAGTCTTCTGAAACAAGAAGTGGTTATGCTGAATGTAAACAAAATGACCTCTATCAGAAAGTTGATCTGTGCAGTAGAAATAAATTATTCATTCTGGAGGATCTGCCTTACATGGTCACATCCTGCATGGTCGATAACTGAGTGCAATGAAGTGATGTCACATGTCATTAGTACATAGCCTTTTTGCCAGTTGATTTCATCTAGAATTTTTGAAACTTTAAATAGTTCTGCTGCGCAGACACTAATGGCTGTAAAAAGTTATCAATATACTCCGATAGATTTGCTGTTATACATCCAATGCCCGAAGCAATTGGTCTTCCTGGTGGCTGTTCTATCTTTTTATGAATCTTCGGAAGATGATACAATAGAGGCAGTCTGGGATTTTTTACATTGATGTATTCCAAATTCTTTTTCATTAAGTATCCCGATTTGTAGTGCTTGCTTCAGGAAGCCTTTATGTTCTTTCTGAAATTTCATTGTTGTGTCCACTTGGAGTACTTCATATGTTGTGGTATCTTCTAGTAATCGCTTAACTTCTTTAACATACTGGTTTGTCTTGGATTACTGTTCCGTAACCTTTATTGGCGGATTTAATGGTGATATCTTGTTTCTTTTTTTTTTAGTTAAATTTGTTTTCTTCCCTATTTTTATATCTCTGAGTTCCTTGTCAACCATACCTTGAAATGTCTCTATATATGAACCTTTATAATGGTGAGGAAAAAGTTAGATTTAGTCCTTAGATTTGTGTGAACAAATTCCGAACTCTCTGGAGGCATGTCATTGAGGTTGACCTCCTGATTCCTCAATCGTTAAGCAGCAAATCGCTGCTACAGACTCAACTCGCTCATGACATGGCTTCAACATATCCATATGGTAGGTCTGCTGCCGATTACCATTGCTATCAAATGACACCATGTAGGTGATATCCCCTCCCTACATCTCCAATCTCATCTCTACCTACACTTCTAGCCGCCCCCTTCGCTCTGCCTGTGACCGCCGCCTCACTACTTCACTGATCACTTCTTCTCGCTCCCGGGCTGCTCCCCAGCTGTGGAATGATCTTTCACATTCCATCAGGTTAGCATCTACTCTCAAAGGCTTCAAGCGTGTCCTTAAGACTCACGTCTTTATTCAAGTCTATCAGTCCTCCTTCTAACTCCCTTGTCCGGCTTGTCCCCCAGTTAGTCCCACCCTATTTGTGTCTCCTCCTTTCCTTTAGGATGTAAGCTCTCAGGAGCAGGGCCCTCTTTCCTTGTGTGCTCCTTCTACTATTCCATTACCCTCTGTACCTCTTGGCCTGCTTCCCTAGCCCTATTTTCTAAAGCTTCGGCCTACTTCTCGCTGATTTCTACTATCACTTTCACTCATTGTCCCAGAAATATTTGATTTGCGTTACCATGTTACCTGTGTCTGTGTGTATATATTTTTGTTCATTTTTTGTTCTTCCTGTATCATGTTGTGTTATGGCTCACTGTTTTCTGTATATATCATGTACGGTGCTGTGGACCCTTTGTGGCACCTTATAAATTAAAGATAATAATAAAAATAATATCACTTAGGTGTTTTGAGATCGTGTATGTCCAGCACAGGCAGCCTGGAGCTTGTTCTGGCGTTTGGGCATTAGAACAAGGACCTTCTGTCCTACCTCAAATAATCTGGCACGCACGCCCTGAGCATATCAAGTCTTCTAATTTGTCTGCACTTCCGCTAAGTTTGCTTGCTCGAGTCCAGTGAGATACTCTAACCGATCTCTGAGCTTAACACATACTTGACCACAGAGACATCCTGGGTGGGTAGCTCCCCTTCCCAAGACTCCCAGAACAGGTCAAGAGGTCCACGCACTCTACGGACATATAGTAGTTCAAAGGGGGGAGAAACTGGTAGTCTTCTGCGACACCTCCCGATAAGCAAACAGGAGCTGTGGCAGGTAGAGTTCCCAGTACTCTCCCACTGAAGTTACAAATCCCCATAGCATGTGCTTTAGGATGCCAATGAACCACTTGCACAGTCTATTAATCTGGGAATGGTAGGGGGTTGTATGAAGTTGCCATACTCCACACTTTGCCCAGAGACACTGGAGCAACTCACTGTGTCCTTTGATCGGTTAGGATCTCACTACGATTCCCTACTCTACTAAATACTCCTAGTGTCCGCTACCTTTCACGCATTTATGGAGGACAGATCTACAGCCTCAGTATACCTCATGGTGTAGTCCACGACAGTGAGGATGTACCTCTTCCCCGATCTACTGGGCCCAGGCAGGGGAACTACTATGTCCACAAACAATCGCTAAAAAGGTTCCCCAACTATTGGCAAGGACCTGAGGGGAGCATGAGCACTGGGGCGCTCAAGTCGCTGACACACATCACAGGACTTATAGTAGGTCTGAACATCATCCGACATTCCAGGTCACAAAAAATTCTGTGAAAGACGTTTCAATGTTCGGTCTCTTCCCTAGTGTCCAGCCATAGGGATTTTGTGGGCAACTGACACCAGTTGCGCATGAAAGCTCCGTGGTACCACCATTTTAACTTTTTCCCGGACTGGTCTATCCCATATACCTTCAAAGCTACATTGTACAACAATGCTTTACGCCGGGTCACACACCCCACCACCATCCCTGGAAGGTGCCGCCAGCTTGGCGCCTCATGCCTCCAGCAAGAAATCAGACAACTGAGCTTTCCTGAACTCTTTCCCACTGCCATCACTATCGTCAGGACAATCTGCAGGTGGGGGTTTTGTTGGGGTGACTAGGGTCAGTCAAAGCGGAGTCAGTCAAAGGGAAGTCACTGTGGTCAGCTATACTCACCAATAGAGCTGGAATACTGCTGGGCCAGGAGCATCACCGGGCATCTCCATAAGATCAGATAGGTCGCAGACAACATCCTCTGCATTGCTCGGGGACTTAGACATTCCAGAGGCAAAGAGCTGGCTGGTTCCTGAAAGAAGAGCATCTTGAGTCTTTCCCTCTGGGCTGGTTGAAGCTGTAATTGCTGTTGATGGCTGTTGTCTAGCAGCTGTTTTCTTTAACTCTAGACTGGGTTGTGCAGGTGTAGATCCTGAAAAGTGTAGTCTGACAGCTTGGCTCCGAGTAATGGAGTTGAGAAATGCGTTCACAATTAAACCCCCAACATTGTTGCCCAAGATCACATTGGTTGGGAGGGCATCCATTATAGCAAAATGGTGCAACTCCTGGCCATCTACCCATTCCAGATACACCCTGGCTACAGGCACTTCCGTTTCCAGTCCATCTGTCACAGTAGCTTTGGCAGTGCGACCCTGCAATGCCGCGGCAGGATCAATAAGATGGGAACTTAGTACAGTGATTTAAGGGCCAGAGTCTCTAAGTCCTTCAGGGGTCCCACTTGGATGGGCTGCAGTATTTGGGGGGTCTTTTGGACAAACAAGTGACTCTCTCCACTGTGTAACCTTTAGGCATGCCACACTCTATTAGGCTGGCCGGGGTGGAAACAGTCTCTACTGGCTCACCATTGTCCGTTAAGCAAGTCAGTCTTGTCTCAAGACTTGGTTTAGGGTCAGGAGTCTGGGATGCTGGGGTTGTGGTGGGACAGTTCATTCTTAGGTGACCGGTTTTCCCGCAGCTGTAGCATTTCTTCTCCAGCCTTGGCACTGATTGTCTATAATAACTTTCAGGGACAGGGTGAGGCCGAGGTACTGGGGTTGGATACTGGTTTTTGATGGTGAGTAGAAGAGTGTCCCCCTGTACAGTCCTTTGGGGTTGGCTCTTTACCTGGTTCTTTTGCCAGTGTGGCCTAACTGCCACATACTGATCTGCCAACTGGGCGACTCCTACCAAGGTGCCTGGTTTCCTTTCCAGCACCCATTCTTTCACCTCTGGTTTGCACCAGAAGCGAAACTGTGCTTGGCACATTAAGTCTATTACCTCCTCACACAGTCTGGGCACCTGCTCCACGCACCCACTTCCTGGCCAACTACCGGAGCAAGTTGGAAAACCTTTCAAATACTTGAAAGGTGCTCATTAATATTCCAAAAACAGTCCTCAAATTTAGGCAAAGGTAAAGATGGCTGTCCTGATACCCTAAGGGGCAATTCCCCCGGGCTGCATGGGTGCCACCATAGGACAGAGGAACTGGTTCTGTGGATCCAGTCTGTTGAGAAGATGTTTCTGCTGTCTGAGGGTCTGGAACACTATGTTCCCAGTTTTCATCTGTTCGGCCGTCTTGGCCATTGCCGCCATCAGCTTCCTCCGCTAGGGAGCCATGCTGTAGGTGCCATTCTCTCAGTGAAGCTCTCATCTTTTCCCTGTTTGGTGAATGACTGATATCAATGCCCTTGGCACTGCGCAGAGTCTCCATGTCCGCCCTTGATATGTTGATGTACTCAGACATCCTGTATATTCACCTGGCTGAAGTTTTACCTCTCCTGAATAACTCGGCTCTCCTGACTGGTGCACGAAAAACTACCTGGGGTTATCCCACCACTTTCCACCAGAAATCTGTGAGAGGATGGACCACCTATGCCACCCCGTCTATTGTGTTGGGGACTGGCTGGGTGTCACGGGCACTAGGAGTCTTTACCCAGGGATCACCAGGTGATGAGCTTACCAGAGCAGTATAGATGGTAATATGGTACTCTGGTAGCGGGGTGATCACGGAACAGGAGACAGCAGATGATAGAGATGCTCGTGAAAGTCTATGACTAGCAGCACTGGTAATATATATGTAGAAGTACACGAGGAACTGAATGGACAAAGGAACGTGAGGGTAGTCAGTGGTCTGCGGTAGCAAGTTGTACCACTGCTATAGTGAGGAGGAATGTCCAACAGCAACGAGGAGGTGATGAGAGTCAGCGGTCTGTGTTTAGCAAGTTGTACCGCTGTCTGGGTGAAGGAATGGAATCCAAGTGGAGGTATCCAGGGAGTCAGTGGTCTGCGTTAGCAAGTTGTACCACTGCTATGTGAGAGGATACTGGAACAGGTGACACAGGAAACAGGGATCAGTGGTCTGCCTCTAGCAAGTTGTACCACTGAATATATATGTGAGGAGGAGCACGGGGAGAGACTGCAATACAGAGGAGACACGGGCACCTTGAACTTGATCCACAATGACATGCACAATATAGTAATGACTGAACAGCACTGCAATAATACAAAGTCACAGAAACTATCGGGCAAAAGATAACACAGTCAATGATGGCAATAGTCTCAGCGGATAGTAAACTCCAGAGCAGAACAACTCAGTCCAGCAAGATATTCAATACACCAGCACAGTCAATGAGAAGTATGCATACCGTGGTTCAGGAGCAGGCTGTCAGACAGGAATGCAGAGATACCTGAACGGCTGGAGGCCGGCAGGATGCGAAGTCCCTGGAGGGTGAAGCGGTAATCAAGTAGGTGCAGCGCACAGGTAGGTAGACCAGCAGGGAAAGCAACAAATACTCAGGAAGCAGTAGTATGTAGAACTGGACTCCTGGAGGACCCTGAAGAGTAGCGATGGTCTAGCCGAGATGAAAGCAGCGAGGCGTAGATCCGATGCAGACTGGCGACTAGACACCGGCAGGAACACTGAGAAGCACGGAGAGCGGATCAGCTGCTGCAGACACAAGTAGGACTGAGGAATAGCAGCCAGCAGGACTCTGCAGGTACACGGAGGTAGCGGGTAGAAATCCGCAGGTGCAGTCATGATGAAACACGGGAGAGTAGAGCTGAGCTGGAACAGTTGAGCACGGAGAGCAGCGGATAGGAATCAGCTGTTGCAGTCTCGAGGAAAACACAGGAGAGTTGAGGTGAGCTGAAGACTGTAGTGCACGGAGGCAGCGGATAGGAATCAGCTAAACAGTCACGATGAAACACAGGAGAGTTGAGGTGAGCTGAAGACTGTAGTGCACGGAGGCAGCGGATAGGAATCAGCTAAACAGTCACGATGAAACACAGGAGGGTTGAGGTGAGCTGAAGACTGTAGTGCACGGAGGCAGCGGATAGGAATCAGCTAAACAGTCACGATGAAACACAGAAGGGTTGAAGTGAGCTGAAGACTGTAGTGCACGGAGGCAGCAGATAGGAATCAGCTAAACAGTCACGATGAAACACAGGAGGATTGAAGTGAACTGAAGACTGTAGTGCACGGAGGCAGTGGATAGGAATCAGCTAAACAGTCACGATGAAAAACAGGAGAGTTGAAGTGATCTGAAAACCACAGGAGAGTTGAAGTGATCTGGAAACCACAGGAGATTTGAAGTGGTCTGGAAACCACAGGAATCAGCAGCGCTGAATACACGAGGAAACACAGGAACACCTTCAGAGGCTCATGGGGAATGAGACTCCAAGATCAGGCAACGAGGTATGGAACTCAGGTGCTTTAAATAGGGAGTGTTGCCTGATCAGCCAATTAACTGAAAGGAACAGGTACTGAAGGTTTGAAAGGGCTGCGTATGCGCAGACCCTCAGGATGGTGGACGGCCACGGTTCCTAAACACACGGGAAGGAGCACTCACAGTCTGGTGAGTGACACTGGGTTTGCCTTGCCACCCTCCCCTTTCTTTACCCAAAATGCACCCCTCTTGTCGCAGTGGTAGGAGACTGCTGCCACCAATAGGCTTCTTTTGCTGACACCTAGATTCTCAGTGATTCTCTGGTTAACACAGGTTAGAATGCTGATGAGGACAAGGCTGGAGATCACTTTGTCATGCTGATTGATTTAGCATAACAGACTGGAAGCTTTAATTGGAGGGTGGTACTTGAAATCATTGTTTTTCCTCTGTTAACCATGGTCTGCAAGGAAACATGTACAGTCATCATTGCTTAGCACAATAAGGGCTTCACAGGCATGGATGTTGATGTTAGCAAGATTGCATCTAAAGCAACCATTTATCGAATCATCAAGAACTTCAAGGAGAGAGGTTCAATAGTTGTCAAGAAGGCTTCAGGGCACCCAAGATCGGGTTGGGTACGAAATTACGAGTGTGATGTCACTGATGACGAGAACACTGACCAAAAAAATCTGATTTTAAAAATGACTATAAAAACCAAATTATTATTATTATTATTATTAATTTTTATTTATAGGGCGCCACTAGGTGTCTGTGGCGCCGTACAGGGACAAACAAAATTACAATACAAGGTGAGACAGCACAGTACAGTAAACAATAATCACAGTAACTCAATGAGCTCAACGCTAGGGTAGGGGGAGGGGAGAGTCTGCATACGACGGAGCCCAGAAGGGAGGGCATGGGTGACAGGGAAACTCCCAGGGGGAGAGGAGGGAGCGAGAGGGGATGGGGGGGAAAGAGGGTCCTCGAGGAGGAGGGCTGATAGCTGGAGAGCAGAGTTAAAAGTGGTGGAGACAAGAGGAGAGATGACCCTGCTCAAAGGAGCGTACAATCTAAGGAATGCAGAAAAGTGGAAGTCGCTATGCAAACTGACGTCAATACAAACTACTGTCTTTGCCAGGGTTCGGGATATAACAGAAGCCGGTCGGTGATGTAGATTGTCATTTTTATGCTAAGTCTGCATTTGGTTTTTATAGTCATTTTTCAAATCAGATTTTTTTTGTCGGTGTTGTCGTCGTCAGTGGCATCAGTGTCATTATGATGATTACCACCTTCAAGATCGTCCAGCAAACGCCAGGAACGTCTCCTAAAGTTGATTCAGCTGCGAGATCAGGGCACCACCAGTACAGAGCTAACTCATGAATGGCAGCACACACAGTGAGGTGAAGACTTTTGGAGGATGGCCTGGTGTCAAGAAGCCAGCAAAGAAGCCACTTCTCAGCAGGATAAACATCAGGGACAGATTGATATTCTGCAAAAGGTACAGATATTGGACTGCTGAGGCCTGGGGTAAAGTCAGTTTCTCTGATGAATCTCCTTTCAGATTGTTTGAGGCATCTGGAAAAACGCTTGTCCAGAGAAGGAAAGGTGAGCGCTACCATCAGTCCTGTGTCATGCCAACAGTAAAGCATCCTGAGACCATTCAAGCGTGGGGTTGCTTCTCAGCCAAGGGAGTGGGCTCACTCACAATTTTGCACAAGAAGACAGCCATGAATAAGGAATGGTACCTCCTCCAAGAGCAACTTCTCCCAAACATCCAAGAACAGTTTTGTGACAAATAATGTTTCCAGCATGATGGAGCACCTTGCCATAAGGCAAAAGTGATAACTAAGTGGATCGGGGTTCAAAAATTCGAAATTTTGGGTCCATGGCAGGAAACTCCCCAGACCGTAATCCCATTGAGAATTTGTGGTCAATCCTCAAGAGGCGGGTGGAGAAACAAAAGCCCACAAACTCCAAGCATTGATTAGGCAAGAATGGGTGGCCAACAGTCAGTATGTGGCCCAGAAGTTGATTGACAACATGCCAGGGCGAAATGTAGAGGTCTTAAAAAGAAAGGTCAACACTGCAAATATTGACTCTTTGCATAAACTTTGTCACTTATGAAATGCTTGACATGTTGAATAACGTTGCATGTTGATGGTATTGAGCTATTACTTCTCTACACTACAGCTACTAATCTGCTGCTGTGGCCTTATGCCACAAGCAAAGAGAATAAACCCACGAGTTTATGCAGTTTTAGCCCTGTGTTCCTTGTTTTATTCCAACACTACTACTTCGCCTCTCTACCATATCACTAGACCTGTAGAATCCTTACTTATACTACTTTTGGGGTGCCAACCATCTGCCCCCTTTCATTGTGATGTTTTTTTCAGTATGGATGGAAAAAATGCTCAACTGAGAGTAAGCACTCTAGTATGTAACTGTAGTAGTGCTACCTGTGAGTAGCGTGCTGCAGATGGAGGAACTAAGTTGAGTAGTCTGAGCCAGAAATTAGAAGCCAAAGTCAGGACAATGGTGATGCAGAGCCAGGGTTCAGGATACAGATGACACTTGTAATGCAGAGGCAGGGATACGGAGGCATGAGTCAACTGGAGAGGAAGATACAGGACCAGGAATCTAGCATGTAAATACTATCACTGGCAATATGAAGCTGGACAGAAGAGGATCAAGCTCGGAGAGACACCCAACCAGTTTAAGGAGAGGGCGCACGTCCAAAAGTAACTGACCTGCTGATTGTCCCCAGATGTCAAGAAAGTGACCAACATGAACCAAAACACAGTGGCTGGATGCACCAAATTGGGAAAAAGACGAAAATGATCACATGCAGCTCATATGCAAATTCTAGCACCGTCTTAGTTGGTGCACAAGAACACAAAGCATCAATGTTTATTTATTAAGGCTCCACATTCACAGTGCTGAACAATCATCTTACAGATATAGTATGACATACATCTTACAGATATTACATACATATATAATAGATATGCTACAATATACTGGTACAAATTCCAGGTGTGTGAGTGAACAAACAACCGAATACTCAGATAAAGACATAACTGCAGGCTCGTATGAGATGGACAGACATGCGGCATGGGGCCTTAATCATTAAGGAGATCAAAGCAAAACAAAGGAGTAACTTTGCACCTCGGCAAAACCATGATGTATTGGAGGGGGTGGTAAATTTAAAATGTGGGGACAGATTTATAGTCAGGGTTGGGCATGTCCTAGATCAACTTTAAATTTCAGTGTAAAAATAAAACTATCAAATATTTATGTGCAAAAAAATAAACTAATTTGCACCCTATGCATTGTTACATGGTTTTGTCCAGGATCAAATTTACTCATATTTTTCCCTTGCTCTCATTAATGGCTCAGGCCCATGGAGTAGAGAGGACCCTGCCCTTAAGAACTTACTGTCTAGAGGGAGGGGGTAATGTGCTACAGGAGGTGCATTTAGGATGTAGTGGATGGAGGAATTAGAGGGAGTGGACATGAAGGTAAAGGGGGAGGAAGGCAAGCTTAAACAGGTGAGTTTTGAGGAAGCGTTCAATGGAAGGGAAATTTAAGTGAGGGGAAGGTTAGAGAGGAGTAGATTACAGTAGTCAAGGTGGGTAATAATGAAAAGTTGACAAATTATTTACTGTTATTTACTTCCTGCATGAGGAAGGAGCATATTTTGGCAATATTGCAGAGGAGAGGGTATAGATGTGAAGGGTGAAGTTGAAGGCAAAGTTAAGGATGGCACCAAGGTAGCATGCATAGGTAAGTTGTCGACTCGGAGAGAGATATGGGGAGGAATAGTGACATTAGCAGTTGGAAAGATGGCACCCACAGTTTTGGACTTGTTAAGTCTGCCTTCTCAGAAGCATTGGGTCATCCAGGTTGAAGTAATGATTGGAGAAAAGGGAGAGGCAAGAGGTTGAGAGGTTTGATAAAAAAAGCTGCATTTGGGTGTCATATGTGGTAGTGTAGGAAAAAGGAATGTAGTTGCCGGGAATGGATGTAGTTAGAGAAGTGTTGAAGTACAAAAACATAGTCTTGGTGAATACAAATAGAAAGAGAAGAGGGCGTAGGCAAGAGTTGGAAGTAGATACACTGAAGGAGTGACCTTAGAGGTAGCAGGCGAACCAGGAGTAGACAGTGTTATGAAGGCTAAAGGAGTGAGAGGTGATAAGGAGGAAAGTGATAGACAGTGTCGAAAGCGGCAAAGAGGTCAAGGAGTATAAGAAGGGAGAAATGGCAATTTGACTACAAGTAGGTCATTGGTCACATTGTTTAAGTGGGCTGAAGCCAAGCAGACTGCACTCTTTACCAACATAAAGGGTGGTAAACCTTATAGCCTGGGTCATCTGAAATTTCCCTTAATTCTGAATGCAGTGCTTCCATCCAAGTCATTCTGACGCTTCAAGCTGGCAGCATGGTGGCTAAGTGGTTAGCACTTCTGCCTCACAGCGCTGGGGTCATGAGTTCAATTCCCAACCATGACCTTATCTGTGTGGAGTTTGTATGTTCTCCCTGTGTTTGCGTGGGTTTCCTCCGGGTGCTCCGGTTTCCTCCCACACTCCAAAAAAATACTAGTAGGTTAATTGGCTGCTATCAAATTTACCCTAATCTCTCTCTCTCTCTCTCTCTCTGTCTGTCTGTCTGTGTGTGTGTGCATGCTAGGGAATTTAGCCTGTAAGCTCCAATGGGGCAGGGACTAATGTAAATGAGTTCTCTCTACAGCGCTATGGAATCAGTGGCGCTATATAAATAAATGGTGATGATGATGATGATAGATCCAATCAGTCACTTTTACTGTGCACCAGCAGCATGGAAATCTCTACACTAGTCAATTTCTGTGCAATGCCTGATGTTTCTTCCCCTTCAAATCTGAACAGGACCATCTTCCACCTTTGGTGAGGGCAACTGAGCACCATCACTATCCCGCTTCATGCAACTTAATGACTGCTCTAGCAAAAATAAAACAACTGTTGCTAATGCCACAATTAATTCTTCTAACAAGTAAAGTCACCTCATGAAATGGATGAAGTATTTTCATCTATAGCTGTCTGGAGGACAACCAGTGCTCACTTTTGCTATTTGTACATGTAGGGATTTTGATAGTTGATTTTGGTTTCTGGACTGAACTGAATAAACGTTAGATGACATGACAACATATCATTTGTCTTTTTTTAAAAGCATTGAAATCAATGGTGATGAGAACTATAACAACAATGATGATGATTGTGTTGCTGAAAAAAATCTGTGAATTAATCTTTTTTTTGAACACTGTAGAATCATCCTGTGAGCGATGAAAGACAAGTACTAACTCCAATCATACTCACTCAACCACATATTAGTTGTAGCACAAATTTGAGTACAACCCAACTTTTGGGGTAACTAGTCTATGTTAGCAACAATATTGAAAAATAAAGGAGATGCAGATATGTTTTTTTTTGTAAGCCACATATGTAAGTATACAGAATGATGTTATAACAGTAAGTGGAGACACAAAAAAAGAATATAAATAAATATATATATATATATATTACGAAAGAAGTTTGCTTGTTTATAGACAAATGTCTTTGACTCCCCTGCACCATTTCGGATCAAACCAACGCAAAGGTGGTCTAGTTGGAACCTGGCCAGATTTTAAGGTGTTGGTGTACACTGACTAGAACTATGACCCATGGAGCCTGTTACGAGCCTTCCACTGGATAGATTTGGAAGAAAATTTCAAAAGACTTTAAACATTGGATCCCAGACATACTAGGGAGTGTAGGTTTCAGTTGGACTTTCCGTTGGTATGTGCTGGAAAAAACTGACCAGGGGAGCTGGGTCCTCCAATGGATGGATTTGATCTGTTTGCATTCGGACACCCGTGCACCAATTGGGATGAAACCAATGCGAAACCAATGTTGGTCCAGTTGGATCCTGGGCAGGTTTCAATGGGGTTAGGGTCCCGGTCAGACCTCTCATTGGGGTACGCTTTGCAGAACTTTAACCCGGGGAGCCTGTTTTGAGCCTTCATCTAGATGGATTTGGACAAAAACTTAACAGACTGGTAATATTGGATCCCAGAAGATATACCAGGGGATTAAGGTCCCGGGTGGACCTCCCGTTGGTGTATGCGGTCCAGAACTTTGACCCGGGAAGCCTGTTCTGGGCCTTACACTGGATGGATTTGGTTTGTTTTTCTGTCCGGATATGCATTTAGACACTCCTGCACCGATTGAGATGAAACTAATGCGAGGAAGTCCAGTTGGATCCTGGCCAGGTTTTAGGGGGGTTGAGTTTCCGGTCAGACCCCCCTTGCGGAACGATGAGAGAGCTTTGACCTTGGGAGCCCGTTCTGCGCCTTCTACTAGATGCTGGGCAAAAACTTCATGGACTGGTAATATTGGATCTCAGAAGACATACCAGAGGGTCGAGGTTCCAGTCAGATCTCCACTTGGTGTGAGCTGGCCAGAACTTTGACCCAGGGAGCCTGTTCTGGGCCTTCTATTGGATGGATTTGATTTGTTTGCCTGTCTGGATATGCATACAGGCTCCCCTGCACTGATTGGAGTGAAACCAATGCAAGGCGGTCCAGTTGTATATATATCCATATATATTATAAAGGCACAGTCATGCCCTTATATTAAGGTTGCATCTAATGAACGACATTCCGCAATGTTAAATCTGTGAGAGGGGGGGGCATGGTGTTTGAGGGACTATATTTTAAAAAGTATTAAAGCTATTAAGCTGAAATTTGGCATGGAGAACTGTCCACAGGTACCGCATGCCAAATTTCAGAGAAAAAGAATAAAAAATGAAAAATTAGGAATAATCTAAACGTCAAAATCTCGCCGTTTTTTTCCATTTCCTGTTATGCAAAAGTGACTGTTTTTTTTGGGTTTTTTTGCGAGAGCTAGTGTGGAAATCACCTAATACTGTAAATAGACATTGAGCATGAGCAACGCTCATTGCGTAGCAGAGCTCCTAGCTTGCTAGGATCTGTTTGCGGAGGCTCCTGTCATTTTTTTTTTTCTTCAATCAAGAACAAATTGTCATTGGATGTAAAAAATATGGGGCCCCCCTGGCCGAAGAAATGAAGACTACTATCAACAATGGGCCCCTTCTGGGCGAAGACATGAAGAGATTTCAAGCCAGGACTTTGGAAGTACAAATTACTTGGGGACTGGGGCAAGCCGGACTTTCGGATCTACAAATTGATTTTGGACATGGTCAAGCCTGGACATTTGGACGTATAATTAACTTGGGGACTGTGGCAAGCCGGCCTGTTGGATCTACAAATTTATTTGGGACATTTGTGACAGGCATTTTGGGATTGAAGCTGCTGACAAAAGAAAGAAGACTTCATCGGTGAGTATTAGGGGATTTATTATTTTTAATAAAAATATATGGTGTAACTGAGGGTGCTTACTGTGTTTATTGTGTTTTTTTTTATTTTTATTAAATGTTAGTGATGTTTACGAGGGTGTGGTGGCTTTTTAAACATTTTCTTTTGTGGATCTACAGGTCCCAGCCACCCATGGATGTCAGGGCATGTTGGCACTTGTGGTTCTCCAAGTGCCAACATGTCCTGGCTGCTGTGGGTATGCTGGTGCTTGTAGTTATACAAGCAGCAGCATGCTTACACTATTTTGGGTAACCAGGCTGGCTGGGACTTGTAGTTCCACAAAACAAAATGGCGCTTGTTTTTTTTTCCAATATTTATCGCCGGTTTTACCCTACTACCCACAGCCCAGGGGTAGTAGGAAGAGCCCTAGTGCTATCAGCACTGGGCTGGGTGTCTCTAGGGGGGAAGCCCGCTCGTTTTTTTGGCGGACCCCACTCCCTAGGGAATCCAGCCCAGTGCTGAACAGCCTGGGGTTGGTTAGTAATTATGGCAGGGGACCCCTGCTGCGTGTCCCACTACTATAGTGCCTACAACCCCGGCTTGTTTGCCTAGTGCTGGTTAAGTGAAAATCGGGGGGACCCCACACTAAATTTTTCCCCGATTTTCACGGAACCAGCAGTAGTCATTTAGCACTAGGGTTAAGCAGGAATAGAGGGGGGACCCCATGCTTTTTTTTTTTTGGGACTTTCATCTATTCTTTACAGTTCTTACAGCTGCCGGAGCTGACAGGCAGTGTAACAGTGATGTGTTTACAACACGCTGCTACAACACAGGAGAGTTTGCCAAACACGGGAGTGTTTGAAGTCGCTGCAAATTGCCGGAGATGACCAGCGATTTTGAAATCCAGGGTAAAAATCGCAGCTGTATACATTTGATGTATTTTAAAAAAAAAGCGATTTGCCGTGATATTAACACGCTGCCAAAATCGGACCTTGATACATTTACCCCCTGGTGTTTGCTTTGCTAGAAAACTATTAGGGCTGAGGAGTGCCATTGAGGGTTCATAATAGAGATGGTCACTGACCCCCGTGTTTTGGTTTTGTATTCGGTTTTGGATCTGGATTACCTTCGTGTTTTGGTTTTGTATTCGGTTTTGGATCTGGATTACCTTCGTGTTTTGGTTTTGGTTTTGCAAAACCGCCTTGCGTGTTTTGGTTTTGTTTTGCTATTTTTGAAAAAAATACAATTTTTTGGGTCTAAAATAACATAATTTAGTGCTCCACCAGTTTCCTAGATAAGTGAGGTAATTCTAAAGCTAATAAATTATGAAAAAACAGTTGAATCCCTGGTAGGCCGTCCTTAATGCGAACACTTGTCTGCAAATTATACAGTCAAACCTGGTTGTCTACCTCCTCCATCTTTGATTATTGGCAATGTAGCCATCATCTTTGGGTGTATATTAGACCCTACACTTGTAGTTGAATATTAAAAAAGCAGCCTGCACAGACTATGGAGCTAGAAAGTAGAATTAAATGGACCACGGTACCTTGGTGGCTATCTAAGTTCCCCCCGCCCTCCACTTGTAGTTGAATATAAAAAAAGCAGCCTGCACAGACTGTGAAGCTAGAAAGTAGAGTTAAATGTACCACGGTACTTTGGTGGCTATCTAAGTTCCCCCCGCCCTCCACTTGTAGTTGAATATAAAAAAAAGCAGCCTGCATAGACTGTAGAACTAGAAATTCGAATATACAAAGAAATGGACAAAGGCAGTTTGGTATCTGTCTGCATCAGATCCCCTCTCCACTAGGAATAAAATAGAAAACTATTCAGCCGTTGTATAATCTAGAATATAAATAGTAATTGAGATAGGCAATTTGTTATCTGTCTGCATCATAATCATCAACATCCTCATTAGCGCCCTCGTCACCTCCATAAATCTCCCCCTCATCCTCTTCTATTTCCAAAGTGGCATCCTCAATTTGTGTATCAGCGGCTACACTCGGGCTGTTCAGGCACACATCAGTAGAACTGCTGAAAGGGCCCTTCTTTATGGGTACACTAACAGAATGCTCATAATTAGACATACCACTGTTGGATGGACTCTCCACAGGGATTGGTGTCATTTCTGATTCAGAGCAAACATTATTCTCCAATGCCTTACTGTTATCTTGCAGCTCGGCTTTGACGCGTAACAGTAGTTGTGCACCACTTGTAGGGTCGGTAACATTTTTGGATCTGCCACTAATAGCCAAAGGTGAAGGCCTCATTCTCTCTTTTCCACTGTGTGTGTAGAATGGCATGTTGGCAATTATTTTTTTATCGCCACTTAACTTTTGCTCAGTAACACTTTTTTTTCGCTTCAACACAGTACATTTTTTTGGTTCTTTTTTTTTTTGCACTGATTTGGAAACACTCTGTTGTTTGACATCGCCTTGGCCAGATGACGTGCTGGGAACACTAACATCAGGACTGGTGACAGAACCTGGTTGCTCATTCTGATCATATGTGGACTGCTTTGAATCCATTCTGAGCGCAAAGCACTGGGGAGTGCTAAAAATTATTTGGTAGATACTGCTGACAGATATGACTTTTGACAGCCAGAAATATTTATGCACAATTAGGGAGGACACCCCAAAAGCACTGAGGAGTGCTAACAATTATTTGAAAACACCAAAGTATTTTTTGGAGCAAATATGAAGAGGAAAAGAATAGCCACTGCACGGGATCTGCAACCCTGTAAATTCAACAATATAGACAAAAACAAAGCGCAGTGGACTAACAGATCCTCCACATAACTAGAAGTGCAATGTGAGTTAATTAAAACAGATTTATTAAAATAATATCATCAATATTTAAACATGGATATTTCAATGTGTATACAAACACAGGCAGGTCTCTATTCATAGGGAGTATCAAATAATAGGTGCACCTATATTGATCAATTCTCATCTGATAGTTCTCATTCCCTTTAGACCATACTTGTTAGAAGCTCATATGATTGGTTACCAGGTATTCAATACAATGGATACCAAATTATATATATGCCCGGGACGGGGAGAGTTTTTCCACCTTGTCAATAGGTCTGTATAATAGAACAGTTCGTATAACCACGATCAACGGGTCCACCAGCTTGAATGTTACTTTTGGACACTGACACGTGTATATATATTAGCGGACGATTTGGGATCGTATAGTTGTTTCACAATCAGGGAAAAAAACTTCCTTCTTATAGGTAGAAAAGCAAAGGTTCATATCATGATATAAAAAGCCCGTCATAGGGTGCTAGCTTACCCACACTAGATGTCTCTGTGAGGCCACCCGCTCTAAAACCTTTCGTCTCCCGCAGGCACGCTCTGTGCCGATGATTAATTTCCTCTGGAGACTAGGTGGCATAGGCTTAGTTCCTATCCGGAGCCGTGGGCTGTATATTCTTGTTTTGCCAGTGGGCGGCCGATGGTATATTCAGAATATATCCTCCGCTGAAATGTATCAGATCTCCCGTCTTTAGGGTTGAAAACTTGTAGTCCCGGTTAGAAATTCCTGAGCTTTTTTCCCCGGATCTGAAACAACTATACGATCCCATATCAGATGAGAATTGATCAATATAGGTGCACCTATTATTTGATACTCCCTATGAATAGAGACCTGCCTGTGTTTGTATACACATTGAAATATCCATGTTTAAATATTGATGATATTATTTTAATAAATCTGTTTTAATTAACTCACATTGCACTTCCAGTTATGTGGAGGATCTGTTAGTCCACTGCGATTTGTTTTTGTCTAAAAATTAGTTGGTAGATACTGCTGACAAATATGACTTTTGACAGCCAGAAATATTTATGCACAATTATGGGGGACACCCCAAAAGCACTGGGGAGTGCTAAAAATTGAAAAGAAAAAAAACCTCTATCCTCCTCTCTTCTCTAGCGATTTTTGTTACAGCAATTGGAATAAGAATATTGTATTCTCTGTCCCTGCTCTAATCAGCCTTTGACTACACCCTGCTCTCTCCCTCTGTCAAATGGCGATGGATTGCTGTGGAGGCGTGTATTTATAATGTTAAAGTATCGCGAGAACCGAGCCACGAGATCCGACGACGTCACGATGACGTTCGGCCTCGATTTGGATTCGGAACGGGCGGGAGAGTACCGAGCTGCTCAGCTCGGTATTTGGATACCCAAAGTTTGGGTGGGTTCGGTTCTCGGGGAACCGGACCCGCCCATCTCTAGTTCATAACTTTGAGAAAGTTACAGGTTTTTTACAATTTGGTAAAATATGCCCCATTTTAAAGATAGGGGATTTCATAATGTTGGGCATGTCAGTTAGAGGTGTGTGCTGGGTGTACTCAGAGTGGCTTCACTTGCGAGTACAAATATGGCAGACCCCTTTCACTAAATAAATTTCTTCTGTGAGCAGGAGAAATTAGCCACACTTTGTTGCCACATGGAGGCTGGTTGGTGTTTTGGGGCTGAGGGGGGCACACTACTGGTATAAGTAACATAGTAACATAGTAACATAGTTGATGAGGTTGAAAAAAGACACCAGTCCATCAAGTTCAACCTATTTATGATCTCCTGCGATCCTGCACTTATATTTGAAATTAATCCAGAGTAAGCAACCGCCAATCTGTTTCAATTGTGAAAATCCTCCCGGACTCAATATTGCAGTCCTATTTTTACCCTATATCCACTACTATCCTTCATTTTAAATTAACGGTCGTATCCCTGGATACACCTTTCCGCTAAAAATTTGTCTAACCCTTTCTTAAACATATCTATTGAATCTGCCATCACAACCTTCCCTGGCAATGAATTCCATATCTTGACTGCCCTTACTGTAAAGAACCCCTTCCTTTGCTGGTTGTGAAATTTCCTCTCCTCTAACCTTAGGGGATGACCACGTGTCCTGTGTATGGTCCTTGGGGTAAAAAGTTCACATGAAAGCTCTCTGTATTGACCCCTAATGTATTTGTACATAGTAATCATATCTCCCCTTAGACGCCTCTTTTCTAAAGTAAACATGCCTAAACTGGCTAACCTTTCCTCATAACTTAATGACTCCATACCCTTTATCAATTTTGTCGCCCTTCTCTGAACCCTTTCTAGTTCCAAATTATCTTTTTCATAGAGTGGTGCCCAGAACTGTGCTGCATATTCAAGATGAGGTCTTACCAACGATTTATACAGTGGCAAAATTACACTGTCTTCCCTTGCATCTATGCCCCTTTTTATGCATGCCAATACTTTATTTGCCCTTGCAGCTGCTGCTTGACATTGAGCACTATTGCTAAGTCTACTGTCTACGAGCCCTCACAAATCCTTTTCCATTATAGATTCTCCTAAATTAATTCCATTTACTTTATAGATTGCGTTCTTGTTTTTGATCCCTGAATGCATAACCTTACATTTATCTGTGTTAAACCTCATATTCCATTTGGCCACCCAATCCTCCAGTTTATTTAGGTCCCTCTGTAGAGAAGTTACATCTTGCTCTGATTTTATTACCTTACAGAGTTTAGTGTCATCTGCAAAAATAGAAACTTTACTCTCTAAACCATCACCAAGATCATTAATAAATATATTAAAAAGGAGTGGCCCCAGCACGGAACCTTGAGGTACTCCACTTAAAACTTTTGACCAATTAGAAAATGTTCCATTTATCACAACTCTCTGTTCCCTATTCTCTAACCAGTTTTCGATCCAAGTACAAATTTTGATTCCTAGACCCAGTTCCCTTATTTTGTAAACCAACCTCTTGTGTGGCGAAGCCCTGGCACTGCTCTCATTTTACAATTTAATCCCTCAGAGCGGTGCCAGAGACAGTTGTAACAGAGACGTTTTGATCTACCCGCCCCTCAGTGATGTCAGTTATTTTATTCACTGCACTGAGCTGGGGGCGGGAGATTTGAGAAGTGCGCTGTGTATGTTGATGGAAAGCTGCTCTCTGTCTCTGCTGTTATATGGATCATGAAGGGCGGGAGATATAGATAATATAGTGTGTGCTCCCTCCTGTCTAATCCCAGTGTCCTCTGTAAGCAATGCTTTTTTTGTAAAAAAAAAGGTGCCGGAACTCACGTCTTATTAATCTTTTATGAAAAAAAATAAAAAATTATATATAAATATATATATATATATATATATATATATATATATACACACACATAAATTTACTCCCTTCCTTGCCCCTCACACACTTGACAATTGTAAAATAAAAATAATAACTCCTACCTCCTCCTGGTTGGCTGGCAAGGCTGCAGTCCAGATGACTGATGGAGTAAACGCAGGATATCTAGAGGGGAGGCCCCATATGTTAATTTAATAAAACAAACATAACAACTGGACATCACTCACCTGTTACACACTGACATGTCCCCTGCTGCGGCTGCCTACCAACTTTTTCTCACATATGGCCGCTAGCTATTCTCACCCCTATTCTTTTTTTGTGGCCCTCTCTTTCCACCTCCCTCCTTTTTCTGTAGCCCTCTTTCTGCTCCCCTTCTTTATTCTGTAGCCCTCTTTTTGCTCCCCCTTTATTCTGTAGCCTTCTTTCTGCTCCCCCTTTATTCTGTAGCCTTCTTTCTGCTCCCCCTCTATTCTGTAGCCTTCTTTCTGCTCCCCCTTTATTCTGTAGCCTTCTTTCTGCTCCCCTTTTATTCTGTAGCCTTCTTTCTGCTCCCCCTCTATTCTGTAGCCTTCTTTCTGCTCCCCCTTTATTCTGTAGCCTTCTTTCTGCTCCCCTTTTATTCTGTAGCCTTCTTTCTGCTCCCCCTCTATTCTGTAGCCTTTTTTCTGCTCCCCCTTTATTCTGTAGTCTTCTTTCTGCTCCCCTTTTATTCTGTAGCCTTCTTTCTGCTCCCCCTTTATTCTGTAGCCTTCTTTCTGCTCCCCTTTTATTCTGTTGCCTTTTTTCTGCTCCCTCTCTATTCTGTAGCCTTCTTTCTGCTCCCCCTTTATTCTGTAGCCTTCTTTCTGCTCCCCTTTTATTCTGTAGCCTTCTTTCTGCTCCCTCTCTATTCTGTAGCCTTCTTTCTGCTCCCCCTTTATTCTGTAGCCTTCTTTCTGCTCCCCTTTTATTCTGTAGCCTTCTTTCTGCTCCCCCACTATTCTGTAGCCTTTTTTCTGCTCCCCCTTTATTCTGTAGCCTTCTTTCTGCTCCCCTTTTATTCTGTAGCCTTCTTTCTGCTCCCCCTTTATTCTGTAGACTTCTTTCTGCTCCCCTTTTATTCTGTAGCCTTCTTTCTGCTCCCTCTCTATTCTGTAGCCTTCTTTCTGCTCCCCCTCTATTCTGTAGCCTTCTTTTTGCTCCCCCTCTATTCTGTAGCCTTCTTTCTGCTCCCCCTCTATTCTGTAGCCCTCTTTCTGCTCCCCTTTTATTCTGTAGTCCTCTTTCTGCTCCCCCTCTATTCTGTAGCCTTCTTTCTGCTCCCCCTCTATTCTGTAGCCCTCTTTCTGCTCCCCTTTTATTCTGTAGTCCTTTTTCTGCTCCCCCTCTATTCTGTAGCCTTCTTTCTGCTCCCCCTCTATTCTGTAGCCCTCTTTCTGCTCCCCCTCTATTCTGTAGCCTTCTTTCTGCTCGCCCTTTGTTTTTCTGTAGCCCTCTTCTACTTTCGCCCCTTCTCGCTTTCTGTAGTCAGTATTACTTACCTTCTTTGCATACTTCTTTTCACTCTTCTTAGTTCGATCGCTGCTCCTCCCGCTGCCCTGCTTCCGGCCGACGGAAGCAGGACACACACACACACAGATGCGGTGCTGAACTGTAGCAGCACCGCAGAGAAAAAAAAAAAAAAGTTTAAAAAAAAAGGTGCCGGAACGCCATTCCCAGCATTCAATGGGAAAAAAAGCACTGTTTGTAAGTATAAAACCCTCTCCCTGCTGCCCCAAGATACAACAGCATAAACACAAGCAGATTATTAGCTGTAGCTGGACCGCAGCTTCTCTTGCTGATGGGATCGCTGGCAGGCTTGTGGTAATGTAGTTTGTTGTCTGCTAGCAGGGTCCTATGTCCACAGTGTCTGATAAAAGCAATGTGCAGTGTAAAGGAGGAGGAATGCATAAAGAGATCTCTTTTTCCTGTGTAGATCAAGATTAACCTATGCGTTTCACTCACGACAATGGGCTTCTACAAGAATATAATGTCAGTGGGGTTGTGGCTGCTTACTTCATTTTTAAACACCTGAGATTTAAATGTGCTCTCTGCTGCACCATACCATATCTTTCACCCCCCTGCTGCTCTGGGTGATCATCCCAAAAGTAAATTCATACAGCCCCGGCACAGAGGGCACATCACCAGCTGGTGCCCAATCAGAGTCACCCAGGACAACATGCAAGCTCTGCGGAGCATCAGAGTACTAGACCTGCTTGGCGGTGGAGACGGGAGCATGCATCTCTCATATACAGTGTATGTTTCTCCTGATTACAGTAACCTGGGATTACACGGGTGGATTTAATGTTTAAGTTTATTTGGATGATCAGGTTCGGGTATCGCGTTGTCAGCATAGCACTTGCTGACATTAATTTAAACACAAAATAACAGACCTGTGTTTAAAAACAGGAAATGTGTGGTGGCTCTATATAATTAATCATTCAGGAAACCTATTATGTGTGGGGTATATGTGGGATTTTATACAGTAACTATCAGCATGGAGAGATTACAATTAAACATGGTTTCTTCCAACCCCCCCCCCCCGACCCCCCAGAGTGGCACTGGTACTGCCCTCCTTCCTGTGTCACTATAGCAACTAGTCCCTAGTCACTTCAGAAGGTGCTGCTTGGCTCTGGGAAGGTGAAGAACGATTGCAGAGGGATAAGTGAGATGCTGAAAAGTAAGTTTGCTGGGGGGGCAACCAGGGCCACCTTAACTACATTATGGGATCCCGGGCAATGCAGTGCACCGGGGCCCCTAAATCTATATATATATATTATATATATAGATGACCCCTTAACTTACCTTAAGCCTGATCCCCTTCTCTTCTTTTTTCCAAGTTCTCTTCTGCACTCCTCCGTGCTGTGCTTGCAGTGATTGTTGGGCGTGACATCACGCCCAACATTCACTGCGACCACAGCACGGAAGAGAGGAACAGGGAGGGAGCCGGATCGCCGCTGATGTGACCGCAAGGTAAGTATTTTCTATTTTTTTTTCAAGTATTTTTTTTTCTCATGGCGGTGACTTGTGAGAAAAGCTGCTGAGCAGGTGGTGACGTGAGGGAAAAGCTGCTGAGCAGGTGGTGACGTGAGGGAGAAGCTGCTGAGCAGGTGGTGACGTGAGAGAAAAGCTGGTGAGCAGGTGGTGACGTGAGAGAAAAGCTGGTGAGCAGGTGGTGACGTGAGAGAAAAGTTGGTGCGCAGGTGGTGACGTGAGAGATAAGCTGGTGCGCAGGTGGTGACGTGAGAAAAAAGCTGGTGCGCAGGTGGTGACGTGAGAAAAAAGCTGGTGCGCAGGTGGTGAAGTAAGAGAAAAGCTGGTGCGCAGGTGGTGATGTGAGAGAAAAGCTGGTGCGCAGTTGGGACGTGAGAGAAAAGCTGGTGCGCAGGTGGTGACGTGAGAGAAAAGCTGGTGCGCAGGTGGTGACGTGAGAGAAAAGCTGCTGAGCAGGTGGTGATGTGAGAGAAAAGCTGATGAGCAGGTGGTGACGTGAGAGAAAAACTGGTGAGCAGGTGGTGACGTGAGAGAAAAGCTGGTGAGCAGGTGGTGACGTGAGAGAAAAGCTGGTGCGCAGGTGGTGACGTGAGAGATAAGCTGGTGCGCAGGTGGTGACGTGAGAAAAAAGCTGGTGCGCAGGTGGTGACGTGAGAAAAAAGCTGGTGCGCAGGTGGTGAAGTAAGAGAAAAGCTGGTGCGCAGGTGGTGATGTGAGAGAAAAGCTGGTGCGCAGTTGGGACGGTGAGAGAAAAGCTGGTGAGCAGGTGGTGACGTGAGAGATAAGCTGGTGCGCAGGTGGTGACGTGAGAGAAAAGCTGGTGCGCAGGTGGTGACGTGAGAGAAAAGCTGGTGCGCAGGTGGTGACGTGAGAGAAAAGCTATTGAGCAGGTGGTGATGTGAGAGAAAAGCTGGTGAGCAGGTAGTGACGTGAGAGAAAAGCTGGTGAGCAGGTGGTGTTGTGAGAGAAAAGCTGGTGCGCAGGTGGTGACGTGAGAGATAAGCTGGTGAGCAGGTGGTGACGTGAGAGAAAAGCTGGTGCGCAGGTGGTGACGTGAGAGAAAAGCTGGTGCGCAGGTGGTGACGTGAGAGAAAAGCTGGTGCGCAGGTGGTGTTGTGAGAGAAAAGCTGGTGCGCAGGTGGTGACGTGAGAGAAAAGCTGGTGAGCAGGTGGTGTGGTGAGAGAAAAGCTGGTGAGCAGGTGGTGACGTGAGAGATAAGCTGGTGCGCAGGTGGTGACGTGAGAGAAAAGCTGGTGCGCAGGTGGTGACGTGAGAGAAAAGCTGGTGCGCAGGTGGTGATGTGAGAGAAAAGCCAGTGCGCAGGTGGTGACGTGAGAGAAAAGCCGGTGCGCAGGTGGTGACGTGAGAGAAAAGCTGGTGCGCAGGTGGTGATGTGAGAGAAAAGCTGGTGCGCAGGTGGTGATGTGAGAGAAAAGCTGGTGAGCAGGTGGTGACGTGAGAGAAAAGCTGGTGCGCAGGTGGTGAAGTGAGAGTTTTGACGTGAGAGAAAAGCTGGTGCGCAGGTGGTGTTGTGAGAGAAAAGCTGGTGCGCAGGTGGTGACGTGAGAGAAAAGCTGGTGCGCAGGTGGTGACGTGAGAGAAAAGCTGGTGCGCAGGTGGTGACGTGAGAGAAAAGCTGGTGTGCAGGTGGTGACGTGAGAGAAAAGCTGGTGCGCAGGTGGTGGCGTGAGAGAAAAGCTGGTGCGCAGGTGGTGACGTGAGAGAGGTTGGTGCATGGGGAGACTTGAGGGAAAAGCTGGTGATCAGGTGGTGACGTGAGAGAAAAGCTGGTGAGCAGGTGGTGACGTGAGAGAAAAGCTCGTGCGCAGGTGGTGATGTGAGAGAAAAGCCGGTGCGGCACCCTTAGAGTCTCCAAATTTTTTAAAGGCACCCCTCCAAAATAATTATTGAGCAGACCTGTTTTAGAAGTAGTTGGGTCAAAAAATTGTAATAAGTATTTAGGTCAGGACAGAAATACTTATTTAGTTGTATGCAAAAATGCCCCCTCTGCATCCAGACACTCTGCCCTCAGGCACTCTGCCCCCTCTGCATCCAGACACACTGCCCCCTCTGCATCCAGACACACTGCCCTCTCTCACACTGCCCCCTCTGTCACGCTGTCCCCCCTCCTCTGCTCTGTCACGCTGTCCCCCCTCCTCTGCCCTCTCTCACAATGTCCCCTCCTCTGCCCTCTCACACGCTGTCCCCTCCTCTGCCCTCTCACGCTGTGTCCCTCTCCACTGCCCCTCTCACGCTGTGTCCCCCTCCTCTGCCCCACTGTGCCCCTCCTCTGCTCTCTGTCCCCCTTCTCTGCGCTGCTGTCCCCATCATCTGCTCTCTGTCCCCATCCTCTGCTCTCTGTCCCCATCCTCTGCCCCTCTGTCCCCATCCTCTGCCCCTCTGTCCCCTTCCTCTGCTCTCTGTTCCCTCCTCTGCCCTGCTGTCACCATCCTCTGCTCTCTGTCCCCTTCCTCTGCCCCGCTGTCACCATCCTCTGCTCTCCTCCTCTGTCCCACTGTGACCATCCTCTGTCCCCCTCCTCTGTCCCGCTGTCACCACCCTCTGTCCCCCTCCTCTGTCCCACTGTCACCGTCCTCTGCTCTCCTCCTCTGTCCCGCTGTCACCATCCTCTGTCCCCCTCCTCTGTCCGACTGTCACCATCCTCTGCTCTCCTCCTCTGTCCCGCTGTCACCATCCTGTCACCAACCTCTGTCCCGCTTTCACCATCCTCTGCTCTCCTCCTCTGTCCCGCTGTCACCATCCTCTGTCCCACTGTCACCATCCTCTGCTCTCCTCCTCTGTCCCGCTGTCACCATCCTCTGCTCTCCTCCTCTGTCCCACTGTCACCATCCTCTGCTCTCCTCCTCTGTCCCGCTGTCACCATCCTCTGCTCTCCTCCTCTGTCCCGCTGTCACCATCCTCTGTCCCCCTCCTCTGCCACGATCCCTCTCACTCTGCCCCGCGCCAGGCGCCAGCCATAAAAAATTTAAAAAAACACAGAAACTTACCAATCCGTCGGGCGCCGGGACCTAGCAACCTCCTCTCTCCTGCAGCTTGTTACTGACGTCGATATTCAGTGACAGCTGCAGGAGAGAGGAGGCTGCTGGGTCCCGGCGCCCGGCGGATTGGTAAGTTTCTGTGTTTTTGTTTATTTTTATGTATAGCCCGCGGCACCCCAGTGACAGCGCCGCGGCACCCCTGGGAGCCGCGGCGCACAGTTTGGGAACCGCCGATGTAGAAGGTTCTCCTTAACATACTCTGACATAGAGGAGGTCTCAGGTAATGATAGTGGGTATACTCGACCTCGAGGAGGAATCTCCCCGGGCAGAGTTTAATGGGACAGTCCCATGAGCGATGGGGTGACAGATGTTCAGAGCGAACCTTATCAAACACATCCAAGAAGGAATGATATTGCTCTGATAGAGTCGTTGATTTTGGTGAAGTAGAGATGGCTCGGAGAGGTTGAATCTGAGTAAGACAATTCTGAAAGCACACAGGACCCCAAGAGAGAAGCTGAGAAGTAGACCAATTTATCTTCACGATGAAGCGCTCCGACTTGCAGGATGATAGGTTTGGTACGGAGTTCCACAGTACCATTAGCAATCCGGGACCCATCTATGGCTTTGATGGAAACTGGAATCCCCAAAGGGACGGTTGGTATGGAAGCCTGTGAAACCAAAGAAAAAGAAATAAAATTCCCAGCTGCTCCAGAATCCAGGAGGGCAGAGGTAAGAATGGGACCGAAGGGCCCGTGGAGGGTAACAGGAAAGAAACAGATCTTGGAACAGATCTTCAATGGAGGGAGAGGTTTTGGAAAGCCCTAATCTGACCTCTACGGAGCAGGTTAGGGTTTGGCATTTCCCGACCTCTTGGAGCAGGAGTTCAGAAGATGTCCTGGATCAGCGCAGTACAGGCACAGTTTGTTTTTGAGTCTCCTGTCACGTTCTTCAGGGGTTAGGCGGGAGCGCCCAATTTGAATGGGCTCATCCACCAGCACCGGATAGGAAAAGTGAGGTGCAAGTCTAGTCGGAGTATGCCGGGAAGCATCCTTCTCAGAAGAGCTCTCACAGAAGTGAAGGTCCACTCTGTTGCAAAGCGAAATCATGGCTTCAAGTGTAGTGGGTAATTCCTGTGAGGCTAAGGCATCTTTGATTTTGTCAGATAGACCCTGCCAAAAGGTAGCCACCAATGCATCATTGTTCCAGCGCAGTTTGGATGACAGCGTTTGAGATTGGATGACATATTGGGCCACCGAGCGGGAACCTTGACGAATGCGGAGGATGCTAGATGCTGCTGAGGAGACTCTTCCAGGTTCATGAAATATTCTACGAAATGCTGCTATGAAAGCGGCACTATCAGCCAGGAGTGGATCATCGCGTTCCCACAGAGGTGAAGCCCAGGCTAAAGCCTGGCCTGATAGTAGTGATATTAGATAACCCACCTTAGACCGCTGAGTGGGGAAGTTCTGAGGCTGGAGTTCAAACTGTATAGAACATTGATTCAGGAAACCCCGACATAATTTGGGGTCCCCGTCAAACTTAGAAGGAGTTGGAACGCGCAAAGTAGAATTAGAGGGAAAAGGTGCGACAGGTTCCGGAGGATTTGCCGCCTGGACAGCTGGAGGTGCTTGAAAAGAATCAATGTGGGCAGCGAGGCTTTGAAATCCTTGTAGAAGCTGTCACTGAATCGCATCCTGTTGCTCCACTCGGCTGAGCAAATGCTGCAACATGTCTTTCGCCGAGGGTTCCAAGTTGGGATTCAACATGGTAAAGAAAAGTTTGGTCTGTTCCTACTTTGACGGTCTCAAGCGATTGGCAGGTCTTTACGATGTGAATCCTAGGGTTCGTACAGTTAAGCGCTACTCCAACAGGGCGCGGAGTCCAACGAGTAGACGTGTTCACCAGGAACCGCCGCAAAGCAGTATGGTCTTAGCTGCGTCTGCTCGCAGGTGGTGGCCCCTGCTAGAGTAGTGAGTGAGACTCTCTTGGGAAGTCAGGAGACAAGGGACAGTCAATAGCGATAAAGGGTAGATGAAATACCGGAACAGCTGAAGGAGCGTCAGCTCTGTAGACAAAAGAATGGATCTGCAGGTATTTAGTTGGAGCGTAAGCTCTGTAGACAAGCAGGCAGGATAGCGGGTGCTTGGTTGAAGCGTAAGCTCTGAAGACAAGCAGACAGGATAGTGGGTACTTGGTTGGAGCGTAAGCTCTGTAGACAAGCAGACAGGATAGCGGGTGCTTTGTTGGAGCATAAGCTCTGTAGACAAGTAGAATAGCAGGTACTTGGTTGGAGCGTCAGCTCTGCAGACAAGTAGAATAGCAGGTACTTGGATGGAGCGTCAGATCTGCAGGCAAATAGACAGGATAGAGAGCACCCACGTCTTAGGCACCAAAAGGCAACTGAGGAACAGGCACTGAGTGTATAGAGGAGGTGCCTTTTGTATTTGGAGCCAAAATTGCCTGGCCAATGAGAAAGCAGCCAGAGGTTTTATGAATTGTGGGTGTGGGCATGCACAGACTCGAGTCCAAGATGACGGCACCCGGGACGAAGCGGAGCGCCGGAGAGAGGTAAGTTTGCCGGTGGTCGGGTGAGCTGCCCGATACCCCGGCAAGTGACATTATCAATATTTTCACATTTCAAAAAAACATGAAATTCCATAGACAAAAAACCTTTACGGTTTAACATGTTCGATTAAGGTTCCTTACACACCATCTAAAATGTAAGAAAACTATTGAAACTGCTCCACTCAAACTCCAAAAAGCAATGAAATTACGACGATTAAGGCAGAAACCTTAATGGACATGTCACTCACACAATACAGACATGGTGCCATCACATCCTGTGGTTAGCTGCAGATTCAGCACTTTCATGGAGTGAGATTGTTGTCACTCACACAATGGTGGAGCTGCTAATTCATAGATATGTGTGATCACTGGAATACACACATACAGTACTATTACATTTTCTTAGTTTAGCTTTATCGTAGTTTAGGGCCTGCGTGTCTTATAAAGAGACAGTAAAGCAATTTTATAAATACATATAGGTAGATATATATATATATATATTTATATATATAGATATACATAGTTAAAGATATGTAAAGATAGATGATAATAAATAAATATATATATATATATATATATATATATATATATATATATATATATATATAACATCTAGTTACTTCAAAGGACATTTCAGTACAGTTATCTGTTGTGTTATAGCTCTTTACTGCCGCCTAGTGTGTCAACGCACAAATATAAAGATGAGGTGAAGAGCAAAAGAAAAATGACAAATAAAACAAACCCAGTAGCCATCCCTCCGGCATTTCACCATTCTGAAATTTGTGATAGAGGGCTGACTGGCGCACACTGACTGGCGCACACTGACTGGCGCACACTGACTGGCGCACACTGACTGGCGCAGAATATCAGCACACTGACTGGAATGTAAAGCCCACATTTATTTGTGCATCCCAATTAATGTATTGGAGCGAGATGTTAATTCTATCTTCCACCTGCTCACACAGCTGCAGGAGGTTTGTCCTGTTGAGCCTAAACATTTTAATAACCTAGTGCTAAGAGAGGGAGTCCAGACTCAAGTGTGTTAGAAATTCACGTGGCCTGCGCTGCCAGGAGGAGGCTGATGCTGGGGATGTTCCTCTTTCCCTCTCTGTGCTGTCTCCAAAATTTCATGTTGCTCCCCAAGCAGCTCCATTTACATCCACCCTGAGATTAATTACCTTTTTATAGACACCATTAGCCTGCATAGACCAATGGCTGATGTGTTTGATAATTACGCCTCTACAAAGTAGTTTGTTGATTTTGGCAATGTTTAGTCAAAAATTGTGGCGATTTTAAAGATCACAGCTTCATATAAATGGTGACTTGTATTGTTGGAGTGGTAAACGTAGGGTGATTTGTACAACGCCGATTTTGGGAAACTCACTTTACTTTCATACATCGGTGGGTTCAAACTCACCCGAGAAAATCACTGAAAATGCAAAATCGCAGATTGATACATTTACTCCATAGTGTTTTACACATTCAAGTTAATATAACAGGAAATTAGAGATGATAACTATTAATGAGAGTAACTATATTTGTAGCCCAGACAGAACTAAAACTGACTTTTCTCCCTATTCACTAACATACGTTATGTTCATTCTGAAAATAATAATTCCTTCTACCAGTTATTCTATCTGTTCTGACATTGCCACATTTAATTAGATGCACAATAAATTATACATGGTAATGTGCACTAAGTAACCTTCTATATAAATGTCCAGACAATAAAAAGTTTAGCAAAGTCCAAAACATTGCTTCGCTCACAAGTCACCCCCTTTTCTTATGACAGTGGCAGCCTCCTTGCTGAGTCACTGCTGTTTCACCAGGTTAGAGATCTAAAGGTAAGAAGAAGAAGGGGGCTGTGGCGCTCAATGGTGACATATCTTCTGGATAGTATAGCTCATGTACCTGTACTAGAGATAAACAGAGAAAATGTTGAATATCTGAAGCTAGACAAAGTCTTCAAGTCTCTCTCCTGCCTTCTTTCAATCACCCTCCTTATTAGGTATAGTGTGGTCAATGTGATTAGGGTCTTCTATAGATGGAGAAGGAAGATTGATAGTGTAAAACAATTTTCAATATAAAGTAGCAATAAAACGCATACAAAAATATCCAGCAGCTTATCGCAGTCCATCCTCCACATGGCAGATGTCGACACCCTTTGCTCTTTTGAGAGATCTTGATTCTAGGTCCAGAGGAAAGCCAAATGGGTTGCTTGCAGGCCAACATAAAAAATACCTAATCTATCAATTTAAATTTGGGAGCATGGGACTCTTTTCTTCCTGTAGGGAATTCAGACCTGTGCTGAACAGACTAGGGTAGGTTGACATTAGTTAGGGATAACATTTGTTGTGAGTTTCCTTGTTATAGTCTGTCATAGTCTAGTGCTGGTAGCATCTTTTTTGGGGTAACCCAGTGCTGTCCCCATGATTTTGCCGCTACCAGCCTAGGCTATGAGCACTGGTGCTGGGGATACTTTTTGGGTGCAGGGGAGGAATGACTTTCTTTATAAGTTTAATGATTTTTAAAAACCTGCATTTAAAACCAGTGTTCATTATCAAGATGGGGATGATGGCGGCATATCAACAGAATAATGATAACTTTAGACTTAAGCTACGTACACACTACAGAATATTTCTCCCCATTCGATATCTGTAATAATTTTACCAACGACTGACAGTCCTGATAAGTGTCACAAGCCGCGGCGGTACTCACAACCGCAGCGGCTCGCTTCCTGTCGGCCCCAGCGTCTCGGTCGTCACCATGATGACCGGGACGTCACTTCCCCTTCCTACCCGGCCGTCACCAAGGCAACCTCCGGACGCCTGTCAGGTAGCGCTGCGTCCCGGCGGTGTTGGAAGCCGGACGCATGCGCAAAAAAGGACACAGCCTGGGGGCTATTTAAAGGGACTGATAGTTACAGGCATTAGCCTGCATCTGTGTTAATCTATCAGGGACCAGCCCTGATTGGTCTGGAGCCATATGGCTCATTAGTCTGCAGGGGTGCATGTAAGTTCTTATTGGGCCAGCTGTGTATTTAAGGCAATGAGGTCTGCTGCCTCATTGCCGGTTATAGCTTCTGTGCTCCAGTCTGCTGACCTGCTTGTTCCTGTTCCTGTATTCTGATACCGCTACTGATTTCCCGTGTATGACACACTGTACAGATTTTACATGATTTACCATCACATCTGTGCTCTTCATTGGTCATAACCATCTGCTGAAATGATCTCTATGGAGATCTGCCTACACTGCTGGTCGTGAGTACGAACACATTGCAGAATTCATCATTGTTCTATCTATTATAGAAATTTTTAGTCTGTTAATAAATCAAATCAAACAATACGATGTGCTTGGGTACAATAAAACATGATTATGGGAATGTACATATTAATGAGATATCGGACCTAACAGTTGTTTATCATGTGGTTGGCATGATAATTGATTGAACAACCTGTAGTGTGTACCCAGCTTTACACACGTTTATGCCTATATGCTGATTAGTAGGTATTGGTGCAGCTATGATATTTTTGTATGTGCCTTTTTTGGTGTAAATTATGCCCAATTTGCAGCCAACTCAGCATGAAGCCCAGAGACTTCTGGAGTTTCTAAGAAGGCCTGCCATATACCTGAATGCTTGACAGAAATTACATGGGTACATGGCCAGACCAAGAGACAGTGTACATTGTATCGCTTGTTGAAGTGTGAACTTGTTAGAAAGCTCCAAATCGCTCCTGGATTTCGTGTGACATGGATTGGCAAACAAATTATAGGCTGATATGTTTCAGACTATGTTTTTTTCCAAAGCAGAATTTGAAGTTCATTAAATTGAGAATGATTTGTAAATTAATTAACCATATGTGAATCTTGAACATTTGGATGAATTGCAGAATTATTCAATTTGATTTCCCTAACTCTAATGATCAGCTGTGGATAGCTGATCCATAATTGAGGTAAAATGGAACCCCATGGCAGAAACTAACATCAGTTTGCAGTGTTAGTATATTGGAAGGTTATGAAGAGAAAGGCTATGACCCATGGACATAAAAATACAGATCTACTAACCAAGAAAAGGAATCACAACAAAACAATTGTCAGATAGGTTAAGAGTCCAGTCCCACACTCAACTTATTTTTATGTGGTGTTGTAATGGACTTTATCAAAATAATCTGAATGGGATAATGATGGCCCCACTCGGTGTGATATGGTGTTGGGTAAAACCCCACACCCTTTGGTGCGAGATACTCACAGTCATAAAACATAGTAACATAGTTGATGAGGTTGAAAAAAGACACCAGTCCATCAAGTTCAACTATTTTGGATTTCCTGCGATCCTGCACTTATATTTGAAATTGATCCAGAGTAAGCAACCGCCAATCTGTTTCAATTGTGAAAATCCCCCAAGACCCAATATTACAGTCCTATTTGTACCCTATATCCACTACTATACTTCATTTTAATTAACATCTCTGGATACACTTTTCCGCTAAAAATTTGTCTAACCCTTTCTTAAACATATCTATTAAATCTGCCATCACATCTTCCCTGGCACTGAATTCATATCTTGACTGCCTTCTCCTCTAACCCTAGGAGGTGACCACGTGTCCTGTGTATAGTCCTTGGGGTAAAAAGTTCCCATGAAATATCTCTGTATTGATCCTTAATGTATTTGTACATAGTAATCATATCTCCTCTTAGATGCCTCTTTTCTAAAGTAAACATGCCTAAACTGGATAACCTTTCCTCACAACTTAATGACTCCATACCCTTTATCAATTTTGTCACCCTTCTCTGAATCCTTTCTAGTTCCAAATTATCTTTTTCATAGAGTGGTGCCCAGAACTGTACTGCATATTCAAGACGAGGTCTTACCAACAATTTATACAGTGGCAAAATTACACTGTCTTCCCTTGCATCTATGCCCCTTTTTATGCATGCCAATACTTTGTTTGCCCTTGCAGTTGCTGCTTGACATTGAGCACTATTGCTAATTCTACTGTCTATGAACACTCCCAAATCATTTTCCATTTTAGATTCCTAAATATGTTCCATTTAATTTATACATTGCATGCTTGTTTTTGATCCCTAAGTGCATAACCTTACATTTATCTATGTTAAACTTCATCTTCAATTTGGCTGGCCAATCCTCCAGTTTAATCAAGTCCCCCTGCAGAAAAATTACATCTTGTTCTGATTTTATTATCTTACAAAGTTTGGTGCCATCTGCAAAAATGGAAACTTTACTTTCTAAACCATAACCAAGGTCATTAATAAATATATTAAAAAGGAGTGGCCCCAGCACGGAACCTTGAGGAACTCCACTTAAGACTTTTGACCAATTAGAAAATGTTCCATTTATCACAACTCTCTGTTCCCTATTCTCTATTCTTGATCCAAGTACAAATGTTAATTCCTAGACACAGTTCCCTTATTTTGTAAACCAACCTCTTGTGTGGCACTGTATCAAAGGCCTTTGCAAAATCTAAGTAGACCACATCTACTGTGCTGCCCTGGTCACACTTGGATAGTGTGCATTATTGGTTATTTGCAAGAGTTCTATTCACTCATATCTTGTGTGTTGGTTACCCAGTCTCCAGTGGTGCTGAAACAGGGGCTATACTATATTGTTTTGAAATGAAAGACATATAATGTTCCCATGCCGTGTACTATTTTAGGGTTCACAAAGACCTCTGACCAATAAATATATTTTAAAAAGAAAATAAGATATATTTATAAATAGAAACAACAACTTTAATAACAATCAGAGCACACACTCAGTCTCCATTAACACATGGTCAATGCAAACATGTTTCCACAACTGTGAGACGGGGTAATGTATCTTTGAAGATTAAAGATGATGGATTCAACTGTGCATAGAATGAAGTGTAAAAAATACTAATTGGTTTAATAAAGATTAGTTTAAGGCAGATTGATCTTTAATAGTTGTGAAATGGTGAAAAACCATTATACCCCAGTAACTAGCATGTAGGTGCAGTATATCACCAGTACACCATCTCCCTACACATAAGAGATGGGAATATGGTATTCATATCTTTTTTTACCATATATTAATAAGCAAAAGGTAATATACAGCACACTCTTTATCATATATCTAGTGAATATTCCCTGTAGAATGATGCTCAGAAATAGACATGAGAATGTACATCTTCAGCACTAATTATAATTCCATCCATTCCAGCTTTGTGATTGGCCTCCACAGGTAATTAGTGACTATATAAAACCCCATCACAGACACACAATGCTAAAGGAACAGAGAGGCAGACTCCACATTGCTGTATCAGTGAGTATATGAATCCCATGTGGTTCATTCTTCAAAACAATCCTCAATACTCTTTAATTCATAACAATATAATTCTGTCTCAAACACATCTGAAATTCCACATAAAACAAGATTGTGTATAAATCAGTTAAAGAACTTGAGCGTTTCTCCTATTTGGAGCCCTCCCCAGGTAGAATTATACAATAGGATCCTTTTACTGAACCCCGTTTCTGTCTCTTATAATTGTCATTGAGTAGTGTCAGGAATCACGATCATGTCAGCCCAGCAGAGGAGGGTAAAGTGGAGGCGCTCTGGTTAAGATTATAACAGTTATCAACTGATCCAATCAGGTGCTGTTTTCAGAGCAACTAATCTCATCTATGAATACTATATATATCAATGACAGGTACAGCTGCTGTAAATTACACTCTTATTTAAAAACTGAACTTCATTCAATTTATTTGAAACAAATCCTAGAATATTTTGTATTTTCTATTCATTATACTTAAATGTATCAGCTACATAACTGTTCTCTTTCTCCACCAGATACTTTACTATCACTATATTACCTATGTAATATATATTTGTCAGTCTTATGGCGTTTGCCTTTTAGTTATGCTAAATGGAGGATTAATATTTTTCCAGTTTCCTTACTGCTCAACAATAAAAGAAGAAACAATAAAGCATTTTGAAGATAAAATACACTGTAACAATACCATTCCATCATTGTATAAAACATATAAGTACATAATTAAAACATAATCATAATAGTCATTAATATAATGATTAACTAAGTTCCTGCTAAAGAAATATGATAAATATGGTGCCTGATGTCTTGGACACAAGACTTCATCATTCTAATGCCTCTGTAGGTGACCATTCTCCTCCACAGCTATCCTTTTAGTGTTTTCAGCACATATGTTGTTGGCTAGTGCTGAAATGTAACAATACCTGGCCTTATGTGGACTGAGAAGTATAATGGCAGGCACTGAGGTGATTAGTATGGCCCAACCATCAGTGGATCTGAATATTACACCCCTGCCATTCTACTAGTTTGATAAGGGCATTCAAAGTGAGTATACATGTTAATCATGATACTGTATCAACTGCAACAATTTAATGGCAAAATCACTAACTTTACTATTGTTCCTCTAATTTTTGATTTAGGAATCAATATTACCAAGAACACAAATGCAGAATTCAACATACTCTCCTCCCTCTGTGCTAATCCTCGGATTTGGGGACATTACAGACATAAATTACCTCTATGGTACAATAACATTGTTTAGTTTTATGATTATTGTTCTAACCAACTGTACAGTGATCACTACAATCCTGTTACACAAGAGTTTACATGAGCCTATGTATATATTTATATCCGCCCTATGTGTAAATGGTCTCTATGGCAGTAGTGCCCTTTTACCACATCTGTTCATAAACTTAATTTGCAAGACTCAAAATATTTCCTACACTGCCTGTATTATACAAGTGTTTTGTATGCACACATATGCAGTATGTGAAATCACCATGTTAGCTGTAATGTCGTATGACCGATATGTGTGTATTTGCAACCCTCTGAGATACGTAACCATAATGACCTTAACCACAGCGTTCAAACTGGTTTTTGCAGCCTGGATTTATTCTATCATATTAATTACTATCCTTGTTATACTAACAGTCAGACTTCCTCTATGTGACAATGTTATGCTGAAGATCTACTGTGATAACTGGACACTTGTGAGACTTTCCTGCATTGATACAACAATTAACAATATCTTTGGTCTCTTTGTTTCGGTAGCAGCAATGGTGGTGATGCCATTACTTATTACTTTATCTTACATTGCAATTCTGAAGGTTTGTGCAAAATCAAAGGATGTCCGAGACAAAGCAATGCAGACCTGTGCTCCTCAGCTGATATCCATCCTAATGTTTGTTACTGTTTGTGCTTTTGAGATTTTTGTGTATCGCTTTGTTCCTTCTAGAGTACCTTATGGACTCAGGGTAGTCATGTCAGTACAGGGCATTGTGCTGCCACCACTTGTCAATCCTCTCCTCTATGGATTGAAAATGAAGGGCATAAAAGTTAGAATAGGGAAATTTGTCAATTTCGACAAAGTTGGGAGCAATAAATGATTAGGTTATTTGAAAACTAACTCATCTGTGAAAGATTATGAAGTTACCAATCAAGAATTAATTGGTACACATTTTCCATCTGTTGTGTATCAGTATTACTCAGTCTGGATATTCAACAGTTTTGCTTAAATACAAAAAACATGCAATAGCTAACCATATTTTATTTAAATGAAGACTTGTGTTTAAACACTTTTATTCAGATATCGCCCCCTAACAATTGCAAAACAATAGGGCCCAATCTGGGCTTTTCACCCACATCACTCCCAAGATACACATTGAATTTTTCTCACCATGTTGGCTGCACAATTAAGTAGAAACTGTCATTGTAGATGGCTTCCAATCGTTCTGTAAATGTTTGATATCCCTCGTCATTGAAGATTCAGAGGTCGCCTCCTGACAACAGTGAGGAAGCAAAGGATGGATTTTTCTTCTTGTCAAATGATGAATGTAGGATGAAGATTTTCCATTATATCATCATTTCTGTGCAATTTGATGCCCTTTCTTCAGTACAAATACAAAAATGTAACATATAGACAAATATATTTTTGAAGTTCAACAATCAATTAACCAATCAACAGTCAAAGAGATTACGCAAACTCCCATGGAAATATTGTCATGATTCATTGGCAGCTACTATAATATTTCACCAGGACCAAGCAAGCGAAGCACTAAAGGGGCAATACCTTGCTCCCAACTCCGCACTAAGACATTGGGCTAGATTTACTAAGAATCGAGTTTGGTGATGGTTTGAAACCGGCACCCATCGCTGGCAGTTTGACTGGCAATGTATGGTGGATTGAAAAAGCTAAACCGCTGGCTGTTTTGTTCAAACCACTGGCGGTTGAAAGTTATGTTTAATCACCAGAATAGTGTGATGTGTGCCCAGTGACAGAGACTCTTACCTCACACACAGAACCTCCATTATATCTGTAACTCACTGTCACCTCAGAGACATCCTCCATCTTGTGGTTGTCACCTCAGAGATGTCCTCCATATTGTGACTGGCATCCATATTGCTTAGCTACATTCATTACTACAAAGACTACAGATTGTTCATAAAGAAAGGAAAATAGTAATTGTTTTATCTGATATGCTGTATGTAGAAATGTAAAAATGTTAAATCCACTGTGCTATTTCCATAACTGTTGCCAAAACACTCAAAAGCAATGAATATTTGTGAATAGCATTGTTTATAACTAGAAAATTGTAACTATATGGTATCCATTGCTAATCATTATGTGTCCCCCAGAAAAACATTTTAGTAATATATGTTCCTGAATATTAAATTTGATGTTACTTAATTTCTGGTGTTCTACTTGTTTTGGGGACCTGAGGGTTCTCTATCCCGCTGCCGTGTCATGATTCAAAGAAGAGCATCTGGAGACCAGGTACATTCCGCACTACACTCTAACAACACCTACCAATAGGAGTGTTACATAAGGTTGGAAGATATTTGATATCTGAAGCTAATAACTAACAATATAATAAGTGTGTTTTTGCATAGCTATTAAATTAGATACAATATATAATAAGGCATTTGTATTAGAAATCAATATAAATGTATATGTATTAAGATGTATTAGAATTAAGGATGACACTGCATATACTAGAAGCTGACACAGATTACTAATGTTCTAACTATTGTGCTGAGTTGTAATCCTATAGCAACCATAGACTGCTTAAAGTATCTGATCTGTATGGACATTTCAATATGGACAAGGGCTGACACAATGAAAATACATTTCAGTAGGCTAGTACTCAAATGAAGCAAGACAAGTTATTTTTTGTTTTGAAATGGAATCAACCAATGAAGATCGAGCACCAGGGTGTAACTGATGCATATATTAGTTCTCACCTAAAAAATTGTATATAAATGTGGATAGAAATAAACAAAGATAAACAACATATACGATCTAGTAAGCAGTACATAGTCAGTCTTTGGAGCGGATGTTCATTTCATTTGTGTCTTTATGAACACGAATGGCAGCAGCCATATTGTACGTGTCAGCAATGATCCTAAGTAATATCACAATGTAATTCATTATCTACCACAGTCTGGGTTTATAGATTTTATTACAATTAAAGGGGCCAGAACAGGGCGGAATTTTGTTAACCAACAGAGAGTTAGAGAGTTACATGTTGACATTACAGTAAATGTGCAGAAGAACATGGAAATAGAGCTGCAAGTCGACATGTTGACATTAATGAGGTAAATATTCGCTGTTGGAGAAATGATCATAATTCCATATAAGCAAAGCTTATTTTCTGTTGGTGGTACTGAAATTAGTGTGCGTCTTACATCAATGGCATCTTATAATCGATGAAATACGATAATTTGAACAGTGACCCTAATTTAAAATGCCTGGTAAGAGTATTCAGACACTTTGAAAGTCTCAAAATGGTACAAATGTCTGTTTCACAATTCATATTTTTATTGATATACAATTATTTAAATTGAAAAGCAGAATATTTAAAATATGTATATTTTTTCTAACATTGGATAAAGAAAGTGAACATATCTGACATATCTGAAATATGCTGCTATCCTCAGTAATCATTCCAATGGGATCTGTTAGGTGTACATTGCTTTACCAATGGCCGCAGTCTGTGCACCATTAAACTGAGCTATATACCAACAGGGATAAATCCTTGTTTGGTTACGGATCAATTTTTAGGAAATGAATGTGATAAAATGGAACAAAATAACGAGTAAAGAACATCTTAGACTTACATGTCCAAAAAGAATCCAGAGACTGAATAATGTTATTGGCAGCAAAGTGACCTTGTTAGAATTGAAAGAACACGGTTTCAGAGAAATACAGGGAACTTTCTTCAGTCTTCTAAACACTGAATCCTGGGAGAAAGTTTCCTTTTCATTAGGGCAATGATTCCAAATATGTGGTCAAAGCAACAATGAAGTGGCTCAGGATTTACAAAGAGGAACATCTTTGAGTGGCCCCAGCTATAGAATCTGAGAAACATTTTGAAAATTGCAGTCCATGGAACGTGAACAAGGGGAAGCAAATCTGTTATGAAGAAATTTCAAATATCACTCCTAACCAGTGTGCAAAATGGTATTCCTCTGCCATGGTAGGATGTGTCGTGTAGTGTATTTTGTGTTACTTATGACATTAAACCACCATCGGTTATAGCTTTTCATTAGTTGACTGTTTCAGTTCTTATTATCATTTGTATACAGTGTCTGTAGATGGTTATATGCTTCTCTTTATAATGTGAATAGACTGAGGAAAAGACATTCTACTGAAAGCAGAAACATTTTGATTACAGTATCTTCTGATATGGTGTAAACATCTGATTGATTTTATGACTGTTAAGACTCTGTAGACACCCATTAAATAGAGGATATTTCCAAACATGCAGTCCTCTAAGCCACACTCCATTCAACTCTCACAGCTTTGTCACATGTCCAAAGTGGCCGCCATTTTGTTTTTCGGGTCTGCGCGTCTTTTATCAACTTCATCTTTCTGCCATTGTTTGATGTATTATGGCTGTTAGACTATTTAAGGCACCTGTGCCTCTCCAATGATGCCAGATCTTTGAGTCCCACTGCTTGTTCAGACGTGGCTCCCTGTGGCTACTGTTACTCTGTGCCTGCAGACTATTACACCACCTGTGATCCAGCTCCAAAGCTTGCCTGGACCTCCCTGTTATTCTGTGCTTGCAGACTATTACACCACCTGTGATCAAGCTACAAAGCTTCCCGGCTTATCTGGATCTCTGTGGGCTTCCGTGTCTGCAGGCTTTTACAGCTACTGTCTGGTCTTCAGCTCACGGGCCTCCCAGCCTTACCTGGACTCCCGGACATCTATGGCAAGTGGACCACCTCTACCTCCTGCATACCTTCTCCTCCTGCACGTGCTCGCTTCTTGTGCTCCAACTGGTCTTGCCTGGAACCCGCTTAAAGAAAGGAAAACTGTGGGGTGGAAGCCGCAAAATCTATACCTCCTTGTGGTGGTTCCTGGCAAACACCTTCTGCCACATAAGACTCCGAGCCTCCTAATAGGGTGGTGGTAAGCCAGGCAGACCACTAGGATCTTTCTGAAACCCATAGAATCATGACAAGTACTTTCAGTATAGTGACTAGTATGTACAGTATTAGACTCTGGTAAATGAATAATCCAGTCTACTCTTACCTAATGGAGTTACTAAAAATTTAAACAATTGGTATTATTGGTGTTATTGCAATATGTCATTCATTATTTAACTATTATTTTTTTATATATTTTATATGAATGTCTTTTTCACCTGTATACCTGCTCACCAATTATTTATTTATTATTGCATTTCCCCTTTCCATATGGTTTTCCACATATGCGCATTGTTGATGAAAAAAGGGTTTATCAATCTGTAAAAACAATTTGCAATATAATATCTGAAATAAACATGATGTTTTTAGTGCAGATTATGATGATGTACAGTAAATGCCCACCTACAGCTTTCAGGTGAGTGTCTACACTAATAATTCATTTTTATAACATCTCTGTTGCATCTTCACACAGGTTATAGCTAATGCCGGTAGGACATAGCTGAATGCTCCTTGTTTAAAACACCTACAAATAAAAGGATGGGGTCCTGGGCCATATCCGTTACAGGATGGGGTGATATCAGTTACAGCGCAAGCAGAAAAATCAAAGGGGATTTAGTCTGCACATCCAATTTTGTAAAATAAATGAAAACTTGCATCACCAATGTGACTAATTTTACATAATACAGGACAACAATGCAGGAGCACACTTTACACACTAAAGATGCACTACCAATATAAAATATCTGTGTATTAGATTTTGTAATATCAATATACAATATAATATCTGAAATAAACATGAGGTTGTTATTGCAAATTTTGATTAAATTGAACATAAAGACATTTTATGGCAAGTAGGAGGTCTGAGGGACGTATGAGAGCACTTTAGGATGTGTGATGTGGGGCAGAAGTAATTTTGGGGCTTTTTACATACTGAGATAAAAGGTAACGTGCCGCCCTATTGAAGGTTCATGTGTATCAGGTTGCCCATCTAGTAGAGGATGTGGCCTTCATCAGGTGTAAGACCCACCTTCGAATATCCATTTGTAGTAATAAGCTATTTCATTTGTACACAGAACTTGTATTGGCCACAGTTGCTGTGTTCGCAGGGCTGGGGATGCTCAATTGTCCAGTAGGTGTTATTTATTGTCAGTAATTTTGGCAAATTTGGAACAATTTGATAATTAATTAACCAACTTTGAATCTCTGAAATTTGGAAAAATATCAAAATCTGTTGAATTGAGTTGTCTTTGTCTAATGATCTGCAAGGAAACGCTGACCCATATTTGAAAGTATATGGAATCCCAAAAACTAAAATCTGTAGACAACATTAGTAGTTTGGGAGATTATACAGAGAGTGATTATGTCTGATAGGGGTTCTTCAGTTCACTCAAATACTGACACAGAAATGCCCCAACAATATTTTATATTGGAAGTAAAACAGGAACAATATCAGGGTAAAAAGGTGTTAATATCTAATATGGTATACAGTTTCAACAGTCCAGCAAGGTATAATACAAGGGGTAGATTACTCCGATTAGAGTAATATCTCTAGTGTTGGTTTTTTTCACAAATTACTTACACCCTCTCTCTCAGAACAGGTTCTGTTAAACCCCATCTCAGGGCCCCCTGGGAACTGATTGCCCCCTATCAGTGTACATCTTCATATTGGTTTAGTGTCCTTTCTGACCAAACCCCTCTTACCTCCAGGAGACATGGATTAGGTATCTCCCCTAGTGGGACAGCTTCGCTAGGTCTGGAGATAGCCACAGTAGCATAAAAGACTGAATGGCAAAGAACAAAGGTCAGGATAATTGCAATAGCATAGCAACATGTGTAATTAGCATCACATTAACCCCTTCCATGCTTTAGTCAGTTTTTACCTGACATACTACCTTAGTGTTTTCAACTGTCACCATCCTGTCACTCATTACAGGGGCAAACGCAGGATTTTTAAGGGGGGGGGGGGGGGGGTTCCAAATAGTTGAATTCTGAACAAAGCAAAAATACAACTTAAAAAAGAAAGCGCCACAATAGGGTTAACATAAACTTTTTTACTGTAAATAACAAGTACAAGTGAGTCACAAAATAAATTCTTATTCACATAGTATAACATCATGTAATAATAACATTGAAAATATTAAATAATAAACATTAAAACTAGCAATGAAACCGCACATCAAAATAGCATTGATAACACACATTAAAACGAGCATGGCTAATGTACATGAAAAAATCGAACAACAAAAACAAACAAAAAACAGTAATAACATGACACAAGTTTGGACTATATATATATATTTATATCATACTTGCCAACTCTCCCGGAATGTCCGGGAGACTCCCGCATTTTGCGAGAGTCTCCCGGACTCCCGGGCGAGTGTGGCAATCTCCCGAATTCTGCCCACTTCCTAGTGAAGTGGGCAGAATTAGATCCCAAACGCCGCGATTCCCGATGAATCGCGGCGTTTAGCCCCGCCCCCCGCTGTCAAATGACGCAATTTGCGCCATGACGTCACAGGGGGCGGGGCCGAAATGACGCGATTTTGGCCGCCCCGCCCCCTCACGCCCCCCTCCACTGGCTGGCTCCCGGAAGAGAGCTGAAGAAAGTAGGTAAGTATGATTTATATAGATTTGTTATTGGGTTACAGGGTGAAATCAGATACTGGCCACAATCAATCTGATGTAGTTTTTTTATTAATAGACCAAAACTCCATTTCTGGGCAGCCTGCAGGGTAGAGGAATCCTCTACTTTTTTAATCCTATAATACAATATTTATATACAATAACACAGCTCTGCATACCCTGCAGGCTGCCCAGAAATGGAGTCTTTGGTCTATTAATAAAACAGTACATCAGATTAATTGTGGCCAGTATCTGAAGCCATTTTATTATTTATTACTTGAAATATCGCTTGAAATATCAAGCCCTACCATGCCCCAGCAGGGAAGCCAGGATGGGTGATGCCGGGAGATATTCAAGGGAGGAGCTGCTGCGCTCGCGCATGCGCAGGAGCTCCTTCTCGCCGAACGGGAGTTATACAGCAGCCGCGGCGCTGTGACAGAAGTGTTGCGGCGGTGCTGTGATAGAAAAAATCTTTGGCATGTTTAAAAACATGCTTTTGCCCGACTACTATCCGCGTAGGGGGGGGGGGGTTTCTGGAGACTCAGAAACCCCCCTGCGTGCGCCCCTGCATTACCCACCTGGCTTCATTTAAACAATACAACAAGCCAGTTTAGCAATACAACCATCCTATAATAGGCATATTAAAATTGATGGATGTCAACAGTGTAACAACAAAAAAATGCTTTCTTCACATTAACAAAGTATCCTAACAAGACAGATAAAGAAACTGAAGGAAGAAGTCACAGAAAATAGACGGGTCAGGGTCATGAGTTCAGAGTTGACAGCAAAAGGTCAAAACAAAAAGGGGTAGTGATCCAGATAGCGGTTAATATTAAGAATGAAGTGAAAACAAACAGGACACAGAGACAACAGATTTTATCAAACACGACCAAGACATGATTATCACAAGGATGTAGAAGAGAAACAATATGTTAGATAATCATTGTGTGCATTTCCTAGATTAGTGCAACAGCCCTCCCCACTGGACTCTTGTGATTAATGGTGGCGCAGAATGTCATTCTTCATCCTATTGCCCTACCCAGTCTGTGGCTTTTTCCTGGATCATGCTAAGTACTGGTCGAGGGTTCACAAAAACCTCTGACCAGTTAACATGAATTTTAAAATTAAATAAGATATAGTCCACAAAAACAAAATATCACTTTTAATCAGAAAAAAACCTTTCCACTTTCTGCAGGCCACCACTCTGCTTCCCTTTTCCAATCTCTATATCCTCCTGTAACCAACTCCCCTTAATTAAAAAAATCTGTTTTTCATTGTCACCAATCTGTTTACTCATAGCCCTTTCATAATGTTACAGATATTATTTTGACACAAATTGTAATAGTTTATTTTGTCGCTACAATAAACATTGTCCAATGCGATTATTGTGGTTCCAATGCACAAAAAAATTTAATAGCAAAATATAGCAGGATTTACAGAAAGCCATGCTGAAGCATAAAAGATATAATAATAATAAACAGGAAAAAATAAACTGAATACGTTCCCTGGGCCCAGGTCCATGTTCATCTTTGTAGTCAGTAAAAGAGATTTACACCTGCCCAGGAGCTTGCTGATATGCAGTTTGAATTAACAGATAGTGATGATGTCATGAATATACACAAATAACATTAAGAGAGGTCTTCATTGGTCCAGGGTTAACGATGTTCCAGTAGACTGCTGGTCATAGGTCAGTTCATTTGATCTTTGCACAAATGAGGGGGCTGCTCACTCCCAACTGTTGCCTACGTGTCTTCCTGACCAATAACGAGGTTAAACTGACCCATAAACAAAGTACTTTGAGTGTTATATCATATTGCTCATAACTTGCGACACGCTTGTGATCGCTTCTCTGTCGAAACCGGGTTAATGCTGGTGAAATAAGCTTAAATATGAGACTCTTTACCTATTAGAGGACCTGAACCATAAATAGCTTTACTATAGTTTTATCTCTGTATTAATAATCTTTTATACATTTTACTAATAAATAAATGTGGATTGGAACCTTAATAAATGTGTACTATTTACCAGTGTAAAAAAGCCACACAATGATGCAGCGCTAACAAGGCACTAGAATTAAAAGATGATCCTGGTCATGAAGAAATATAAATTACTAACCTTCCATGGAGTAAACATCAGATACAAAGAGCCCCACGTAGCACAATAAAAGATATTATTGAGCTCTAGTGCCTCATTCAGACTGTCTGGACAAATAGTGCTAAGTTGGTGCATCCAATAAACATCTTATTTGCAAAATATTTTGTTCCTGTCCCCCCATCTTTCTGTCACCTTAATTTGTTCTACTCCAATCACAGATAAACAAGAAGGATCTCCCTTATGTACTTCAGCATAGTGTCTAGAGACACTACGGAGTTGACATTTTTTCAAAACATTTCTTCTATGTTCGGTGACTCTACTTTTCAGGGGCCTGGTTGTCCTACCAATATATTTAATTCTTTTTGCTACCGAGCTGTGCACAATCTCCATGTGGAGTCTACTGTAATCCTACCAGAAATATGTTGTCGTATTTCAAGTATGTTTCCTAAGAATCAAATATTCTAATTAGAAACGTCTTGACAGAAGAGGACTTTTAATTGTTTAATTCCCTGGTAATCAATCTTCATGTGGGCCCACACACCTTCTATCCAGGTTAAAGCTATATTTTCATTGTCCTTGAGTTCAATTTGAGAGGACATATCTTTGATATATAGTTTTAGGGTTTCTTTCATATGATGTTCATCTTGATATATTTTTTTTTTTTTTTATTATATTTTATTGTATTAGTGGTAATTTATGTTTCTATTTGTGTTATAATAAATTAGATATTTTTTATTATTGTTGTTGCATGTGTTATCCTTCCTGACTGTGCCTGTCTGGGACCATCTTTTAATTATAGTGCATTGTTAGCGCAGCATCTGTGTGCTGTTTTTTTTTCAAAATTACGCTAGGGGGTAATATGGATCATCAATTCACACAAATGGAAGTTGAATTAAAGCTGGTTATAAAATAGTAGTAGGATGCATAAGAGGTAACAAAGCTACAGTGCATATATTGACAAATTAAGTTGTTTTTCTGCTTCTTAGACAGTATTGCTCAAGGTATATGAGGAAAAATGTCTAAAATATTTTATATACCGTAACTTGATTAAAATTAAATGTGCCCTCCATTGTTCAAGACGGGAAACGGGGAAGTTGTGGTACTGAAAGATAAGATGTGGCAAGGTCTACTTGGATTTATGCCTGTATCTGGGGGGATGTTGGGTGATATTGAGTGATCCTGTTAAATGGAGTGATATTATTGGTTTGAAGTCTTATATGATGTTCTATCTACGTATAAGTTTGTGGTTTTAGGGCATAAAATGCTTGCAAAAATAGTATGTAATCACTATTGTTCTGATTGAATTGAATGGTCTGTATTGTGCATAGAAGAATAAACTGAGCATATACTGAAGAGACTTCGTCTTTGCATTATTCCTGAAAACCTTAACAAGGGGGTTGCAACCCCCTATTTTTCAGCAGCTATTATCTCTATCATTATTTTTTTGTTTACATTTATGCTTTTGTGCTCCTAGTGGTATATTTTTGTGTGTCTTATTTACAAGTGTAAGTGCAAATGTAAATGTGTGTGTTATTAATCCATGCAAATGCGTTTTTACACGTAGCGTACTAAAAGCAATCACACAGTAAAACAATATTAATAAGTTTAGCTTACTTTATCCAATTATTTAATACAGAAGTGGAAGTTGCTCAATCAAGTTATAGGCTCATAGTAAGTGCTTGAAAGGGTGGGGTTATCCTGAAAAGAACAAACACAGAGAAAAATCCCTCAGCACACTGCTATAGACACCAAAGAAGCTGCCATTTCTACTTGTACATTAAAATGAAAAAGTCTCAGTTGCACACATTTGCAAATGTATGGAAAACCACCCGCCACTCGTTAGCGCATTTGCTAATAGGGTGGTCTGAACTCTAAACAGTGAGAGTCCTATATATTTGGGCCATACATATGTGTTTTTAAATTGAGAGCTAACTTGCCAAGAGGTACCCCAGAAGCCTCCAAATGGCAATACAATGCCAGCACTCCCCCTCTGCTACTGACACCAACATGCCTCTCAGAAAAAGAATACAGAAGTGGAAGTTGCTCAATCAATTTATAGGCTCATAGGAGGTACTTGAAAGGACGGGGTTATCCTGAAAGGAACAAACACTGAGAAAAATCCCCCAGCACACTGCTAAAGCCAGCAAAGAAGCTGCCATTTCTACTTGTACATAAAAATGCAAAAGTATCAATTATTTTACTTTTACAATAATTAGTTACTAGTTTCTGCTTTTTCATGTAGATGGCTTCAACCTGTTGAATGTTGGTCTTTTAATAAATAAAGTTCATAGAAATAACCTTATCACTTACTTATGCAATGGCCCTTTCCCTAATACACCGAAAGGGGCGGTGAAATGTTCTCTCTCGCTTCAGTGCCTCCACCCATCATCATCATCATCATCTATTTATATAGTGCCACTAATTCCGCAGCGATGTACAGAGAACTCATTCACATCAGTCCCTGCCCCATTGGAGCTTACAGTCTAAGTTCCCTAATATAGACACACATTCACACACACCGAGAGAAAGAGAGGGAGAGACTAGGGTCAATTTTGATAGCAGCCAATTAACCTACCAGTATGTTCTTGGAGTGTGGGAGGAAACCGGAGCACCCGGAGGAAACCCACGCAAACACAGGGAGAACATACAAACTCCACACAGATAAGGCCATGGTCGGGAATTGAACTCATGACCCCAGCGCTGTGAGGCAGAAGTGCTAACCACTAGGCCACTGTGCACCCAAGTCTTCTGTACAGCATGGTGGGATGCCGGACTGTAAGTGAATCTACAAGGGTTTGACTCGGGAACCCCCTGGTACCCGACTACATATATAATATGTAATACCTCTATATAATAATGTAGTGCACACTTTGGTTGCAAACAATCAACTGGGTGTTTATTTTGTGTTACGAGCCGCGGCTGTGCCCATAGCCGCCGCAATTCGCTCTCCTCTGCTCCCTGCATCCCGGACGTCTCCTTGGCGACCGGGACGTCACTTACAGCTTCCGGACCGACCGTTGGTAGAGCAATGGGCCGGACTCATAGATGTCAGTTCACCGGGTCCCGGCGGGGGATTTAGCTGGGCATGTGCATTGTAGGGGGCAATCTATTATCAGCCTCCTGGGGCTAATTATCTTAGGCTGTGCCTTCCTAGCTGTCTATTTAAGGCAGGGAGGATTGAGCCTCCCTGCCGGTTATAGCGTTCAGTTCCCTGGCTGTTGACCTGCTCCTGTACTCTGTTCCTGCACTTCTGGATAGATCCTTCTTTGTATGACCTCTGGCTTGCTTTTTGGACTGTGATTTATTGCTGGTTACACTGAACTCTACTTGTGACTCAGATATCCTGTCTTTGTGCTATCCTGACCGTTTGCTTCTACCTCATCTCGCTGCCTGCTTTTGCCCTGTGACCTCAGCCTGTTCTTGACTATGCTTATCTCCAGCAATCCTCCCCTTGCCCGCGCTACGGTTATATCCATAAGCTTGTACTATGCTGAGTTTAAGACCTGGGGGCATCTGAGTACCTGCAAGCGTGACGAGCTCTACGGGAAAAATGGCTACTATAGGTGAAGACCTCTACCACCTGTTCTACAAGCTTATGACAATAGCCATTAGGCATAGCATTTTGGGGAAAATAAATGGGAGAGGTGGAATAAATTTAAGGAAATTATGAACGGGATAAGTGGGACAGCGGGTAAGATATTAATCAAAGGCAGTAGTACAGTAATAACTAAACAACAAGATGTCCGCTATATATACATACACTGCCACCCCAAACACTCCCACAACGCACCCACATAGGTGTGAAAAAATAAATCAACAATAATCACAATCCTGCCATTTTTAAATAATTTGTGAGGTTAACTAATTAACGCTGGTGCACTTGTTGAAACATTGTAACTTTCATTATATCTCTGACAGGTAACACAGTCTCTGATATTTGTGCAGCATTAATAGTGTCACAGTGTTTGGTGTGGTTTTGTTACTTATCTCTCTCCTTTGAAGATGAGGGTCTTAGCCACTGTTGGGTTGTGGACTAACTGCAAGCCTGATCTTGCTAGCTGTCCCTCTTTGGTCACATGCAATTCACTAATAGCGGCTCAGGCTCCTTAGGCGACTTAATAGTGGATTTTCTGCAGTGATCAAGCTACAAGCCCTCTCTGTGCAAATCTACACCCAGCTTCTCTTTGCATAACTTGGGTATCCCTCTCTTCCTCTGTACACTTGGGAGTTTTGGCAGACTCTGCTGTCTACAAACACATCACTCCTTCTGTTGTCAGTTTTCTCCTTCCTGCCTCTCTCTCTTCTCCACACAGACTCTCTAGTATGGCTGACCTCTGCTTTCCATAGCAACCTCAGCACATGGCTGTTTAGTATAAGCCAGCCTAGTTACACTGCGTATGGTTTTCTACAGTATATATTCAATGCAAACATCTTTCCCACCATTTTGTTATGAGGGATGGGCTTATTTATCTTTCAAGAGTAAAGATGATGAATTCAACTGTGCATAGAATGAGGGGTAATAAGTACTAATGGATTTAACAAGATTTGCTGTTGAGAAGGAGTCTTAAACCTATGTTTAGTGTTTGAGGTCTTAGTGACCAGTAAATCAGTATTTAGGTACCCTATTCCCATATTGCAAAAGGAATAGGGAATTATCATTAAAACCTAGTACATGTTATACAGAACATACTTTATTATATATCTAGTGAGAACTCACTGTAGAATGATGCTCAGTAATTAGCAGGGGAATTGTTAGTGTACATCTTCAGCACTAATTACAATTCAGTTTATTCCAGCTTTGTGATTTACATCCACAATTAATTAGTGATCTATAAAAGTCCATCACATAGACAGTTCTGAGAGAACAGAGAACAGGCTCCACGTTGCTGTATCAGTGAGTATTGTTCATTAAATTGCCAACACTGAAGTTAGAGATGATTCTCATGTGGCTCATTCTGCAATACTGGACAAATAACACTATTATATTTACATTCATACACAAAAAATGTATTTGTCTCAAACAGTTGAAGTATTTTAAAAGGCTAAATGTGCTATCATTTATTTTTTTAAATTATCTGTTGTTGGAAAGGACATTTTAAAAACACTTCACAGAAAATCCATCTATTTATTAATTTCATAAATGTTGTAGTTTAATCAGACAAAAAGTTGGGGGCAAAATCTTTTCTTTTTTGCTTCTATTTCATCACATGTGTGACTGCACAATTTAGGGAAAAAAGCCAATAAAGTCACTGTTTATATAATAAGCAATATGATGATTTATAAACAATACATTATTAAACAACTGGAGCCTTCTTAGTAGTTAAGATAAAATCCATCTAGAAGGTTCAGTTGTCAAAATCCTGTTAAACTGCTGCAGGGCGGGAGTGAGACGCATCGTAGCTCAGCTCTAAGTCACACTGTAAATATAATGACAAGTGAGGCTTTTAGGACAAACGCACTTAAAGGGCGACAGGGTTTGTAACAAGCTGAATAATTACCTTGTGTGGTTTAACATGGGGTGGGTACCAGCCAATGGTGGCTCACGTGGGAGGGACCTCGATAGAATATAGCAGGCTGTACTTCCTGCTTGGCTTCACTTGCAGCACGAGATCCCACCCTCCCATCCCTCAATTTTAGTGGGGTTTTTAAAGTGGGGTAGGAAGGCACTGCGTTCAGCGGCTGATTAATGGGAGCACAGGTAGTTGGTCGTAGGTCACTGCCCCCTTTGAAGCATCAGTAACTCCTTTTGGTCCTTCGGTGAGGAGGGTCCCTGTTCGGCTCGGTGAGGGAGGGCAGCGTGAGTTGTAAGGGGCAGTCACTCTGACGTCAACTCAGCGCTAAGTATGTAGGGATTTGTTCCCCGTGATTTGAGGACTCACGGCGGTTTGCGCCAGTCCACTAAGTGATCTTGTGTTATCAGCTCGTGAGCTGTTACGCAGTGCTCTTTCTCCGCCACCATAGGTTTTAGTTAATATAGAATCCTTACAATAAAATTCCTGCCATTTCTTAATAACTTATCCAGGTCTACGTGTCTTTATTTGCATGCAAATGTTTAAAGTTTAAGGTTGATGTGAAGTTTGTGGGAACATACACAGTGAGCCCTTTAAGCTGCCCAGTGTTTGTCTACTGGTGACCATTTCCCTTTTCTGTTCCTTGAAACGGGGCAAGTCTGCCGGCAAAATGTGCACAGTTTTGAATCCAAACCTGAGTGATGTGAATATTCAGACAAGTATGGAAAGTTTGTTCATCTCTATTTACGAAGTAATTGTTAAAAAAAAAAAAGTATTTACTTCTTCATGTGCCTGTTTTTCATAAAAAGTTCAACATATTGAAGAAAAACAACAACATATACCCCAAACAGAACTGTGTGTGCGTCTATATAGCTTCACTCTCCAAGAAATGTTAAATATTATAAACAATAATTTAACATGTAATTACTGAAGCAACACAACTCACACCAAAGGGCTTTATAACACCAAGAAACAATATTGACAAGTAAAGATTTCCAACATGGTCAGTCATAATATTCATTAATATACCAATTAACTATATTTCCTATTATATTATATTATATTATATTATATATCACATTTTACAAGTTTTGTAAGGTCACCCAGCAGTGATTATAGGTTTTTATGACGATACTGTATTTTTGTCAACTGCTCAATTCAAAAGACCGAAACAATAATTTTACTATTTCTCTACTTTTTATTTAGAAAACAATATTACCAGGAGCACAAATGCAAAATTCAACATATTCTCCTCCCTCTGTGCTAATCCTCGGCTTTGGTGAAATTACAGATATAAATTACCTCTATAGTGTGATAACATTGGTTGGTTTTATGGTGATTGTTCTATCCAACTGTACAGTGATCATTACAATCCTGTTATACAAGAGTTTACATGAGCCTATGTATATATTTATATCCGCTCTATGTGTGAATGGTCTCTATGGCAGTAGTGCTGTTTTACCGAGTCTGTTCATAAACTTAATTTGTAAGACTCAAAATATTTTCTACACTGCCTGTATTATACAAGTGTTTTGTACTCACACTTATGTCTTGTGTGAAATCACCATGTTAGCTGTAATGGCGTATGACCGATATGTGTGTATTTTCAACCCTCTGAGGTATGTCAGCATAATGGCCTTAACCACAGCATTTAAGCTGATTTTTGCAGCTTCAATTTTTTCTCTTATATTAATTACTATTCATGTTGCACTAACATCCAGACTTCCTCTATGTGACAATGTCATACTCAAGATCTACTGTGACAACTGGTCAGTTGTGAGACTTTCCTGCATTGATACAACAGTGAACAATATCTTTGGTCTCTTTATTATAGTAACTTCAATGGTGGTGATGCCGTTACTCATTGCTTTATCTTACATTGAAATTCTGAAAGAATGTGCAAAATCAAAGGAAGTCCGAGACAAAGCAATGCAGACCTGTGCTCCTCAAGTTATATCCATCCTAATTTTTATTACTGGTTGTGTTTTTGAGGTTCTGCTCTATCGCTTTGTCCCTACCAGAGTCCCTTATGGACTCAGGGTATTCATGTCAGTGGAACTAATTGTGGTGCCACCACTTGTGAATCCTCTCCTGTATGGACTGAAACTGAAGGCTATAAAAGTGAAAATAGTGCAAACTCTTTTACATGGACAAAGTTAAAACAATAAATTAATAAAATAATAAATTACCAATTTAAAAACAAAAACAAATATATGATTACAACATTTGGATCTTTTGCTGGATAAAGAATCAATGTAGACAAATCGGAGGCCTTACTGACTGTGCTCTTCCTCCCAGGCTCCACAGTATACTGTCCCAATTAAAGATAGTGAAGGATAAACTCAAATATCTGGGTATCTTTGTACCTGCCAAGCTACATAATTTATATAAATGTAACTATACAAATATAATTGACACTATATTACACAAAATGAGTAAATTAGAAAGAAGTTAATCTCTCCATGCTTGAAAGAAATGCAGTTATTAAAACTGTATTGTTTCCAAAGCTCACCTACCCAATGCAGAAGATCCCTGTCAGTCTATCAACAGCAGACATTGCTAGATGTCTCAAGATGTTTTCTAAATTTCTATGGAATAAATGTACACCTGGAATTGCAAAATCAAAGCTGCATCTAGAACGCTACGGAATATGTTGGCGCTATATAAATAAATGATGATGATGATGATCGGAAGAGAGGAGGTATTGGCTTTTCTGATGTTGTGGCTGTTCTGCTATATTTCGTTATGCTTCAGGTTGGTTGCTACAACAGACTCACTATGTTCCGTACTCCCCATCCGCTCTGTTGCATATGCCCCCCCCCCATCTTCTCCCACCTGAGCTGGACAATAATGTCCTACTTAATGATACATTCCACACATTGCATGCGATTAATAAAACAATAAAAAGATCCCCTATGATCACCATGTATACCACTATGTGGGGTAGCCCTCTTTTCAAATCTGGATTGACTAAAAATCATTATCTGGAGTGGAACTGTAAAGGAAACTCTTCTACAAGAGATGTATTTGACCCTGGAAGATCTTTATAATCCTTCCAATAACTCTCTCAAAAACATTTCTTAGATAATAAACAATTACATATATCTACAGGTTAGTCATTTTGCTATGTCTGTGACACATAACAAATCTGTCCGGAGCCAGACACTTCCTGGAAAACAATAAGTGCAGAAGTAGATACCTATATCAAGACCTCTTAAAATCAAACAATGATAGGCTCTGGGGTCATTCGCTTAATGCCTGGTTCCATGGCATTCCTTCAATTTCCGATATTGCTATCTTACTAACTTATCATGATAAGTTATTAAAGTGTCTGAACTCAGCAAATTTACAAGAAGTACATATTAAAATGATTAATCGAGTCTATATTTCACAATCACAGAGGAAACATTTTGGGCCTGATTCATTAAGGAGAGTAAAGCAAACAACAAAAATAAGTAACTTTGAACCTTGGCAAAACCATGTTGTATTGAAGGTAAATTTAATATGTGAGGACAGATTTATAATTGGGGTAGGGCATAACCTAGATCAACTTGTAATGTCAGTGTAAAAATAGAGCTATCAAGCATTTGTGTCCTACATGGAAAAACAACCAGTATTTTCATTATGTGCAAAATAATAAACTAATATGCACCCCTTGCATTGTAACATGGTTTTGCCAAAGTTTGAATTTACTTATTTTTTTGCTTTCCTTTCCTTAATGAATCAGGTCCTTTGTGTCTAATGAACAGGACACTTGCCCGAAATGCCGACATTTTTCAGCCACCTTCTTTTGGGAATACTGGAAAATTACACGATTCTGGAGTAAGATTTTAGCCTTTCTAAATTCAATATTTGGGCTCACTCTGTGTTGGGAACCCACTCCAATACTTTTATACAATTATGATATCTGGAAAGATAAATTCCCTTCCAGTAATATCATTCCAATTGTAACTGTTATACTCACTGCGGCTAAAAAAGTAATTTTATGTAAATGGACCTCTTCTTCTCGTCTCTTCCTTACTGAAGTGAAAACAAAAGTATTAGAGCTCCTTTTCTTTGATAGAAGAGCGGCATTTCTGGATACCGAGAAAGGAGTTAGAAAATGTACTCTAAATGGAGTCCTTACATAGAGTCATTACCAGAAACTCAGCAAAATACCACACTTAAAGTGTATGAGTCCACCACCTGGTCCCTATATAGGAGACTGTAGCGGTTGATTATCATATATCATGACTCAAACACTCATTTGCTTTAATTGCAATAGGTGATGTACCCCCTTCTGCTGTCACTTGTATTGCAATAAACAGAACTTCCCCCCACCTCACCAGATCAAAAAGCTAATGGGTCTTGATACTTTATATCTGGTGTAACCCACACATTTATCTCAATCTCTTTCTTATGAGATGTTATATGCACTACTGTGTTTGCTAATAGCTATATGAGGTTTCAGGCCTGTTTTGTTTTATATTATTGTATGTTTCATGCTTAATGACATTGTGATACCTTTCACATAGTGGTACACTACATGCAATCATTACCTGTATCTATTTGTAGTTACACTTTTTCTCTGTATGTAATTCATCCATTACTTAGTAACCACTTATTTGTGTAATGGTCACAGAATGCCTATTTTTTTTTTTTTGAACAAACAAATAAAATGTTTATGAAAAAAAAATATCTAGAACATGCAATATATATGTGAAATAATAAGAATTTTCCTTTTTCAAGAAGAAATTGGTCCACATTAATTGCTTGTTATGTAATAGTATTATTAAGTCTGGACTTTCCACATTAGAGATGGGCAGGCTCTGTTCCCGAGAACCGAACCCACCCGAACTTCGCCTATCTGAGTACCGAGCCGAGCAGGCTCGGTACTATCCCGCCCATTCGGATTCGAAATCGATGCAAAACATCATCGTGACGTAGTCGGATCTCAGAGCTCGGTTATTTGAAAAGCATAAATACCCGCCTACACAGCAATACATCGCCATTTGACAGAGGGAGAGAGCAGGGTTAGGTCATAGAATATATTAGAGCAGGGACAGAGCAATAATTGTACACCTTATTCTTTCTATCATTTTTTCAATTCTGATACCAATTATATTAGCAATTGTTAGAGCAGGAAGTGAGGAGGATAGAGGAGGCATTTTTTTCAATATTTTGCACTACAAGTGCTTCGGGGTGTCCCATATTCCCCAGTGTGAAACAATCATTTTTCTGGCTGCAAAAAGACCTATTTTGCAGCACTATTTATTGAATATTTTGCACTACAAGTGCTTTGGCCTCATTAAAATGGATTCAAAGCAGTCCACATATGAGCAGGATCAGCAAGCAGGTGCTGGCACCAGTCCTGATGGTAGTGTTCCCAGTACATCATCTGGTAAAGCTTATGTAAAAGTACATAGTCTTTTTAAATCAGGGAAAAAAAGCACACACCAAAATTTTTTTTTATCGTGTTGAAGCGAAAAAGAAGTGTAACTGAGGAAAGGTTAGCTGCCAATAAAAAAAAAAATGCCAACATGCCATTCTACATATGCAGCGGCAAAGAAATAATGAGGCCTTCGCCTTTCTCTATTAGTGGGAGATCAAAAAAATGTTACTGAGCCTTCTTCTTGTACAGTCACTCGTGACCAAGCAAGACCAAGTAATTTGGAGTCTAAAAGTGGTGCACAACTACTGTTACGCGTGAAAGCCGAGCTGCAAGAAAACAGTAAGACATTAGAGGATAATGTATGCTCTGAATCAGATATGACACCAATCCCTGTGGAGAGTCCATCCACCAGTGTTATGTCTTATCGTGAGCATTCTCTTTGTGTACCCATAAAGAAGGGCCCTTTCAGCAGTTCTGCTAATGTGTGCCTGAACAGCCTGAGTGTAGCTGGTGATACACAAATTGAGGATGCCACTTTGGAATTAGAAGAGGATGAGGGGGAGATGTGTGTAGGCAAAGAGGGCGCTAATGATGATGTTGATGAGGATGATGCAGACAAATACCAAATTGCCTTTCTCAATTTCTATTTATATTCTAGAGTCTATAATGGCTGCATAAGTTTTCTATTTTACTCATAGTGGAGGGGGGTCTGATGCAGACAGATACCAAACTGCCTTTGTCCATTTCAATTTATATTGTACAGTCTATACCGGCTAAATTTTTTAATATTTTCTACAAGTGGAGGGGGGCATATACAGGAAGAAACCAAACTGCCTTTGTCCATTTGTTTATATATTTAACTATAAGTGTAGGCTGTAATATACACCCAAAGACGATGGCTGCATTGCCAATAGGCAAAGATGAAGAGTAAGGCAATCTGGTTTGTGTGTAGAATTAATGATGGCCTACCAGGAATTAAACAGTTTTTTTCATAATTTATTAGCTTTACAATTACCTTACTTATCCAAGACACAGGTGGAGCACTAAATTAGGTTATTTTAGGCCCCAAAAAATTGATTTTTAAACAAAATTGCAAAACAAAACCAAACAAAGCCAAAGACAAAACCAAAACACGCAAGGGTGGTTTTGCCAAAACCAAAACCTGAAGGTAATACAGATCCAAAACCAAAATCAAAACACGGGGGTCAGTGACCATCTCTGTTCCACATGCTGATGGTAACTATAATACATTTACAGTAGAACTATCAATTCTTTAGATATTTATTTGCTTTTATTCATATCTTTCCCCTTTATAATTGGAAAAATATGGGATCCCTGATCTGTTCATTTCACCCATGCTTTCCCCAAAATACAAAATCTAATTCTTCAGACCGCAGTGACAGCACAAGCGAGTTGACAGATATCAGCAGCTCCCAGTCCCTGGACAGTGTGGGACATCATCACTGCCTGGAGAGCAAGTAGGAGAAGCTCCATCTCTGAAGCAGTTTAGTTATGGAGTCCTTCTCCCTGCAGGGGTCCCAATTGGACCACCTGCATGTTCCTCCACATGTTTTTGGTGGGTCTTTTGGACACACAGGTGACTCTTCCCTCCCGTTCACCTTTTGACACGCCACCCTCCATTGGGCTGGCAGAGGTGGAAACAGTCTCCAATGGCTCACCTTCGCCAGTTAAGCAAGTCAGCCGGATTCGGATTAGGGGCACGAGTCTGGGGTGCTGGGGTTGTGGGACAATCCATCCGCAGGTGACTGGTTTTCCCACAGTTGTAGAACTTCTTCTTCAGCCTGGGCTCCGGTAGTCTCTGATAACTCCCAGGGACAGGGAGAATGGTACCCGAAGGGCTAGGTACTTGCTTTTGGGGGTGAGTAGAAGAGGGGTGTCCCCACTGATTGTACAGCCCTTTGAGGGTGGCTGTAAACCTGGTGCTTCTGCCAGTGTGGCCTCACTGCCACATACTGATCCGCCAACTGGGCCACTTTTTCCAAGGCTGCTGGGCTACGGTCCAATACCCACTCCTTCACCTCCGATGCACACCGGCGGTGAAACTGTGGTGGTCGAGTACTGATGGGACTTCTTTCCCTTACCTTGTCCTCCAGACATGAGTCAGGTTATTTTTTGGTCGGATATCCGGTGGTCAGGAGATAAATTCTTCAATGAGAGGGACAAGGGTTGGACAAATAACTTGGGTTTATTAATAACGCGGTAAAGATAATTTTGGTAAGCCACCGCGCCACTGACCCCTTCAACTCAATGGTATTGACAAAACACTCATTTGATCAACCTAGAGCACAATAGCATTTAACAGTGTGGTGAACGTGGTTGGGGCCCATAAATGACTTTTTCACGCCAAATAAACTGATGATCTTTTGTATTACACAGTCTCTTTTTTGTGTATTCACAGACCTCTCTATTTTCTCTCCTTTCACACTGTTCTCAGTACATAGCTCAGTCTGTTTAGTGTGATGTCACAGATCTCTATACTGGTTATTTGTTTTCAGTACTTTCCTTTTTACTCACACCTCTCTTTGGCTCACTTCTTATCTTCTTCTCTTCTTACACTTACTTCACTTTTAATCTGCTTATATATCACTTTGTCCGATTTTCATTCTGTCCCTATTTTTCTCTCTCAGTCTATGCAGACACAGGGATCTCTCTCCCTCAGAAGTCTAGAACTTACCTCTTCCCACTGCCTTCTGGGAGTTCACAGTTATTACCAAAGTTAGTGGACTTGTTGCTATGCCACACACTCCTCCTTCCTGTTACTCCCGGCAACCACCAACCACTCCCAACTGTCACTTCTCCCTCAAGAAAATATATATATATATTTTTTTTAAATCTTTATAAACACTTTTAACAATTAACAAATTAAATTAACAAATTAAAAACATATAGATACACCCCAGGGTACTCAGATTTTGGGGCACCACATTCACCCCCACTTTTTCAGGTGCGTGTCCTCACGCATTAAGACATAAAGGTGGTTGTTCTTTATCAACTCAAATCACACATCTACAACATTTATAATAGCAAACATTTTCAATGACAACAGTTTTAATATACATTATATACAACAGTTTCAGTGAGAAAGATCTCTAATCCTGATACCGCCGTGGAAGTGTACCCCTCGTACTCCTCGTGGAGCGTCTTAGTTCGGGATAGGGGGCCACCTCCACAGGCGCAAGGGATAATGGTAACTCGACTGGCGGCCGAGACTGACTCTGCAGTGGCATAGTAGCCCAGCCTACTGCCAATAGTAGCTCGAAAGGGTCAGTGGGCAGCTGAGGCAGAGTCCCTTCGCCATCATCTGGTTTTTCGTCCCAGTCATCCCTTGATATTTCTTCTGGCCTTGAGCTGGTTTCGGTGAATCCACTGTGGACGGGTGCCGTCTGGTCTCGAGATCTGGTAAACAGCCATCGTTGATATGGGTTCGGCCGTAATCACATACGGGTTCAACTCCCACTTGGAAACCAGCTTTCTCCGGGGGCGATTATTTTTCTTGAGGACGATGCTCCCTTCTGGCAGTCGGCAGGCCTGCGCATCCTGGTCGTAGTCTTTCTTCTGCTGTTTGTTCACCTCTTCCAGGCATTGCTGGACGATCAGGCTGGCCTCCCGCAGCCTGTCTTGATGCTCACGTACCCACGAGGTTTGTGGGGGCAAATGGGTTTCGGTGTCAGGGAGGTCGAGTTGCATGTCTGCTGGAAGCTTCCCTGCTCGTCCAAACAGCAAGTAGTAGGGTGAGTATCCAGTCGAGGTGTGACACGTATTATTATAGATGAAGTTCAGTTCGGCAAGCAACCTGGGCCACTCAAATCTTTGACTCGGGGTCAGTGCTCGTAGCATGTGGATAAGCGTCTGGTTCATACGCTCACAAGCGCCATTCCCTTGGGGGTGGTAAGGGGTCGTGCGTAGTTTGTGGCACCCGAAGAAAGCGCACAATTCCTTGAATAGCTGAGATTAAAAAGACGGACCTTGATCGGTCTGGATCTTCTGCGGGAACCCATAGGGTTGGACAAACGCCCTCCAAAAGACCTCGGCGGTGGTTCGGGCTGTTAGGTCTCTTACTGGCACGGCCACTGCAAATTTCGTGTAGTGGTCCACCATGGTGAGGACGTATGTGTATCCCATTGGACTGGGTTCCATCTTCACATGGTCGAGGGACACCAGCTCGAGGGGCCTGCGGATACAAATGGGATGGAGTGGTGCCTTTTCTGTGGCGGTGGCTGGTCTCCGGGCCGTGCAAACCATGCAGGCCTTACACCAATCTTCAGTGTCTTGGCGCAAGTTATGCCAGTAAAATCGGTTCCGAAGGGTAGTTTCGGTCTTCTTACTCCCAAAGTGCCCTGATTCGTCATGGTAGGTTTGCAGCACTGTGTCTATTGCAACTCTGGGTAGGAGGATTTGTTCCTTGGCCAGGTGCGTCTTTGGGTCGATACATCTGCGATACACCAGTTCCCCACGGATTACTAGTCGATCCCGCTGTCTCCATAGTTGTAGAAATTCTGCGGGAGCCACATCTCTCTCAACCGGGGATAGTTCGCGTCGGGCTATCAGGTAAGTATTTCACCAGTTGGATGTGTGGGCACCCTTGTTGCCATTTGGTCCATTCTTTGTGGCCCACTGGGTCTGACCTCGTCATGTCCCCGACGTCCATTACATTCTGAATGGGGGCCTGCGCAGGACTCCGGAAGACTGGGATCTCATCCTGGTCTCTGGCATCGCTTTCTAACTCCTCTTCTTCGGGTAGCGGCAACGCATCAGCGTTTGTGTTGCTGCGCCCGCTCCGATATTCGACTGTATAGCGGTAGTTGGCGAGCCTAGAGGCCCAGTGTTGTTTTAATGCTCGTAGGCGGGCGGTATCCTGGTGAGTCATGGGGTTGCAGTCCGTCACCGCGACGAAGGGGGTGGCCGCCAGATAGTCCCGGAATTTTTCATTCACCGCCCACACCAGGGCCAGAAATTCTAACTTGAACGCACTGTAATTAGCGTTGTTTCGTTCAGTCTTTTTCAGGCTGCGGCTGGCATAGGCAATCACGCGTTCTTGCCCTCCTTGCACTTGGGCCAGTAGCGCCCAAAGTCCCTGCTTGATGGCGTCCGTGTACAACTTGAAGGGGATGCTATAATCCGGGTATGCCAGGAGTGGGGCTTCTTTGAGCACTTTCTTCAGGTGGTCAAACAAAGATTGTCGGGCGTCACTCCACTCAATCAGAATCTTGCGATTATACCTGTCCTTGGGGATCCCACAAAGGAGTTCTGTTAACGGGGTGGCCACTTTAGCAAAATCACGGACGAACCTTCGGTAATAACCGACGAAGCCGAGGAACCGCCGAACATCTTTAACGGTTCGTGGCACAGGCCATTCCAGCACCGCTCGTATTTTCTCCGGATCCGGGGAGATGCCTTTTGCGTTTACGATGTGTCCCAAGTACTGGACTTCGGGTTTCAGCAAGTGGCATTTACCTGACTTCAGTTTCAACCCGTATCTCGCTAGTTGCTGGAAGACTTCCTGCAGATGTTGGATATGCTCGGGGTATGTTCGGGAGAAGACAATAATATCGTCCAGGTACAGGAGTATGGTCTCGAAACTCCTGTGCCCCAGGCAGTGTTCCATCACTCGCTGGAACGTGGCCGGGGCATTACATAGCCCGAAGGGCATTCTGTTGAACTTATATAGCCCCATGGGCGTCACGAACGCCGTCTTCTTCTTATCCTCCTCTGCCATCTGCACTTGCCAATAGCCACTGGTCAAGTCAAGGGTGGAGAAGTACTTGGCCATCTTGAGAGCTGTCAGTGACTCCTCTATGCGGGGCAACGGGTACGCGTCTTTGTGCGTTACGCTGTTGAGTTTCCGGTAATCTACACAGAAGTGCAATTGTCCATCCTTTTTCTTTACTAGTACCATGGGCGCCGCCCAGGGGCTGTAGCTCTCCCTGATCACCCCATTGGCCCTCATGTCCTCCAGCATCTGTCGGACTGGTTGATACAGTCCTGGGGCTATTGGCCGGTGTCGCTCTTTGATGGGGCGGGCATCCCCCGTCGGGATCTGGTGTCGGATCCGTTCTACTACCCCCAATTCGGATGGATTCCTGCTGAAGGCCTCGGCATTCTCTCAGACGGCCTTTAGGACTCCTTCTTTATGGTCTTCATGAGTTGCTCCATCACCAATATGTATTTCGTCCCACCACGGGGTGCCTGGGTCACTTTTGTGGCTCTCTTCAGCCGTCGTTTGGCCCTGCTGGGCGGGCCAGGATGTATGCAACACGTCTTGGAATGTGGTCCATAAAAGGGTGGCCAATGGTTGGTGCCGATACAGCTTGACCACGTGGTTGTGTGGGTTCAGCACCCTCACTGGGACACTCCCATTTTCCACTGCCACCAAGGCGCTGGCTACCACGACCTCTTGTCTAGCTGGGAGCAAACATGACTCAATCAGGGCTTCATATCTGCAGCCGCTGGGTCCGCAGTGGGCTTTACCCCACACAATCGTTTCAGCATTGGGTTGGAGTTTTACGGGTTTTCCGTCTGTCAGACGGACCTTGCCGATTTCTCCTGTCTTTTGTACAAAACGCTGATGTCCTTGTAGGACCTTGATTGTCTTCTGTAAGGCCTGATGACCGGGGGAAGCCGCTTGGGTTAATTTACCCTTCAATGTCGCCACTAGCTCATCCGGGCATCTTTGTAGCACATTCATCCCCAGGATGATGGGGGCTATTTTCCCTTCACAGGGGGTGGTGATAGGACAGCCTTGTCTTGGCAACAAGGTCGCTCGATCTGGATGTCCGCTTCCCAATACCCTTCACATGCAATCTCAAGGCCGTTACTGGCGATCAGCTGCAGCCAGGCTGGGGGTGGTGATAACAGCTGCTCTTTGCCCAAATACTTGTGGAATGTAGGAAGTCGGATGGTCGTAATCTGCGACCCCGTGTCAAGCATAACCAGGGTCTCCACTCCATTAATTGTAAGGGGTAAAGTGGTACATTGTCCGATGAACTGGGGCCTCCAATTTTCTGGATCCGGATCTATTCCCGTGGCTCGACCCGAGATTCGGCCCTCGAATCTCGAGGTGTCAGAGTTTAAATGTTCGGTTTGGTCGCAGTTTCGTTCTATGTGTCCTATCCCATGGCACCGGCGGCATATCGGGCGCCCTTGACCATCGAATTGGTTAGACGATCGCCGTACATACTCGAGAGGTGGCTCCCACCTGCCTCGGATTGGTCTTTGTCTTTCGGGCCTCCACTTTGGTTCCCCGTAGGTGGGTGCCGGTGGCCTCGCCATTTGGCGCATCTCTCACTGGATTTCTGCCATTCCCACAGCCAGCTCCTCCATTTGCTTTTTGAGCGTTTGTATTGGGTCTTCGGTGGGATACTGACCGCTCTGTGTTACCGATTCTTGGGCCCGTGTTAATTTTTCTGTGCTGCTTGCCATGGCTCTTCTCGAGCTTGCGCTTTCTCTGAAGCCCACCAATTCCGGGTATTCTTCCTCCCTTCTCCGTTGGTTACCGACAATGGCGATGGCGGTCTCTTTAAACTCTCGGAAGGTTTTGCCTGGCATCTGTGCCTTCATCAGTCGTAGCTGAATCTTGACGCTTTCTTAGGCGACTCCTTCTACGAACTGTACGGTCAAGGCTTCGTCCGCGTTTCGTACTTCCTCTTTGTCCACTGCCTGAATGGCTCTTAGCATCTCTTGTAGGCTCAGGGCATAGTCCGGCAGTGTCTCGTTTGGTTGTTGCTTGCGAGCATATAGTTTCATCTTCAGCTCCGGAAGAGTTCTTGTCTCAAACGTTGTGGAAATTTTTTTTAAAACTTGTGCCGCTTCTTTCTTGTCGTCCCTCGGCTATGAGATTACTTCTCTGAGCGCCGACCCTGTGAGTTGCCCTATTACGATCTCCACTTTCTGCTGTTCATTCAACGGGTATAGCCGGAACATGGATTCCAGTTTGTTCTCGAATTCTGTGAATGAAGTCTTCTGTAGCTTGTCGTCGTCTCCGCTGTACTTCGGGAGCCATGGGGCCCCGAAATAGTACGGTAGGGTTATGGGCATATTAAGTGTCGCTGCTGGGGCGGCCTGTTCTGGGTTTTGTGGCCCTGCCGATTGCGCTGTTCCCCCGCCTTGTTGCTGATCCATTTTTCACTGAAGGTATTACTCTCCTGATGCACTCGTATCCTGTTCGGTTTGACGCCAAAGTTATGTGGTGGTCGAGTACTGATGGGACTTCTTTCCCTTACCTTGTCCTCCAGACACGAGTCAGGTTCTTTTTTGGTCGGATATCCCTTGGTCAGGAGATAAATTCTTCAATGAAAGGGACAAGGATTAGACAAATAACTTGGGTTTATTAATAACGCGGTAAAGATAATTCTGGTAAGCCACCGCGCCACTGACCCCTTCAACTCAATGGTAATGACAAAACACTCATTTGATCAACCTAGAGCACAATAGCATTTAACATATAATATACAATAAATCAATTTTCAGGTAAATCACTTAACATTAATATTCAACTAAAACATTTTGTGCACCAATATTATCCCTGGGTTGAATTGTGCACAGGAATTTAGTAGAAGTGGTGCACGTGGTTGGGGCCCATAAATGACTTTTTCACGCCAAATAAACTGATGATCTTTTGTATTACACAGTCTCTTTTTTGTGTATTCACAGACCTCTCTATTTTCTCTCCTCTCACACTGTTCTCAGTACATAGCTCAGTCTGTCTAGTGTGATGTCACAGATCTCTATACTGCTTATTTGTTTTCAGTACTTTCCTTTTTACTCACACCTCTCTTTGGCTCACTTCTTATCTTCTTCTCTTCTTACACTTACTTCACTTTTAATCTGCTTATATATCACTTTGTCCAATTTTCATTCTGTCCCTTATTTTCTCTCTCAGTCTATGCAGAAACAGGGATCTCTCTTCCTCAGAAGTCTAGAACTTTCCTCTTCCCACTGCCTTCTGGGAGTTCACAGTTATTACCAAAGTTAGTGGACTTGTTGCTTTGCCACACACTCCTCCTTCTTGTTACTCCCGGCAACCACCAACCACTCCCAACTGTCACTTCTCCCTCAAGAAAATATTTTTTTTTTTTTTTAAATCTTTATAAACACTTTTAACAATTAACAAATTAAATTAACAAATTAAAAACATATAGATACACCCCAGGGTACTCAGATTTTGGGGCACCACAAAACTGCTCTCTGCAAATTAAGTCCACTAATTCTTCCTTGGCGTCAGATCCATTAATCTATCTTATTGCCAACTGCCGCAACTGGTTGGCAAATTCCTCATGGTTGATATGGGTGCTTTTAGCCAAGTCTCAAAACTTCTGCCGGTAGGTGTCTGGGGTTATAACATAGCGCATAAGGAGGGCCGTTTTACCACATCGCAGTCTGCACAGTCCTCTGGGGCTTCCACTGCATGACCTTGTAGCGTGGCAACCAGGTACTTTACCCACTCCTGTTTAGGCAAGTCATGGAGGCTACAAAACATTTCCAACTCCTGCAAATGTCCATCAATATCTCCAACAGTGTCATCAAAATTGTTAAAGTGGAGAGAGCCCAATCTGGGCACAGCAGATGACAGTTCATGAGCCGCTGCAGGAGGCGGTGCCCACCGATTGTCCCACAACTTGATGATAAGCAACCGCTCCACCTCAGTTGTTTTGTCTCCCAGGGACTCCAGCTGCTGCATTAGTACAGAAAAGTTACCCTCATCACGCTATTGAACTTGCACAGCTGGGTCACTCTGTGGGGGTTTACTGTCACTGGAAACAGGTGCAGTGTTCTGGGATGTTACTGCAGGTACCTCTAGGTTTGGCGTTACCGTCTCCTCCTGGTCACTGTCAGCTTCCTCATCTGCTGACCCATACTATGCATCCCAGGCCTTCAGGGCCTTTTTAATTTCACTTCTTGTTGCTGTGTAATGAATTTATATCTTCTTTGTTTGGCATGGTATCTCGAGGTCCGCCTTGGACATTTTACTGTACTTAGATATCCTGTGCGTTCTCCTGGCTGCAGTTATTCCTCTCCTGAATAACTTGGCTCTTCTGACTGGTGCACGAAAAGCCACCTGGAGTTATCCCACCGCTTGCCACCAGAAATCTGTGACAGGATGGACCGCCTATGCCCCCCTGTCTGTTGTTGCTGGGAATCATTTGGGTTAACTTGCCACCGTTCCCTTTCAGTATCCCAAATGCGCCCTCTAACTGCAGTAGGAGGGGCTTACAAATGCTGCCACCACTTGACTCCTTACCGGCATCCAGAACCAGGTTTCTTCTAGGTAACTGACACAGCTAGTGTACCCCGTTACTGGTGCACCTGGGCTGGTACCCCTGACCTCTTCCTATGGATCAAAGTTGCTGTGGATGGATTCCACCTGTCCTATCACAATGGCCACAGCTGCTGGTTAGCAAGCAGAGCGTTGGTATCACAAAGCTGAGTCCAAATCTCAGAACAGCCGATAACAGGTTAGAGTTGGGTCTAATCTGTAGGTCACAGGAATCAGCATAGAGAAGTTTGCAAGAAGGTTTTTGAAGCAAGTGATGTTTATTTGCTCTTACACTGGTTGAACGTACTAGTGATCATGTCAGATGGAACAAGAAGAACAACCTTTAGTACAAAACAGTGCTGTGCTTATGCACATTTGGAGACTAGTCTTAGCAGGAGTTAAACCGTCCTCCTGTCGCTTTAACCAGTCTGGGTTGATTCATGCAGCCTGTATGTGAATCAACCCAGAGAGGTCAACACCTTTTTACATATAAGCTAGTGGCAGGGGGAAGTATACTTTCCCCCTGTCCATGAGCTGCCAGGGAGAGGGGGGCTCAGCCCAATCTCCTCCGCTGCTGCCTCTCTGTCTGGGGTGGGAAATGTATCTTTTAAATCTCCCGCCGAAACTGACTTCCAGGGACTGGGCTCCGGGGTCTGGCTCTGTTCACTTGCCAAAATTAGTACTCAGGGAGAGCAGCCAGTTCTTGTCACTAGTTGAAGCTCTTTGAGCTCCAGCAAGGGACTTAGCTTCCTGGGACCCCCTGGAGGTGCTGTACCTTCTGGACCCAGTGGATTCTAGGAGGCTGGTTTGGAAGTCCCTCTGGCAGCCTCTGAAGCTGACTGCCGGGGGGGTGAAAGGTCCAGGGCTGCTTCTCCAGCCCCAGCATAGGGTAAGTACTTTTCGTTATTTTACACATATATGCAATCACTTTACACACATTTTTACATTTAAAATATACACAGTTACACTCTTTAAGTGCTGAGTGCCGGTTCTTTACCGGCGCTGCAGCGCCTACACATATACATCTCGCATTCATTTTTATTATATTGCACTTTTACCCTTCCTTGCGCCTAGCACCGGGGTTTAATCCCTTGCATGCTGCAGTGCTGGGTGCTACCCAGTCAGCGCTGCAGCACACACATATAAAACATTTTTATTTACAATTAAAACATTTTCATTAATAACACTTTACGCTGCACCTAGCGACGGTGTTCAAACCCCTCCGGCGCCGGTTATTAACCCTCCCGGCGCCGGAGTCCATTTCATAGCTTGTGCAAGGCTGCCCTTGTCTCCTTCAATTTCTTGTATTCTGACTAGGACATGTTGCAGTGCCTCTTACTGGACCTTCTTTTACCTCTTGAGGAAGGTTCCCAACTGAATAAATTTCTCCCCTATTACAAATTTATGGGCCTCTAATAGAGTAATTTTGGAGATTTGATTGCTGTCATTAAGAGAGGTATATTCCAATAAGCACCTCCTCCAATTGGATCTTTAATATATATCTTGTAAAAGTGTCTCATTAAAATGCCAAGTCCAGTCCTTATGAGGAGGATCAACTATAGACAGAGTAATACAGTTTGTTGCATTTGTCCTATCTTGGCATGAGTAGATGGAGTTGCATATGTCCTATAAAGAAATGATCAATTCTGCTATATGTGGATTGTTGAGGCTAGAAATAAGTGTAGTTTTTTACATCCTGCTGAATTATTCTCCATGCATTGGCCAACTGGTGGTCATGAAACACTCATCTCGCCCACTGGACTTAAGGATCAAAGAGCCCAATTAAGGTCTTTTCCCACTACCTTCCTGCTGCAGAGAAATCTGTTCCAACAAATGGAATATGAAAGAGGGTTGACCCTGAGTTTGTGCATATTGGAACATGTACATTTGAATAAATATTTCCCCTATTATTATTATTATTATTATTATTATTATTATTTATATCTTGATTTATATGGTGCCACAAAAGGTCAGCAACACCGTACATAGAGCATGGACAAAACAGAGTTGGCATACAGGGCAGTACAAAAAAAATCAAAAACAAGGTGCAATTAAACCAAATCAGCTGGGAACAGTTGCACAGAACAAGGAGGTATAAGTGAATTCTACAACACTTAGAAGCTAGGAAAGGAAAAACGAGGTGGGGAAAAGCAAACAGAACCTGTGCCGAGCAACGTTGGCAAATCCCCCTACCTTCTCCTTCGAAAAATGATTGCAACTCCTTTGGATTTGAGTTTGGGATTATTTCTACAATTAACCTGGCGGAATTTGTGATTAATTAGAGAGGGTGTTGAACAAAGACAATGTCAATTTTCTCCATGTGAAAGGAAAGTAATAACCTAGAACATTTCTTATGGATATTCAAACTCTTGACTGCAGTAGATATGATCTTTAATTTAAAGAAGATTGGGTACATTATTGCTCTAAAACCTGCAGAGGGTCAGGCTTTCTGCCTCTTCAGACTGGTGCATAAACTCAGAAAATCTGAGGTGGGGGTGGACAAAAACAGAAGGGATAGGGGAAAAATAGAAAAAAGAGGCAAAGGAGGTGGATGACAAAGGGAGAAGAAGACAAAAATAACAAACATGAATAAAATAAACCATTGAATACATGAGAACTTCCCTGCTGAGGAGAGGATAGTATGTTGGTGTCCATCATGTACAAGTGTTGGATGAGCGGAATTGATAGTTGGGGTAAAGGTGAAAACAACCGCAGCAAATAACAATTAAAAACCAGTGCATTGGTGTCACCATCTTGGATTCTGTCACATGCTCCTCTCAGCCAGTCAGAGTGCTGCTTCAGCTCAGCTGACCACAGTCTACAATCAAGGTATAACAGTTCCTAAAAAAGGACTTCCTAGATCTCAAACCCTTTGTTAGTGCAACGCTGATTCCTTAGACGTCAACCTGGTTTCTAGCAGTCTGCAGTCTTCTCAGTTAATCCTCCCAGACAAAACAGTCAGCAATCCAGTTCCAGTCCAGTCCATCAATGTGGTTCCAGTCTGGTTTCTATTGCTAAATTTTATCACTATCTTGATATTTTTGACTTCTTGCCAGTCTCCTATGCCATTCATATTTAGTAATTTCCTGAACTCTCACCACCTGCACCAGTTCCTTCCTTGTCATGCGATGGAACCTAATCAAACCACCCAGGTTTGTGCAGGTAGTCATTAAAAGAGGGATGAAATAGTTGCATGCTTTGATCTGGACGGAAGATCCTCTGTAGGCCAAGTGTCTCACAAAACAATGTAAGGTGGATTGAGAAGTGTTGCCTAATTGCCTTTGTGTGATGCCTAAATGCTCAGAGGAAATCCCCAGTAGATCCTAATATTCTTTTTCTATGTTCATCGGTTAGCGACAGGTAGAGGTACCGTTCTTTGAGTGTCTGCAAAGACATATCTTAGAAACTTTGGATTTTGTTGGCTTTGAACTCTATGTCCTTGATCCTTCTAGCTTTTTGCACAGTCTCCTCCTTAACATTGTAGTAATAGAGGCAGCAGATAACATCTTGCGGTTCTTCAGTCTATGGGCTTCTTGACCTAAGCGATCTGTGCACCCTGTCAAAAATGATTATTTTGTTGGGGTCAGTGTCTAGTTTTTAAGTAAATTTTTTTCATGAGATCGTCAATGATGCCCTGAGAGGGTACATCCTCTGAGACACCTCTGACCTTCAGGTTGTTACATTTTTTTTTTTAAAATCCAGTATTTTTATTGAAATTTTTTAAGATATAAACATACTAAACAACAAAAAGAAAAACAATCGCATACATATTGGAATTAAATGACGGAATTTACAAGATTACATTAAAGCATAATAATAATAAATGTGCTATATTCATTCAGGATCATACATCGTAAATGCTTATACATAAGTATGTTACACATGTAGGGTTTATTACATGGACTCAGATACTTATTATAAGAACTGCGGTAGCCATACATTTAAGTAGATAGAGCATCTGTACTAGATGACATAGGATAAAATGGAGACTCTAACCATCTGTACCATATATTCTCAAATTCCTTCAGAGCCTGTCTGCTAGTATAAACAAATCTCTCGTGCCTTATGGTGGTATTGACCAGTGCCTTCCAATTTTTAACCGTGGGACTCGTCGAGGCAAACCACAGCCTCGCTATACAGACCTTAGCCAACATCAATAACTGTGAAATGTACATTTTTGTCAGTTTATTAACTTTCCCCTTCAATCGGAGCCCAAAGAGACAAGTGGCCGGTGAACTAAGAGACACTTCAATTCCAGTAACCTGAATACATCTCCTGATCCTTCGCCAGAAGATTTGTATACATGAACACTCCCATAGAAGGTGCCAAAAGTTAGCATTGATCGAATTGCATTTCGGACAGTTAGGGGTAGCATTCGGGCAAAATTTTGCCAATCTAATAGGGGTAAAGTAGGCCCTGTGTAAGATAAACACCTGTATTTGTTGAAATTTTAATGATGAAGTATAACCTTTAGTACTGTCTGTAACCATTTCCCACTCCTTGTCTGATAAAGGGCCAATATCTATTTCCCACTGATTCCTCAAACCATCCAAATCATCTGCAGTGGATTCATACAGAAGACATGAATACATTCGAGAGATCAGACCTCTATAACCCAAGGCCTGTAATTGTTTCCTCAGTGGATCCACCCCAAACACCAAAGTCTCCCCTTTAAATTGTGTGTTTAGGGCGTGTCGTAACTGAAGGTAAGAATAAAACATTGTTCTGGGTACAGAGAATTCCCCAACCAACTGTTCGAAGGATTTAAGTACATTTGTATCATAAAGCTGACCTACCGACACCACACCCAACCGAGACCACTCCCTGGCCCTCTTCACTGTATTCAACTTCTCAAATTTCTTTGCCCCCCAGATAGGAGTATATGGATCAATGTCAGTTTGTTTCATTATTTTATTACAGATTGTCCAAATCTTATCTGCTTGAATCAGGAGCGGAGGAGCCCGCATACCAAGTCGCCCCACCAGCAGTGACTGTAAGGGAGTGTGATTAGAATTAAATTGGTGTACCAACACCCAATGTAGCTCATGGTAATCGGGGTCCGAAACCCATGCCTTAAGGTGGACCAATTGAGAGGCAAAATAATATAATTTCAAGTTAGGAAGTGCAAATCCACCAGAAGATCTGGATCTATACAGCGAGCTGAGCTTGACCTTAGCCCTTCCCCCTCCCCAAACCAATGAAATCAAATAGCTATCAATGCATCGGAAAATGGAGGGTGGAATATATACAGATGACTGCTGGAGTATATATAAAAACTTTGGCTGCACCATCATCTTAATTAAATTTATCCTACCGGAGACAGAAAGTGGGAGCTTCTTCCATTCATGAGTTTTTTCTTTAATGTATTTGATCTGGGGCCGCAAATTAAGTTCTACATATTCAGCGGGGGTATTAGAGATCCATATTCCCAAATATTTGAATTTCGATGCCCATTTTAACTGTAAGCCTTCTGGCATTGTCACGGGACACTCCCATCCCAGAGGGAACACGCTAGATTTATCCCAATTAATTTTTAGGCCGGAAAAAAACCCAAATCCATCAACCACCCGCAGCAAATGTTTTAGAGAAGTGTTGTGATCTGAAAGGAACAACAGCATATCATCTGCATATAATGCCACCTTATCCTCTCTGTCCCACAATTTCTCTATCATGCCGGATCTTACAGGCCAGCGGCTCTATTGCTAATGCAAACAGGGCCGGAGACAACGAGCATCCCTGTCTAGTACCCCGCTCTAATTGAAATTGTTGAGAAAGATGCCCATTGACACAGACCCGCGCAACTGGATGTGAATACAAAAGTTTAACCCATTTTATAAATTCCGGGCCCACTCCAAATCGGGACAATACCTCCCACAGGTATGGCCACTCCACCGAGTCAAACGCCTTGGCTGCGTCCAAGGACACCACAACTTCGCTCTCAGAAGAGGGTGACCGCACCTGCAGGAGAGTATACAGCCTTCTAAGATTAATAGACGTGGACTTGCCCGGCATAAATCCCGTCTGATCTGGATGAATTAATTCCAGTACCACTCTACTTAACCTCAAAGCCAGTAATTTTGCTAGAATCTTAACATCATTTGACAAAAGTGAAATCGGGCGGTAGGACTCAGGGTACAACAAATCTTTCCCTGACTTAGGCAGCACCATCACTATTGCCTCTGCCATTGAAGGGGAAAGAGCGCCAATCTCACCCAGCTCGCTGAATGTATCCAACAACCTAGACACAAAAAAGGGCCGGTGTTTTTTATATAATTCAATTGGGATTCCATCTACTCCAGGGGCTTTACCATTAGGGAATGACATAATAGCTATATCAATCTCTTCAAGAGTAAAGGGTGAGTCCAAAAACTCCCTACTATCATCGGAGAGGACAGGAAGGGAGATACCATTCAAATACTGCTGTAACGTATCCATGTCATATCTGACCTGTGACTTATATGTATTCGTGTAATATTTATGAAATATCTCAACAATATCAGGCATCAGATACTTCTTAACCCCACTGTCATCACAGATAACCGGTACTGCTGCATTTGCCCTCTCCGCCCTTGTCAGATAAGCCAGGAAGCTACCATTTCTATCGCCCTCTGCATATCGTATATGCTTAGAAAACAGAAATTTACATTTGGATTTCTCAAATACATACTCTACCCACTCTCTCTGGGCCAACTGCCATAATCCCCTTGCAACCTCAGTTTTGTCCGCAATGTATTGTGCTTCTAAGGATTTACACTTTTTCTCTAATATCTGTTCTTTTTGTCTGGGCGACTTTTTAATTTCAGCTATGCCAGCAATTAATGTCCCCCTTAGGAAAGCCTTAAAAGTGTCCCAAACTATAGGTGGCCTTGCTGTTACCAGATTATCTACAAAGAAGCCTTCCCACTGTGTCACCAAGGTCGCTCCTGTACCCATCAAGGAGAGCCAGAAGGGATTTAATTTCCAAAAGGACTGGCCTCTATCAATTGCAAAATCAATAGATAGGCAGAGGGGCGAGTGGTCAGAATATCCCCTAGCCCTATATTCCACGCTCCTTACCAGCGGTACCAGAGAGTGTGACAGCAGAGCCAGATCAATTCTTGAAAATGCATTATGTGATGTAGAAAAGCAGGAGAATTGGACCTCCTCTGAGTGCCTCAAACGCCATACATCTACTAACCCCATTTCCTCAACCAGAGCAGAAAAAGCCGACTTAGAGTTGCCAACTACAGCATTTTTCTCTCGCCATCTGTCCACCTCTCCATTTATCACATTATTAAAATCCCCTATACAAATGGCTGGAACATCTGGGAACAATGCCATGAATTCTCCACATTTCCTTAACACCTCACCATTATACGGTGGGGGTATATATACAGCTAACAGAATCACCGGAACCCAATTAATGACAGCCTTCATCAGTACAAACCTTCCCCCTGCATCCACTTGAATTTTTTCCAAGGAGAAGCAGAGACGTTTATGTACCAATATAGAGACCCCTCGAGAATTAGTCGTGTACGTAGAGTGGTATGCCCTACCTACCCATGCTTTTTTAAGGGCGAGTATTCTATCACCATGTAAGTGAGTCTCCAATAGACAAAGAATATCAGGATCATTTTTTCTAATTTGTTTTAGTACAAGAGAACGTTTCACAGCATTATTTAGGCCCCGCACATTCCAGGAGAGAATTTTCAGCTCCTTATCAGATGTACCAGAATACATATAATACTAGTCCCTCTTATCTCACTACCCCACATCCCACACCCCTGCAGAGCATACATTGACATATTTATAAGCACATATAATCCTTGTCTATATATTTGCGATAACATTAAAACTACCCACAACTTAAATAACTTTAATACTAAACCCATACCCCCACCCTGTATACTCCACCCAACTTAAGTATACCTTAAACCCTAACTAAAATTACCTTAAGATATTCAGCAGGCCAGCACACTACCAAAAAAGGTCACCCGCCAACCCGCAAAATACCAGAAGATAGAGGAAGGAAAAGGAAGGAAGGAAAAGGGGCGAATTGAGACAAGAGAGGAAAAGAACGGCCTTAAAGCCATGGGCTCTCTAGCCCATTACATTTTTTTTTCTTTTTTTTTTACAGTGGACCTTTCAATATTAGTTTGAAAATCACAGACCCCACCTGAGCGAAATACATTTTTTTTTTTGTACCTCAGAAGTGAAATTACATTATGTATAGCAAATACCATGCATAATATCAATGACAAATCAGCAATGTCCAAAGGACTATCAGGAGAGACATAAAAAAGTACTCATCCAGCATCAGCGTGCAGCAGCAGCTAGGTGGTCCAACCAAATTGCAGCCTCTCGGGGAGTATCAAAAAAGGATGTACGGCCCTCCAAAACCACTCTCAACCGGGCAGGGAAAATCATGGCATATGGGATCTGTAAATCTCTCAATCTTCTCTTCACCGGAATGAATTGAGCCCTGTTCTTTTGTACATCCAGAGCGAAATCAGGATACATTGCTACTCGCTGACCATTGTATTCCACTGAACCTTTCTGCCTAGCCAAGCGTAGAATGGTATCTCGGTCACGATAGTGCAACAATTTGGCTATGAAGGTGCGTGGGGGGGCTCCAGGAGGGGGTGCTTGAGTTGGAATACGGTGGGCCCGCTCCACTGCGAATTGGGCTGTAAATGAATCTGTACCAAACAGTTGGATTAACCACTTTTCCAAGAAGGATTCTGGGGAGACACCTTCTGCCTTCTCGGGCAATCCAACCAACCGAATGTTGCTGCGACGCAAACGCCCCTCCATATCCGTAAGCTTTTGTTTAAACAGAGAGGCTTGCGACTCCAGACTCTCCAACCGGCCCGTAACTGGTGCAGAAGTGTCCTCCAATGTAGACACACGTGTCTCCACTCAGGTTGTTACATTTACCTCAATATTCAAGCTTGGTTTCTTCCAGGTGCTCTGGTTTCCTCCATCACTGCAAAGACTATATGGTGTCACTCACCGGACTGTGGGTGCTTCTTCCCGGACATTTAGGAACCGTGGCCGTCCTCCATCCTGAGGGTCTGCGCATGCGCAGCCCTTTCTAATCCTTCAGTGTATGTCCCTTTAACTTAATTGGCAGATCAGGCAACACTCCCTATATTAAGCACCTGTGGTCAACACCACGTTGCCTGATCTTGGAGTCTCATTCCCCATGAGTCTCTGAAGGTGTTCCTGTGTTTCCTCGTGTATTCAGCGCTGCTGATTCCTGTGGTTTCCAAACCACTTCTACCTCTGTGGTTTCCAAACCACTTCTACTTCTGTGGTTCCCATACCACTTCTACCATCCTGTGTATCATCGTGACTGTTAGCTGATTCCTATCCGCTGCCTCCGTGCACTACAGTCTTCAAAGCCACTTCAACTCTACCATATATCATTGTGACTGTTTGCTGATTCCTATCCGCTGCCTCCGTGCACTACAGCCTTCTCTCCACATCCACTCACCTGTTCATCATCGTGACTGTGAGCTGATTCCTATCCGCTGCCTCCGTGCACTACAGTCTTCAACCTGCAACTTGTCTGGGTTTCATCCTCGTGACTGTGAGCTGATTCCTATCCGCTGCCTCCGTGCACTACAGTCTCCAGCCTGCAACTCGTCTGTGTTTCATCATCGTGACTGTTAGCTGATTCCTATCCGCTGCCTCTGTGCACTTCAGTCTTCAGCTCATCTCATCTTTCCCGTGTTTCCTCGAGACTGCTGCTATTATTGCCATCCGCTACTCTCCGTGATCAACAGTTCCAGGTCTACTCTGCTCTCCCATGTTCCATCGCTATTTGCACCTGCTGGTTGCTATTGGTTACCTCCGTGTGTCCGCAGAGTCCTGCTGCTGCTGCTGTCAGCGCTAATCGTCCATCTACTGCTGATCCGCTCTCCACGCCTTCCTGTGTTCCGCTGGTCTCTAATCGCCTGTCAGCATTGGATTCGTGTCTCATCATTTGTCCCTCTGCTAGACCATCACCAGTCTCCTGGGTCCTCTAAGAGTCCAGTTCCACGCTCTACTGATTCCTGTGGATTCGTGTCCTTGTGGGTCTACTTACCTGTGCGCTGCACCTACTGACCCCTGCTTCATCTATCCAGGGACTTCTCATCCTGCCGGCCTCCTGCCGCTCAGGTATCTCTGCACTCCTGTCTGACTGCCTGCTTCTGAACCACGGTATGAATACTTCTCATTGACTGTGCTGGTGTATTGCATATCTTGCTGGACTGTGTTGGTTCTTCTCTGGAGTTTACTATCCGCTGAGTCTATTGCCATCAGTGACTGTATTATCTTGTGCCGGATTACTTCAAGAGACTTTCTATAATTGCAGTGCTGTTCAGTCATTTATATATATTGTGCATATTACTGTGGATCGAGTTTAAGGTGCCTGTGTATATCCTGTGTTGCAGTCTCTCCCCGTGCACCTCCTCACATATATATTCAGTGGTACAACTTGCTAGAGGCAGACCACTGATCCCTGTTTCCTGTATCACCTGTTCCAGTATCCTCTCACATAGCAGTGGTACAACTTGCTATCGCAGACCACTGACTCCCCGGATACCTCCACTTGGATTCCATTCCTTCACACAGACAGCGGTACAACTTGCTATCCGCAGACCGCTGACTCTCATCACCTCCTCGTTTCTGTTGGACATTCCTCCTCACTATAGCAGTGGTACAACTTGCTACCGCAGACCACTGACTACCTTCACGTGTCCTTTGTCCATACAGTTCCTCGTGTATTTATACCTCCATATTACCAGTGCTGCTAGTCATAGACTTTCCTGAGCATCTCATCATCTGCTATTTCCTGTTCCGTGATCACCCTGCTACCAGAGTACCATATTACCACCTGCATTGCTCTGGTAAGCCTATCACCTGGTGATCCCTGGGTAAAGACTCCTAGTGCCCGTGACAGTAAGATCAGGCCATGACAGACCCAGATACGGAACCTACCGCCAAAGAGATGCTGCAGCATCTGGTCAGCCGTGTGGAGCAACAGGATGCCCGCCAACAGCTGTTACTTCAGTGTTATCAATCGTTAACCTCCCAAGGAACATCTGGACAGACTGTGACAGCTACTATTGAAGCTCCTGTGCTTTCCTCCATTTCCCCAGTGCCATCCCAGGTGTCTACAGCTTCCACGCTTCACCTGCCTACTCCGTCAAAGTACGATGGAGACCCCAAAACTTGTAGGGGTTTCCTTAACCAATGTTCAGTCCATTTTGAGCTCCAACCTCAAAATTTTTCTACCCATCGTTCCAGAGTGGCCTATCTTATCTCTTTGTTTTCTGGACAAGCCCTGGCTTGGGCCTCCCCTCTGTGGGAGAGAAACGACCCAATACTACAAGATAGTGCCAAATTCATTTCTACATTCCGAAGTGTGTTCGATGAACCAGGTCGTGTGACCTCCGCTGCTTCCAGCATCCTCCGTTTGCGACAAGGATCTCATACAGTAGGCCAGTACGTCATTCAATTTAGGATCTTAGCCTCTGAACTTCAGTGGAACACTGAAGCCCTAGTTGCCGCCTTCTGGCAGGGGCTCTCCGATAAAATTAAAGATGCACTGACTACCCAGGAGCTCCCTTCGTCACTTGAAGATTTGATCTCTCTTTGCCATCGTGTTGATATGAGATTTCGTGAAAGAGAAGCTGAGAAAACAACTTCTGCTAAAGCACCTCTCCGTTCAACCCCTCAATTTCGTCCAGTTTCACCCTCTGTGATTCCCATGGAGATAGGACGTTCCAAATTATCTTCAGAGGAGAGGAAACGAAGAGTAAAGAATAGACTCTGTATCTATTTTGCTGATTCCACACATATGCTCAGCTCTTGCCCTAAGAGATCGGGAAATGCCAGGCCCTAACTAGTTCTGGAGAGGTGAAGTTAGGGTCCCTGGAGTCCTCTCCATCTTCTATGAAATCTAAAGTCTGCGCTTTTGATGTTACGATTTCCTTTGCTACCAAAGCCTTTGAGTCACAGGCATTGATTGATTCCGGAGCAGCAGGAAATTTCATTTCCAAATCATTAGTGAATCAATGGTCTCTACCAGTGATTACGTTAAAAACACCCATTACTGTGACGGCTATAGATGGATCACGTCTCATCAACGGTCTCATCACCCAGAGTACGTCTCCAGTAACACTTCAGATTGGTGTTCTGCACCATGAAGAAATATCGTTTTTAATCTTTCCAGTTACGACAAGTCCGATTGTCTTAGGCCTTCCATGGCTTCGGTGTCACTCTCCCCAGATTGACTGGCGCACTCCCCAAGTTACGTCTTGGGGGTCTGAATGTTACCATCGTTGCCTTTCCCAAGTTATTCCTCTCAAAGTACAGCAATCTTCCATCTCATCTTCCTCACCAGGACTCCCTCCTCAGTATGCTTCATTTGCTGATGTGTTTGATAAAGCTCAGTCTGAACGTCTTCCTCCTCATCGTTCTTGGGATTGTCCGATCGACCTTCTACCTGGCAAGACTCCTCCCAGGGGTCGGGTCTATCCACTCTCGTTGCCTGAAACTCAAGCCACATCTGAGTACATACAGGAGAATCTCCAGCGTGGGTTTATTCGACCTTCCACCTCTCCCGCTGGAGCTGGGTTCTTCTTCGTCAAAAAGAAGGATGGATCACTACGCCCTTGCATAGATTTTCGTGGACTCAATGCCATTACTATCAAGAATCGGTATCCCATTCCGCTGATCACTGAGCTATTCGATCGCATCAAGGGAGCTCGTATCTTCACTAAGTTGGATCTTCGTGGTGCCTATAATTTAATTAGAATCCGTTCCGGTGACGAATGGAAGACAGCGTTCAACACCAGAGACGGGCATTACGAATATCTGGTAATGCCTTTCGGGCTGTGTAATGCCCCCGCTGTTTTCCAAGGCTTCGTCAATGAGATCTTTCGGGACTTATTATATGTATGTGTCGTTGTCTACCTGGACGACATATTGATCTTTTCACAGGACCTGCCTTCTCATCACCAACATGTGGCAGAAGTCCTCTCCAGGCTACGGAAAAATTCATTGTTCTGTAAATTAGAAAAATGTTCATTCGAGTTGCCCCAGATTCCATTCTTGGGGTATATTGTTTCCGGAGTTGGCCTGAAGATGGATCCAGACAAGGTGAATGCTGTACTACATTGGCCCCAGCCAACTACTCTTCGTGCTATCCAGCGTTTTTTAGGTTTTGCCAATTACTATAGACGCTTCATTCAAGACTTTTCTGCCATTGCATCTCCTATTGTGGCCCTGACTCGGAAAGGGGCTAATACTAAGCAATGGTCATCTGAGGCTCTCCAAGCCTTTCAAATTCTCAAAGAGTCCTTCTCTTCGGCTCCCATTCTTCGACAGCCTGATGTGACACTCCCCTTCTTCCTAGAAGTAGATGCCTCTAATGTGGGCTTGGGAGCCATTCTCTCCCAACGCTCGGAACAGCAAAAACTCCATCCTTGTGCCTTCTATTCTCGGGGCCTTCTGCCCGCAGAGAAGAATTATACTATCGGGGACAAGGAGTTGCTGGCTATCAAAGCTGCATTAGAGGAATGGAGATACTTATTGGAAGGAGCTCGCCATCCAGTGATGATCTTCACGGATCATAAGAACTTGTCATATCTTCAGTCTGCCCAATGCTTGAACCCTCGTCAAGCAAGATGGTCTCTTTTCTTTTCCCGTTTTGAATTAATTATAACCTTCAAACCAGCTGCTAAGAACAAAAAAGCTGACGCTTTATCTAGAGCTTTTGTGACGTCCTCTGATGTAGAAGAGGTTTCCAACCATACTATTCTAGACCCCAAATGTATCTCACTGGCTGCTTCATCCACCAAAATGCTACCATTTGGGAAGACCCTCGTGCCTCCTACTCTAAGGAGGAAAATCCTTTCGTGGTTCCATGCCTCTCGTTTTTCTGGACACGCCGGTGAACACAAGACCTTTGAGATTCTCTCTCAAAGTTACTGGTGGCCTTCAATGAGGAGAGACGTCAAAGAGTTCATTGCTTCCTGTGAGTTATGTTCCCAGTTCAAATCCTCTCGCAGAACTCCAGCAGGGTTGCTGCGACCACTACCCATTCCGTCCAAACCTTGGACCCATATTAGTATGGATTTCGTTACTGATTTACCACCTAGTAAGAATCATAATACTATTTGGGTGGTGGTAGACAGATTTTCGAAGATGGCTCATTTTGTCCCTCTGTCTGGTTTGCCTTCCTCGTCTATTCTGGCTGAACATTTCATTAAAGAAATCTTCCGTATCCATGGATGTCCGTCTGAGATTGTGTCAGATAGAGGAGTACAATTCGTTTCCAGATTCTGGCGAGCCCTTTGTAAAACCTTGGGCATACGATTAGCACTCTCATCTTCTTACCATCCGCAATCTAACGGACAAACTGAACGAGTCAATCAAGATCTTGAGACTTTTATAAGGATGTTCTCATCAGCCAATCAAGACAACTGGGTAGAATTGCTTCCTTGGGCTGAATTCGCCCATAACAACATGTACCATGAGTCATCAGCCAAAACTCCATTCTTTGTGGTCTACGGTCACCATCCGTCTTTTCCGGAATTTCCTGCCCTCCCGCCCACCCAAGTTCCTGCTGTGGAGACTGCTTGTCAGACCTTCAAAAACATCTGGTCTCAGGTCAAAACCTGTTTAAAGAAGACATCTAACAAATATAAGTCTTTCGCAGATAAGAAGAGGCGGGCTATTCCACCACTAAAAATTGGAGATCGTGTCTTGTTATCTACCAAAAATATTCGTTTGAAGGTTCCATCTATGAAATTCGCCCCTCGTTTTATTGGTCCATATAGGATCATTCAAGTAATCAATCCAGTATGTGTTAAACTTCTTCTTCCTAAGAATCTTCGGATTTCCAATGCCTTCCATGTGTCTTTACTCAAACCTCTCATCATCAACCGTTTCTCAACTCCTCCCTCAGCTCCGCAGCCAGTTCAAGTTCATCAGGAGGAGGATTTCGAGATTACTGAGGTATTGGATGCAAAAATTTTGCGAGGAGTCCTCCGTTTCCTCGTTCATTGGAAGGGCTTTGGTCCTGAGGAGCGCTCTTGGATCAAAGCTGAAGATCTTAATGCTCCTGCCCTTTTGAAGAAGTTTTATTCCAAAAATCCGGACAAGCCCGGTTCCAGGCGTTCTGTGCCCACCTTTAAAAGGGGGGGTACTGTCACTCACCGGACTGTGAGTGCTTCTTCCCGGACATTTAGGAACCGTGGCCGTCCTCCATCCTGAGGGTCTGCGCATGCGCAGCCCTTTCTAATCCTTCAGTGTATGTCCCTTTAACTTAATTGGCAGATCAGGCAACACTCCCTATATTAAGCACCTGTGGTCAACACCACGTTGCCTGATCTTGGAGTCTCATTCCCCATGAGTCTCTGAAGGTGTTCCTGTGTTTCCTCGTGTATTCAGCGCTGCTGATTCCTGTGGTTTCCAAACCACTTCTACCTCTGTGGTTTCCAAACCACTTCTACTTCTGTGGTTCCCATACCACTTCTACCATCCTGTGTATCATCGTGACTGTTAGCTGATTCCTATCCGCTGCCTCCGTGCACTACAGTCTTCAAAGCCACTTCAACTCTACCATATATCATTGTGACTGTTTGCTGATTCCTATCCGCTGCCTCCGTGCACTACAGCCTTCTTTCCACATCCACTCACCTGTTCATCATCGTGACTGTGAGCTGATTCCTATCCGCTGCCTCCGTGCACTACAGTCTTCAACCTGCAACTCGTCTGGGTTTCATCCTCGTGACTGTGAGCTGATTCCTATCCGCTGCCTCCGTGCACTACAGTCTCCAGCCTGCAACTCGTCTGTGTTTCATCATCGTGACTGTTAGCTGATTTCTATCCGCTGCCTCTGTGCACTTCAGTCTTCAGCTCATCTCATTTCTCCTGTGTTTCCTCGAGACTGCTGCTATTATTGCCATCCGCTACTCTCCGTGATCAACAGTTCCAGGTCTACTCTGCTCTCCCGTGTTCCATCGCTATTTGCACCTGCTGGTTGCTATTGGTTACCTCCGTGTGTCCGCAGAGTCCTGCTGCTGCTGCTGTCAGCGCTAATCTTCCATCTACTGCTGATCCGCTCTCCACGCCTTCCTGTGTTCCGCTGGTCTCTACCCGCCTGTCAGCATTGGATTCATGTCTCATCATTTGTCCCTCTGCTAGACCATCACCAGTCTCCTGGGTCCTCTAAGAGTCCAGTTCCACGCTCTACTGATTCCTGTGTATTCGTGTCCCTGTGGGTCTACTTACCTGTGCGCTGCACCTACTGACCCCTGCTTCATCTATCCAGGGACTTCTCATCCTGTCGGCCTCCTGCCGCTCAGGTATCTCTGCACTCCTGTCTGACTGCCTGCTTCTGAACCACGGTATGCATACTTCTCATTGACTGTGCTGGTGTATTGCATATCTTGCTGGACTGTGTTGGTTCTTCTCTGGAGTTTACTATCCGCTGAGTCTATTGCCATCAGTGACTGTATTATCTTGTGCCGGATTACTTCAAGAGACTTTCTATAATTGCAGTGCTGTTCAGTCATTTATATATATTGTGCATATTACTGTGGATCGAGTTTAAGGTGCCTGTGTATATCCTGTGTTGCAGTCTCTCCCCGTGCACCTCCTCACATATATATTCAGTGGTACAACTTGCTAGAGGCAGACCACTGATCCCTGTTTCCTGTATCACCTGTTCCAGTATCCTCTCACATAGCAGTGGTACAACTTGCTATCGCAGACCACTGACTCCCCGGATACCTCCACTTGGATTCCATTCCTTCACACAGACAGCGGTACAACTTGCTATCCGCAGACCGCTGACTCTCATCACCTCCTCGTTTCTGTTGGACATTCCTCCTCACTATAGCAGTGGTACAACTTGCTACCGCAGACCACTGACTACCTTCACGTGTCCTTTGTCCATACAGTTCCTCGTGTATTTATACCTCCATATTACCAGTGCTGCTAGTCATAGACTTTCCTGAGCATCTCATCATCTGCTATTTCCTGTTCCGTGATCACCCTGCTACCAGAGTACCATATTACCACCTGCATTGCTCTGGTAAGCCTATCACCTGGTGATCCCTGGGTAAAGACTCCTAGTGCCCGTGACATATGGTAGGTTAATTGGCTACTGAGACATTTAATGCCAATGTATGTGTGTGTCCATGTCGTAGGGAATATAGGTAATATGGTGATGAGATAATATGGTGATGTTATAGTGATATAAATGTGGAGTTTATTACAGTTTGCCACATATAATGATAGTTTGAACAAAACAGAGTAGATTTTGCATTAAACAAAAGAAGATAATTGAAAACAGCAAGCTCTGAGGTAGTGCAGAGATGAATCATAGTCAAAAGACTATGCAGTAATATAGTGCAATTTGTTTGGCAATGCAGGAATATAACACAGTCTTTGTGGTAATGCAGGAATATGATACAGTCTGTGGATCCCTGCAAATGCCACAATGAGAAAACAATGATAATTATCGTAGCCCATGTAAAATGATACTTGGAAGAGCTACATGAAAAGTGTGCTGATGCAAAGCCACATATAGGAAACCAACAGAATATAGGGTGCACAGCTAGGTATAAGGAACCAGGAGACTGCTGAGCGCAGAGCCAGGAATTGCTTGATACAAGCACACAGGACACAGATACAGGAGCCAGGAAGCAAGTGTTTAAAACTATCACTGGCAATCATACAGGAAAGGTGACAGCTTACAAAATACAGACTTTAAATCAGCACTAAGAGTCAAACCTAAACTGCACAACAGGTCTGAGAAAGAAGCAGAATGCAAAGCAAATGAAAACATAGGGATTGATAGAGGTACTGAGGTGAATTATTTAATATCCTCTGAAGTGCTGCATAATATGTAGGTGCTGTATAAAAAAAAAAGAAGTGCTGCATAATATGTAGGTGCTGTATAAAAACTGTTACTAAATAAAAAATACAGCAGGTCCCATATACAAATAAATAAAAGAAAATCATTGCAATAAAATGGAAAATAGACTATGCATTTGTATCCATTGTATTTTCAGTGCATTTTGACATATATAAACCTTCACAATATATACCATTATGATCATGGAAGGCAGCTGCAATATTCCATATATCAGCAACTATGCTAAGTAGTATCACCATGTAATTAGTTATCTAATAAATTCTGGGTATATTGATTTCAATACAATTTAAGGAACCCATAACAGGCTGTGATTTTGAGAGCCATCTGAGATATTTTAGAGCTATTTGCTGACACTAAGTGACTGCTGATCCTGACTAACATATGGTAATTAAAGTTCAGATATTGGACATGTCTGACAGTAAAATCTATCACAGTTTGTTATCATCTAACCAGCCCAGTTATGCCTCATGGGAACCAGCTGTTCGGTGCTCTGGTAACGTTGCTGGATATGCCCATGTTCAGGTACCTTCAAATTTAGAAAGAACAGTTTGCCTAGTTATCAGGACTGCATTAGAGAATTTTGCAATGATTTGGGGTAGCTTTATACCTATCTGTAATAAAATACGCAGTTATTACAATGTATGTGTGATATAGTTTTATCAGTTGTGCTTTTTTCTCTCTCTTTCTGTCATTTATATTATTGCCTGAGATGGAGGGGGGAGAATGGCAGACTTTTCCAATGAAGCCTTGCACTTAAAATGTATGACTTTCATGTCATTCACAAGTAAGGACAGACCCACAGCAATGCAGAGGGACTATCACAGCAAGAAGAGCCGGATACCGCGGGTCACCTCCAGTATCCCCAAGAGACTGTGGGACCAGGGGCAAAATCATGGGCACATGACCGCTAGTTGCCTACATGGACAAGGGAGGGAGGAGTGTGGCCGGATCACTTAGAAATAACTTATTGTATAAATATATTTAAATTATTAGCACAGTGTGCCAATTTATATCATAGCAAATGTGCTGATCTTGATACTATGTTATGTTTGTGTATTAGAAATGTACTAATCTCTGATGCAGTATCCATGGTGTGAGAAATGTGTTTGACTAAGAAAGGAGGAAAGGATATCCTAAATTAAGTTAATTAAGTTTTTTCATCTCAGAAATGACAAACATCTGCTTTGGCCTGAATGCCTGACAGGAGATCGTTACCTGTTATCATGTCTTGTTAGAGAGACAAGAAGCCTCCTAACAATGTAGACAGTAAATTTGAGGAAATCAGGTTGATGTGAAAGTTAAATTGTGTTAGATGCAAGATTACATTATATCCTGATGTTAAATTATCTAATGTGTTATCAAACATTTCAGTGCCAGGTCAGATCAAGGGCTGGGTTGTCCCCTGACAATGTGTAAAAAAGTTTGTTCATGTAATGTATCATTTTCCATCTGAACTTCTGGATGATCACCAATACCACAAACTACTGTGTAAAAGTACTTGTCAGGACTCTTGAGCAATAAACCAACACTGCTTGAATATTCCGTCTGTGACTATAATCTGTTGTATCCTGTGACCAACAGATAAGAGTTTACACTCTAATCAGTTCCCCGGTTTTCCTATGTTGAACCCAGCATCTCTGTGTCAACGCCTTGCCTGCTACCCAGCAGCCCTGATCCATAGTAAGCGGTTTTGAGGCACCAGTAAGCACAGAGCAAAGAGGCATTAAAGCAGCTATACCATCTATCTCAGAAGTAAGCGGTTTTGGATGCCAGAAAGGAGTCCAGTGGTGGCAGCCAAATTCTCCTACAACTAGTGCGAGATTGGCATTTGTAGTCGGCGAGTGTCTGGTGACATCAGTAGGAGCGGTCAATAGTGGTCGGTTACTGACGGGGAGAAGGAAACCAAGATAAACTATGCAGGAAGGACATCCCTCCATTCCTCCTTTTACCCTACAGACCGGGTGGAAAAGTAAGTTCATCTGGTCACACTAATTATACTGTTTTCCTAGGACAGAGTGGTACTGCCTCTGATGATGAAATGATAATATCAAAACAGCATTACACATCTGACTATACTTGGGTTATTATATCAGTGTTTTTATGCATAGTTCGCTAACAGGTAACTTTTGCATGTTCCCACTCAACATTCACTGATTAATAATGCCACACAATGCAAAAGTAGTTTTCATAGGTGATGAGAGTTAACTTACTACACACTTGTCTTGCTGGCATCATTTGCCATGCCCCTCCAAGCTTCTCAAGAGAATTGCCCAAACTCGCCTCACACACTTTCTTACAGCAAACAACCTATTGGATTCTCTTCAGTCAGGCTTTCGCTCTCAACACTCCACATAGGCTGCATTGACCAAGGTTGTCAATGATTTGATCACAGCAAAAAGTAATAACCATTACTCTCTTCTAATTCTCCTGGATCTCTCTGCTGCATTTGACACTGTTGACCACTCTCTCCTCATACTCTACAATTTCTAGGTCTTGAAGGCACTGTCCTATCCTGGTTCTCATCCTACCTATCTAATCGCTCTTTCAGTGTTAAATTCTCTGGATCCACCTCTACTCCGCTTCCTTTATTAGTTGGAGACCACAAGGCTCGGTCCTAGGTCCTCTGCTATTCTCTATCTACACCGCTTCTCATGGAAAACTAATAAGCTCCTTTGGATTTCAGTATCATCTCTATGCGGATGATACACAAATCTATCTATCCTCTCCTGATTTCTCACCATCTGTGTTGTCTCGCGTTACTGACTGTCTTTCTGCCATTTCATCTTGGATGTCTTCTTGCCAACTCAAACTCAATCTTTCAAAAACTGAATTAATAATATTCCCACCCAAAAGCAGAAGCTTGCTGCCTGACATTTCTATTTCTGTTGAAAACATGACCATAAATCCCACCCTGCAAGCTCGTTGCCTAGGTGTAATCCTTAACCCACAACTGTCGTTTATTCACAACTCTATATCTAAATCATGTTACATACACCTAAAGAACATTTCCAGAATGCGCACATATCTGACAAAACACCGCAAAAACATTAATTCATGCACTCATCATCTCCCGCATCGACTATTGCAATTCCCTCCTTACTGGTCTTCCCAAAGTCAGACTTGAACCCCTACAATCTATTTTGCATGCAGCGGCTAGATTAATTTTCCTTGCAAACCGTTATTCCTCTGCTGAGCCACTCTGTCTGTCTCTACATTGGCTGCCTGTATTTCAACGAATCCAATATAAAATTCTTCTACCAACATATAAGGCCGTCAACAAAATTGCATCGACATACATTTCCTCACTTGTCTCAAAATATTTCCCAACTCGACACCTCTGTTCTGCACAAGATCTGTGTCTCTCTTCCACTCTCATCACATCCTCCCATTCTCAGTTACAGGATTTTTTCCGGGCTGCACCCACTTTGTGGAATTCCCTCCCTCACACAGTAAGACTTTCCTCTAGTCTTCAAACCTTCAAGCAATCACTGAAAACCCACCTCTTCAGACACGGTTATGATATTCCTCAACCACCATCTTAATCTCCCTAGATTACCCTATCACCATCCTCTACACAGCTAACGCAAGACAACAACCCTCTGACCAACATTGCCACACACAGCTCACTCAATACTTTAACCTTTGCATTCTAGCTAGTCCATTGTGCAATGTGATGTAGCACTTGCCCTTGTGTTTTAAACTCCCATTGTCCTATAGATTGTAAGCTTGCGAGCAGGGTTCTCTTACCTCTTTGTCTGTATGTATTACCCAGTATTGTCTTATTAATGTTTGTTCCCAATTGTAAAGCGCTACGGAATTTGCTGGCGCTATATAAATAAATGTTGATGATGATGATTGGCATCAATGCCTGCCATATATCTTCAATCTATTCTCAAAGCGGCGGTAAGGCTTATCTTCCTTTCTCGCTGGTCCACTTCTGCTTCCCTCTCTGCCAAACCTTACACTGGCTCCCTTTTCCCTAGAGAATCCTCTTCAAACTCCTTATCCTCACTTACAAAGTAATCTCTAGCTCCTCTGCTCCCTACATCTACAACCTCCTCTCCATACATGCTCTTTTATACACATTCATTCTAGTAACCTCATCTCACTCTCACAATCAAGATTTCCCTTGTGCTACCCCTACCACTGCAGCAATCTCCCTCATTTGATCAGACTATCTCCTAGGATGCAACAGCTTCAAATGCTCCCTTTAAACCTGTCGGTTTAGTAAAGCCTAAAAGCCCACATGTTAACTACTCCCATACCCTATATATCTACATTATTCAAGTGCCTTTCACAAACTAGAAGTGTACCTCACCCTCATTAATTCTGCTCTATTCATGTCACCCGACTGCTCGAAGCCAGGTTGGGTTATGGAATGTCTGGAATGAACGGCACCTCTTACTGCCGCTAACTGATGAACATAGAAATTGAATATTAGGATCTGCTCGGAATTTCCTCAGTGCATGTAGGTATCAAATAAAGGCAATTGGCAAAGCTTCTCATTCCAGAACACCAGACTTTGTTGTGTGAGACACTTGGCATACAGAGGATCTTCTTTCCAGATCAAAGCAGGCATCCATCTCAACCATCTAATGCTGACCCAAAAGGAGTATCACACCTGAAGATTTGTCTGTACCCAGACTGGTTTGTCTCTCTGAACTGAACTGATGACTACGTGCACAAAGCTGGGTGACTTGATTAGGTTCCTTCACATGAGAAGGAAAGAATATGTGCAGGTGGTGGTTGCTGAGAGTTCAGGAGATTACTTAATATGAATAGCATAGAAGACTGGCAAGAAGTCAAGAATAGCGAGTCAGTGATCAGATTTAGCAGTAGAGACCAGACTGGAACTAGAGCGGACTGGAACTGGATAGCTGGAACAGACTGGAACTGGAATGCTGGGCCAGACTGGAACCAGATTGATTAACTAGACTGGAACCGGATTGCTGGGTTAGACTGGAACCAGATTGCTGACTGTGTTGTCTGGGCAGAATTAACTGAGACTGAGACTGCTAGAAACCTGGTTGGCGTCTGAAGAATCAACGTTGCACTGGCTGAGGGTTAGAGGTCCAGGAAGTCCTTTTATAGGAACTGCTATGCCTTGATTGTAGACTATGGTCAGCTGAACCGACGCAGCGCTCTGACTGGATAAGAGGGAGCATGTGACAGAATTCAAGATGGCAGCGCCCATGCTCTTGTTTTGGAGGGATCTATGGAGTGGAGATAGACTTGGCAGCATCCTGCAGAGAGATCTGAGACAAGCAAAGCCTGTGGACTGCAGGGACAGCTGAGAAAGACAGTGGAGGGCAAGTAACAGGACCTAAGAGTCTGGTCCGTGAGAGTACCCCCCATTTTGTGAGTGGTCCCTGTCACCGCTTGGACTTTAAAGGGAATTTTTTATGAAATCATATACATCAGTGAAACGAGGCTCATTCTTCTGGACCATATCTCTCCAATTGATAAGAAAGTAAAGATGACCATCACAAATCTGTGAATCGAGTATCCTTGCCACTTCCTGCTCAACTCCTTGTTGAGTTTGGATTTTAAGGGGTACATTTACTAAACTAAGGGTTTGAAAAAGCCGAGGTGTTGCCTATAGAAACCAATCAGATTCTAGCTGTCACTTTGTAGAATATACTAAATAAATAACTAGAATCTGATTGTTTGCTATAAGCAACATTTCCACTTTTTCAAACCTGCAGTTTAGTAAATATAGACCTAAGAGACTTAGGGTGGTGTAGAATGAAGCCTATTCAAGGTCAAAGACTTCAAAAAGGATAGGTGAAAGAAGTTTGGGATTCTTAGGAATGGAGGAATTTGTAAGTTACTGGGTTGACGACTCGCTCTATGGGAATTGGACCAATGTTCATGGACGGTACCTTAAGCCTCAGGTTGCGAGTAGAAAGCCAGACTCAATCACCTTGTTTTAGACTGGGTATTGCTTGAAGTTTGCAATGAGTGAAATTTATGTAATTGGAGGAAGCCTTTAAAAGGGAAGAACGAACCTCCTTCCATATTTTAGTGAACTGACTTAAAGTACTATTAGCAGCAAGTACAATGGCAGAAGGAAGAGGCTGGAACTGGGGTATTCTAGGATGAAAAAGGGAGTAGACCCAGAGGAGGAGTGCTACTGGTTATTGTGGGAGCATTCTTCCCAGGATAAAAGTTCTTTCTAGTTATCTAGTGAAGATGAGACAAACAAGTGAAGAAAAGTTTCTACGTCCTGATTCACTCTTTCAGTTTGACCCCTTGTTTGGGGGTGATAGGCAGATGAAAACTTAATCTTCACTTGGAGAGCTGAACACAAAGATCACTAGAACTTGGCCACAAACTGGACCCCATGATCGAGTATTATCTCTGAAGTCAAAGCAGGGTGTCTGAAAATCTCTTGAATAAACAATTTTTGGATTGGAGGGTAGTCAAGTGAGGGGAATAAAATGGGCCATCTTTGAGAATCTGTCAAGTACAAAACAGATGTGCTGAACCCATTATAGACTGGTAAACCTGTAATGAAGTCCATGGACAGATGAGTCCAGGGTTGGTGAGGAATATGTTACGGCTAGCGGTACTTGACATAAGCTTGCAGAACAGGTGACAGAGGTTTTCATCTATAGCAGCCGCATTTCCCATAGAGCTTGCAGGTACTTGGATACTACCAGCAGGGGCGGAATGGGAACTTAAAGTGGCCCTGTAAAAAAATCTTGAAGTGGCTTCATGTGGGCGGTTCCAAATCAACTGCGGCTGGAATAAGGCTCTGGGAGGCCCGGGGCACTTAAGACAGGGGGGTTATCATATAAGACAAATAAACAGGCAAAACTGTGTGTACTACTGTTAGGTACACGCAGCTCTTCCTTCAGAAGTAGTACAATGTGAAGTGGGACATACCTCCCAACTGTCCTTTCAGTCAGACCAAATCCTAAGCGAGACAGTCACCGAAATTCTGGACTGTCCCACTAGATTCAGGACAGTTGGCAGACTGTCCTGCTCTCTCCTACCTGTTCTTGGCACTTTCACCACCTGTGGCTGCTGAATCAGTTGCTGCTTGTCTGGATCCTGAAATGTTGGAGGCCCTATTTGGAAAAAAAATGGGTACATGAAAATTAGAAAACTCCAACCATCCCTGGCATTTAATCAATAGCACCCACATTTAATAATTAGGCCTATTTCCCTTCCTCCAAACAGCCCCAGCAATAAATGAATAGCATTTACATTTAATATAACCATATTCCACAAACATCACGGCATTAAATAATTAATATTCACATTTAGTAAATAGCTCTCCTCCCCAAACTCAGCCCCACATTCAAATAATAGCCCCAAACCATACAAGCATTAAATTTAAGGTCCTTTCACTCCATATTAATTTAATAGGCCCCAGTATTAAATGAAATTGTCTCAACAATAAATTAAATTGCCCCACCATCACCCCACAAATAAGAGCACCCATTAAATAATTAGCCCCAACCTAAAATGCACCATTAAATTAATACCCTACCTCCCACCCTGGAACTATTAAGACAGCCTCCCTCCCTTCCCTCATATCACACAATATATTAAGACTGTCCCATTCCACCCTTTAGCAGCCCCACTCCTATCCTGCACACCCTTTAGTAGCCCCCACTCCTATCCTACACACCCTTTAGTAGCCTCCCTCACACACACACACACACTTTAGCAGAGTGACACGCACACACACTTTATCAGAGTGACAAACACACACTTTAGTAGAGTAACACACACAGACACACTTTAGCAGAGAGACACATACACAGGGCCGCCAAGAGGGGGGCGGGTACTATTTACCCGGGCCCGGACATACAAGGGAGCCAACTCACCTGACCGCGGCGCTGGCGTCCCTCCTCTCTGCTCCGTTCACACAGGATGTCAGGCATGACGTCATCAAGTCACGCCCGACATTCAGTGATGAGGAGAGACGCAGAGAGGACCAAGAAAGAAGAAACAAGATAGAAGAGAGAAGAAAAAAGAGAAGAGATGAAAGAAGCTAACAGAAGGTAAGTAAAGGAGCGAAGAGGCAAGGGGAGAAAAGCAGAAAGGGACAGTGTGATACAGAAAGGGGTGAGAGAGGCACAGATTGATACAAAAATGGGGGGGAAGAGGCACAGAGTGATAAAGGAAGGGGGAGAGAGGCACAGATTGATACAGAAAAGGGGGAGAGGCACAGAGTGATACAGAAAGGGGGGGAGAGAGGCACAGATTGATACAGAAAGGGGGGAGAGGCACAAAGTGATAAAGAAAGGGGGGAGAGGCACAGAGTGATACAGAAAGGGGGGAGAGAGGCACAGAGTGATAAAGAAATGGGGAGAGGCACAGAGTGATAAAGGAAAGGGGGAGAGACAGGCACAGAGTGATACAGAAAGGGGGGGAGAGAGGCACAGAGTGATACAGAAAGGGGGGAGAGAGGCAAGGAGTGATACAGAAAGGGGGGAGAGAGAGGCACAGACTGATAAAAGGGGGGGGAGAGGCACGGAGTGATAAAGAGGGGGTGAGACACAGAGTGATACAGAATGGGGGGAAAGAGGCACAGAGTGATACAGAAAGGGAGGAGAGAGGCACAGAGTGATAAAGGGGGGGAGAGAGGCACAGAGTGATAAAGGGGGGTGAGAGGCACAAAGTGATAAAGGGGGTGTAGAGAAGCACAGAGTGATACAGAAAGGAGGGATAGGGGCACAGAGTGATAAAGGGTGGCGAGGCACAGAGTGATACAGAAAGGGGGGAGAGATGCACGGAGCGATACAGAAAGGGGTGGAGAGAGGCACAGAGTGATACAGAAAAGGGGAAGAGAGAGGCACAGAGTGACAAAAGGGGGGGAGAGGCACATAGTGATAAATGGGGGGAGAGGCACAGAGTGATAAAGGGGGGAGAGATGCACAGAGTGATAAGGGGGGAGAGGCTCAGAGTGATAAAGAAAGGGAGGGCACAGAGTGATACAGAAAGGGGGAGAGGCACAGAGTGATACAGAAAGGGGGGGAGAGGCACAGAGTGATACAGAAAGGGGGGAGAGAGGCACAGAGTGATACAGAAAGGGGGGAGAGAGGCAAGGAGTGATACAGAAAGGGGGGAGAGGGAGGCACAGACTGATAAAGGGGGGGAGAGAGGCACGGAGTGATAAAGAGGGGGTGAGACACAGAGTGATACAGAATGGGGGGAAAGAGGCACAGAGTGATACAGAAAGGAAGGAGAGAGGCACAGAGTGATATAGGGGGTGGCAGAGTGATACAGAAACGGGGGAGAGAGGCACAGAGTGATACAGAAAGGGGGGAGAGATGCACAGAGTGATACAGAAAGGGGTGGAGAGAGGCACAGAGTGATACAGAAAAGGGGAAGAGAGAGGCACAGAGTGACAAAAGGGGGGGAGAGGCATAGAGTGATAAAGGGGGGGAGAGGCACAGAGTGATAAAGGGGGGAGAGATGCACAGAGTGATAAGGGGGGAGAGGCTCAGAGTGATAAAGAGAGGGGGGCACAGAGTGATACAGAAAGGGGGAGAGAGGCACAGAGTGATACAGAAAGGGGGTGAGAGGGGCACAGAGTGATAAAGGGGGGGTGAGAGGCACAGAGTGATAAAGGGGGGAGAGAGGCACAAAGGGATAAAGAGGTGAGAGATGCACAGAGTGATAAAGGGGGAGGCACAGAGTGATACAGAAAAGGGGGGGAGGCACAGAGTGATACATAAAGGGGGAAGAGAGGCACAGAGTGATACAGAAAGGGGGGGCACAGTGTGATAAAGGAAGGAGGGAGAGATACACTGAGTGATACAGAAATGGGGGGGGAGAGGCACAGAGTGATAAAAGAGGGGGAGAGAGGCACAGAGTGATAATGGGGGGGAGAGGCACAGAGTGATAAAATGGGGGAGAGAGACACAAAGTGATAAAGAGGGGAAAGATTCACAGAGTGATAAAGGGGGGGAGAGGCACAAAGTGATAAAGAATTGGGAGGAGAGAGGCACAGAGTGATGAAGAAGTGGGGGAGGGAGGCACAGTGTGATGAAGAAGGAGGGGAAAAGCAGCATGGAGGGCGCGGTGTGATCATAAGGGGGAACAGTGTAGTTGTGATGAAGGGGCACAGTAATGTGTATGTGATGGCACAGGTGGCTTGTGGAAATATAGTGTGTGTGAGGTAGGTGGTGGCTAATTAATTGGTGCTATTTTGTTTGTGGGGTGACGGTAGGACAATTTAATAGTGGGGACTACTAATTTAAGATGGGATGGTTTGGGGGCTATTGAATGAGGGGGTGAGTTTGGGGAGAAGGAGGTATTTTTATTAAATGTGAGTATGAATTATTTAATGGCAGTGATGTTGCGGGAAATAGATGTATTTCTGAAATGTAAATACTATTAAATTATTTCTTGGGCTGTTTGCAGGGAGGGAAATAGATTTATTTATTAAATGGGAATACTATTATTTTAATGGGACTGGAGGAAGGCCTAATTATTACTTGTGGGTGCTATTGATTTGACGCCGGGGCTGGTTGCAATTTTTGTAAATGTACCCATTTTTTTTCCAAATAGGGCCCCCAACATTCCAGGACCCAGACAAGCCGCAACTAAAGAAAGTAGCAGCCACAGATGGTGAAAATGAGAAGAACAGGTAGGAGAGAGCAGGAGAGTCTGCGAAATGTTGTGATTCTATTGGGACAATTCCGATTTTTGGTGAGTGTTCTGCCCAATGTAAGGGGCTGCCAAAACTGTGAACTGTTTATGTACACACTGCATTCTTTCTATACTACACTATGGTGCTAGATGTCCTGAAAGTCATGAGTGCTGGGACATATGTCACGCTCCAGCAAGCGGGCACTACACCCTTGTGTTAATGGTGTACACAACAATGCATGTTTTTTTTGTATAGGATGGAGGCCTAGCACTTTTCACCTATTAGCCATGCCCCAATGATAAATTAACACGCCCCAAATAGTATGACCACATCAACATAAAAAATTTGTGCCGCCGCTCAACTGAAAGGGGGGCTCCATGAAGTTGTTGTACCTGGGCCCTGAATTCCTCTTGGCAGCCCTGCACACACACACACACACACTTTAGCAGAGAGACACACACACAGATACACACACACACACACACACACACACTTTAGCAGAGAGACACACACACACTTTAGCAGAGAGGCAATCACACACGCTTTAGCAGAGAGAGAGACACACACACACACTTTAGCAGACATACACTTACATTGTTCCTTCTGCAGACTCCCCTCTTCACACACATGGGACGGCAGCTGTCATGTGACACGTGCCATGTGACCTGTGTAGGAGACTGCAGCCACAGAGGAGGGAGATACTGATCAAATAAGGGATCCACGGCCACATTAAGGTGGGTGGCTGGTCCCAGAGGAGAGGCCAGCCATCTAGTATCACACTGCCCCCCCGTAATTCCAAGGGGGGGAGGGGGCGCTACACATAATATTATTTTTCTTCTTTTCTAAAAAGACACCAGTTGGCCTCCTGAGGCCGTCAGCCTACCAGGGCTTTTCCCGGTAGGTTACAGGGTCAATCCGCCCCTGGCTACCAGGACTTACCTCTTGTATAGTGTATGCTTATGTGCATTACTGAAGCTGGAAGGTAGGAGTCGGTAGCAAGAATGGAGTGTGTGGTCGAAGCAGGTTGAGGTCAGGGGTCCATAGCAGACACAATGGTCAGGGACAGACAAATTGGTCAGGGCTGGGAGCGAACAGGAATATCCAAGGAACAGATATAAATGTCAGGGCAACCAAAATTCAAGTCCAGTAGCAAGCTAAGGGTCACAATAGAGAATTAATCAGAAAGAACTGCAGAGTAACTACAGAACATGATAACAGAGCAGGTCACCAACAAACAGAATCCACACTGTAACTGGCAGGGAGGCTAAGCCCTCCCTGCCTTAAACACATTGAGGAACCATTCACAGAATGCAGTCACATCTGAACAATCAACCAGAGGAGGATGTTAATCAATTTTGTACACGCGCACGATTGTTGCATCATGCAGGAACGCGGCGCTAGCTGACAGAGCGTCTCGGCATTTGCCTTGGAGATGGCCAGGACAAAAAGAAAGTGACATTTCAGTCCGGGATGCGGTCCGAATGTAAAAAGTGTACCTCGCCGGCAAGGGGCACCACCGCGACTCATGACAGAATAGACAATGGATGAAGCCGACTGGCAGTTGTCTGACAAGGTATTTTATGCTGGACACATTTAGAACAGGAACCTATGAATTCTTAGATGTTCTGCTTGAGAGTAAACCACCAATAGGCTATTTGAATGAAATTAAGGGTTTTTTTGAATTCCGAAATGTCCAGAGAATTGGGAAGCATGATCCCATTGAAGCAATTTCTTGTGAAGTGCTGGTGCTATTAAAATCATTCCTGTAGGCGGAGTAGGAACAATATTGGTGGTACAGTCATGGCCAAAAGTTTTGAGAATGACACAAATATTATTTTTCGCAAAGTATGCCGCCTCAGTTTTTATGATGGCATTTGCATATACTCCAGAATGTCATGAAGAGTGATCAGATGAATTGCAATTAATTTCAAAGTCCCTCTTTGCCATGACAATGAACTTTATCCCCAAAACAACATTTCCACTGCATTTCAGCCCTGCCATAAAAGGACCAGCTGACATCAGATCAGTGATTCTCTTGTGAACAGAGATGAAAGTGTTGACGTGGACAAGTCAGGAGATCACTCTGTCTTGCTGATTAAGTTAGAATAACAGACTGGAAGATTTTAAAGAAGGGTGGTGCTTAAAATCATTGTTCTTCCTCTTTTAACCATGATTATTTGCAAGGAAACACGTGCAGTCAACATTGCTTGGCACAAAATGGACTTCACAGGCAAGGATATTGCTGCTAGTAAGATATGCACCTAAATCAACCATTTATCGGATCATTGAGAACTTCAAGGAGAGAGGTTCAATAGTTGTGAAGAAGGCTTCAGGAGGCCCAAGAATGTCCAGCAAGCATCAGGGCCATCTCCTAAACTTGATTCAGTTGCGGGATTGGGGCACCACCAATGCAGAGCTTGCTCGGGTATTGAAGCAGGCAGATGTGAATGCATCTGCACGCACAGTGAGGCGAAGACTTTTGGAGTATGGCCTGGTGTCAAGAAGGCCAGCAAAGAAGCCACTTCTCTCCAGGAAAAACATCAGGGACAGACTGATATTCTGCAAAAGGTGCAGGGATTGGACTGCTGAGGACTGGGATAAAGTAATTTTCTCTGATGAACCCCCTTTCAGATTGTTTGGGGCATCTTGAAAAACGCTTGTCCGGAGAAGGGAAGGTGAGCGCTACCATCAGTCCTGTGTCATGCCAACAGTAAAGCATCCTGAGACCATTCATGTGTGGGGTTGCTTCTCAGCCAAGGGAGTGGGCTCACTCACAATTTTGCTTATGAACATAGCCATGAATAAAAAATGGTACCAAATCATCCTTCAAGAGCAACTTCTCCCAACCATCCAAGAACAGTTTGGTGATGAACAATGCCTTTTCCATCATGATGGAGCACCTTGCCATAAGGCAAAAGTGATAACTTAGTGGCTCAGGGATTCAAAACATCGATATTTTGAGTCCATGGCCAGGTAACTTTCCAGACCTTAATCCCTTTGAGCACTTATAGTCAATCCTCAAGAGGCGGGTGGACAAACAAAAACCCACAAGTTTTGACAAACTCCAAGCATTTATTAGGCAACAATGAACTGCCTTGAGAGTGGTTGGAAGGGGCCAGTTGAGAATTGCCTTGAGCTTCTCCAGATCCATCTGTTAGTCAGTGCCAGATATAATTTAGCCTAAAAAGGAGAAGGATAGTACTTGAAAGGTAATTTTCTCCAATTTGCCAAAAGAGCTTGTTGGTACGGAGTCGTGAGAGAACGATGTGATGCCAGATTGCTGGAGAAGATAAGAATGTCGTTCAAGTAGAAACTTTTTTTGTAATGCAATATGTATATGCAGCTACAAACAATTGTAGGGTCTGCGGATCTTTCAAAATTATTTATTATACAATTTCACTAAAACCATATCATATACAATAAAAGTATAAATATATTACATGTTTTTCATAAAAATGCAGATTGTATCTGGAAACTACACTACACTTACATAAAGAAAAAAACAATACATGACCTAATATCACATACCATATCTCAATAGGTATATAACAATCAATATCTGTCCATTTGAAATTCCTTGGTTTCTCCAAGAGATCCAAAAAAGGGTTTGTACAGCAATAATAATAATAATAATTAATAATAATTAATTGACCAATTTGCAACTCCTTGGATTTGAATATATTGTGAGAATGTAAATATATAATTCTACAGCATGTAAAATCCTATAATTACTGACTGCATCCAGCTGCTATTTCGAGCTGATATTACACGATTAATAGTGAAGTTTAGTCTCAGGCTTGTAGGTACTAATTTCAATAATACCAAGCTATTATAATGGTGAGGGAATAACCAGCGTCTTACCAGTTCACTGGATTATTACAGTTCAATCTCGCTGTCCTCAGCCGTGCACGATCTTGTAGCACTAAAATTGCTCCCAACTCAAATGCCTGTGAAGCTTATTAGTCTCTGAGTGTCTTCTGTGTGTGAATGACAATTAGTTAACAGCGTACTTATTCCACATGTATCAGCTCCCAAAGCTCCTATAAGCGCTGGCACAATGTCATCACTAACGTATTTATGCAGCAGTAATCAGTTGAATTGTTGTAAAATGATCTCCAGCAACATTAGAAATTTCTTTTAATAGAGACCAATAACTACAGCATATAATCGGTCTCTATCCAGATAGTCTAACGTGTTTCATATCCTTATGGTGATTTCCTCAAAGGTGGATATCTGTTTTCAACACTACAACTAAATACTGCTGCATGAATACTGCAGATACCTATATATTTGGCGTTGGTTTCTCCTCCTGGTCACTGTCGCAGTCAGCTTCCCCATCCGCTGACCTGGGCTGCTTCACTGCCATCAGACCCCTTTTCATTTTGCTTCTTGATGATGCGTAATGAATTTCGATCTTTTTTGCTTGGCACAGGATCTCGAGGTCCGTCTTGGACATAGACACTGTATTTAGCCTCCTCTACGTTCCCCTGTGCTGCAGATACTCTTCACTTGAGTAACTTGGCTCTCCGAAACTGGTCTCCGATAAACCAGCTGGGATGATCCCGCCGGTTGCCACTAGTTATAATCTGTGACTGGATGGGTTTACTTCACAATCCTTTCTGTAGGGAGGAATGAGAAATGGAGGGATGTCCTTCCTGCACAGTTTATCTTGGTTTCCTTCTCCCCGTCAGTAACTGACCACTATTGACCACTCCTACTGCTGTCACCTTGCCACCAGACACTCGCCAACTGCAAATGACAACCTCGCACTAGTTGTAGGCGAGTTTGGTTGCCCCACTGGACTCCTCTGTGGCATCCAGAACCACTTACTTCTGGGGTAGATGGTGTAGCTGCTGTAATCCCTCTTTGCTGTTGGCTGCATTAAAGTAATTCTATCGATTTCAAATAAGCATTGCCCAAGCGATTATATTTTGTTTCCGAAGCACAAGCAATTTATTTAGCAAAAGCAATTTGTTTAGCAGTTCAATAAATAAGTACAATACAGTACAATATAGCCGATACATGATATCTATTAAAGATGTTACATTAAAGCAGGAAAGTATAAAAACACTGAATACATTACATCTTCCTTACAGGTTTCAATCAGGTTCAATGAATGCAGCCATGTGGTCACATTTCCAGCTTCAAAGAGGGGGAGAACAAAAGCCAGCATGCTTGTATATACTTGTCCAGCTAACACTTAGTAAGGTCTCCATTGGTCCAGGCTTAATGGCATTCTAGTTCCTTGCAAGTTATAGGTCAGTACATTTGATCCTCACAAAGGGTGAGGGGAACATCCCCCACCCTATTGTTCCCATGATTTGACTCTGAATGACCAGTTCAAACTGACCCACACAAAAGTAATTTTTTAAGCATTAATCTCATATTGCTTTATCATTTAAAACACCTGAACCATAAAAACCTTTACTACAGTATTATATATGAATAAATATACAATCTAATACATTTTAATAATAAATGAATGTGGATTGGAACCTTAATAAATATGAAATATATAAATTACTAAATGTAGTAGTTCGAGTGTATGCATGCGTATTTTACAGCGTGATAACGCCATGCCCCATGTAGCGTGACATACTGAGTGCAATCGCACGATAAAACAATATTAACCAATATACTTCTGTTCATCTAATTATACGACTTCGACAGCTGGCTGGTACCTCCTGACTGCTTACTATAGATCAGGGCTGCAGGGTAGCAGGCAGAGAGTTGACACAGACATGCTGGGTTCAACACAGGACACTCGGGCAACAAACTAGAGTGTAAGCTCTTATCTGTTGGTCACAGGATACAGCAGATAATAGTCCCAGACAGAATCTTTAAGTAGTGATGGTTTATTGCTCAACAGTCCTGGCAAGGAAAATGATACATTACATGGTCAGACAGTCCTCTTTTTATACACATGTTGACAGGGGGAAGCCTAGCCCAACAACATGATCCGACCAGGCACCGAAACGTCTGATATCACATTAGAGAATTTAACATCAGGATATAATCTAATCTTGTATCTAACACAATTTAACTTTCACATCAACCTGATTTCCTCAAATTTGCTGTCTACATTTTTAGGAGGTTTCCTGTCTCTTTAACAAGACATGCTAACAGGTAACTATCTCCTGCCAGGCATTGAGGCCGAAATAGATGTCTGTCACTTTTGAGATGAATAGACTTGATTAACAAAATTTAGGATTTCCTTTCCTCCTTTCTTACATAAACACATTTCCTCCACCATGGATACTGCATCAGAAATTAGTACATTTCTAATACATAAACATAACACAGTATCAAAATCAGCACAGTTGCTGTGATATAATTTGGTGCACTGCACTAACAATTCAAATGTATTTATTCCTTGTCCATGCAGCCAACCAGCAGTCATGTGCCCAAGATTTGGCCCCTGGTCCCACTGTCACAAGTTATTTATAAGGGATTGAAACACAAATAGATATTGCACCTGATGATATTTCATTCTGCGGTGAGTGATCTTCCATAGAAGATCAAAGTGCAGTCATTCTTATTAGTTTGTTTTTTGCACATTTAGAATATTTTTGGGTGGTTTATATTTTTTTTGGACTACTGCTTTTGATTGAAACTAAGGGAAGAAATCACAACAAAATAATTGTCAGACGGGTCAGGGTCATGAGTCTAGAGTTAGCAGTAAAAGATCAAAACCAAAATGTTTAGGTAGTGAGCCAGATATAGCTCAATATTAAAAGTCAAGTGAAAACAAACAGGACACAAACACAGCAGATTTTTATCAAACACGACCAATACATGATTATCACATGGATGTAGAAGAGAAACAATATGTTAGATAATCATTTCCTGCAGTTGTGTGCATTTCCTAGATTAGTGAAAGAGCTCTCCCCATTGGACTCTTGTGATCAATGGTGGCACAGAATGTCATTCTCCATGCCCAACCCAGTCTGGGGTTTGACTATATTGCTGTGAACATTGGAGAAGGCATATAATGAGCCTATGCTATGTACTTGTTTAGGGTTCAAAAAACTTCTGACAAGTAAATATGTTTTTTTAGGAATAAAATAAGATATACAAATAAAAAATATCACTTTATCAGAAAAAACCTTTGCACTTTCTGTGGGCCATCATTCGTCTTCCTGCAACCAACTCCCCATAACTAAAAGTTAAGTTTAACATTGTCACTAATCTGTTTACTCATGGCCCTTTCATAATTTTATGAATGTTATTTTGGTATGTATTTAGTTACTACTTTCTGGGATTTTTTATTATTATTTTCATGTAGATGGCTTTAACCTGTTCAATGTTGGTGTCACTCACCGGACCGTGAGTGCCTCTACTCTGGTGCGAGGTCCTCCATCTTTTCTACCTACACCTGTGTGGAATCGTGGCCGCTCGCTATCCTGCCATCTGCACATGCCCAGGTCTCTCTAGTAGCTTCACCTGTCCATGGAGGTGATTGACAGATCAATCACCTCACCCTATTTGAGGCACCTGCAACCCTAGGTAGGGGGCTGATCATGAAGTCTCATTCGCAGTGAAATTCTATAGGTGTGTGCAGATCCCAACCTGCTTCCAGCTTTACTCGTTGTACAGTTTCCAAACTGTGTGCAGATTGTTGCTACAGCTTCCACGCTGCTCCCTTGTTCAACTCAGCGGCGGTTCCCACACCGCTACATCACTATCATCCCGCTGATCGTGTCACAGCTTCCACGCTGCTCCTGGCTCCACTCAGCAGCGGTCCTCTGACCGTTCCAACACTGACACCCTGCTGATCGTGTTACAGCTTCCACGCTGCTCCCTGCTCAGCTCAGCGGCGGTTCCCATACCGCTACAACGCTTCACCTCCCAGCTGATTCCGGATCTACACAACTGGGTATGCGTTACTAACTATTGACTATTATCTATTCTACTCACATACCAGTTGCATCCTTTGTTGTTTGTTGCGCAAGGTACAGGTACCCATATAGACTGTGTTTCCGCGTTGCTCCAGTTAGGACTAGCTGTCACTCAAGCTCGTTATCTACTCACGCTACTACTTGGAGTCATTGTGCATAATCTGCTGTGATCAGCTTCTCTCCACTGCAAAGCACCAACTATATATACAGACTATTCATTGTGCCTTCCAAGACATTGCTCTACTCGCGCTGTTTCCATACAGCCACAGTTTGCCTTTCAACTTCACTCTCCTGCACCTGGACAAGTCCTCACTCCCTCCACAGCAGTGGTACAACTTGCTGCACGCAGACCACTGAGTTCCCTGCTACATACCTGCACCTGGACAAGTCCTCCTATCATAGCGGTGGTACAACTTGCTACTCGCAGACCACTGACTTTCCTATTACCTACCTACACCTGGACCCGTTTCCTCACCATACCGGTGGTACAACTTGCTGCACGCAGACCACCGACTACCCTGCTACCTACCTGCACCAATCCTATTCTTCCCATCAGAGCAGTGGTACAACTTGCTGTACGCAGACCACTGACTCCTCCTCTACCTTTCATCATCGATTCACGTCCACACCTCGTGTCTACATTATCTTCAGTCTCCAGTTTACAACTCCAAGTCGTTGATTGCCTCAGACCATCCCTACTCTCCTGCTGTGGTGTCGCTCCAATCATTCACCTGCCTGCTTTGAGGTGCGCGCCATATCCCTGCCTCTCCAGCAGAGTTCCATCTGGTGACACTCGGGTAGCAACTCCTAGTGCCCGTGACAGTCGGCCTTTCAATAAATAAAGTTCATAAAACCCCTTATCACTTAGTATTGTTTTATAAATGTCCAATGCAAACAACTTCCCCAGCACTTGTTATGTGGGATAGGCTAATGTATCTTTCTAGAGTAAAGATGATAGAGTGATGATAAAGTGAGGAGTAATAAGTACTAATGGATTTAACAATATTTAAATCTAAGGGATGAATTAAGCACAAGGAAAATTAGAGCTGAGGTTGTGCTCATAACTAGTTGCACCTCTCTAAATGGTTAAGGAGCAGGCAAGGGATGTGGGTACGTCCACTGTCACTAAGAGAAGGTCAAGGGTCAGTCTATAAAAATCTTTGGCTGAGCAGCTTTCTGTCTCTAGGATCTAGGAAGTTGAGGGACAAGTACCCATTGTGCTTCCACCTGCCTGACGCTAGTGTTTATTTTCATTGTATTTCCCTCTTTTACTGGAGTTGTAATTGTCTGTCTGCCTTTTTTTCTGGAAAATTGCTCTTCAATTTTCAATCTTTTTGCTTTCCCTAAAAAATTTTTGTGTTGCTCCTGCCCAGCCCTATATTAATCTGTCCTCTCATTTTTGTCGTCCCCCCCTATTCCCTGTATGACCTAGTGGCACCTACATGGATTCAGAACCCAGTGCTCTACAGATTACTGTAACCATTTCCTCATGGCCTGAATCTCTCTTAAGAGAGATTGATAAGTCCTGATTATGGGCTGGAAGATTCCAACAAACATATCTGAGATCTCACGCATGGTGTATACCTGCTGTCATAAACATCTGCTACGGACATATGTATTTTCAGATGCGAAAGCTTCGATTTATATTTAACAACTTGGAATTTTATCTAATAGAGGAAGCGTCTGAGTAGTTTGAAATACCACAGATATTAATGTTATATTCATGTGACTGAATATCCTGATGAGACTGTAGAAACGGACAGCTTTTAGGTCTAATGGTGTAAAGAGGATATTTTGATATTTGTGCTACAAGATGTGTCGTTGGTACTATATTTCTCCAGGCAGCCAATGTCATGTGATAAGTATCTGTTTTGATATCCTATGTGGTTATTTGCTGATCTATAGATAGTGGTGATGAAATCAGTGCACTGAACAAAATTTAATGCATTTTATGTATATATTTATATATATATATATATATATATATATATATATGTATATATTGTAACAAAGGGAGGCATTTAGTTGGCATTATGCAGAGAAAGCATGGAAGTAGAGTAAAATATTTGTGCAGTAATGCACCTATATTGATGACTTATGTGTAACAAACAATAGTTTAAGTTTGGTTAACTTACATGATAGAGAAATCATTCCTCTCAGCAAACAGACAGGGTGTGTCTGATTAGTAAAAACAGAGCCAGTGAGGGGGCGTTTCCTGTTAAAGTGAAGGCGGGTGTGTCACCTGTCCATCAAGCTAAGGCTGGGGGAGGAGTATCAGGTATAAAAGCATGTTTGTATCATTTGTGAACTGAGTCCAACGCTGGGTAAGCTGGCTGGTCCTGAGAGAGTGCTGGTCTATGTATAGCTAGCGTTTAGGGTCTCCATAATTGCTGTGAAAGTATACGGTGTGAAAACATTTACCATCCTGACAATAAAGCTACATAAAAAGGAAGAAGTTGTTCGCGTGTGCTTCTGCAGTAGCGGGCTCTTGCCACAATATATATATATATGTATGTATATATATATATATATATATGTATATATATATATATATATATATATATATATACATATATATATATATATATATGTATATATATATATATACATGTATATATATATATATATATATATATATATATACATGTAAATATATATGTATGTATATATATATATATATGTTCATACATATATTATGATTCCCTTTCTATGAGGAGTGTCAACATTGAAGACACACAATATTGTTGGAGACATCTGTCAGGAACCCCAACAATCTGCACCACAATACCCGGAGTCTACTCTGAAGTCTGGTGTTCGCTGGAGCCCCTAGTGGTGGGGACAGACTTGGCTGCAGACAACAAAGGGTCGTGAATTGCGTGCTGACTGTGGAGAACCCAGGCGAGTGAAGTGAGGGTCCAGCAGAAGTCCACTAGGAGATGGGCAAGCCAGCAACGGCCAGGGCGACCCGGAAGTGACGTCCCGGTCGTCATGACGATGGCCGGGACATGAGGGCGGAGAGTCGCGGCGGTGCCTGGAGCCGCCGCGGCTCGTGACAGTACCCCCCCTTGAGGAAGGGTCAAGGAACCCCGACAACCTGGTTTTCCGGGAAATTTTTTAAGGAATTCCGTGAGTAACCTATCTGAATGTAGGTTTCTTTGCGGTACCCATGACCGTTCCTCGGGACCGTACCCCTTCCAATCGACTAAGTAGTGAACTTGGCCTTGGACCTTTTTTGAATCAAGGATTTTTTCCACTATGAATTCTTGATGTCCATCCACCGAGACTGGTTGAGGTTTGGTTTTTTTGGCAGGTCGGGCAGGTTTCAATAAAGAGCAGTGAAATGTACTGGGGATCTTTAAGGATTCTGGAAGTTTTAGTTTGAAGGCCACTGGATTAATTTGCTTTAGGATGGTAAATGGACCAATAAATTTGGGTCCTAATTTCTTACATGGCTGACGGAGTCTTATATTCCGAGTAGAGAGCCACACAGAATCCCCAACCTTGAATGAACAAGCGGAACGATGTAAATCGGCAAAAACCTTGGACCTAAAGGAAGCCTGAAGTAACGACTGATGCACAGACTTCCATATCTTCCTAAGGCGGATGGCCGTGGCTCTGGTTTCAAATGGTTTATCGGTGGATAGTGAGTATAAAGAGTTGGCTCTGGGATGATACCCCAGGTTATAATAGAAAGGAGAATACTGTGAAGACGTGTGACATGCGTTGTTGTACGCAAATTCGGCCCATGGAAGGAGGTCAGCCCAATTATCATGGTGTTTAGAAATATATAGTCGAAGGTATTGCTCTAAGGATTGATTCACCCTTTCGGTTTGTCCGTTTGATTGCGGGTGATAGGCTGATGACAAACTGAGGCTGATGCCTAGGAGTGAGCAAAAGGCTTTCCAGAAGACTGCAATGATCTGTGAGCCCCGGTCTGACACGATATCTTCTGGTAGTCCATGGTGACAGAATATATATTTGATGAACAAGGTGGCCAAAGAACGAGTGGAAGGTAACTTGGTTAAAGGAATAAAATGGGCCATTTTGCTGAACCGGTCTACGGTTACCCAGATGGTGTTACACCCAGAGGATAAAGGTAAGTCCACGATGAAGTCCATGGACACATGGGTCCAAGGCCTGACCGGCACAGGTAATGGCAGTAGTGGCCCAGAAGGGGAATTTCGGTAAAAACCTTGTTCTTGGAGCACAGGTCACAGAATAAAATATACTCTTTTACATCTTTAGATAATGATGGCCACCAGACCGTACGAGATACAATTTCAATGGTTTTAGCAATACCGGGATGTCCAGAAATCTTGTTATCATGACACTGGGAAAGGACTGATCCCCGGAGGTGCACTGGCACGAATAGTTTCCCCTCTGGGGTTTCGGAAGGTGCCTGTGGTTGACATTGCTGAAGGGTTTTACCCAATTCCTGTGTGAAGGCAACCAAAATAGAGGAAGTCGGAATAATGGAACAGGGCTCAGAAGCTGGAATTTGAGCAGAGATAAAGCTGCGGGACAGGGCATCCGCCCTAAGGTTCTTTGAACCGGGCCGGAAAGTAATAATGAAATGGAAGCGAGCGAAGAAGAGGGACCACCGTGCTTGCCGGGAATTCAATCTCTTAGCTGACTCAATATAGGACAAGTTCTTATGGTCCGTATATATTGTAATAGTATGTTTTGCTCCTTCAAGCCAGTGGCGCCATTCTTCTAGTGCCCATTTGATGGCCAGCAATTCACGATTGCCCACGTCGTAATGTTCTTCCGCAGAAGAGAATTTCCGAGACAGATAGGCACAAGGATGAAAACAGTGGTCTTTAAGATCCTTTTGAGACAATACGGCTCCAACTCCCACATCAGAAGCATCGACTTCAACAATAAAGGGGAGGTCAGGATTAGGATGTCTCAGGACTGGAGCAGACATAAAAGCACGTTTCAAGGTTTCAAAGGCGGAAACTGCAGTAGATGGCCAAACTTTAGGATCGGCACCCTTACGGGTCAGGGCTGTGATGGGAGCGACAAGGACGGAAAAAGCACTGATGAACTTCCTATAATAATTAGCGAATCCCAGGAACCCTTTGGATGGCTTTTAAATTAGAGGGTTTTACCCAATCGAGGATAGCCTGCACTTTAGTGGGGTCCATGGCGAAGCCTTCTGGAGAGATGACATATCCTAGAAAAACGACTTTGGAGACTTCGAAGTCACATTTTTCTAGTTTTGCGTATAGATGATGCTGACGCAGCTTCAGAAGCACCTGTCGGACATGTCCCCGATGTTGTTCCAACGAGCGGGAGTAAATCAGTATGTCATCCAGATAGACCACGACAAAAGAACCCAGGAATTCACGAAGAACATCGCTGATCAGATCTTGAAATACTGCTGGAGCATTGCTGAGACCGAAGGGCATAACTAAGTACTCGTAATGGCCCGTTTGAGTATTAAACGCAGTTTTACATTCATCACCACTACGGATACGTATCAAATTGTAGGCCCCTCGTAGGTCAATCTTAGAATAAACTGTAGCTCCCTTTAGTTGGTCGAAGATAGCTGAGATCAGTGGCAAAGGATATGTATTTTTAATGGTTATTTTATTTAACCCTCGGTAATCAATACAAGGCCTAAGCCCACCGTCTTTCTTAGCCACAAAGAAGAAGCCTGCTCCGGCGGGAGATTTGGAGGGCCGAATAAAGCCTTTTTGTAGGTTCTCCTTCACATATGATTCCATGGCTTGGGTCTCTGGAATAGATAAGGCATATAGTCTCCCCTTTGGCAACCTAGAACCAGGGACAAGGTCAATAGCACAGTCGTACTCCCGGTGTGGAGGAAGAACATCGGCCTCTTTCTTAGAGAAGACGTCAGCGAATTCACTGTAGTGAAAAGGCAACCGCTCCGGACAGACCTGAGTAATTCTGAGTGGTAGAGACAAGCATGAAGAAGAAGAACATTGAGGACCCCACTTGATAATTTCACCCTTGGTCCAGTCGATACAAGGATTGTGAAGAACAAGCCAGGGGTGACCCAGAATTAGAGGAACCGAAGGGCAATCAATAAGATATAGGGAGATAAGTTCGGAGTGAAGGGCACCCACCTTTAACTGTAGAGAAGGCGAACGAAAATATATCTCACCCTTATCTAGACGATTTCCATCCAATCCAACGACAGTAATGACGGATTCCAGAGGAACGGCTACGAAACCCAAGGACCGGGCGAAGGCCAAATCCAAAAAGTTCCCGGCAGCTCCACTGTCCACAAATGCTGGAATGGAAACGTCTTGTCCGTTCACTGTGAGTTGAGCAGGTACAAGTAAAGAATTGTTTGGAGAGATGACTTGTAGGCCTAAATGGACACTCTCCATGTTCACTTGGCCTGGTCTTTTCCCGGCTTAACGGGGCAGGAACGAAGCAGATGGCCCTTTCCTCCACAGTATAAGCAGAGACCCAAGGTGCGCCTTCGGGTACGTTCCTCAGATGACAGTTGATACGCTCCCAATTGCATAGGTTCAACCTGATCCACGGAGGCAACTTGAGGATGCATAGGAGAATAAGTTAAAGTGTCTTCCTTCTCAGCTTTTCTTTCCTTATATCTCCTGTCAATCCGAATGGCCAATTTCATGAGTTCCTCGAGGGTTCCCGCAGTGGGATACTGGACTAGGGAGTCCTTAATTTGATCATAGAGACCCAAGCGAAATTAGCTGTGAAGAGCTGGGTCATTCCAAGCACAGTCTGAAGACCACCGCCTGAAGTTGGAACAATACTCTTCAGCGGAACGCCGTCCTTGCTTTAATGATCGAAGCTGTGCTTCAGCAGAAGCCACTCGGTCCGGGTCATCATAGATTAAACCAAGAGCTTCGAAAAAGACATCTACGGACTGCAACTGAGGACAATTGGGTTCCAGGCTAAATGCCCAAGATTGGGGATCCCCTTGTAGGAGAGAGATGATTATCCCCACTCTTTGCTGTGGGGACCCGGATGACAGTGGTCTCAACTTAAAGTAAAGTTTACAACTTTCGCGGAAGTTACGGAAGGTCCTGCAAACTCCCGAAAACCGGTCTGGAAGATGCATCTTGGGTTCCACAACAGGAGACTGAGCAGCTTGTGAGGCTCGAGATGCCTGTTCCTGGGCAGCCTGTCGCTGGGACAATTCCTGGACCATTTGAGACAGGGTCTGGATCTGTCCTGCCAATACTTGAGCTGGACTTGGTTCCATCAAACTGGTGTCCGTAATATCACTCACTTCAAAATTTTTTGGGCCGGTTATAATGTCAGGAACCCCAACAATCTGCACCACAATACCCGGAGTCTACTCTGAAGTCTGGTGTTCGCTGGAGCCCCTAGTGGTGGGGACAGACTTGGCTGCAGACAACAAAGGGTCGTGAATTGCGTGCTGACTGTGGAGAACCCAGGCGAGTGGAGTGAGGGTCCAGCAGAAGTCCACTAGGAGATTGGCATGCCAGCGGAGTCGGTATCCAGGCAGAAGATCAGGGGTCACAGGCAAACAATCGTAGTAAATAGCCAGGCAGAAGATCAGGGTCAGAAGCAATAATCGTAGTAAATAGCCAGGCAGAAGATCAGGGGTCACAAGCAATAATCGTAGTCAATGTCCAGGCAGAGGGTCAAAAGGTCACAGGCAATCAAATGGAGTCAGGAAACAGGCAAAGGTCGGCAGTAGTATATAAATCCAAAGTCACCAGAGCAAATAACAGGAGCAGGCTAAGCACAGCAAGCTGGAACTATAACCGGCAGGGAAGGATTGCCCTTCCCTGCCTTAAATACTAACCCTGGCCAATGAGAGGAAGGCAGCCCCGGGGAGCATAATTAGCCAGCTGGCTTTCTTCTTATTTGCGCATGCGCCTGGCTGTCCTGCATGCCGGGGCGCAGCGCCGGAGTCTGAATGCATCCTGACCGTTGCCTTGGCAACGGCCGGGACGACCCGGAAGTGACGTCCCGTTCGTCATGACGATGGCCGGGACATGAGCCGCGGCTCGTGACAACATCATCATCTGAATGAATTATATATCTGGTACGCAGAACGATTAATAGTGGTGTATTTACTTGGGATTGGAGACAGTGTTTTACACGAGTGCTTATCCTAATCACTATGTCACGGGCACTAGGAGTCTTTACCCAGGGATCACCAGGTGGTAGGCTTACCAGAGTAATGTAGATGGTAATAGGGTACTCTGGTAGCAGGGTGATCACGGAACAGGAAATGGTAGATGATGAGATGCTCAGGAAAGTCTATGACTAGCAGCACTGGTAATATGGAGGTAATAATACACGAGGAACTGTATGGACAAGGGCACGTGAAGGTAGTCAGTGGTCTGCGATAGCAAGTTGTACCACTGCTATAGTGAGGAGGAATGTCCAACAGGAACGAGGAGGTGATGAGAGTCAGCGGTCTGCGGATAGCAAGTTGTACCGCTGTCTGAGTGAAGGAATGGAATCCAAGTGGAGGTATCCGGGTAGTCAGTGGTCTGCGATAGCAAGTTGTACCACTGCTATGTGAGAGGATACTGGAACAGGTGATACAGGAAACAGGGATCAGTGGTCTGCCTCTAGCAAGTTGTACCACTGAACATATATGTGAGGAGGTGCACGGGGAGAGACTGCAACACAGGATATACACGGGCACCTTAAACACGATCCACAGTAATATGCACAATATATATAAATGACTGAACAGCACTGCAAATATAGAAAGTCTCTTGAAGTAATCCGGCACAAGATAACACAGTCAATGATGGCAATAGACTCAGCGGATAGCAGACTCCAGAGGAGAACCAACACAGTCCAGCAAGATATGCAATACACCAGCACAGTCAATGAGAAGTATGCATACCGTGGTTCAGAAGCAGGCAGTCAGACAGGAGTGCAGCGATACCTGAGCGGCAGGAGGCCGGCAGGATGAGAAGTCCCTGGATGGATGAGGCAGAGGTCTAGTAGGTGCAGCGCACAGGTAAGTAGACCCACAGGGACACGAATCCACAGGAATCAGTAGAACGTGGAACTGGACTCATGGAGGACCCAGGAGAATGGTGATGATCTAGCAGAGGAATAGCTGATGAGACACGAATCCAATGCTGACAGGAGGGTAGAGACCAGCGGGACCCAGGAAGGCGTGGAGAGCGAATCAGCAGTAGATGGACGATAGCGCTGACAGCAGCAGCAGGACTCTGCGGACACACGGAGGTAACCAGTAGCAACCAACAGGTGCCAATAGCGATGGAACACGGGAGAGCAGAGTAGACCAGGAGCTGTTGATCACGGAGAGTAGCGGATGGCAATAATAGCAGCAGTCTCGAGGAAACACGGGAGAGATGAGATGAGATGAAGACTGCAGTGCACAGGGGCAGCGGATAGGAATCAGCTAACAGTCACGATGATGAAACACAGACGAGTTGCAAGCTGGAAACTGTAGTGCACGGAGGCAGCGGATAGGAATCAGCTAACAGTCACGATGATGAAACACAGACGAGTTGCAAGCTGGAGACTGTAGTGCACGGAGGCAGCGGATAGGAATCAGATAACAGTCACGATGATGAAACACAGACGAGTTGCAAGCTGGAGGCTGTAGTGCACGGAGGCAGCGGATAGGAATCAGCTCACAGACTTGATGATGAACAGGTGAGTGGATGTGGAGAGAAGGCTGTAGTGCACGGAGGCAGCGGATAGGAATCAGCAAACAGTCACAATGATATATGATAGAGTTGAAGTGGTATAGAAGACTGTAGTGCAAGGAGGCAGCGGATAGGAATCAGCTAACAGTCACGATGATACACTTGATGGTAGAAGTGGTATGGGAACCACAGTAGTAGAAGTGGTTTGGAAACCACAGAGGTAGAAGTGGTTTGGAAACCACAGGAATCAGCAGCGCTGAATACACGAGGAAACACAGGAACACCTTCAGACTCTCATGGGGAATGAGACTCCAAGATCAGGCAACGTGGTGTTGACCACAGGTGCTTAATATAGGGAGTGTTGCCTGATCTGCCAATTAAGTTAAAGGGACATACACTGAAGGATAGGAAAGGGCTGCGCATGCGCAGACCCTCAGGATGGAGGACGGCCACGGTTCCTAAATGTCCGGGAAGAAGCACTCACAGTCCGGTGAGTGACAGTACCCCCCCTTTTAAAGGTGGGCACAGAACGCCTGGAACCGGGCTTGTCCGGATTTTTGGAATAAAACTTCTTCAAAAGGGCAGGAGCATTAAGATCTTCAGCTTTGATCCAAGAGCGCTCCTCAGGACCAAAGCCCTTCCAATGAACGAGGAAACGGAGGACTCCTCGCGAAATTTTTGCGTCTAGTACCTCAGTAATCTCGAAATCCTCCTCCTGATGAACTTGAACTGGCTGCGGAGCTGAGGGAGGAGTTGAGAAACGGTTGATAATAAGAGGTTTGAGTAAAGACACATGGAAGGCATTAGAAATCCGAAGATTCTTAGGAAGAAGAAGTTTCACACATACTGGATTGATTACTTGAATGATCCTATATGGACCAATAAAACGAGGGGCGAATTTCATAGATGGAACCTTCAAACGAATATTTTTGGTAGATAACCAGACACGATCTCCAATTTTTAGTGGTGGAATAGCCCGCCTCTTCTTATCTGCGAAAGATTTATATTTGATAGATGTCTTCTTTAAACAGGTTTTGACCTGAGACCAGATATTTTTAAAGGTCTGACAAGCAGTCTCCACCGCAGGAACTTGGGTGGGCGGGAGGGCAGGAAATTCCGGAAAAGACGGATGGTGACCGTAGACCACAAAAAATGGAGTTTTGGATGATGACTCATGGTACATGTTGTTATGGGCGAATTCAGCCCAAGGAAGCAACTCTACCCAGTTGTCTTGATTGGCTGATGAGAACATCCTTATAAAAGTCTCAAGATCTTGATTGACTCGTTCAGTTTGTCCGTTAGATTGCGGATGGTAAGAAGATGAGAGTGCTAATCGTATGCTCAAGGTTTTACAAAGGGCTCGCCAGAATCTGGAAACGAATTGTACTCCTCTATCTGACACAATCTCAGACGGACATCCATGGATACGGAAGATCTCTTTAATGAAATGTTCAGCCAGGATAGACGAGGAAGGCAAACCAGACAGAGGGACGAAATGAGCCATCTTCGAAAATCTGTCCACCACCACCCAAATAGTGTTATGATTCTTACTAGGTGGTAAATCAGTAACGAAATCCATACTAATATGGGTCCACGGTTTGGACGGAATGGGTAGTGGTCGCAGCAACCCTGCTGGAGTTCTGCGGGAGGATTTGAACTGGGAACAAAACTCACAGGAAGCAATGAACTCTTTGACGTCTCTCCTCATTGAAGGCCACCAGTAACTTCGAGAGAGAATCTCAAAGGTCTTGTGTTCACCGGCGTGTCCAGAAAAACGAGAGGCATGGAACCACGAAAGGATTTTCCTCCTTAGAGTAGGAGGCACGAGGGTCTTGCCAAATGGTAGCGTTTTGGTGGATGAAGCAGCCAGTGAGATACATTTGGGGTCTAGAATAGTATGTTTGGAAACCTCTTCTATATCAGAGGACGTCACAAAAGCTCTAGATAAAGCGTCAGCTTTTTTGTTCTTGGCAGCTGGTTTGAAGGTTATTATTAATTCAAAACGGGAAAAGAAAAGAGACCATCTTGCTTGACGAGGGTTCAAGCATTGGGCAGACTGGAGATATGACAAGTTCTTATGATCCGTGAAGATCGTCACTGGATGGCGAGCTCCTTCCAATAAGTATCTCCATTCCTCTAATGCAGCTTTGATAGCCAGTAACTCCTTGTCCCCGATAGTATAATTCTTCTCTGCGGGCAGAAGACCCCGAGAATAGAAGGCACAAGGATGGAATTTTTGCTGTTCCGAGCGTTGGGAGAGAATGGCTCCCAAGCCCACATTAGAGGCATCTACTTCTAGAAAGAAGGGGAGTGTCACATCAGGCTGTCGAAGGATTGGAGCCGAAGAGAAGGACTCTTTGAGAGTTTGAAAGGCTTGAAGAGCCTCAGGTGACCATTGCTTAGGATTAGCCCCTTTCCGAGTCAGGGCCACAATAGGAGATGCAATGGAAGAAAAGTCTTGAATGAAGCGTCTATAGTAATTGGCAAAACCTAAAAAACGCTGGATAGCACGAAGAGTAGTTGGCTGGGGCCAATGTAGTACAGCATTCACCTTGTCTGGATCCATCTTCAGGCCAACTCCGGAAACTATATACCCCAAGAATGGAATCTGGGGCAATTCGAATGAACATTTTTCTAATTTACAGAACAATGAATTTTTCCGTAGCCTGGAGAGGACTTCTGCCACATGTTGGTGGTGAGAAGGCAGGTCCTGTAAAAAGATCAATATGTCGTCCAGGTAGACGACGACACATACATATAATAAGTCCCGAAAGATCTCATTGATGAAGCCTTGAAAAACAGCGGGGGCATTACACAGCCCGAAAGGCATTACCAGATATTCGTAATGCCCGTCTCTGGTGTTAAACGCTGTCTTCCATTCGTCACCGGAACGGATTCTGATTAAATTGTAGGCACCACGAAGATCCAACTTAGTAAAGATACGGGCTCCCTTGATGCGATCGAATAGCTCAGTGATCAGCGGAATGGGATACCGATTCTTGATAGTAATGGCATTGAGTCCACGAAAATCTATGCAAGGGCGTAATGATCCATCCTTCATTTTAACGAAGAAGAACCCAGCTCCAGCGGGAGAGGTGGAAGGTCGAATAAACCCACGCTGGAGGTTCTCCTGTATGTACTCAGATGTGGCTTGAGTTTCAGGTAACGAGAGTGGATAGACCCGGCCCCTGGGGGGAGTCTTGCCAGGTAGAAGGTCGATCGGACAATCCCAAGAACGATGAGGAGGAAGACGTTCAGACTGAGCTTTATCAAACACATCAGTAAATGAAGCATACTGAGGAGGGAGTCCCGGTGAGGTAGATGAGATGGAAGATTGCTGTACTTTGAGAGGAATAACTTGGGAAAGGCAACGATGGTAACATTCAGACCCCCAAGACGTAACTTGAGGGGTGCGCCAGTCAATCTGGGGAGAGTGACACTGAAGCCATGGAAGGCCTAAGACAATCGGACTTGTCGTAACAGGAAGGATTAAAAACGATATTTCTTCATGATGCAGGGCACCAATCTGAAGTGTTACTGGAGACGTACTCTGGGTGATGAGACCGTTGATGAGACGTGATCCATCTATAGCCGTCACAGTAATGGGTGTTTTTAAGGTAATCACTGGTAGAGACCATTGATTCACTAATGATTTGGAAATAAAATTTCCTGCTGCTCCAGAATCAATCAATGCCTGTGACTCAAAGGTTTTGGTAGCAAAGGAAATCGTAACATCAAAAGCGCAGACTTTAGATTTCATAGAAGATGGAGAGGACTCCAGGGACCCTAACTTCACCTCTCCAGAACTAGTTAGGGCCTGGCATTTCCCGATCTCTTAGGGCAAGAGCTGAGCATATGAGTGGAATCAGCACAATAGATACAGAGTCTATTCTTTACTCTTCGTTTCCTCTCCTCTGAAGATAATTTGGAACGTCCTATCTCCATGGGAATCACAGAGGGTGACACTGGACGAAATTGAGGGTTAGAACGAAGAGGTGCTTTAGCAGAAGTTGTTTTCTCAGCCTCTCTTTCACGAAATCTCATATCAACACGATGGCATAGAGAGATCAAATCTTCCAGTGACGAAGGAAGCTCCTGAGTAGTCAGTGCATCTTTAATTTTATCGGAGAGCCCCTGCCAGAAGGCGGCAACTAGGGCTTCAGTGTTCCACTGAAGTTCAGAGGCTAAGATCCTAAATTGAATGACGTACTGGCCTACTGTATGAGATCCTTGTCGCAGACGGAGGATGCTGGAAGCAGCGGAGGTCACACGACCTGGTTCATCGAACACACTTCGGAATGTAGAAATGAATTTGGCACTATCTTGTAATATTGGGTCGTTTCTTTCCCACAGAGGGGAGGCCCAAGCCAGGGCTTGTCCTGAAAACAAAGAGATAAGATAGGCCACTCTGGAACGATGGGTAGAAAAATTTTGAGGTTGGAGCTCAAAATGGACTGAACATTGGTTAAGGAAACCCCTACAAGTTTTGGGGTCTCCATCGTACTTTGACGGAGTAGGCAGGTGAAGCGTGGAAGCTGTAGACACCTGGGATGGCACTGGGGAAACGGAGGAAAGCACAGGAGCCTCAGTAGTAGCTGTCACAGTGTGTCCAGATGTTCCTGGGGAGGTTAATGACTGATAACACTGAAGTAACAGCTGTTGGCGGGCATCCTGTTGCTCCACACGGCTGACCAGATGCTGCAGCATCTCTTTGGCGGTAGGTTCCGTATCTGGGTCTGTCATGGCCCGATCTTACTGTCACGGGCACTAGGAGTCTTTACCCAGGGATCACCAGGTGGTAGGCTTACCAGAGTAATGTAGATGGTAATAGGGTACTCTGGTAGCAGGGTGATCACGGAACAGGAAATGGTAGATGATGAGATGCTCAGGAAAGTCTATGACTAGCAGCACTGGTAATATGGAGGTAATAATACACGAGGAACTGTATGGACAAGGGCACGTGAAGGTAGTCAGTGGTCTGCGATAGCAAGTTGTACCACTGCTATAGTGAGGAGGAATGTCCAACAGGAACGAGGCGGTGATGAGAGTCAGCGGTCTGCGGATAGCAAGTTGTACCGCTGTCTGAGTGAAGGAATGGAATCCAAGTGGAGGTATCCGGGTAGTCAGTGGTCTGCGATAGCAAGTTGTACCACTGCTATGTGAGAGGATACTGGAACAGGTGATACAGGAAACAGGGATCAGTGGTCTGCCTCTAGCAAGTTGTACCACTGAACATATATGTGAGGAGGTGCACGGGGAGAGACTGCAACACAGGATATACACGGGCACCTTAAACACGATCCACAGTAATATGCACAATATATATAAATGACTGAACAGCACTGCAAATATAGAAAGTCTCTTGAAGTAATCCGGCACAAGATAACACAGTCAATGATGGCAATAGACTCAGCGGATAGCAGACTCCAGAGGAGAACCAACACAGTCCAGCAAGATATGCAATACACCAGCACAGTCAATGAGAAGTATGCATACCGTGGTTCAGAAGCAGGCAGTCAGACAGGAGTGCAGCGATACCTGAGCGGCAGGAGGCCGGCAGGA